>CM033474.1:179894041-180494041 GCA_019447015.1 Hymenochirus boettgeri | reverse complement strand
TCTGCTGCATTTTCTCGCAAGCAGAGGCCGGGGAGCGCGGCGGAGGAGGAAGAGGGGAGGTAGGTTTGGGGAGCTTTCTTAAAATATAAAATATAGCGGTTGGGGCTGGGACACAGGGTGAATCTTATATGAAATTTTTTTTTAGGGTGGACATACCCTTTAAATGATAAACTGTTAAACTCATAGAAATGCAACTGTCGGAACCAGGTTTGACTTGGAACTGGACATATCTCTATAGATTACCAAGAAAAGTTGAACTAAATGAGCTGTGATGGGATAGCTATATACTTGAATATAAGACGATCTGAGTATAAACCGGAGCGGTACTTATTTTATACCTGAAAAACAAGTAAAAATGATTGACTAGTAGTTATACAGTATATGAATTGGCACATTAAATAAAAAACAGGTCTAATAATAATAGGTTTTAACACAATGTAAAAGGTAGCAAAGAAAAAAGTGTTTGCCTCGTTGTACATTGGATTTCCTATATAAACAAAACTATAAAACACAAATTATTAGACATAATTCATTTTTATATTGAATGGTAACTATAATTCTCCCAACCACCACGTATCATTGTTTTTGTAGATCTGCCCCCTATTTTTTAGATAGCCAATCTAAAACTTCTTATATTTCAGCTGTCAACCAAAGTTTGTTGCTCTTAACAACTATCTTTTGTGAGTAGATTACGTGTAGCTGGAATGGTGACAGAGATTTGACAGTGGAATGCTGTATGTGTGTGCAGGCTTGACAGTTGGTTTGTGGGGAAAAAGTCAGGTTGGATGGAAGTGGGAGTGGTTAAAAGGAGGGGGGGAGGGGGGATAACTGCTTCCTCAGTAAAACTTAAAGTAAAATAAATTTAGTATTATCAGGTGGCCCCTATGTTTCCTTGATCATATTCTCAAGGGTATTAGGTACTTATACTCTAGTACTTCTATAAATTAGCCTGTGTACAAACAACAAATTTACTGGTGTCTGGCATACTGATGCATACTGATCACTGGCATAGTATTTTTATTTGAACATTTTTTCATCAAGATTAATCCTTCCATGATAGCCCAAACATCACCAATCTAACAGTTGAAAAAAACGGTCACCTTCCTTGCCTTAGTCACTTATTGATATATAAAACTAACATATAGAGAAAATTGCATATTGACAGGGGTAGGAGTGTAGTTTGAAGGTGTATTTTTACCTGAAAAAAGTAAACAGTTGAATTTGTTTTATGGACATTGTTTGCCTAATAATGACAGCTTGAGGTAACCTTGAAAAGTTTGCACTTCACAAGTCACATGGTTAAAAAACAGTAGACCAAAAGGGCCACCGTTAATTTAAAAATTGAAATCATTTGGTTATGTGCAGCGTGTATTGCCCTTTTCTATCTAAATGGACATCATGTTAACCTCAGTGACAAGTAGGCAGCTGGTTTATAGATAATTCTTAATAAACTACATCCTTTTCTTGCCATAACCTTGTGTGAAACCTTTAAATTTGCCATGAGTATAGCATTACACCCTGCAGGGGAAAGAAAAACAAATGGGGGTGTGGTTAAAGATCAGAAAGGTAATAACGACATCCTATAAATCTCCCACACACATGAAACAAATAAGGTTCTGAACATAGTGGTAACAAATATAATGTAAGAAAACTCAGATGTATTGGATCCAGATGAATCCATCCATGTATTGGAGATCTTATTCTGCTGCTAAACAATGTGCACAATGTATTGGTGCTTTCATTTATTCTTACTTGTCTCTCTTTGCACATAATGTAGGGGGTGAAAGCTAGGTCAGGCTGACAGTTTGTGCCTAATATAAATGACTTACTGGTAGCTTGCTCTTGGTTATTTCATAATGGTGATGTATACAATTTAATGGTCCACTGTCATCCCCGAGTCATGGTCAAAATTATTGTGTGGGAGTAGAGTGATTTTCCGTTCCTTTCTTCTATTAGTGCCTGCACTTAATCTGCTCGGAATCTTTTGAAATACAGATTTCTTTTTGTATAAACTGACGTATGTGCCTAAACTTAAACTGTTTATTCATAATTTTACACTGCACTTAAATCTGGCTTCAAATTAGCTCAAGATGTAAAGATTATAGCGTACATGCATCTCCGCTCTATCTATCTATCTATCTATCTATCTATCTATCTATCTATCTATCTGTCTGTCTGTCTGTCTGTCTGTCTGTCTATCATCTCATATATCTCTCTGTCTGTCTGTCTGTCTGTCTGTCGCCCCACTACACACTACATCACACACACATCACACATCACATCAGAGAAGCATGCAGTGAAACATATAAAGGTAAAGTTCAGTGAAAATACATACACTTTGAAGAAAGAAGAGCAGTATTTTTCCATCCCAGTGACCTTAACCGCCCATTGAGCATTTTGTCTGTGTATAAATAAATGCTACCAAAATACTGACTTCCTGTTTGAAGGACTCCTAAAAGAGACCGTTTGGCCTTTACCAAGATCCAGTTGCTCAGTAGAGATCGAGCAGTTTGATCATCCAACAGCTAGTAGAAGTTACTGTTGGCAACATTCCAATGTAGTGTGCATTCTGGGAAGAAGAAGGACCATTACAGAACCTGAAAATGTCAGGTTACAAATGTCAAAACAGCAGGGCATAATAGAAAGCAGACATCCCACCCTGCAGTTTAGGCTTCCGGGCAGGGAAAGGGGTGGATGGCGAGGGTGTGTGACGTCAAAGGGGGGGGGGTGGGATGTCACGTGTGGCGGAGCTTGATGTCGTGTGGAAGCGTGGCTAATGCCCTAGGGCTGAAAGGGAGGAGGGGGTTAGGGGAGTTTCTAGGGTCGGGGAGCCTGGCTGGGAGAAAAGGGGTGTGACTGAGGAGGAGACTAAAGTCTCTCTTCAATCGTGGAACTTTGGGGTGGTCGCTGGAGTGCGGGAGACCCCCCAGATGAGGGGACTCCAGACATCGGGAGAGGTGGGAACCAAGAAAGGGGTATAAATCAACAGATTAACAGAATGGAAGAAGTATGCAAAATCTGAACTAGGAATTTGAAAAATAATTATATTTTCCACTAAACTTTCCCTTTAAACACACATGTAGCATGGCTGAATTAGAATGAATGTTGTTTAATTGAAATCAGTGTAGCCCTGCTAAACATTTATTAACTATGTCCATACTAGACCAAATAATCTGGCAACCCAGTGGTCTTTTCACTTTAAGACACTAACGCATTTAACATATAATGCTAATAGGCAGGTTTGTATTTACAGTAAAAGCTGCACTAGTTTCAATATGGCCATACATCATGTATTTAATAAAAAAGATGATAGTTTGTAATATGTAAATTGTATGTGAGTTCTGGCTCATACTGCCACAAAATCCACAAGATTGTTTTTAATTTTCCACAAACTCCTTGAGAAGGTCATTCATCCAGATCATGGTAATCTTTTGTTATTCAGTTAGCTACTGGACTTAAACTTTAAGTTCTTGAAGAAGTTTGATAGTCATCCAACTGGCTCTCTGAATCCAGAATTGTGTACAGCTCATTTTGATTGGAGAAAACCAGTCAGATGACTACTGAAATTTCTTCAAGAATTAAACTTTAAGTCCTGTTGATCTAAATGATAACCACAGATATCTGCTAGATTTCGCTTTCAATCTGCCCAAAAATGCTTCAAATCTGCCGCAATACTCTCACAAATTGCATTCCATCTGTATTCTCTTACCCCTTTAATAGTTTAATAGCTGTGCTGGGGGGCGGAGTGATTCCTAGTACACAACAAGGGGGAGGATAATGTTGGCATAGCCATGCCTGCATTACATATAGTGTTCTATCTGAAGGTGAAGTTTGGAGGCATGCATCTCCTCACATATTCATTTTAATCTAACACAATATACCAAATCTTTAGTTTCAGTGAAAAAAGTCTTTACATCGACTATTTACAAATGACAAGAAAAAATGAACAAAGCAAAAGAAGACTTTGAAGGTAGGAGCTCATGGCTGAACTGTTCCTGCTGTGAAAACCAGTACAGTTTTCATAATGCCTATGTTTTGGCAGCAAAGCATTATGTGTTTGACAACCCCAAGCGAACAAAAATTATAAATTCTCACTGATTAACTTAACTTCTTAACTAGTGCATATCTAATAGGTAAGATCAATCCATGCACATTCAAATAATTAAAACTAATTTATCAATTATTGTGAAATCATAAAGAATGTTAGTACTAGCGAAGGTTTAGAAAAGACAAATGTTAAGCGAAAAGATATAATACAGCTATCTGCTGCTATGCTAGGACAAATTGTAGCTGTAAGAAAACAGACAAAATGATATCTTAGAACAATACTGTTCTCTTTTTATTGTGTGTATGATGGGGTTTATACAATTGAACATCTATGCCCGTATTTCTAAACTTCCGTCATTACCGCCTAAAAGTTATCGCTGCACATGGCGTGGTGAAAATAACGTTTTGACATATATATAAAGGCGAAGCACACCGCTGCAAAAAGCACTACCGGTAGTTTGAACTCCTTTGTGGTGATACTGTATGTCAAACCCGACGTATGGAGCAGGGGGCTGGGAGTGGCTGCTGGGAAAGGATTGTGTCACGGGTGGTCACATCTGCCGCCACAGGGGGTGGGTGGGGCGTACGCCACCCCCCTCGCCACCCACGACGGGACCAGCTGCAGCATTACCCCTTCCCAGCAGCCCCTCCCAGCCCCCCCCCATACGTTCACAAGGAGGAGAAGGGCACACTAGGGGGGTGGAGGGACCCTCCAGCGGGGCACTGATATGTGCCTTTTGGGGTCCCGCAGCTCGGACCGGGACCCCCCCTCCCCGCCCTATCAGGGCCCTTGGGGCTCTGACAAGAGCACTTTGGGGCTTAGGGGTCCCGCAGCTTGAACCGAGACCCCTCTTCCCCATCCCTATAAGGCCCTTGTGGGCACTTACAAGTGCCCTTGCCACCCTGAGAAGGGCCTTCCTGATATGTTCCTTTGTTGGGGGTCCCGCAGCTCAAACCGGGACCTCATCGGTCTAAAAGAGCCCTTGGGTGAAGTCTTCTTTCTTCCATCAGGCGACACCAGCTCCTCTGAGGCACCAATCCCAAATGTACCCCTGGGGCCGCCAGTGAGCCCGCTGGCACCGCTGGCTTTACCAGAGCCGATGTTGCCAGCTCTTCTGTCTTCTGCCATCTACTGCGATGACTTCTGAGCTCCATGGAGGATTGCAGCTCTTAATAGGTTTGCAAAGTCCTATGATTCTGATTCAATTTTTTATTGCTTGGGATCACATGGTTAACAGTACCCAATCATATTTCAGAAATATGTTTGGTGGATTCGGTTTAGTGTTTAATATACCTGAATCCACTAACTGTGCCCATTAGTCTTGATCTTGCTGGGTGCCTTATGAATACATTGGCAGCTCAATGGATTTGCTGCTAGTTAAAAAAGGCATTGGGGCATACTTAAAATTTGTTTATGCTTGATTAGTAGGAAAAATTCCGTGGCAAATCAAAGTACACTCATGACACGTTACTTGGCTCAAAAAAAAGTGATAAGGCAGGCTACTCCAAAACCTTGATAAAAGCTCAACATTTTATTCAAACATTTAAAAAACGTACAAATCGGTCCATACGACCATTGCAAGATGGAGACCAGGCAAGCTCCTCCTTGCACATTTCATTCCTGATACAGCCACTTCCTTAGGGGTTAAAGGGTGTCATAATTCCTCCTCTTTTAAGCTCCTATTAATTCTTAACCCCTAGTCTGTCAATAGTAAAAATGGTATTTTAAACATATGACAAATATCTACAGGTAGATAGTCATTGAGCCATAATGATATATCTTGGTTTCTAATACGCATGAGTAAGACACATATGTTGATGCAAATGCTTTGGTCTCCCCCACATACTATCAGAGCACTCTTCACTACACTGCACTGCATATATGATGTCGCTTTCTGTGTTCAGTATTGGGTCTTTCGGATGTACCAATTGCTGCTCAGTGTGTTGTTCGGTTTAAAGCAGACGGGATACTGTGTTTTTGAAAATTCTTCTTAATTTCTAAGAGACCCCTGCTGCATATGGATGACCATGTTCTTTCTCCTGTCTTGCTTCCCCCCACGTTGGCATAAGTGTTCTTTTCTTTCCTTCTACTTCTTTTGACAAAGGCCCAGTCTGGATATCTACAAGTTTTAAGGGCTCCTCTGAGATGTTTCATTTCTTAGCCTTCCCCTCTGTGCTAGTGGGGATGTTCTCAGCTCTGTGTTGCAGGGTTCTGATGACACCAGCTTGTGATCTAAGGGTGGTGGGAGTCAAACATCAAATACTGATCTGTGTGTGTTGGTTTTCTGTAAACCTCTACTTCCAGTTTACCATTTTCTTAACTTCTACCAAGCAGTCCAAGAAAGCCAGTTTGTTGTTTTGTACCTTCCCTTGTAAGTTTGATGTTTTGGTCTACCGCATTAATGTGTTCTGTGTGAAAGCTTGTACTTCCTTTTGGTGTCATCCACATATCTGAACCAGTGGCTGGGTGCTATGCCCTTAAAGGTATTAAAAGCCTGTTTTTCTACCTCCTCCATCTAAAGGTTGGCCACAATGGGTGAAACTGTAGATCCCATAGCACACCCATGTTTTTGCTTATAGAATGTATCCCTGTATTTGAAATAGGTGGTTTTCAGGCACAAGTAAGGAACACACCTGTTCTGGGTTGGATCAGTTCTGCTGGTAAGAGTGCTGTCTGGCCTAGCCATTCTCACCCTGTCAACAGCCTCCTTGGTGGGTATACAGGTGAAGACAGATGTCACATCATAGGACACCATAGTTTCTTCTGCCACGAGTACTGTATCTTCAATCTTGTTGGTGAAATTGAGAGTTCTGGATGTGATGCTTAGAACTTCCCACCAATGGTCCTAAGATGTTGGCTAGGTATTTTGCCACACTTGTATGTTTCAGAGTTGATGCTGCTGATATAGGTCTTAGTGGTGCCCCTTCTTATGTATCTTGGGAGTCCATATATGCATGGATGTGCCTCAGCAGGGTAGAGGTGATGATACATTGCTCGATCAATGGCTTTATCCTTTTGAAGCGTTTGTAGTAAGTCTATGACCCTTTTCTTGTAACGGCTGGTGGGATCCCTTTAAGAGATTGACACCTCTTAGCCACTATGCAATCATGCCCTTAACACCTGGCTGTGATATAAATGGGATTTTCCAGGGTACATAATTGCCACAGATTCTTGTACAAGTCATTTGAATTGAGAAAGCCAGTCAGGTGACTAGGGAAACATCTTCAAGAACTAAACTTCAAGTCCAGTTGATCTAATTGAATACAACAGATATACCATGACCTGGATGAATGAGAAGCTTCACAAGCATGAGTAAGACACATACAGGTAGATTTAATAAAAGTTCTTATCGTTAAAATAGTGCTAATTTTGACGTAACCAATCAGATCTTATTAACATTTGAAAGCTAACATCGATTGGTTGGCACAAAATTAGCACCATTTTTACGATAAGAACTTTTATCGAATAACCCTGTTAAAATTGTAAAAAATAGAAAGGTAAGTAACGATCATATATAAAGACATTAAAACATCTCATTATTCAATGTTCCATTACTAAGAACCAGAATATGGATAAATCAAAAGGAAAGGACTCGTTAAACCCCCATTATACAAGGTACAAATGTAACGGTTTATGGATCACAACTAAGGACACATATAAAGAGAGTCAAATACTTCGCAGTAAAACTGCTTACAATTCAATCGCAGTAACAACGTAGCTTAAATCTCTATTAATCCATTAGGTGATGTAGTATACAGACAGAGGCTTTCCCTAAGTAGATTTCTGTCTCAATCACCTTTTGAGTACCCTGATCCACATGATTTATAATCGGAAACTTAATTTGCCATCACTGTGAGCTTCTATAATATGGGCTAATATAAGCTGTATTTATTTTGCCATTAAAAGTAGCATTCATGTGTTCTGCTATACTTTATAGTCCGACCGTAGTCTTGCCTATATGCTTGTGAAATTTCTCATTCATCCAGGTCATGGTATATCTGTTGTATTCAGTTTGATCAACTGGACTTAAAGTTTAGTTTTTGAGTCATCCAATTCAAAATAACTTGTTAGAACTGATGCCTTGCAGAGCTGAAGTCCTGAGTTCGATTGCACCCTTGGACACATCTGCAAGGAGTTTGTATGTTCTCCCTGTGCTTGCGTGGGTTTCCTCTGGGCACTCCGGTTTTCTCCACAATCATAAAGACATACTGATAGGTTGTATGTGTCAAATAAATTTGCTTAAATTTTAAGCCTTCAGGACAGTTCCTGATGTGAATGTATACATGTAATTGTAAAGCAATACGGAAGATGTTGGCACCATATAAATCCACAAAAATAATAAAATAAATAATAATTATGTACCCTGGAAAGTCCCAATTAGCATATCACAGCCAGGTGTTAGGGACCTTCTGAATGCAAGGCGTGATTGCATTGTGGCTAAGAGGTGTTATCAAAACGGCCAGGGTTAAGTCTCAAAAACAGATCCTACATCACAGATACAACTTTTTTTTCCACATAAAGGGCCTCCTGGACACCTCTATTGAACTAGTAATGTTCCTTTGTTAATATGTTGACATTACAATCTTTAAAAGGTATGTCCTTTTTCCTTAAGATACAGGTACACTAACTAGTCTGTTCTAATTTTTGTAAATCTGACCTAACTAGTCCGTGAAAAAGGTCCACATATATCCCTTTACTCTGCAACAGATACAAATTTGATTTAATTTTTAAATCAGTGTGCACCACAACACTGGGGTCCATTGTTGTATCACCCGTCATAAACTTGTTAATTACCACATCGCATTTTACACTCTTACCATATGGGGTCATGTCTTCACCAGTGTCATCACCTAGCAAAAAATGCTGTTTCATTATTAATTTTCTAATAAACTTATTTAAATCTATTAAGGTGTTAAACGCTTTTATGGGTTCAGAGTCATTACTTCATCTTAGTTAAGGGGGAAGTCCGAAATATTAATAACATTCCTATCCATAGTGTTGTCATTGGATTGACTTAAATTCTCTTGTGTGGTCTTTTTTCATCCATTCTCCCTCTCCTGTGCTTGTTTTTCTGCTCCTGAGGTTTGGGTAGTTCTGATTTTCCCACTCCTCCCGACTCTTTTACTTCTTTTAAAATGTGTCTCCCTCTGAGAGTGGCTCCTGAGAGTCACCAACATATACATATCTGTTGTTACCAAAATGGACCTTCTGCTCTTGTGAGGCAGATTAATTTCTATTATAAGATCTATGTCTACTATATGATCTGCCAGATCAAATATTATGCCAAAGGTACATTTTATTTAACTCATAGTTCATTTTATCCCCAAAGAACTTATCCTGTTTGAGTGTTTTTATGTCCATTTCCAATTTTGAAAGCCAATCACAGGAGCGGATGCCGGTCAAGCCCCTCCTGCTTAACTTTCATGCATGGAAAAGGCACGGAAGTTAAGCAGAAGGCAGTGGGCGAACAAAGGCTGGTAAGTACATTTGGAGGTGGCAGTGAGTGCTATAAACCTTGCAAGGTCAAGGTTTATAGCAATTTCCTGCAGGATAGCAAAATTTAGTTTGGGGTGGAGAAGTCCTTTAATAGCAAACCTCTGTATTTTACACTGCACACGATTAAGAACTTTCATAATGCTAAACTTGGAGAAAATAGTGGTGGTATGTATAAAGGGCAAAAAAGTAATTCCGCTATGACAAATCTTTAATTTCATAATATTATAGCTAAATAGCTGTAATATAGCATTATACAGTCTCATTGGTTTGGAATTACACATGAAGGGAACATAAATTTTGACTTTAAGCTTAAATCTGATATCGATCACCACATTCAAAGGTTATTGCCAAATTCGAGGGTTACCGAATGCTGCATTCAAAGATTATGGACGAATTCGAGGGTTAGAGCCAATCGCTGACCCTCAAATTCAGCCATAACCCTTAAATGCATCATTCGGTAACCCTCAAATTCGGGGATAACCCGCAAATGCATTGTTAGCTAACCCTCAAGATTATCCATAACCCTCGAATGGGGCATTTGTTATACCTCGAGTATGGTAATAACCCTCGAATGTACTGAACGCCGCATTCTAGGGTTATCGAACGCTAAAATCGGGGGGTTATTGATTCGAAAATTTTAGAAAAATATGTTTGCAAGTTCAGAGAACCCAAAGTTTGTAGTTCAAAGAGTTCTAAAAAGTCATACAAACTTCGTACAAACTCTAGTCCATCCCTAGTTACCAGTTGTCGTTTCCATATATACAAATATTCTAAGACTATGGGGCATGCTTATAAACGATTGCTATTTTTGCCATTTTGCTATCACAGGACATCGCAATGATGAATAGCGCTATTTTTGCCTTATTTATAAAATGCTCATTTTCGCTTTCGCCTATGCGGAAAAGTATCACTGCAGGGATGTGTAGCGATAGTTTTCGCCATATTCATTGCATTAAGTGTGGTATTACTGCGAAAAGATAAATTGCTCTCTAATGTCATTTCAGAGCTATTTCAGTCATTCTTTTTATTTAAAGGTATTTATGAAATTTCACCTTTTCTGCCTTTCGTTGCATTTTTTGCAGTTTTACCAGAATTTTCGCCAAACATCATTACTTACTGGAATGTTCCATTAACATGACTATTTCTTACACAGCAATATTAGTGTGCATTAACCAATTTGATACTACTTTGACAAACCACCAGGGAGTATTTCCTATTATTAGTGCTACTTTTTGCTACATAATTTTCACTTTTGATGAAAATTCGCCTTTTTAGTAACTTTGATGAAAAGAAAAGTTGAAAATTTAAAAAATTGTGGTAAAGGATGGTGGGGAAAAAAGCTAAATAATGCCCTTTATAAATATGTCCCTAGACCCCCATTTGATGTTATTGGCAAATAAAGAAAATCAGAACCTTAAAAAAAATCTTTAAAAAGCGAAAAATAAACCTTAAAAGCGAAATCGCAGATTGTATTACAGGAAATGCTGGGAAAAAGTCTAACACCCCCCTGAGTACGTATTAGTATTGAGAAACACTCCACAATGTACTGACACCTTCCATGGACCCATTGGCAGGCTAAATAAATGGCCACTTATGTGTTTTCGTCACCTCAGACTGAAATTGGAATGGCTGAACTTAACGCAAAAATACACTTTTCAGCATTTTATAAATATGCTTGAGCGAAAAGTAGCGGTAATGACCTTTCGCTGCTTTATAAATAGCAAAAAGTTTGCCGAAAAGGCAGCATAAAAGAAGGCGAAAAGTTTAACAAACCTTTATAAATATGCCCCTATGTATATAGAAGTTGGCAATTTAGCTACAATGCTAATACAAGTGTGAATAGTTATCAAGTAATCCAGTTACACAAATGGACCCACATGGACTATATCTGGAACATGGAAAGTATACTTATGCATCATTATTGTGTTGATTCTGTTCACAACTGTGAGTACATAAATGATTTTTTTCCCCATTAGGCTCCTACATGTATTTTCATTGCCAGCACAACATATTAGGCAAACAAATTTCCTTTAAAGTTGAGATGATCACATTCAAGTCCTAAAAAGTTTAATAATAAAGTTTATGAGATATGTATCGAATGTATCATTTGGTAACCCTTGAATTGGCCATAACTCTCAAATATACCGAGCGGAAACCTGACAATTGCCCGATCGCGGGAGAAAGAAGTGTTTAAACAAGTACAATGTACATTGGTGACCACAGACCATTTCCCGGGTGCCACAGCCATTTACAGTAAGTTACCATTGCAATTTTATCTGTAATTTATCCAAACATTTTCTAACATTTTCTCCAAATCTGACTTTAATCAGATCTTAGCTTTCAAATTTTTGGGGCAAAATTAGCACCATTTTAACAATAAGAACTTTTATTGAATCTCCCTGAACTTCTAAATAGAGATGTACCTGATTTTTTAGCAATACCTGTTTTCTGGTTGAAGCTACGGGTTTGTGTATCCGTATTTCTAATTTATTGAGAATTGCTTGATTTTTCCCACTGCCTACCGTATACTATGCAACTATGTAGTTCTGTAGAAACTGTTCATTCTGCAAAAAGCAACAAGTATTTTTGCCACATGAGCATTTCTTGTCACAAGTAACTGAGGTTTCCACTACAAAAAAATCATAGTTGGATAAAGTGATGTCTAATAAAGCAGAAAATATTTCGCATGCAAAACTATTGGAATGCCTGGGGATAGAGTGTCATTTAATGTATGTTACAAAATACAAATGTACTGCTGAAAGTCATTCGTAGCATTTCAGGTTCAGATAAAATGTAAATGCAGAAATTTTCATGAGCATCACACTTTATGAAGGAAGCCTAACATTCAAGATTTGTCAAATAATTGGTAGATCATATTTTTACAACCAGAAGGAAAATGTCTAGAAGGATAAATGCTATGGGGTCAATTTAAATCATGATAAAATCAGTACAATGTTCTACACACCATTTATAAAGGTATGCACTTTTAAATATTCTATTAAGTTGGTTTTTGGCAGGTTACAAACAATATAAACCAGAAGAAAACCTGCAAGTCTCATTGGTTGAGACTTGGAAAAAACGTAAATCAATAAAGAGAAGAATATATTTTTAGACTAATGATGTACATACCAGCAGATCACTCATTGCTAAAAACAGGAATGTTAGTAAGAAAAATAAATACTGTAGCTTGGAAAGTGATCGAAAAATTGTAATATATAGGCAGACTTCACCTTTAAGCTATACATGCTACTGTAATGTATAGCAAGAAGCAAGCTCTGAAAATGCCCTGTTTGTGCACCAATGAAACACCATGTAGCATCAGAAAGATGTTAGTGACAAATATAAAGTACAGACTGTTTCTTCAGTACCTAGGGGAACAGTTAAACATTGACATAGCTCCCATCCTGCATCAACTGAAAACAGTAAAGGCATAGCTTGAAAAAAGAACAGGATTAGATGATTGTCAACAACATAATAAAAAAAAGCAAACACTTTTTTAAAAACAGTCACAAAAAGCTGTCTGCCAAGGAATAGTTGAAATAAAATGAGCAAACCCCTTTTTTAGAATAAGAGACATGTATGGCAGTAAATGGAGGTAGGAACCTGCCAGTTTTATTGTATTTGAATAATAGTAGATTTCATTGTTGAAACTGAGACAGAGGTTTTGTTATTTCGTTTTCACGACAAATCATTTTCTGATCTGAGGGTACATTTAGAACTTGGATTTTTAGCGAAAATGAAAATTAATAATTATCAAAAATCTAAGTGTGTTGGAGGAATTAGTAGGAGACCTGACAGTGTTGGAGTTTGGTACCCTATCACCCACTTCCCTTGCACGATGAATACTTTGAGGGAAAGTTGCTACTAGGGTGTAGATTTATTCTACTAGAAGCAAGTCTGCCTGTCTTCACTACAATGCTAGCACACTGCAGTGGGCCTGTTAATGATGATAATAATCATGATGCTTCAATGGAATGCTACAATTGCCCAATTTCCCTTGCATGGAGAATACCATGAGGGACAGTTACTAATGTGGTATGGTGGTCATTCTACTAGAGTCTACAAGTTTTGCTGGGAGGACTCTGGAACACATGGGTTAGTATTACAGATCATTTTAATCATATCAATTAAAAATATTGACCTGTCTATGTCATTTATGGGTGACAAAGTAACTTAAAAGTATTTCCCAAAAAATGTTGATGATCTCATCAGTGGCCCTTTATTTTGGGCAGATTTCAATATTGGTATTCAACTTTCCGATTGAGTTTCAATCAATATGTAATGATTGGCTGCTCTGTAATCTTTACAGTGTATTTCATAGCCAACATGGATGTAAGAAACAGAATATTAACATTTCTGTAAAAATTAAAATTAAGTCTGGGGGATTGAACCTGCAATGTCTTGTTTTCTGTCCTAACCTCTACCCTAACAGAGATTCTATGTGAAACACTAGTACATGTAGAATCTTTATTTTTTTGAACATAATAGAAACAAAAAAAGGTAATTCTTGGGATTTGAACCACTGCATAAGTAAATAATACAGGTACAGCCCATGAATTCATCAAAGAGCCATGCACCCTGACCCCAATTGCAAAATGATCAAGGAAAGGGAATGTTGCAGGTAAGTCAGCCTGCTAAACACTGTCTTAAAAGATTTGATATATTGAATTTTCGAATCTATCAAATGTCTATGTAGTGTATGGCTAGCATTTATCTATTTAATTTATATAACATCTATTTATCATCTGTATCTCTGTCCCTCTTGCTGTCTATTTAGGGTGAGGCCACACTATGCCGGACCGTAACATGCACATTTTTACGTGCATGACCATCAGTTTGTGCTACGATGCACAATATAGTCCACAATTGGAGCCCATTTGATCTGCAAAAAAATTGTGAACGCATGCACTCTGAAATCAGATCGCAGTGCATGCAATGTGGCCAACCAAATTAACATGCACTGATCTGCGATTCTCATGCACTAAAAGATTGCAAGTGTGATTGGAAGCAAGTGAGAAATCGTAGCAGTCTGGCACAGCTCTTGTGTTTGCACTATTTAAACTATAGCATAGGGATTTAAGACTTTCATTGCACAGGTATAATTACATTTTCTCAAGCTGGAGAAATGGGGGGACTATGTGGTAGTTGGCCCAGAGGCCACAATCTTATCATCAATCGCTATAAACCAGGTCCCATGAGTTGTATTCAGTTATACACTATCAACTGGACTTAAAGTTTAGTTCTTAAAGACATTTTGCATGTCATCCGACTGTCTTTCTCAATTCAGAATGACTTGTACAAGAATCTGTTGGCAATTAAGTACCATGGAGAGTCCCAATTAGCATATGACAGCCAGGTATTATGGACCTTCTGAATGCAAGGTGTGGGCTCCTCTGAGATGTTTAATTTCTTTAAAAGTATCTTGCTTGCGCTTGGGGGTATGGGTTTTTTCAGTGGACAACTTTCAGTGCAGCCACCCTGCACCCCTGGTAGTGCAGCCACCCTACTTAATAAACATTCCCTACCACACCAGAGCGTGGAAGTAGCCCCTTCTACTAGTATGTATAATTTCTTTAGCTTTCACTTCTGTGCTAGTGGGGATGTTCTCTGCTCTGTGTTACAGGGTTCTTATGACACCCAGCTTGTAATCTATAGGGTGGTTGGAATCAAACATCAAATACTGGTTTGTGTGGGTTGGTTTTTTGTAAACATCTAGCATGTGTGTGATTGTCTGACTTAAGGTGACCATACAAGTATTGCAACTGCATATCTGACAATAATTGGTTGCTTATAGCATCAGAGACAAAAATTGACCAGCTCTTCATATCACTACGGTCTTGGCTAATCCTAAGGAGTGAGCCAATGAAGAGTTTGATTAGGTACATTTAGGTAGCTACATAAACCACTACTCTTTCTAGGTAAATCTTTATCTGGCTTTGTTTCCACTTTCCTCTGACCCAAACAAACCCATATAGACATAATTCCTCCTCGTTGTATGCTCTGTATATTGTAACTGTTCAATTTATTTATAGTGCAGGGTAACTTTCTTGCACATTTTGATATAGTGATATACAAACACTACTAATACTTTTCCTTTATTAGTTAAAATGTGTCATTTTTCCAGGTTTAATTTTATTTTATTTTTTTAAATTATTCTAGGGTATGTAAAATCGATATGCATTGCACAGAACTAAGGAACTAGAATTAGTATTCAAAACAGAACTGGTCAAACCATTTCTTTAATGAGAAACTGCTAGGCTCCAAAGGATTAATATGTTATTAAGTGCTGTATATCATTTCAGTTGCCAGCGTGTTTTTTTTTTTATTTTATTTCACTTCATAGTGGAATTCATGATACCCATGCCTATGTAAAGAGCATGCCTTTTGGAACAGAACAAAAGTGCTGTGCATGGTTATAACTCTTCCCTTAGGCATCAATTTACTAAAATGGATTAAATATACTATTTATTCAGAACCGCTTTTGATCACAGAAATTCCAATTTCCATCCTTTTTCTTCTTTGAACTCTAAATAGAGATTTTTAAAATGAGCGATGGTTCATACGTGAATGATTTTACCAGGGTACCAATTTTCTCAAGAAACTAATGAATTTTAAACACAAAAAACATGGCATGTAGCCACCAACAGCTACACAGCTCAGAATGTGTAATAAAAACAGGAGAGCTTAGAAAGGGTATTTTTTATTTATTGATTTATTGCATAGATTTTACGTTTAACGAGTTTGTCAGGCCATGTAACTTGAAGAATACGTCTTTCTATCCTTCCATAACTTCCATTCAGTTGAACGAATTTGAAGAACTGCTGTTGCATTGTGGTTCTACATTTTCTAATGCATATTTTCATCTAAATAAAGATATAAATACTTCAATGGTCAACAACTGGTTAGACCACTCCTTCTGCTGTAGCTCGAGGCTTGTCTCCAAATACAACCAGGGTCCCCACTCGTACCCCAAACAACATGTATTAGATGTTTCGGGTATCAGGTACCCTTTCTCACATTTGAAGTGTGGCAGAGACTACAATAAAGGCCTATACAGCACAGACTGTTCTCAACTGTCTCAACTACCATATCTTATGTCTAAATACTTAAATCTCTAGGTCAGTGGGTAAACTAGAACTCTCAACCTCAGATCAAGTAGAGCTTTTTCAGCTAACCAGATAACAAAATCCCAGAACTGGAGGTTGTCATTTATATATGTATACAGGCAGTCCAATGTTCTATAGGTTTGTTGTTAAGTTCAATATATAGGTAAGGTGGAACAGGTACATATACCTATTAAATGTAACTTAAACAGATGTTAGCAGCATTTTTTAAAAGTGGATTGCAGTGCCGGTTGGCTTTGTGATCAGCTGTTTTTATCAGATGCTTCTGGTACAGTGCAAGATGGATAAAGGGTCAGTTTAGGGGCACATTAAACAGTGGTGGGTAGCCAACCATTGGTGGACCACCTGGCTGTATACTCCTGAAGACACCCATGGGAGTCCCGGGGAATGCCTGTATATTAAACAAATGGTAACTGTGTTACACATGTGTATTAATCTTCAAACTGTTGCAAAACAGTGTGAACTGAACATAAGGATTCTGCCATACCTACAAGGTGGTTATTACTGGCAAAGCTCATAACTCAAGGATATGGCTATCACTTATGATTCCACAGTGGCCCAAACTGGGTTTCCATAGTTTTGTATCACATAAACATCCCATTTTTTTTTTTAAATATAGCTTGCATGTATTATTCTCCATATCAAGATAAGAATCCCCATATAAAATCAGATTTTTAGTGTATTTGAGAGTAAACACCAGTATTATAGAGACTGGGTTGGAACATGGAACATTTGATTTGTGACTTTTTCTCTTTCTCTGAAGATCTGGAAGATTTATACACAGTTTCAACATTATTCTGCAAAAATGTCATCTCTAAATGTAAAAGCAGCACAATTAAACCATGATGTTTATGGTTCTGTGCATACGGTCCTAAATGGACACGTAAGGGCTGTTTTTTCTAAATTTTCATTCATATCATTTATTTTAGTGCAATCATTTTTAGATTTGGCACGTCCTACTAATATCAAAGGAGTTTATTCTTTGAAAGTGTTTTAGAATGGGTATGCCAGACCTATTTTTCTTTTATAGAAATTGTATATAAATTATAAGTTAGAAATTTTTTACTCAAGTTTGAATAAAGAAATCCCTAAAGGGGAT
This sequence comes from Hymenochirus boettgeri, assembly GCA_019447015.1. Taxonomy (NCBI): domain Eukaryota; kingdom Metazoa; phylum Chordata; class Amphibia; order Anura; family Pipidae; genus Hymenochirus; species Hymenochirus boettgeri. The sequence continues at coordinate 180,476,274 of CM033474.1, read as the reverse complement.
CTATAATTGTAGACCACTGTGGCAAATACCTGAATCAATGCCAAATTTTAATGCAATACAGCTGGAAAATACTGTTTGTCATGTGTATCCTTAAATGATATGAGACTTATAAAAAGATTCTAGAACTGTGCAGATTTTATTTCATATAAAATGAATTAGTTACATGAATTATGTTTGCATACTAGGATAAACATCCGATATCGCAAGCATGCATCTGTTCTAAATTGTTTTCTTATGTAATAATATACATTACATTGCATCCTCTGTGACCATGATTAAACAACCTATATCTCTTGCTTTCCTCTTGTTATGAAGTTATTGAAAGCTGTTTAATTTGTATAAAAGTCATCTTATACCATCAACTAGTTTGTGTGCATTCTGGGAAGAAGAAGGACCATTACTGAACCTGAAATGTCAGCTCATCAATGTCAACAGCAGGGAATAGCAAGTGGTATAAATTCAACTGATTTTTTCAAAATGGAAGAGAATATGTAGAATAACTATGTATGCACAATATAAACTAAGTTTACTTGGTAAACAGTAGGTTTTTTATGTGTTAATTATATTTAGTTTTATTAGCTGGAGTGTTAGTTACATATATTGATTAAAATATATGTGTAAGCTACCCGCCACTTACAAGGCCCTCCATATTAGGGTAGTCCTATCTAAGAATGACATTTTAAGTAATAATGCTGTTATTTTTGTAGTGTAATTATTATGTATTAGATACGTTTTTTCCTAATGATAACTTCCTGCAGCTTTTCGGAGCCTTTCCTGGTAGTTCTGACTTCCAGGGGGTGTTTGCGGTTGTTCGTGGCCGAAAACCAGGCTCCCAGGCCCCGCTGCGAGTGTTGGGAGGCTCTGCGGGACTTCCCGCAGCACTTGGAGCCTTTCCCAGTAGTTCCATCTTCAAGGGGGTGTTTGCGGTTGTTCGCAGCCGAAAACCAGGCTCCCAGGCCCAGCCGCGAGTGTTGGGATGCACTGCGGGGCTTCCCCCGGGACTTGGAGCCCTTCCCAATACTCGCTTCCCAGTTGTATACATACAATACTGTACACACATTAACTCCCTCCTCCAGCTAATCCCCAGGGCTCTCAAGCAGGAACAGGCAGCGTCTCAATACCTAGCAACAGCAGGGATCGCCCACCATTTCTATAGGCAATGCCTTCTCTCCCAGTTAAACAGAACCCTATTGGCTTTTACCTGGATTCCGACCAATGTGGAACGGGTTTGTTAGATGCTGTAGTTTACACACATGCGGCAGTAAGGAGGAACCTGGTGCTTGTTTAATATGGGGTATTCCTATTGGCTGCTAGAATACAGTCGGCCACTATTACAGTAATGTGACAATTAATAATAATTGTACTAACCTGGAAGCTGATCATTGTGAGCACTGCTGCTAACAGGACAGGAGAAAAAGACAGAGAGAGAGAGAAACAGACAGAGAGAGAGACCGACAGAGAGAGAGAGAGACAGACAGAGAGAGACAGAGAGGAAGAGACAGAGAGAGACAGACAGAGAGAGACAGACAGAGAGAGACAGACAGACAGAGAGAGAAACAGAGACAGAGACAGAGCAATAGAGAGAGACAGAGCGAGAGACAGAGAGAGACAGACAGAGAGAGAGAGAGACATAGAGAGACAGACAGAGAGACACAGAGAGAGAGAGAGAGACACAGAGAGAGAAGAGAGGAGAGAGCAGAGGACACACGAGAGAGAGAGAGACAGAGACTGTACACTAAAGCAAAAAATAACATTTAGACACTTACCAGCATAAGAAGGAAACTTCCCTTCAGGGAAGCAGCCAAAATAAAGGGATCCTTTAGTAAAGCAGCCTGTAGGAGAAAGAAAAGTCTTCAGTAAAGCAGTGTCGTTTGGCCACGCTCACCTGCTTCCCCTACACATTGCATTTGGATGTGAATCTCTCTCCCACAATGCAATACAGCAGGATATAACTCTAAAGGATCCTGTAACTCTCCCCCACAATGCAATACAGCCGGATGTAGCATAGTAGTATAGTATAGTATTTGAGGTTGAATAAAGACAACGTCATCCAAGTACCAACCATCTAGCAATATCCTCATTTCCTGCCTAACTGTTGATCAGAGGAAGGCAAAAAAACAACCACAAATTTATGAAGGGGGAAAAAATTCCTTCCTGACTCCAAGTGGCAATCGGAAATTTCCCTGGATCAACTCCTTTATGTATCAATACCAGTAACTTGAACATTCCTTGTTGCAGAAACTCATCCAGCTTTTTTTAAACTGACCAATGAACCTGCCATTACAACGTCCACTGGAAGACAGTTCCACAGCTTTACCGTTCTCACGGTGAAAAACCCTTTCCGAGCTTGAAGCCTAAACCTTTTTTCTTCAAGTCTTAAGGGATGTCCTCGTGTCCTTTGACATGTCAGCTACACTTACTGGGAAAGCAAACTTTTTTTTGATTGGCCATTAACTCGCACATGCTCACTAAGTCTCTACCACAATGCAAAGCTAAAGGATGTTACTGTAAAGCATGCATTGCATCCGGATGTGATTTAAACACTGCAACTTTCTTTTCATTGGCTAATAGTGCTACGGCAGCTACCAGAAGCACACCTATTGGATAATAAGGACAATAAGGAAATTACAGCAAACTTCCTTTTATTTTCCCATGCAGAACTGAATAAATTTGAGAGGTGTGTCTATAGTTCCCATTTTGACCAGTCCATTCAAATGTGGGGAGATTCTGTATGTTAGTACTTTTTTTATTTTTTATTTCATATGCCATTTACACACTGTTACACACTTATATGTCTTTTTTTTAGAACAGATTAATAAACTAATTAATGTTATACTGTACCTTTTACATTACAATATACACTGTAACCATGTATAATATTATTTTAGCCTACCCCCACCTACATAGTACAGTCTAAAAACTCAATGCAATCTCCACAAAATGTAAAATATTATTATATAAAGGAAGGATATTTCCCACTGAATTTTCCCTATAAAAACAGAAGGTACAATCTTATCTTATATATAAAAATGGTGCCCAGTCTAAGAAATAACTAGTACCTGCACAGGCACATGTAAGGGGAGCCTATTAATGCTGGCAGACTGGTCACAAGGCTACAAGCTGGTGAAAGTTATATTGCTCATCCTTTCCAGCAAAATAACTTTTTGGTGGCTCCAAATGCATGCACATTTATACAAATTTATACAAATGAAGAATCGCTTGTCCTGATGTTCATTGACAAAAATACATTTTATGATAATTGTTTTAAACCAAAAATCTAGAATTATTTAATAAGTTCATATTGTACAATAAGGCTGCTTAGTTTTCAGAATGAAAAATATACCTGTTTTAATGTGTTAAATTTGTTGCATTCTATAATAAGAGTTATTGTTCAGCTTCTTTCCTGCAGGTCAAGACTCACAACTTTTGAAATTATCCAAGGTTTCTTGACTCCTTTTCCTCAGTATGTTTAATTTATTTATCTTTGTGCTAGTGATTTTTCAAGATTCAAATTTATATTTATTCTACTAAAATTCTAATCTTTGGATGTCCTGAAATATAGACAGGGCAATGCACCTCGCTACCTGACGCTGTTACATTCCAGCACTTTTAACACCAGCTAGTAGCTGGCGTTTAAAGGGTCGCAATAAAATGCCAATTTCAGCATATAACAACGTTTGCGGCGGCTGCAAGGTTAACTTACACGTTAGCCACACAGCCTCCACAAGGAAGGAGTTTAAGTCACGCTAACCGATATAACATTGGTTAGCGTGACTTAAAGTCCAAAATAGGAGCGCCCGATGGTGCATAGCCCTGACAGTATTTAAGGGGTATGTACATTGAAAAAAACTATTTGTCTTATCTATAATTAAATACATGTAAGTAGCCCTTACTTTAAAGTAGTGTGTTGCTTCATGAAGAATAAGCAAGGTCTGAAGTCGCACTCCTTAGTAAAATTTAGAAATGTATTTTATTTATTATTTGAATTACTTTCAGTAATGGCCAATTAAAAAAAAAAAACTTTGCAGTGTACATACCCTCTAAAGTGTATTTTCACAAAAAAAATTAAAAAACCATTTTCACGTTAATTAAAGAATGGGAGGTAAAGGAGCTAAATCTTAAACCTACCCACAATCAGGGGTGTCCCTAGGGTTTTTGGCACCTGAAACAAATGTTGAATGGCGCCTCTAGGCAAATGTGGGGGCGTGGCTTTTCAGAGTGTTGCAAACTCTTGATAATTTTGTATTTAAAACAGTTATTTATACAGTTCTCTATTGTTATAGCATGCAAAAACACATGTTGGTGCAACTGGTACATAACATTAGAAATCCCTACTATACTTTATTTAGAATTAAATATGTTGGCTAAAAAATTTGTAAGCCTGCCAGAACATCAAAGCAGACTCTTTCAGCAGGGTCCTAACTAACCTAACAAACTATCTAAAGCTAGCAAAATCATATGAAATTCCTTTGAATAACATCCAACACATCATTAATGAAATAAAAATATTTTAAAAAACAGGCCTGGTAATTACAGGCCTGTAAGTTTAACTTCAGTGGTGGGGAAGATCCTGGAAAGTTTAATAAGGGAACATGTTCTAGAGTATGTTTCAAGGACTAACATTATAAGTAGTAACCAGCATGGATTTAGGAGGAATAGATCTTGTCAAACTAACTTGCTTGGCTTTTATGAGGAAGTAAGTAGAAATTTAGACTCTGGTATAGCAGTAGATGTAGTTTACTTGGATTTTGCAAAGGCTTTTGATACAGTCCCCCATAGGCGACTAATGTATAAGCTAAGGTCTGTTGGTCTGGGGAGTCACATTTGTACATGGATAGAAAATTGGTTAATGAATAGGATGCAGAGAGTAGTTGTTAATGGGGCTTCATCATTATGGACTAAAGTGCTAAGTGGGGTGCCACAGGGTTCTGTGTTGGGGCCGCTTCTATTTAATCTATTTATTAATGATTTGGAAGTGGGTATTGTCAGCAAGGTTTCTGTGTTTGCTGACGACACAAAACTTATCACATTGGGCTGCTAAGTGGCAGATGAAATTCAATGTTGATAAATGTAAGGTGATGCATTTTGGACTTAAAAATACTTGTGCTACTATACTAAAATGGCTCTGTGTTAAGTGAATCCCTGTTGGAAAGGGATCTTGGAGTTTTGGTGGATAACAAACTTAAACGTAGCAAGCAGTGCCAGGCGCAACAGCCAGAGCCAGCATAGTATTGTCTTGTATAAAGAGAGGTATGGATTCAAGGGAGGAAAATTTAATTCTCCCTCTTTACAAAGCATTGGTAAGGCCTCATCTGGAATATGCAGTGCAATTTTGGAATCCTGTGTACAAAAAGGACATCTTTGAAATGGAAAGGGTTCAGAGAAGGGCAACTAAATTAATAAGGGGATTGGGGGAGCTTGAATATGAGAGAGACTGGAAAAGTTACAATTATGTACGCTGGAGAAAAGGCGCTTGCGTGGGGATATGATTACTGTGTATAAATACATTAACGGGCCATACAATAAACTATCTGGGGCATTGTTCACCAATAGAACATGTCAAAGGACACGAGGACATCCCTTAAGACTTGAAGAAAAAAGGTTTAGGCTTCAAGCTCGGAAAGGGTTTTTCACTGTGAGATGGTAAAGCTATGAACTGTCTTCCAGTGGACGTTGTAATGGCAGGTTCATTGGTCAGTTTAAAAAAAAAGCTGGATGAGTTTCTGCAAACAAGGAATGTTGCAAGTTACTGGTATTGATACATAAAGTAGAGTTGATCCAGGGAAATTTCCGATTGCCACTTGGAGTCAGGAAGGAATTTTTTCCCCCTTCATAATTTGTGGGGGTTTTTTTGCCTTCCTCTGGATCAACAGTTAGGCAGGAAATGAGGATATTGCTAGATGGGTTGGACTGGATGGACGTATGTCTTTATTCAACCTCAAATACTATACTATACTATCTATCTGTAGCAATGTTTATGTTTGGTAGAGCATTCTGGTGAAATCTGTAGTCCCCATCATATCTGTTATTATCTATATATGCAATTCATACCACAGTTGTCCTCTGGCTGCTTTCGGCAGTTGTTGTCCTCTGGCTGCTGTGGCGGTTGTTGTCAGGAGGGACCTGCACATAACAACGGCCCTGCATGCAAGGAGTGCCCTTCATCTAAAACACACACACCAACCAACCATTCTTCATCCATGGTGCATGTCTCACAAATGATCCCCATAGATCATGAAACTAATAGGGGACCTGGTTAATAAACTGGATCCTTTATGGAAGGTTTAAATGGTGGGGTCAGTGTCAATGGTGTTATCCAAGAAGGCTGAGTGCTGACACTCTATATTACTCCTATATTACACTGCAATTTCAATATAAAGGGAAACCCAGTGACTCCCAGTTTCCCCCATACAGATTTCTGTTTCCTGTATGCACACACCAACCCAGTTCTGGTTGACTACTACTCGCAGCATTCCCCACCAGCCTGTAGCTCCAGGTTTAGGGTAGTGGGTGACAACAAGGTCAGTGGTTGCCACTGTAGCCAGCAAGATACAATGGTTCCATCCAAATTAGCAGAGGGTGTCGGTACCTCCCAGTTGCACCGACCTGTCCTACAGGTGCAGGACCGTAAGGAGACAGACAGAGTCACAGGCGTACTGGGGGCGCATGTGCACACACAGGCACATGTTACCTCTCTCTGCTGCTGAATGCGGAGAGCTGCACAACCAGTACTGCCTCCCATGCTGAGTGCTGGAATTCCCCTGGAGCCCACAACAATTAGCCACCGGGGATCCTTCTCTACCAAGTAACGTATCAGTGCAGCGCTCACCATTAAGACAACATTTTTTTTTCACAAACTGCTGCCTTTCTAACATTCCCAAAGGTGCGCACCATGAGCTATAGTTTTATATTGCTTCATGGTAGGAGCAGCCCTGCCCACAATTGTGCTCCTACGCTGCTGTTTTCTCTGACATCTCCTGATTGCATCTGCACTATATTATACTATAGTTTATACAGTATAGATTAAAGGTTATGTAATGTAAGTTTGTTTCTAACTCTTACCTCCCATTCTCAGTAAATCTTACAGGAGAAGAGACACTTACCTGTGGACCCGCTCCAGCGCCAGAATTACCCAACGCCTCAGACGCATCTCAGTCCTTTGCACTGTGCGCGCATGCACACACAGTGCGAAGGAGCAAGGACGCGGAGACTGTCAGTGAAGTCGGCGATGGAGCGGGTCCGCGGTAAGTGTCTCCTCCTCTCCTGTAAGATTTACTAAAGAATGGGAAGTAAGAGATGTGCATTTACCTCCTTTTCTTCAGTAAATCAGATAGAAACCAACTTAGTTAAAAAAAATAAAAATATAAAAAAATATAAAAAAATATGGTAACAGTATTTGGAAGCTCAGCTTCCAAATGAACATAACTTGATTTTATAGTGTACTTATCCTTTAATACAGATCTGTAATGTATTTTAATGTATTTGTCATGACTTGTATGCCTGTAAACTTTTTTTATCGTTGGTAATTATAAAAATCTGTTGTTGCCAGGACATGTTGAATACAGTGGCTGTGAATGTATTGTGCCTCAGGATGATAGCTAGAAACAGAAAATAAACGTAGTTGCTTTTTAAAGTGTTTGATGTGACAGTTTTTCAAACAGTCGTTATACTGATTAATTACGTATTTCCCTCAACCCAACAGTTCTCCATAGAACAAACTGCTTTTTAAAATGTTTCCTGTCTCTGAAAGCCACAATTCATAGACTTTCATACAATTAAAATTTCAGTCACTGACACGTGCAACTGTCTAAGATAGGCAGCATGTGACATTTTTCTGCACCAGGGAAAAATTGTTAGTAGAAATAGCTAGAAAATAATATATATGACCCTAAAAAGCATGAATGCAATACATTGATCTGAATGTACTTTGAAGTGACATTGTCATGAAATTTAACCCAGTTTAAATTAGCATTCCCAATAAATTATAAAGCAGTGATTTTTAAACAATGGTTCTTAGTTTTAACCTGAGATGGATCTAGGTGCGATTCAGACCTGTATTCAACACGGAACTCCCACATCCAAAATCCGAAAGTTCCATCTGAGCCAATAGAACTTTTGGATTCAGGAACTTCTGTATTTTAGAGAATTCTCGAAGTACAAGCTACTTTAGAGGGTTATCGAAAGTACGATTGGAAACTATTTTTGAGTTCTGAATGTACTTTCGAGGGTTACCAAATATAGAACTACTCTCAAGAGTTACCAAAAGTAGCCTTGTATGTTTGGTAACCCTTGAAAGTATGACTGAAACTCGAAAATAGCTTGCAATTTGATTTTTTATGTGTTCCACTGACCATTTACCATGACCATTTCTCATGATGTCTGATGAAGGTGTCAGGCGACACCGAAACGTTACACTCATGTGTTGTTATACTTTTTGTTTGCTTACCAAAAGACTGGTGTGCGCTACTGATTTGCATTACTTGGATCTTTGCCTGGCTGTGACACCCAGTGGCACCCAGAAGGTATACTATATTATTAAGCAGTGGTGCGGGAGGTTCACTTCCCATTTGCCTGAGCCATTTACTGTAATTTACTGTGCTTTTACTAATCTATTTTTTCCCATTGACTTCTATGGGTCCATTTTCGGATTTTTGATTTAAAACTCGCTGGTTTCAAACATCTCTAGTTTTAACCCCTCAGTGGAAATCGTTGAACCTCATTTGTATGTGCTCCTCCACGTTTGTTCTAGATTTTAAACATACATTTATATGACCCTTTTAAAAGCCTTACAAAAAGGTAGTCACCCAAGGTTAAAGAGCATCTATACCAAAAAAAGGTTATTTTAAAATGACCATAACTGGAAACTATACCGTAATTCTTTCCAACCACCACTGTATAATTTTTTGTTGATCTGCCCCCTATTTCTTTAGATATTCAATCTAAAACTCTTCTTATTTCAGCTGTCAATCAAGTTCCTTGCTCTCAAAAACTATTCTTCTGTGAGTAGTTTTACTGTAGATGGAATAGTGACAGAGTTTTGACAGTTGGAATGCTGTATGCTATATCAGGGTTAATGGTTGGTTTGTGGGGAAAATGCAGGTCGGATGGAAGTGGGAGTGGTTAAAAGGGGAAGGGGGGATCTGCTCCTAAACAAATGTGTACTGTATTGAAGGCATGCAGCAACACACGCAAATCAGAATAGTGCTACTTACATGTTTCAATTTAAACTGAGGCAAAGTATTTTCAGTATAGTGTGCCTTTAAGATGAGATTAAAAGCATATCTATAGTTGTGGTTTATCTAGAAAGTGGCAGCAGTGGAGAGCAATGGCAGATTTCCCTATATCGCCCCATAAGTGTAAAAATAATTTATAAATATCCATAAAACAGTGGTGGATTTTATATTCCCAAAGCTGCTACAGATTAAGGTCTATGTTCTTAAGCTGTAAAGTTTTCCAAAATTTCAGTGTATTTTTTTTACTAGTTCTAAAATCCTACTTTGTTCTAATTATAACAAAAAACAAAGTCAAATAGTTACATTTAAAGTCTAAAGGAAATAGATGCATTTGGAGATGATATTAAATTGAACAGTGTAATGGTGTAATGTATGGAAACCTTTTCTTCTTGAGACCAACACAATACATTATTTAGCAGTATAAATTCAATATAACATTATTTCTTGGACAAAATGGAGGGGTCATTTCTATATTATGTGATTTATAGTGATTTTCGTGGTTACATTTAGTAGGACTGGTTGGTGTGTGGTTATAAATGCAGAAATCAAATTTATAAGCTGAATTAATAAATCATATGAGTTTCATCTCAATGTCAGCTTTAAAGGAAAAAATATCAAAATTTGATTAATATATAATAAAATTTAAAGATCACACAGAAAGCATTGGTCTTGTGAGTAAGAAGCCTATAATATATATGTATTGTTTTATATACAACCAGCCCAATCCTCGTGGTTTTCTTTTTAGAATAAACTGTCTGTTAAAGGGGAACTAGAGCCCCAGTAACAATTGTCCTAAATAGACAGAGCACATTCACAAAAATACAAAAAACTGCGCCTCACCACTTTCTTTGCTATGGCTGCTAGGTAATGAATGAATTAACCTGTGGGTACTGTGGTATTAGGGGTCACAAATATACAAAAAGCTGTGTCTCACCTCTTCCTTTGTGTGGCAGCTAAGTAATTAATGAAATTAACCTGTGGGTACTAGGGTTCAGCTCCCATAACCCACATTATCTGTGGTGAGACCAGCTAAGGTGGATTTCTAAGAGTGAACCCCACACAGTTATATTTCGCCTGTTTTTTTTACCCTATATTTCCATGTCAGTTTTGTTTTCCAGGTTGTCTCACATTACATTTTTCTGCCTCCACTCCCATCCACACAGTCCTTTATAAGCCCAGGCATCCTCAAGCTTATATGGATTTTTTGGGTGTACACTTCAACATGGACTGAAAAATGGAGTGGTAGAAGACCGCAAAGAAAACAGGCAATTTCTAAACTAGGAAGACTATTTAAGTAGTAGAAAATGGTGTTTCAGTTTGGGGAGCTAATAATTGGATAGTTTACATTTTATTTCATATTGTGGATGCGCCCTATGATGTGTATAAATAAGTTAAAAAAGGATTTTAAAAAGGGAAGTATGCAGGCTAATAATTCTTCACCATAACTTGTTCTACTAAATCCCTCTAAACCTGTCAGATGGCATGCTAACAACTACTAATTCATTAGTTTCTGTGACCATTCTTTCTTTCTGCTCGTAGATTGCATTGAGTTTTTAGACTGTACTATGTAGGTGGGGGTAGGCTAAAATAATATTATACATGGTTACAGTGTATATTGTAATGTAAAAGGTACAGTATAACATTAATTAGTTTATTAATCTGTTCTAAAAAAAAGACATATAAGTGTGTAACAGTGTGTAAATGGCATATGAAATAAAAAATAAAAAAAGTACTAACATACAGAATCTCCCCACATTTGAATGGACTGGTCAAAATGGGAACTATAGACACACCTCTCAAATGTATTCAGTTCTGCATGGGAAAATAAAAGGAAGTTTGCTGTAATTTCCTTATTGTCCTTATTATCCAATAGGTGTGCTTCTGGTAGCTGCCGTAGCACTATTAGCCAATGAAAAGAAAGTTGCAGTGTTTAAATCACATCCGGATGCAATGCATGCTTTACAGTAACATCCTTTAGCTTTGCATTGTGGTAGAGACTTAGTGAGCATGTGCGAGTTAATGGCCAATCAAAAAAAAGTTTGCTTTCCCAGTAAGTGTAGCTGACATGTCAAAGGACACGAGGACATCCCTTAAGACTTGAAGAAAAAAGGTTTAGGCTTCAAGCTCGGAAAGGGTTTTTCACCGTGAGAACGGTAAAGCTGTGGAACTGTCTTCCAGTGGACGTTGTAATGGCAGGTTCATTGGTCAGTTTAAAAAAAAAGCTGGATGAGTTTCTGCAAACAAGGAATGTTACAAGTTACTGGTATTGATACATAAAGTAGAGTTGATCCAGGGAAATTTCCGATTGCCACTTGGAGTCAGGAAGGAATTTTTTCCCCCTTCATAAATTTGGTGGGGTTTTTTTGCCTTCCTCTGGATCAACAGTTAGGCAGGAAATGAGGATATTGCTAGATGGGTTGGACTGGATGGACGTATGTCTTTATTCAACCTCAAATACTATACTATACTATACTATCTGTAGCAATGTTTATGTTTGGTAGAGCATTCTGGTGAAATCTGTAGTCCCCATCATATCTGTTATTATCTATATATGCAATTCATACCAGACAGTTGTCCTCTGGCTGCTTTCGGCAGTTGTTGTCCTCTGGCTGCTGTTGGCGGTTGTTGTCAGGAGGGACCTGCACATAACAAAGGCCCTGCATGCAAGGAGTGCCCTTCATCTAAAACACACACACCAACCAACCAATTCTTCATCCATGGTGCATGTCTCACAAATGATCCTCCATAGATCATGAAACTAATAGGGGACCTGGTTAATAAACTGGATCCTTTATGGAAGGTTTAAATGGTGGGGTCAGTGTCAATGGTGTTATCCAAGAAGAGCTGAGTGCTGACACTCTATATTACTCCTATATTACACTGCAATTTCAATATAAAGGGAAACCCAGTGACTCCCAGTTTCCCCCATACAGATTTCTGTTTCCTGTATGCACACACCCCACCCAGTTCTGGTTGACTACTACTCGCAGCATTCCCCACCAGCCTGTAGCTCCAGGTTTAGGGTAGTGGGTGACAAGCAAGGTCAGTGGTTGCCACTGTAGCCAGCAGAGATACAATGGTTCCATCCAAATTAGCAGAGGGTGTCGGTACCTCCCAGTTGCACCGACCTGTCCTACAGGTGCAGGACTCACACGTAAGGAGACAGACAGAGTCACAGGCAGTACTGGGGGCGCATGTGCACACACAGGCACATGTTACCTCTCTCGCTGCTGAATGCGGACGAGCTGCACAACCAGTACTGCCTCCCATGCTGAGTGCTGGAATTCCCCTTGAGCCCACAACAATTAGCCACCGGGGAATCCATTTCCTCTACCAAGTAAAGCGATATGCAGTGCAGCGCTCACCATTAAGACAACATTTTTTTTTCACAAACTGCTGCCTTTCTAACATTCCCAAAGGCGCGCACCATGAGCTATAGTTTTATATTGCTTCATGGTAGGAGCAGCCCTGCCCACAATTGTGCTCCTACGCTGCTGTTTTCTCTGACATCTCCTGATTGCATCTGCACTATATTATACTATAGTTTATACAGTATAGATTAAAGGGTATGTAATGTAAGTTTGTTTCTAACTCTTACCTCCCATTCTTCAGTAAATCTTACAGGAGAAGAGACACTTACCTGTGGACCCGCTCCAGCACAGAATTACCCAACGCCTCAGACGCATCTCCAGTCCTTTGCACTGTGCGCGCATGCACACACAGTGCGAAGGAGCAAGGACGCGGAGACTGTCAGTGAAGTCGGCGATGGAGCGGGTCCGCGGGTAAGTGTCTCCTCCTCTCCTGTAAGATTTACTAAAGAATGGGAAGTAAGAGATAGTGCATTTACCTCCTTTTCTTCAGTAAATCAGATAGAAACCAACTTAGGTAAAAAAAAATAAAAATATAAAAAAATATAAAAAAAAATATGGTAACAGTATTTGGAAGCTGCAGCTTCCAAATGAACATAACTTGATTTTACAGTGTACTTATCCTTTAATACAGATCTGTAATGTATTTTAATGTATTTGTCATGACTTGTATGCCTGTAAACTTTTTTTTATCGTTGGTTAATTATAAAAATCTGTTGTTGCCAGGACATGTTGAATACAGTGGCTGTGAATGTATTGTGCCTCAGGATGATAGCTAGAAACAGAAAATAAACGTAGTTGCTTTTTAAAAGTGTTTGATGTGACAGTTTTTCAAACAGTCGTTATTACTGATTAATTACGTATTTCCCTCAACCCAACAGTTCTCCATAGAACAAACTGCTTTTTAAAATGTTTCCTGTCTCTGAAAGACACAATTCATAGACTTTCATACAATTAAGAATTTCAGTCACTGACACGTGCAGACTGTCTAGAATAGGCAGCATGTGACATTTTTCTGCACCAGGGAAAAATTGTTAGAGTAGAATAGCTAGAAAATAATATATGGACCCTAAAAAGCAATGAAATGCAATACATTGATCTGAATGTACTTTGAAGTGACATTGTCATGAAATTTAACCCAGTTTAAATTAGCATTCCCAATAAAGTATAAAGCAGTGATTTTTAAACAATGGTTCTTAGTTTTAACCTGAGATGGGATCTAGGTGCGATTCAGACCTGTATTCAACACGGAACTCCCACATCCAAAATCCGAAAGTTCCATCTGAGCCAATAGGAACTTTTGGATTCAGGAACTTCTGTATTTTAGAGAATTCTCGAAAGTACGAAGCTACTTTAGAGGGTTATCGAAAGTACGATTGGAAACTATTTTTGAGTTTCTGAATGTACTTTCGAGGGTTACCAAATATATGAAGCTACTCTCAAGAGTTACCAAAAGTAGCCTTGTATGTTTGGTAACCCTTGAAAGTATGACTGGAAACTCGAAAATAGCTTGCAATTGTGATTTTTTTATGTGTTCCACTGACCATTTACCATGACCATTTCTCATGATGTCTGATGAAGGTGTCAGGCGACACCGAAACGTTACACTCATGTGTTGAATATATACTTTTTGTTTGCTTACCAAAAGACTGGTGTGCGCTACTGATTTGCATTACTTGGATCTTTGCCAATGGCTGTGACACCGCAGTGGCACCCAGAAGGTATACTATATTATTAAGCAGTGGTGCGGGAGGTTCACTTCCCATTTGCCTGAGCCATTTACTGTAATTTACTATGCTTTTACTAATCCTATTTTTCTTCCCATTGACTTCTATGGGTCCATTTTCGGATTTTTGTATTTAAAACTCGCTGGTTTCAAACATCTCTAGTTTTAACCCCCTCAGTGGAAATCGTTGAACCTCATTTGTAGTGTGCTCCTCCACGTTTGTTCTAGATTTTAAACAATACATTTATATGACCCTTTTAAAAGCCTTACAAAAAAGGTAGTCACCCAAGGTTAAAGAGCATCTATACCAAAAAATAGGTTATTTTAAATTGACCATAACTGGAAACTATACCGTAATTCTTTCCAACCACCACTGTATAATTTTTTGTTGATCTGCCCCCTATTTCTTTAGATATTCAATCTAAAACTTCTTATATTTCAGCTGTCAATCAAGTTCCTTGCTCTCAAAAACTATTCTTCTGTGAGTAGTTTTACTGTAGATGGAATAGTGACAGAGTTTTGACAGTTGGAATGCTGTATGCTATATGCAGGGTTAATGGTTGGTTTGTGGGGAAAATGTCAGGTCGGATGGAAGTGGGAGTGGTTAAAAGGGGAAGGGGGGATACTGCTCCTAAACAAAATGTGTACTGTATTGAAGGCATGCAGCAACACACGCAAATCAGAATAAGTGCTACTTACATGTATTCAATTATAAACTGAGGCAAAGTAATTTTCAGTATAGTGTCCCTTTAAGATGAGATTAAAAGCATATCTATAGTTGTGGTTTATCTAGAAAGTGGCAGCAGTGGAGAGCAATGGCAGATTTCCCTATATCGCCCCATAAGTGTAAAAATAATTTTATAAATATCCATAAAACAGTGGTGGATTTTATATTCCCAAAGCTGCTACAGATTAAGGTCTATGTTCTTAAGCTGTAAAGTTTTCCAAAATTTCAGTGTATTTTTTTTACTAGTTCTAAAATCCTACTTTGTTCTAATTTATCAACAAAACAAAGTCAAATAGTTACATTTAAAGTCATAAAGGAAATAGATGCATTTGGAGATGATATTAAATTGAACAGTGTAATGGTGTAATGTATGGAAACCTTTTCTTCTTGAGACCAACACAATACATTATTTAGCAGTATAAATTCAATATAACATTATTTCTTGGACAAAATGGAGGGGTCATTTCTATATTATAGTGATTATAGTGATTTTCGTGGTTACATTTAGTAGGACTGGTTGGTGTGTGGTTAATAAATGCAGAAATCAAATTTATAAGCTGAATTAATAAATCATATGAGTTCATCTCAATGTCAGCTTTAAAGGAAAAAACATCAAAATTTGATTAATATATAATAAAATTTAAAGATGCACACAGAAAGCATTGGTCTTGTGAGTAAGAAGCCTATATATATATATGTATGTTTTATATACAACCAGCCCAATCCTCGTGGTTTTCTTTTTAGAATAAATTGTCTGTTAAAGGGGAACTAGAGCCCCCAGTAAACATTGTCCTAAATAGACAGAGCACATTCACAAAAATACAAAAAACTGCGCCTCACCACTTTCTTTGCTATGGCTGCTAGGTAATGAATGAAATTAACCTGTGGGTACTGTGGGTATTAGGGGTCACAAATATACAAAAAGCTGTGTCTCACCTCTTCCTTTGGTGTGGCAGCTAAGTAATTAATGAAATTAACCAGTGGGTACTAGGGGTCAGCTCCCATAACCCACATTATCTGGGTGAGACCAGCTAAGGTGGATTTCTAAGAGTGAACCACACACAGTTATATTTCAGCCTGTTTTTTTTACCCTATATTTCCATGTCAGTTTTGTTTTCCAGGTTGTCTCACATTACATTTTTCTGCCTCCACTCCCATCCACACAAGTCCTTTATAAGCCCAGGCATCCTCAAGCTTATATGGATTTTTTGGGTGTACACTTCAACATGGACTGAAACATGGAGTGGTAGAAGACCGCAAAGAAAACAGGCAAGATTTCTAAACTAGGAAGACTATTTAAGTAGTAGAAAATGGTGTTTCAGTTTGGGGAGCTAATAATTGGATAGTTACATTTTATTTCATATTGTGGATGCGCCCTATGATGTGTATAAATAAGTTAAAAAAGGATTTTTAAAAAGGGAAGTATGCAGGGCTAATAATTCTTCACCAATAACTTGTTCTACTAAATCCCTCTAAACCTGTCAGATGGCATGCTAACAACTACTAATTCATTAATGTTCTGTGACCATTCTTTCTGCTTCCTGGTTGTTCCGATTCACAGCTGTCAGTGATGGTTGTGACAGTTGACATCACAGCTAATGACAAAATACTACTTCCCTACACAACTATAGTACTATGTACCGAGAGTGGCTATTGTCCCCTTCAGGCAATGCGTCGAGCCAATAATGTCTCTCAGTGTCTAGCAAATGGTGTTAAATCATTCCAAATTAAAAAGAGGGAGGGGGGATACTGCTCCTAAACAAAATGTGTGCTGGATTGAAAGCATGTGGCAACACATGCAAATCAGAGTAAGTGCTACTTACATGTATTCAATTATAGATTAAGATGAGGCAAAGTGATTTTTCCAGTATAGTGTCCCTTTAACGCCAGCTACCATATAAACTCGAATATAAGCTGGGAAAGTCTCCCCTCGGCTTATACTCGTGTTTGGGCTGATCTGGATGCTTGAAGGAGCATCTGGACAAAATTACATAGCCTTGGGAAAACAAAAGCTGTACCCTGTAACACAAAAAATCCTCTTGATTTCGGTGGGTTAAGTAAATGTTGTCCAGATGTAAAAAATTATAGAAGTAACAGGATTCAACAAACAGGCTGCACAGAAAGGTATGCAGGGCGCATCTGTGTATGGGGCTATGAATGGGACTTTCTTAAGAGCTGTGTATGTGAATGTCTGTGAGGCTGTGTACTTGACTTTATATGGGGCTGTGTATTGGACTTTCTATAGGGCTGTGAATGTGACTTTCTATGGGGCTGTGTATGTTACTTTCTATGGGGCTGTGTATTGGACTTTCTATAGGGCTGTAAATGTGACTTTTATGGGGCAGTGTCTTGGACTTTCTATGAGGCTATATATTGGACTTTCTATGGGGCTGTGTATTGGACTTTCTATGGGGCTGTGTATTGAACTTTCTATGGAGCTGTAGATGTTACTTTCTATGGGGCTGTGTATTGGACTTTCTATGGGGCTGTGTATTGGACTTTCTATGGGGCTGTGTATTAGACTTTCTATAGGGCTGTGAATGTGACTTTCTAGGGGGCTGTGTATTGTACTTTCTATGGGACTGTGAATGTTACTTTTTATGGGGCTGTGTATTGGACTTTCTATTGGGCTGTGTATTGGACTTTCTATGGAGCTGTGTATTGGACTTTCTAAGGGGCTGTGTATTGGACTTTCTATGGGGCTGTGTATGGGACTTTCTATGGGGCTGTGTATGGGACTTTCAATGGGGCTGTGTATGGGACTTTCTATGGGGCTGTGTATTGGACTGTCAATGGAGCTGTGTATTGGACTTTCTATGGGGCTGTGTATTGGACTTTCTATAGGACTGTCTGGGGAATTATCTATGGGCTGTCTTTGGGAGAAAGTCTACCCTTGGCTTATAATCAAGTTAATCGGTTTTACTCATTTTCAGGTAAAAATAAGTACCTCGGCTTATACTCAGATCTGCTTATATTTGAGTATATACAGTAAGTTCTAATATAAACTAATAAACTGACATTATACAGTAGCTAATATGTAGCATTAACATTATGACATATTATGACATATGACATTATAACAAAAACAAAAAGGGGTGTTGTGGGAGCACTCCTATGGCAGCATTATTATAACATAGTGTATAGTAGAAGTGCTACTGGTCTGACCAAAACATTAGAACAGACAAAAAAAAGATCATCAATGCACATTCCTGGGACCCATATTCTATCATAATATCTGTTATAGTGCCACGTCAAGGTAACCCCAGTATGGAAGGTCCTAACACATTACCTTGGGTCATTTATCTGGGACAACACTCCCTGCTTGGTTGCATTTTCGTGGGAAGATTGTCTCCCTGACCTTGCATTAGATTAGTAGTAAAGGCTATCACTTCCCCCGCCTACTGGCTTTTAAAAAGGAGGGAACAAATCAGTGTAATGCAATATTAACACATGTATTTAGTTTATTCCATATAGTCTTGGCCAAAAAGTGAGCTCACTGCTAACAACCACAGCGCAGAGATGAGAGCGCAGAGTTAACAAGTCACTCTGGCTGCAGTGGCTCCTCCTCCAAACCAGTTGCTGTCAGTCTCTGTACTATATTAGGCAGAACTATCTCCCTTTTTATCCTTTATAACAAGGCCCAGATACAGGTGAACATTAGGTTTGGTGGGGTTGAACAGTAGTTACAATGACTTACAGAATGACAGAGTGTCACTTTACACAGCAGCCTGTACCCCAGGATCTGTTTGTACTGACAGGAATAGGAGAGCCAAAACTCACCAATTTAGTTCTGTTTTTGGATTCCCGGATCTCGAGAAAATCCCGAAAACCTGAAAAATCCGAAAACTGAAAGAATTTTCGATTATTATCGAATGTTCAAATCTATTTTTCAGGATTATCGAATCTTCGATAATTATAGAAAATAGGCTCAGAAGTCCCGAAATCTGGGCCCTTCATCCGGATTCGAACAGATCATTTGGATTTCAAAACAGAGGGTTTCTGTGCCGGATTCGGGTCAGAGTTGGACCCGGATCCCATCTCTAGACAGGAATAATGACGCTTACCACAGCTTTCTATGATGACAGTTCTGTCCTTACTTATAGTCTCCTCAGCTGTTTTCTCTATTACACTCACTGCTCCCAGTATGATGTCTGTCACTAGATGGAAGCAGTCATCTGGTCATCTTTATTCAGGAAACAGCTCCACTCTGCACTTTTAGTATCCACTAAGAACCTATTAGGATCCAGCCTCTTTTCCCACCTAGGGTAGCAGAGATCTTTATCTCAGAGACCTCTCTCCTCTTTTTTTCTGCCTCCCACCCAAAAACAGAAAACTCTTTTTTCATTGGCCGCTTCCCCAAAGAACAGACTAGGCAAGCAGGAACTGTTGCCTTGGTAACCTAACTTTTCAGTATGCAGTAAGGAGGATGTTACACTACTCTACATTCACCTTCCCCTTAAAATGTCCAGTCCCTGGACAGAATAGTGTAACTAAACTTTGAAAAGAACAGTAGATTAAATTACTTTACAGCAAAGCAAGAACATTACTCTTGAATATACAATTAGAGCAACATACAGCATTCTCAAAAGAGACTTTCACAACCTGTCCCTTGTTGCACAGGAAAATTGAACCAAGATTCTCCAGGCTGTTGGTATAGTTACATCACAGCTATGTCCAGGATATTCATATATTCAGTCTCTGGGGTGGTCTAACTCTTCAGGGTTCTCTTTAGGGCAATGAGAAAGTTACAATCCCATCTCTAGGCTCTTTAACCAAAATTTCAGATTCCTGTGGCTCTAATTCAGTCTCTCCATTTATAGCTAAAAATATCCTTCACTTGTGGCACTTCTAACTCTAGTTCTTTCTCTGAAGTATTAATGTCTTCAACTCTGGAAATAGCTGCTGGTGAATTCTCACTTGATATACTTTGAACACAATCAGGAAACAATTGATCTTGGGCCCAACTCTCATCACTATCACTTTCTTCATTCTGGCATACATCCCCTTCAATAAAGCCATTCTTAAAAGAGTCAGCAGGCAAATCTTGCAAGTGCCTAGATCATCTTAGCCTAGCTTTAGTTGTCTTACCCTTATTAGCTGAGTTTTGAAATTTAACTTTTTATTTTGAGTATTTTTCTTTCTTGAAGCAGCTTGAGCTTGCCTGTAGGCTTTTTGTAAACTGTCTTTCAACCTGACCACATAGTCTTGATGTGATATTAAAATAGTATCGCTTGCCATTACCCCATTCACCATGTCTATGGGTGTGTGTGATTTTCTCCAGTAGACTTATTTCTAGTACTGTTGTAGGCATGAACTACTGATGGAAAATGTTTGCCTTCTGCTAGTGTACCTAACAGGTTTAGAAGTGTCCTGTTAAATCTCTCTGGCTGTGGGTCACACTGCTTGGGTATACTTAGTGAAATGATCTGTTACCACCAGAACATTTTCAGTGCCCCCTTTCTCAGGCTCTATTGTTAAAAAGTCGCACTTGTGCATGCGCATAGAAGACAGAGTCCGTCGGGGCCTGTCAGAGGGCGCGGCAGAGAATCGATCGATCTCGATCGGGTAAGCTCCTTCCCTTCTCTCCTGTCTCCTGCAGGTTTTATTGAAGAACAGGAGGTAAGACAGAGCTCCTTAACCTCCCGTTCTTCAATAAAACTGAATACCCAAAATGTTCAGTATACCAGTGGAGATACACTTTAATACACAGCAGTAAACTTTTGGAATCCCCTTTGCAGGCACCCCCAAAACTTAATCAAGGGTGTATCTGTTGTATTCAATCAGATCAACTGGACTTAAAGTTAGTTCTTTCAAGAACTAAACTTTTAAGTCCAGTTGATCTAATTGAATACAACAGATATACCATGACCAGGATGAATGAGAAACTTCACAAGCTTAAGCAAGGGTGGGTTTTAACTGGTGATAAAGTACTCCTTGGCACAAAGTTCTTATGCTAGGGGAAGCAATCTCTACCCACTCATGATCAGGACATCTAGATGGACCATCTGCATCTTTGTTGTTACAGCCTGGTCTACAATGTAAACTAAAATTAAAATTGGCTAGTGCAGCAAACCAACGATGTCCAGGGGCATCTAACTTTGTCATGGTCATTTGTCAGTGGATTATTATCTGTGTGTACTTCAAACTCTGCTCTATAAAAGTAGTCATTGAGTTTATCTCCCACAGCCCATTTTAGTGCAAAAATACTTATTTGTGAACTGGGTAATTCTTCTCTGTTAGTGAAAGACTCCAACTAACATATGCCACTGGCCTTAGGCTATTTGCCATGTATTAGTAAAGTACATCACCAAGACCTTCTTGACTTTTTTTTGGCATAAGCCAAAACTGGAACATAAGTTAAATCATTTTCCACTTTCTGGAATGCTGTCTCACACTTTTTAGTCCACTTATCCTTAATGGATTCCTTGGCAAACCTCTGGCTTAAAATTACTTTGTATTTTGAAGAGGTTTCACCTATTTTATTGTTGTAATCTGTTTGCAGTAACTGGTTTTAGAAGTTGGGCTACTTTAGCAAATCTTTCCACAATCCTTCTGTAGTATCCAGCAAACCCAAAATGACCTAAGCTTGGTAATGGTTCATGGTTTTGGCCAGGAAGGAGCTGCTTCAATAATGCTAGGAACAGTAGACACTACCTCTGGGGAAACTACATGACTCAGATATGTGACTGAAGGTAAGTATTACTGACATTTCTCAAGAGACAACTTCAATTCTTCTTCCTTCAGCCGGTCCAATACTTTCAGCAGCCTTGCTTCATGCTCTTCCAATGATTTTCGAAATACAATGACATCATCAAGGTAAACTAGTACCTTTAGCAAGTGCATGTCTCCCATTGTGCGTTCCAGAAGCTGCTGAAAAGTTGCAGGAGCTCCACTATGCCCTTTTGACATTCTGTCCCAATGGACATGTGAAATCCATCTTTAACCTGGATACCTAAGAATTTGATGGAAACAGCTCTTCAAATCCAAGACACTAAACCACTTACTCCCAACTAAACAGTTAAACACCAATTTTTCTTTTGAACCACCACAATGGGTGATGCATAGGGACTTCTAGACTCTTTTGTGATGCCTGCAAACTTTAAATGTTCCAGATGTTCCCGTTATCCTTCCAGAACACCAGAGGCTACCTGATAGGACCTCTCCCTGAATGGCTTTTCTTCACTCACCTGGATCTTGTGTTGGGTGCTGATGGCACATGCCACGTCAAAATTTGTGAGTGCCTCTCTGCAGAAATAGGTGAATTCTGTAAAGAGGCCCACTATGGAAGTGCAGAAGTCCTAATCGTGGAAGACACTTCAGCATTATCTTCTGTGTGTATAATAAGAGCCTTTTCATTTCCCAAAACAACCATGTCAGGCTAATTTAAAGGGCAGCTTCATTCCAAAAGCACCTGCAGATTCCCTGTATTTTTTATCTCTTTAAGTCTCTGACAAAACTGTGATTCTGTGGGACAAAATGATCCATCAATCTGTATATTTGCTCTTGGGAATATTGAGCTACAGGTAAAAGAAGGACTGTGCAATGGGTAGGATCAGCACACACTGACTGACACCATGCAGTCAAAGATTTTGTTTAGTGGGGCTGTAACAGCAGTTACAATGACAGTCTTTTGGATGTCAGAGTGTCATTTTACACAGCATGCAAATAGTTTTAGGTCTAGGCACTCCTGTGGCAGCTTGCCAGTGTAGTAGTAGGTGCAGCTTCCTGTCAGTCCTCTACCTCTGGAGTCCAAGCTATAGTACAAGTAATAAGATTGTAGAAGCGCACACTTTTTTCCAGAATGTTCTGTTAATTTTAAATCACATCAACAATGTTTCGGGGATCACTTTGTCCCCTTCAACTTTTTGGGGATCACTTTGTCCCCGTCATCAAGGGGACAAAGTGATCCCCGAAACGTTGCTGATGTGATTTAAAATTAACAGAACATTCTGGAAAATTAGTGTGCGCTTCTCTAATCTTATTGCTTGCACTTTACACAGCATCCTGTACCTCAAGATCTGTTTGCTCTGATAGGAAAATGTCACTCAACACAGCTTTCTATGATGGCAGTTCTGTCCTTTCTTACCGTTTCCTCAGATGTTTTCTCTATTACACTCACTGCTCCCAGTCACTAGATAGAAGGTTCCTCCCCACAGAACAGACTAGGCAAGCAGGAACTATTGCCCTGGTAAACTTTTCAGTATGCATTAAGGAGGATGTTCCACTACTCTACATTACATTGACAATTGCCCAGTAAACTAATACAAAGGACTACTGAATGTGTGTAGTAGTTGCCTTAAACCCCATCCACTGAATCTTAATTCTTGCTCACATCCTCATAAAAACCAAGCAAGTTAGTTTAAAAAGATCTCATGAATTAATGGTGATCGATACTTATATTGCTATCACTACACTTCATAGTCCAGAATATAAGGTGGTATTTATAAATGTGCGTTATTGCTATTTCACAATACCACGTTTTAACACTTGTTACTTTTACCACCATGATTGTATAATTACTATTGTGATCATAATTGTAAAATTGCCTATACTATGCCATAGCGGTTTAGTACAACTGCTTGGTATTTTACAGCCGTACAGTCTTAAATGAATGACCACCACTTCCTGGTTCTAATTCTCTTTAGCGGCATGCATGACAATGCATAATCATAATAATAATAATGCATAAACCAGAAAGCAGTCAGGGATTTGGAGTTCTGCAGTGAAGAATCACTTGAAAGGTAAATATACTTACATTCGGCCCTGGCTCCTGAGTTATTGATAGTAGAATGGGAGGTAAGGCATAGCTCCTTAACCTCCCAGGCTTCAATCAATACATTAAAGCAATTTGAGTGAACTACCCCTTTAATATGCTGTAAATACATACCCCTTTCTCATTTACTCTATCATACCTAAACAAGGAGTAACCTTCTAAATTAACTGTTTAGTCATGTGAATTATTAAGCCATGTTTCTGCTTTACCAATGACATCATACTTTTTGTTCGTTCTACTTCTCCAACTTTAACAGCTAGGCTTTTTGCATTTGTCAACATATATTTTAGATAATTATCATATATTTATTTACAAATTTTGATAAACACACCTCCCTCTCCTCTATACTATTTCTTCCCCAATTATCTTATTATTATCTAGCATGGAATTCCAAAGAAAGAGAAAAGCAATTAGTCGCTGGTCTGATTTTCAAACTGTTTACTGGTAAAATAAAATAAATAGAAATCTTAGGTATAAGCAAGGGATCTTGGTTTTTTTTTATTGCAGCATTTTGTGCCCCAGTGGGAGTTGGGGTTACAGGTTATAGTTACATAATAGCATTCCATAATGTTAATAAGTTATTAAGCTATTTATAACTCTTGCCAAAAGGACTCACCCTTACAAAAAAGCATTGCCATAAACACATATGTGCATACTTTACAGTGATTCACCCTATAAAATTATTTCTGGAGTCACAAAAGTTTATTCTGCTTTAAAGTTTTGAGCTGCAGTAACCACTGCCAAATTCAAAGCAAGACTTACATCTGGGTACCAATGATATTCATTCTATAGAATGCTTGTGAAGAAAAGTCAGTAAGAGCTAAAAAAAAAAAACAGAAAAAATAAGGGAAAAAAGAAAACCTAAACGCAATTAATTCTATTTTTAACTTTCTGGCTTTAAACAGTTCAAATTTCTTAATTTAAATTTTTTTTGCAGTTTTACCAGAATTTTCACCAAACTTACTGGAATATTCCATTAACATGACAATGGTATGTTCCTATATTAATGTAACTGTAAGATGCAGTTTGCTGAAAATAAGCAATACTAAAAAAATTGTCCTATTAATAAAAAAAGCCAAAATTGTGAGTTTTACGCTATCCTTTCCTAATTATAAAAAAGAAAAATTTTGCCTGGGTGAGTTTTACACTATTTATCATATTTTTTGCTGAATAAAATACCACATGTGTTCAGTAGGGATGGACTAGAACTTGAACTTGAGCCAGAGTTTGAGCCGAACTTTATGAGTTTGACCGGACTCGGACTTCTCGAACTATCCTGGACCCAGATTTTTCAGACTTTCGATTATCGAATGTACTGGATAGTATACTGGTTAAAGGCACTGCCTTTGACATGGGAGACCAGGGTAATATAATAACCATATGAAAACCTAGTAATATAATAACCATATAATATTATTATATTCCTAGGGTATTATATTGTTATTATATTGTTAGGTCATTATATGGTTATTATATTACTAGAATATTATAATAACCCAAACATTTGTATAGTTGCCCCTAGCCAGGATTTGAACCCTGGTATCCTATGTCTAATGCGGTGCCTTTAACCAGTACACTATTCAGCCACTACATTATATTGTTAATATATTACTAGGTTATCATATGATATATGTATATATATATATAATAACCATATAATTACCATATGATAACCTAGTAATATATTAAGCAATTAATGTAGTGGCTGGATAGTGTACTGGTTAAAGGCACTGCCTTTGACATGGGAGACCAGGGTTCGAATCCTGGCTAGAGGCAGCTATACAAATGTTTGGATTATTATAATACCCTAGTTATATAATAACCTAGTCATATAACAACCTAGTAATATAATAACCATATAATAACCTAGTAATATAATATTATATTACTAGGGTATTATATGGTTATTATATTACTAGGTTATTATATGGTTAGAATATAGGGTATTATATGGTTATTATATTTCTCTGAAGTTCGAAAGTTCGAAAACGGACAAAACTTTATTAGTTCAGCCATCTCAAGTGTTCAGTGTGTATTAACTAGAGATGGCCGAAACTGTTAAGTTTCATTCCGTTTTTGGAATTACGGATCTCAGGAAATTCCCAAAGATCCGAAAATGGAACATGCTTTCGGGACTTTGGGTCCCATTTTCGATGTTTATATCATCGAAAATGGGATCTGAAGTCCCGGAATCTGAATAATCCATCCGGTTTCAGACAAAACATTCAGATTTCGGAACAGAAGGGTTCCGTGTCGGATCCGTGTCCATGTCTGGATCCTATCTTTAGTATTAACTAATTTGATACTACTTTAAAAATCCACCAGGGAATATTACCTATTTACTATCATTTGTGCTGAATATAACATTTTGCCATATTTTCAGCAATATTAATGCTACTTTTTGCTACATAATCACCTTTTCGCCTTTTTATTTTTCAAAATTCGCCTTTTTATTAACTTTAGGGCTGAAAGTTTAAAATATTGTGGTGAAGTCTGGTGGCAAAAATAATGCCCCTCTATAAATATTTCCCATAGACCCCTAGTTGACTTTATTGGTAAATAAAGAAAATCGGAACCTTTAAAAAAAAAAAGCAATCTTAAAAAATAAATAAAAAAGCCAAATCTCAGATGGTATTACAGTAAATGCTGGAAAATAGTCTAACACCCCCCAGAGTACTTACTAGTATTGAGAAACACTCCATAGGCTGGCAGGCTAAATAAATGGGCATTTATGCATTTCCACCACCTCTGACTTGGTGAATTTGAATGGCTGAACTTAAGGCAAAAAAAGCCCACTTTTCACCATTTTATAAATTATGAGCGATGTATGGCGAAAAGCAAAAATTAGCGTTAATGACTTTTCACATTGGTTTTCACTGCTTTATACATAGCGAAAAGTCCAAATTTGCCGAAAAGGTGGCGATAACGGAGGTGAAAAGTTTGATGAACCTTTCTAAATATGCCTCTAGGTGTCCCTTTCACGGTAGGTTGGGCACACATACAGGTCTCTCTTGCATGCACGTATACTATTCTTTTAGAAAACATCTAAATTTGTTTTGGTTTTGTTCAATAATACAAAAAGAACAAAATCTTTTTCAAAATACAATTTATTGTAAAAAATATTTAAAAAGTAACTATTAATAACACAGATAAGGAAACTACATAGTAATTACATAGTAATTAAGGTTGAATAAAGACATACGTCCATCAAGTCCAACCTATTCACCCTCTTTATATATATATATATATTTTTTAACCCTACCTAACAGTTGATCCAGAGGAAGGCAAAAAAAAAACAGCTAAAAAGGAGGAAAAAATTCCTTCCTGACTCCAAACGGCAATCGGAAAGTATCCCTGGATCAACCAGATCTATATGTATTAATACCAGTAATTCTCAATATTTTTTAGTTTTAGAAACGTATCCAGGCCTTTTTTAAAGCTATTTAATGAACTTGCCATTACCACATCTGCTGGAAGACAGTTCCACAGTTTCACCGTTCTCACTGTAAAGAAACCTCTCCTAACCTGAAGATGAAACTTCTTTTCTTCCAACCTTAAAGGATGTCCACGAGTCCTCTGATATGACCTGTTAGTAAACAATGCACCAGAGAGCTCATTGTATGGGCCATTAATATATTTGTATAAGGTTATCATGTCCCCACGCAAATGTCGCTTCTCCAATGTAAACAGCTCTAACTTGTCTAATCTGCCTGCATAGTCAAGCCCCTCCATTCCCCTTATTAATTTAGTTGCCCTTCTCTGAACTGCCTCAATTTCCAAGATGTCCCTTTTGTATATGGGATTCCAAAACTGCACCCCATATTCCAAATGAGGCCTTACCAGTGCCTTGTAAAGAGGGAGAATAATATTTTTCTCTCTTGAATCCATTCCCCTTTTTATACAAGACAATATCTTGCTAGCTCTAGCCGTTGCTACCTGGCATTGTTTGATATAGCTAAGTCTGTTATCTACCAGAACCCCCAAATCTTTTTCCATTACAGATGCACTTAACACAGAGTTATTTATGGTGTAGGTGGCACAGGGATTATTAAATCCCAAATGCATCACCTTACATTTATCAACATTGAATCTCATCTGCCATTCTACTGCCCATTTTGATAATCTATCTAGGTCTGCTTGCAGCACTTGCACATCATTGGAAGTTTCCAAAGCTCTGCATAGTTTAGTGTCATCAGCAAACACAGAGACCTTGCTCTCAATGCCCCCTTCTAAGTCATTTATAAACAGATTAAACAGAAGCGGCCCCAGTACAGAACCCTGAGGCACTCCGCTTAGAACTTTAGACCACATAGATGTAGCTCCATTAACCACCACTCTCTGTTTGCGGTCCAATAACCAGTTCTCTATCCATGAACAAATGTTTTCTTCAAGGCCAACAGTCCTCAGTTTATACATTAGTCGCCTATGTGGCACAGTATCAAAAGCTTTTGCAAAATCCAAATATACCGCATCCACTGCTGTGCCTGAATCTAACTTCTTACTCACTTCTTCATAAAAAACAATTAAATTTGTCTGGCATGATCTATTTCTCATAAATCCATGCTGACTACTACTAAGATGATCTCTGGAGACAAAGTCAAGGATATGATCCCTTAACAAAGTTTCCATCACTTTCCCTACCACTGATGTTAGGCTTACAGGTCTATAGTTACCAGGCTGTGAACGACTACCTTTTTTGAATATTGGTATTACATTGGCTTTTTTCCAGTCCAGCGGCACATCCCCAGACAAAAGCGAATCTGAAAAGATGAGAAACAATGGTCTAGATAGAACTGAACTAAGCTCTTTTAAAATCCGAGGATGCAATTCATCTGGTCCTGGGGCTTTATTGATATTAACTTTGTCTAATTGTTTCCGTATCATATCCTCTGTTAGCCAATGTGAATACTCTTCATTTCTTCCCTGCATATTATTACAATCTTACTAATTTAAGATATGGTAAGCAACATGCAGTTCACTCTTTACTGTTAATAAAGACATCATAACAGTGTTTTCTATTATGTTCTAAAGCTTTCTCTGTATGGGAATCAACCTTTGCACTGTGCGCGTAGGAGCCGTCAGGGATTTCGGTGCTGAAGCGGGTCTGCGGGTAAGTGTCTCCTCCTCTCCTGTAAGATTTACTGAAGAACGGGGGGTAAAAGATAGTGCATTTACCTCCTGTTCTTCAGTAAATCAGTTAGAAACAAACTTACATTTTTGCTGGACATACCCTTTAAAAGTTCAACATCCTGAAAAACACACCCACGCACAGTGGCCAATAGAAAACAAGCTGTCCTGGAGACATGCATCTCTCTGTGTCCTAAACTCTCTCTTTGTGACCCATCATCAATCAGTGAAGTCTATCAAAAAGGGGGGTCAAGTGCAGTTTATCTCTGGCATTAAAGCTACCTCTCCCCCCTGCTAATGCTCAGATCTCTATGTTTGTAACAGAGCAGGGAGGAGGGAGGGACTTGAGCAGGGAAGAGGATCCTGTCACAGGGATTTGATTGACAGTCCAAGTAGGAGTAGAGGAATGCAACCATGTCTTCTTCTAACTTGTGTATCTCAGGACAGAGAGGGAAACTGAACAAAGTGAAAACACTCTGGGGGTTGGGGGATTTATAGAACACATGGAAAGAAAGAAAAAAAAGTTAATTTCCCCACTATATATGCCCTTTAATCTCTCAGGAAAGCTATGCAGAAACACATACAATAACAAATGTTTCTAGAAATAGTACAGTACAATAGTAATAGTATAGTGTCTTAGCAAAAACATTGTGGAGTTAACTACAGCGGAAATTCTACACACAACCATTGTATAAGAAGGTGTTAATAGAGAACTAAATAAGTTAAAGGGTATCTCCACTAGTAAAAAAAAATGTTTTACCTACCATTCTTAAAAAAAACGTTCAGGAGCCGGGAACGAATGTAAGGTACTTACCCGATCACTCGCTCCCCCGCCTCGTACTCTGACAGGTCCCATCTGACTTAGTAATCTATGCGCATGCACATAGAATACAGAGTTCATCTGGAATTTTTTTTGCCTTAAAAGGTGTGATAACTGCTTTTTTAATAGGGGTCTTTCATACCTTTCAAACAAGCCTAGTATAACTTTTCTAGATTCTCTGGATCTTAAGTTATAGGCTTGTAAAGTTACAGTTCATGGTCTGTCCTGTTTGTCTGAGTCTCTGAAGGTATTTTCAAACCTACAAACATTTTCAGACAGCTTCCACTAGTAGTCAGGACACGCAATTCAGGGGGGGAATAAAAAGTCTTGATTTTATTTCAAACACATATGATCAAAATCCAACAGGATACTAGGACTAACAGACAGCCTGACACGTTTCATGGGAACACCCACTTCATCAGAGGCTGATGGGTAAGAGCTAAGAACAACCTTAAATAGCCACCCTCTAATTAGTAAATAGATTAGATAAATTAGAGTCACAGGTGGGCCTGACTAACTGCTGACAGTAATCAAAATTGGATACAAAAACAGGTTATACTCAGCTCACAACATAGTATCTAACATATTAGTAACAGGGTTAAAAACAACACCAAATAGTTACATTAGCAACAAATCAGTATACATAGTAACACTATTATACATAGATATATGAAAAGATTTTCAAACAAGAAACTAGGTCAATGTGAGCGCAGTTTAAAGTTATAACGATGTTTAAATAAGTAAATACATGATTATATCTAAATATATATGTTTCTAACTGTGTTTAATAATTTATACTAAAATCTTATAAAATATATCAATTATATAGAGACTCACGTATATTGTAAAGAAAATGTATATAGCAGAACATGTGATGAAATATGGTAAGGTTTTGGCCAGGGAGACAGTTAATCAATCCCTGTTAGGGTATTAAACACAGTTAGAAACATATATATTTAGATATAATCATGTATTTACTTATTTAAACATCGTTATAACTTTAAACTGCACTCACATTGACCTAGTTTGTTGTTTGAAAATCTTTTCATATATCTATGTATAATAGTGTTACTATGTATACTGATTTGTTGCTAATGTAACTATTTGCTGTTGTTTTTAACCCTGTTACTAATATGTTAGATACTATGTTGTGAGCTGAGTATAACCTGTTTTTGTATCCAATTTTGATTACTGTCAGCAGTTAGTCAGGCCCACCTGTGACTCTAATTTATCTAATCTATTTACTAATTAGAGGGTGGCTATTTAAAGGGCAACTAAAGCCACAGAACAAAACTGAACCAGAAGGCAGAACACCTTGATATAAAGCCAGTAATCTGTGTCTTACATCTCATTTTGATATGGGCGCTGGGAAATTTACCTAAATAACATATGGTTTGTGCTTTACTTCTCAGCATTCTAGTATCAGACAGTTTGGTCAACGACCATTATGTTCTGCACATGCTCAGTCTTTGCTATGGCAGAAACTTGTTACAGTTGGTCACATCCATTAATAATATCTAGCCAATCCTTTTACAGGACCGATAAAGCAAGGAAGCATGTGACTGAGGTCAGGAGGTGTGGTCTGACACTGCACATACACACAGATACTTCATACAGTTCTTAACAGGCTTTGATTTACTTTAACAGTTTACTAAAGTGGCATTTTATAGTTTATTGGTGTTTTTAGGGGGGTTGTTTTCAGATTCTGAAGTATAAAAAATTGGGTTTAGTTCTCCTTTAAGGTTGTTCTTAGCTCTTACCCATCAGCCTCTGATGAAGTGGGTGTTCCCATGAAACGCGTCAGGCTGTCTGTTAGTCCTAGTATCCTGTTGGATTTTGATCATATGTGTTTGAAATAAAATCAAGACTTTTTATTCCCCCCCTGAGTTGCGTGTCCTGACTACTAGTGGAAGCTGTCTATACTGTTTGTGCCGGTGCCGGGAGGCACCATTCGGAAACACAGCACCAGGGGTTTTGGGACCGGAGTGCTGCCGGAGGGATTCGTGAGTAAACTGTACAAACATTTTCAATTCTATGGACACCTTAGCAAAAGGGAATGTTTTCTTTTCAGGCTTGTGGCTAGCTGCAAAAATGGTTTAAAAGTCCGGGGCAGGACTTATGATGCAGCGGATAATGATCTGTCCCAGCAGTATGCATGCTCCCACCCAATGTCAGAGATCACAGTACTAGCATAAAAACCCTAACCCTTTATACTGTTGTAACTTTGGATAGACTGAAGCTAGAAGCATGATCTGGGAGTCATTTAAAAGGTAGGCGTGTGCCCTTTTTAATAAACTTTTATGGAGACCACAGTTCTCCTTTAATAAAAAAAATTTGTTGAGCTCTGCTAAAACGTGTGCTATAGTTGAACTAAACCCGGAATCAGTCGGTAATTTTCAATGGAGCTTGCGGTGGATTGTGCACAAGGTAAATATCGATTGATTGAGGATCAGCCCTCCCGGTCTTCAATCAATGCATTAAAGAAATATTCCTTTAATGTTAAAGGGCATGTCCAGCCCTTTTTTCAACTTTTCATATATTATACATATTGATACCCCAGCCCCAACCGCCGTAATAAAATCCTTAGAAAGTGCCCCGATATGTACTCACCTTCCCTCTATCCTCCGCGGCAGTCTCCAGGCCCTCTGCTTGCACGGAAATGCAAGCAGGGGGCGGGACCAGCAGCCACGTCCCTGACTGGCTGAGAGGGACGCGGATGCCGGCTGCTCAGAATGCCGGATGATAGAGGGAAGGTAAGTAACTATCGGGGCACTTTCTATGAAATCTGTTATGGCGGTTAGGGCTGGGGGATCAATATACATAATTTATAGTGGGGAATTTACACTAGGGGGAGGGAGAAGAAAACGGGAGGGAGGGGGGGAGGACTCTCCTGCACATGCCTCAACCTTGTCGAGGTTGAGGCAGAGACAAGCGCAGGATGAGTCACTGGGAGCTTCTACACTACAATTTTCCTGGCTTTGGAGGGGTACAGCATGGCAACCATAAGGAGCTGGGATGTTAGGTAAGGATTTTTGTACACTACAGAGTGGGGCCAGTATGGGATTAAATTTGAGTTTTGGGGGTGGACATGCCTTTTAAAGAAATAAGATTTATACTGTAAAGGAAAGAATTTATATTTGCAATATAAGATTGCGCACATAAGGCAATGAAATATATTTGCACAACCACTAAAGTTCGTCTCAGATATCCAAACTGTAAGGAAATTTAAGGGGAGCAGAAGGATTTGTGAGAAAATATAAATGGTTTTGGATTCTTTTTTTTTTTATTCTTACACCTGCAGCCTGTGATTGTGATGATGATGTGGCTGCTGTTTTGAAATGTATTAGTCTGTCAGGAAACAGTTCTGGAAAGCCAATGAAATTATGGAAAATATCTCTCACTGAAAGGAAAATGAAAACAACACCTAAAAATCTAATACCTCCCACTATGAAAAAAATCCCCTATAATTTCCATTTCCATTGGCATCAGGAATGTAAAAGGGACTTAAATGTCTGGCTTTGTATTTTCAAAGGAAACAGCATAATCCGAAATAGCAAAATTAGCTGGATGATGCAAAAAAATCACTTATTTTTCTTATAAGTTGTATCTGTTTTCTTGTAGTATTCTTTCAATTTCCACACTCAGACTGATATTTCCCATGTATCTCAGGGTCATGTAGAAAGTGAAGGTCTATGAGTGTATGTCACTATGTAACACTAATGGCCCTCATTACATCGATATAGCTGGCATTAAAGATTCGGAATGAGTAAACCCCATTTGCACTGCTCTCAGTACATAGCTCTATAATTTTTTAGTAAGAAGATTATTCTGCTATATATATGTATTGTGACAATAGTGTAGTTTGTTTCAATACAAATAAACAAATCAGTAAACTGAACTTCTTATAGGACCTCTCTAGGTGAACTCATAAAACATTACCCACTGCAATGATAATTTAACTATGTGACCATGATAACACTCACTTATGTATACATGGCGATCTGGTTGTATATCTGGGTGTATGAAATTCACGACTGCTTCCTGCTTCTGTTACACTATAACGCGCATTATCGGACATGCGCGTTATAGCGTAACAGAAGCCAGAAGCAGTCGGGAACTGTCAGAGCGGCCCTGCTGGATCGCGTGAAAGGTAAGATTTTTTGAAGTTCGTTCCTGGCTATCTAAACATTGATTGAAGAATAACTCTTTAACCTCCCGGGCTTCAATCAATGTAGAAAAGAGATAGTTCACTATTGCAGTGAACTAATCCTTTAAAGATAAACATGCTTAAAGATTAATACAGCACCAGAAGAGATTGATCTGGGGTATACACACCCAGATCGCCATGTATACATAAGTGATGTTATCACGGTCACATAGTTAAATTATCATTGCAGTGGGTAATGTTTTATGAATGCTTTAACATTTTCCACTTTATTCTCAAACAAGCAGTACATAAGGCAGCATTAGACTCACCCCTCCATGTGGGTGGTCCGGGTGCTGGAAAAGCGCCAGACCCTTCACTATGGTCCGACTTCAACAATCACTGCTAGAAAGACTTTTGTAAGGAGTACCTGGTGTTCTCTGGAAAGCGGGAGTGCGGAGTGCCTTACAAAAGTCTTTCTAGCAGTTTGTTTCTATGCAGTTTGATGCTATAGGTGAACAGGCAGCTCTCTTAAGGGGACCATACACAAACCAATCCTGATCGTACGATTCTTTGGCTTAGGCTTTTTTTCCTATTGTCGGGTCAATGGTAAAAATTTTTAGCATTTCCTATCCCCATCATATTATTGGCTGTATACACATCTCTGTGGTGGGAATGAAGCTGGCATTACTGAAATTTCAATGCAAAAGCTTGTATTGCCCAATTAAAACCATGTAAGCAACTGAAAATTTCTGCTGTGTCTGTTCAATTGTTTTGCCCGATTTTAGTTTTAAACAATTTTTAACAATATTATTCCATCTTTAGTAAAAACCAAACCAGAACAATTTTTAAAAATAAAAAAAACCAACCAAACCTTGTATGGCTGGCATACAAGGTTTATTTTAGCACATCAACCAATGTGTGCCATCAATTTCATATACCAAAACCTCCAGCATTGCCCCTTTAATAATTACACCTAAAGAAACAACATGGTGCAGAACTGCAGGGGGAGGATCATGAAGCAAACCTGGTCTCACCACAGCTCTGAGCAATTTATTTCTCAATAGATTATCTATCTTAAGGAGAACTATCATATATAATAAAACCCTAAGTGTGCGTCCCTGTGTCCGTGTGTGTGTCACTGCAGTTCCTATGGACTCACCACTAGAGGGAGAGTCTCTGCAGTTCCGATTGACTCACCACTAGAGGGAGAGTCTCTGCAGTTCCTATTGACTCACCACTAGAGGGAGAGTCTCTGCAGTTCCTATTGACTCACCACTAGAGGGAGAGTCTCTGCAGTTCCTATTGACTCACCACTAGAGGGAGAGTCTCTGCATTTCCTATTGACTCACCAATAGAGGGAGAGTGTCTGCAGTTCCTATTGACTCACCACTAGAGGGAGAAACACAGGAAACACACGGA
Source organism: Hymenochirus boettgeri (assembly GCA_019447015.1). Classification (NCBI taxonomy): domain Eukaryota; kingdom Metazoa; phylum Chordata; class Amphibia; order Anura; family Pipidae; genus Hymenochirus; species Hymenochirus boettgeri. Next base: position 180,440,934 of record CM033474.1, on the reverse strand, counting down.
GGGAGAACAGCAATTAAACAGACTGCAGGTAAGGTTACTTGGGCCCCCTGGATTTGGGACAGAGGAGGGGGCTGGATTTGGGACAGAGGGGAGCCTCTGGCCTTGGACAGAGGGGGGACTCTGGCCTTGGGACACTAAGAGGGTACTCTGGCCTTGGGACATGGAGGAGGACTATAGCCTTGGGACACTAAGAGGGCACACTGTGCTTCTAGCGCCTGTTATTGTAGCGGGCTTAATGTCTAGTAGTGTGTATAAAGTTTATTTAAAAAAACAGTTAAAATAAAAAGTGCTTGGGACCTCCCAATATTGTTTCTGTGAGGAAAGAATATTAATTCTGCCAGTATTCCTCCTGGCTTCAGCAATCTATCTTTAATACAGGACTAGACTAGGACTAACCTGGCAAATAAAAACTAACAAATCAGTTAGCATTGGTTTTGCACTTATTTTTCCCTTAGCACGAGATATAGCATCTCCCTGTATAGTATTTAGAAAGCATTTGTGCATATTAGTGAAGAGGTTAACCCAGATCTCTGGTTCTAGATTGTTATTTAATTTATCTTCTCAGTAGGCCATATGAGATGTTTTATTAGCGGATTTTTGGTGGGCCATTAGGGTGTAGAGTTGAGAGATCATTAGGGGGTCCAATGGTGAATTTGAGCAGAGGTTCTCAAATGAAGAAAGTGTTAATTGGAATGTTCCTCTTAGATTTTTTGAGATAAAATGATATACTTGGCAAAATCTAAACCATTTTGTTTGGTGAAATTTAAATATCGTTTGAGCTGTTGTCCATGGCGTGATTTGTTATGATGTTATTAAATGGGTAATTCAGGTTATTTTCCTGTCTGACCTGAATGACCAGTGATTTGGATTTAGACCTGGTGTTTTATGAAATATAGGAATCATATGAGAGGGGTTTAGCTGTGAGTTTAGGGAACCCAGTGGTGGACGCTAAATATAAAGAGAAAATACAAAACACGGAACTTTAGATTGGAAACCTATCTGATCCACCCAGATACATTTAAGTGAACTCTTCACTGGAGCATTTAAGACGGTCCCATGCTTTGCTTCTGCACCACGTGACCCTGTAGGAGAGGAGTATTTCACCTTGAAACACGTGTAGGTCAACTTTGGATTAGCGTGGAGCTCCCACTTAAAAGTCTACAGACTTTTGGACATTGCCCTACTTGTAGATGCTCTTGGACGACCCCATTTTACCAGTGGGTGAGATCTATCCCATTTGTACTTACCTTAGCTATAAGGATTTGTAGGCTGACTGTTTAGACTTTAGTGCTACACTGATCTCCCATATGCCGCTTACTACCATCTGTCCCTACTAACATCCGTTACACTGCAGTTTTGATTGCTTTGCATGGGGGTATTTCTCTTTGCTAGTATATGCTACAGGGTGGGAGGGGAATAAGCATTCTATATATTATGCTGTAGGTTGTTTGTTAGAAAATCCCCTTACCATCTATTTATGTGTTGGTCATTTTTTACCATAGGGGAGCTCACTGCGCAGTGTTTATGTTTTTAGATGTTTTGGGCTGTGTATATACTTCATAAAGGTGTTTTGTATTTTTTCTGTATATTCAGTGTCCACCATTGGGTTCCCTTCTTATTATCTTTTGATAGTTTGGGATACTTGTTTATCCCCCCCCCCCTTTTGCTGATTTTGAGTACATTATATGCAGTTATGAGTGCCTAGCGAGCTCTGTGCTCCTAGTTTAACCAGGCTCTGTGTCTTTCTCTCTTGTTCCTTCTGTGTATCCATCTTTCTCTTCTTTCTTGCTGTATCTTTGCTATCCCTTTTGTTGTTGCTCTTTATATATTTTTGCCTGGTATTGCACCCACTTAATAGTGTCTCTGCTGGTACAGTTTGTATACCCTAAGTAAAAAATATAATTTAGGGCTGCACCATCCAATGATCTTGGCTTTTGGAAGGTAGATGCTGCTATTTTATTTTATATACAAGCATCCACCTTACTCCCCATGTTGGCATAGGCGCACTCCGGAAAAAGAATCGCTGAGGTGAGGTGAGTGAATCAAACACCCTCTGGCCTTACGCGTTTCAGACCGCAAGGGTCCTTATTCATAGGCACAATGAGCGAGCAGTAAACAGACAGTTTAAAAAGGTTAGTCCACTCCCTCTCTCCAATGACATCACAATTAGGGGGAGTGGATCCCAGGTGCATTCTGCTACTGATCAGTACACAGAGGTATCTGAACAAAGCTTAATACGATCTGACAAAGTAAAAATGACATGCCAAGCAGATCAAAACAGTTACATAATTTATACACAAATAAACTTAAAAAGATAATACACTGATCACGAACAATGTATGGACATTCAAACTCATCTTATTTAGATCAGTAAGATAATATTATACACATATAACACTAAGGTATCTATTTGAAATGGCGTATTTATTGCGAGTGAAATCTCATTTGGATCTAATTATAATAATGTATCCATCTACAGTGAGAGGTAGCTAATTAGTAAAGGAACACATAAAATTGCAACAAGGTGCGCAAAATAGAACTGGATCCTATAGCATCTGATATATTCCTACATGATGGCAAGAGAGCATAGCTGATACATGGTTTACGCCCATTAAGGCCACCATATATATTACACGGGAATGCCTCCAGTCCTAATAGTGGGAAACTGTGATCGTACTTCTAAGAATACGATACTTCATGCTAAGTCTAGTCATCCCAGACATTGTATAAGATCTATACCCTATAGTCAATATATACGACTACGCTGTAATTGTTCCAACATGAAACATCTTGATGAAGCAGCAGACAATATGATGAATAGGTTTATTGATAGGGGCTACTGTAGACCCTCACTTTAGGAAGCCAGGAATAGAGCCTGTTCATTAGAAAGAAATTCTCTACTTACTAGCACTAAGAGAAGTAAGAAAGGATCAGATTCATCCATTAATAAAACCATTTTTTTCACTACAACGTTCAGTCCCCAATATAGCCAAGTGGTTAAGATCAATAACAAATACTTACCCATATTAAATCAGGATATTGGACTCAAAAGTGTTATCCAAGAGGGATGCACTTTTGTAGCTAAAAGAGCAAGATCTCTTGGAGACATCTTGTCTCCAAGTTTATTTGAGAGTGTCAGTAGCATTCAGGAGACCTGGCTCAATTATCGTGGATGTTTTCCATGTGGAGCCAATAGGTGTAAAACCTGCAGACACATCATTAAAGGGAATGAATACAGAAGAAGCAATACCGGTAAAATGTATCGCATAGAAACGTACATTAATTGTAAGACTACTTATGTAGTATATCTGCTAACATGCACTAAGTGTAACGTTCAAGGAGGAAAGGATCAGAGAACATCTCAAGGATATAGAGAATAAATGTCAGCAAAGCCCAGTGGCAAGACATTTTATGCTCTGTAATGAAGGACAAATATCCTTTGTAGCGATTCAGGGCATTAAAATTGTTCAACCAGATCCTAGGAATCGTGATCGCCTAGCATCCCTTTTACGGGAAGAGGTTAAAATGATTTTTCTATTAGGAACAAGGTTTCCCAAAGGCATTAATGCAGTAGGGAATATATCATGTTATGTGGAATAATTTGTTTCAATATGTAGTATTAACAGCTTAATAGATAATACTTATTGGGTCTCTGTATACTATTTATTCTAGTCAGTAGTGGGACTGTTAGGAGTATTATCATAGTTCCCCATTATTAAGATTGGAGGTATTCCCGGGTAATACATATGTGTCGGCCTGATCAGATGTTAACCATGTATCATTTATGCTCTCTTCTGCATCTTATTCACTTGAATTATCAGTGGGGCTGATAGAAGTATGATCACAGTTTCCCACTTTTAGGACTGGAGGCATTCCCATGTAATATATATGGTGGCCTAAATGGGCATAAACCATGTATCAGCTATGCTCTCTTGCCATCATGTAGGAATATATCGGATGCTATAGGATGCAGCTCTATTTTGCGTACCTTGTTGCAATTTTATGTGTTCCTTTACTAATTAGCTACCTCTCACTGTAGATGGATACATTATTATAATTAGATCCAAATGAGACTTCACTCGCAATTAATACACCATTTCAAATAGATACCTTAGTGTTATATGTGTGTATTATTATCTTACTGATCTAAATAAGATGAGTTTGAATGTCCATACATTGTTCTTGATCAGTGTATTATCTTTTTAAGTTTATTTGTGTATAAATTATGTAACTGTTTTGATCTGTTTGGCATGTCATTTTTACTTTGTAACGGTCACATGTCAGATCGTATTAAGCTTTGTTCAGATACCTCTGTGTACTGATCAATAGCAGAATGCACCTGGGATCCACTCCCCCTAATTGTAATGTCATTGGAGAGAAGGAGTGGACTAACCTTTTTAAACTGTCTGTTTACTGCTCGCTCATTGTGCCTATGAATAAGGACCCTTGCGGTCTGAAACGCGTAAGGCCAGAGGGCGTTTATGTTTTTTAATGTTCTGGCTCAATAAAAGATTTGTTAGATTCACTCACCTCACCTCAGCGATTCTTTTTCCGGAGTGCGCCTATGCCAACTTGGGGAGTAAGATGGATGCTTGTATACTGATACGGATGAAGCGAAGGGTCCGGGGCTGGCAGCACCTTGGCCACCCAGGTGCACGGGTGAGTCGTTTTATTTGTTTGGAGACAAGTGAAATTATTGTATACCGTGCCACAAACAAGCGAGGCAGTTGTGAGCCAAGCGGAGGGTCTGGGGCAGAGGCACCCGGACCACACTGTGATAAAAGTGAGCTTATTGCTTTTTGAAATTATGGAGAATGTATAAAACTAAGTTCAGGATGTACACAGTGTTTTGGCCTTAAGGTCGTGGCACTTGTCTTACTATTGGGATATTGCCGTATATATATTTTCACCTTTATTTTATTTTATAGTTCCAGACAAATTTGTGGGTTGCGTTTTGCAGTGATTTTTGTGTAAATTTTTCCTAATAAGAAATGTTATAGGAGGTCTATTGTTTTAGCTGTGCCTTTAATGATCAATATAACGGGTGGTAGTTTAAGCGGTATCCTATTTAAAGGACTGGGTGTTCCATAGAAAAGTTAAATACATTTTTTAGTAGTTTGATTATATATGGTGGTATGTTTAGTGGCAGAGCGATTGATTTATCATGGTTAATTTTAAATCCAGAGAGAATGCTAAAATCTTCTATTTTTTATATACATTTATATATATGAAAGGTAAGGATGTTTAAGGTTGTGTTAAGGTGAGGAGATTGTCATCTGTGAATAGGGCAATTTTAAATTTGCCCTTACCAATTTTTAAGCCTGAAATTTGTGGATGGTCTCTGATTTTAGCTGCTAATATTTCAACGGAAAGGGCAAATAATAGGGGGCATCCTTGTCTTGAGCCGTTGAGAAACTAGGTGAGTGATGACCCAAATTATTGATCACCGCTGATGATAAGTACATAGTAAAGACTGCCATGTGGAAAGGGTCTGAGATACCTAATCTTTTAAGATCTTCAGAAATATATGATGTAGCATTATTCTGCGGATACTGTCTATGGTTGTCGGTCCATAGATGAATCCTGTCTTGTCACCATAGATTAATCATGGTAGGAGAGTGTCAAGTCTGTTTGCTAGGATTTTGGCCTTTACCTCTGTGTTTATCAGGGAGATTGGTCTGTAGTTAGTACATAATTCTGTGTTTTTGCCCAGTTTGGGGAGAACTATAATTTAATCCTATTAGGATTCTATTATAAAGGATGGTTAGGTGTGGGGCAGCGATTTGTAATAACCTGTGGTGAAACCATCTGGGCCCAGTGCCTTTCCTGATAATTGCTTTCTTTATTCCAAATGTTGAGATTTATGCGCTTAGAGTAGTTGCTTTTACGTCTGTTATAGTAGTTAAAATAGTTTGCCAGGTAGGTTTTTATGCTTCAAAGGAATTTGGAATCTGTATATAGGGTAGTGGTACTGATGTAGAGTGTTTTATAGAAGTCAGTAAACATCTACAATTTTTAGTGGGTTAAAGTGTAAATTTCCTTATTTATCTCTTATGGGATATAACTTCTGTTCTGTTAGAAAGCGTTAGACGGCTTCCTCCGCTCTTTTAGTACAAGAGATAGTTCGCCTCTTAGAGCTGTCAAGGAGTGAAAGGTGTGAGTCATGTGTGGTGGCATGTCAGAGTGCAAATACGGTGCCTTTTTACATTTAATAGCTTTAGCCATAAGTGAGCTTCATATAACTGCTTTATATGCAGCCCATCTGGTAGATGAAGAGATGTCGGTAGTATTGTTTTCAGTGAAATACGTATCTAATTCCTCTTTCAGAGATTTTATTGTATCGAAATCAGAGAGGAGAGTTTTGTTGAGGCTCCAGTTGAACTTTGATACTGGGTGGAGTATGTTGGATAATGAGATGGATAATGGATAAGGAGGTGACTGGAGGATTTCTTCATGTGAATGGAAAAATTTACTTTTTGATGTGCTTTGGGCATGGATATTGGCCAGTGTGAATTTAGTATTAATGTAGCCTGTGGTGATAAGGAATCGACCACATAAGGAATGTAACGTACATTAAACGCTATACATTTGTGAAATATTATGGCTACTCCATTTTTTTAGTAGAGTTAGAAGCAAGAATGTAGTGAGGGAAATGCTCCCGCTTAGGAGCTTTGTTTCTTGTTTGCAGATGAATTGGGTTTCCTGTAAAAATACAATGTCTGTCTTTGCTGTTGGGTGGTTTTTAAGGGCCAATCTGCACTTCACTGTCTGTGTGATCAGTTTCACACCTGTACTCAAACAAGTAACACTAAGGGTGTTTACACACCATGCAACTTTTCGGCCTGATCAACAGTTAGTTCAGTGTATCGGCCGTTAGGGCTTAAAACATTGCATGGGTTTTCAGAGGGCTGCAACCCGAATCAGACGAATGAGCAATCAGATACGTCCGAAAACCACAGACGGTGGTGAACCTTGTAACTCCAGCACTAACCTATTAAATTTCTAATTACTCATGCTCTGTTTTTTACTTCCTACCTCAGGGTTGAGAGATAACCAATAGGAAGACACGCTTCTCAAGAAGATTGTCTTCCTATTGGTATTGCCCTAAGCTGTGAGGGGGAGGCGTGAGATAATGTGAGGCTGAGGCCCCACTACAACGCACTAAATCACTCATAGAATCGCAAGCGTTTTCTGTGCGTTGCCGCACATGCGGTTTTGTAATTTAGTATTATAAAAAAGCACGCATTTGCGTAAAAATGTATGCATCGGAAATCCCGCGATTTCCATAAACGCAATAGTGTGGCCTAGCCCTTAGAGAGTTGGATAGTCTTTCCGGAGATATAGAAAAAATTTTAAACAAATCCATAGAACTCAACAGGAGAAAAAAAATCTGAAAGTTCCTTTTCAAATTAAAGGCATAAATAGCAACAGAAAGTTAGTGTAAATGACACAGGAACCTGTGTACTTTTTGGTTAACCACATAAATGATTATCATTATGATTTGAGAAACTTTTGTTTTTTTATAAAACAAAGTTTATATTTGTTAAAAGCACTTCAGATTGCCATTTGCAGGGCCTTTAAACGAAAAGTTCAGGGCAAAATATTATTTTTGAATTCTTATGGGGAAATGCAATATTGCAACTCAATGCTTCTTAAGTGTAAAAGTAAAAAGTGAGAGTTGCACGAGTTTAAAGTTCCCTCTAACTTTGATTGGCTTCAACCCCATAGTTTACATTGGAAAGTAGGCAATGGGCTACCATTTCTTTGCAGCACCAGAGAGTACCGGAGTACACCCACTGCAGTTTGTTACCATTGTTGAATTATATATAGTATGTTGGCCATAGCAGAAGGGCCCCACATGGCATTAATAATTGTACCTCAGAGTATTCATCATGCAAGGCAAAGCAAGTGGTGGGAAATGGAAAAATTCACCCCCCGCCAACCAAAAAATAAAACAAATAAAGCCCAGAAGTGATAGGGGTGTATAAGCGAAGCACACTACGCTTAAGTAGCAGTGTTACAGTATGTAAGGGAAATAAGTACACAGGGATATTTTACATGGTTATTTAAACAGTCTCTATGTTTCATATAACATACGGTAAACCCCCCAATAATCTATAGTGTAAAGTGTATAAAACAGACATTATCAGGGCTGTGTACCGAGAGCCATTATTGGCTATTTGTGTCTTAAAGTCACGTAAACCGATGTACCAATGGTTAATGTGACTTTAACAACTAACGGCAGTTGCAGTCGCGCAGCCGCAATCAATGTACCGAGCCGATAATGGCTCTTCAGGATGGAATCATTAATGCCAGCAGATAGCAGTAAACCTAATTGGCAATGCACAGAGAGACACTATCGGCTCAGTGCATTGCCTTAAGGGGGGTGATGGCTTTTGGTACATAGCCCTGTATGTGCCTTATGATTGTAAAAAAAAAATTTTGTTCAATCGGCCATCCCTCTTAGGTATCAAGGCATCTACTTCCCTAAGATAAATGTTTCACCATGCCTCATTAGAGATACACCCCTGAGTGTTGGGGTGTATCAGCAGGTGTGTGTATTTGTTTTTGGACATAAATGTCTTGCCTGTGGCCCTGCAGATGGTCTAAATCTGCTACTCTCAAAATTTACCCACGTCAGATGGCAGAATTAAAATAAAACACAAAGAGTAATAAAGGCTAAAGGCCAGATACCAGCAGTTTTACAATATCATCTACAATATTCTTATATGAAATTCACCATTTAATAACTTTTGATCAAAAGTACTAGATTTAGAAATGATCCCAGGTCCAATGCTGTCTTCTTTTGCATATGGGTGTTGGAGTTACCACACTTTTCAATTGTCATTGTTTAATTCTTACGTAAACGGTAACAAGAGAGTTTTCCCAGAAACTGGAAATAAACATCAGACAAGTTTAAATAATCCATAAAGCCTAAAGCTGGGTGCACATTATAACAATTTTTGTAAGATGACAGACAGAATCTGTAAGATGTTGGAAAATGTCAGTTGTTTCCATATATCTCTGCATCTACTCATGTGTACCGGGTCTTGGACCAGGAACACACAAGTCAGTTTCTTCACCCAATCGATCATTGGGTCTGATATTTTTGCCGGATCTGTGCGAACACATTATTTAATAAATAAATGAATCTAAAAATATTATGTAAAAATAAATATGATTAATGTCCTGATTGAGACAGGAAGCTCATTGTCACATGATCTGTTTTTGTATTTTACCAATTGTATGTGTTGTAATTTATTTAGCAATATCAGGTGCTTCTAAACATATACATACATATATAAAGGCAATACCAGAAAATAACTACAACAATCCAACTGTGGTGAGCTGATACAGAATAAATATGCAAATGTGTAAATGGAATGGGAAAGTATGGAGGACCTAATACACTTAGGGGGAGAGATTCAATATGGCCCAAATCCGTCTAAAACCCTCGTTAACCCGAAGAAATTTCGGGTTAATGTGGGTTTTAGATGGATTATAGAGCACAGCGCCATTTCCAAATGTTTTTGGAAATAGCACTGTGCTAGTGATCCAAAAGCCGGTTCGTTAATTTTAACGTGACTGTGAGTGAGGCTTTAAAATCGCGTTACCAACCTTAGCCCGATCCTGCGATGCAATGCCTGGCGTAATCTCATTTATGTCAGGTATTGTATCGCGGGATCGGGCTAAGGTAAGTTACGCAACCTTTAATATTGAATCTCCCTGTCAATCTAATATATATTATAAAAAGGGAATTATGGAGACTTGAGGTCATTTCCAGTGGAATGTTACTTTCAGGATACATTCAAACTGCACCTGTTTCAGGGTGTTCATGTCACTAATGGCCTTTTGCACTATTAAACAATGTTAACAAAGACAGGAAATGGGATATGGCAGAGAAATGAATCCACAAACACAACTACAATTGCAGACAGGAAATTCAGTAATATTAGTTGAGGTTGCTGACCTGTCTGGGTCATCATTAAAGAGCTCTGTCTGAATTTCTTAACTAAATTGACCTTAGTCCTGTTTACGTACATGTGTCATATGAATAAACTTATCAGGGATCGATTATAACTATTCGTCTTCAGCAAGCAAACAGCAGCAATTCCTTGTTGATTGAATGAACCCAAGTTCTGTAAGTTCTGCATATTATAAAAACTATTAAAACTTCACAGATTAAACTATCTTCACTGTGCAGAGAAAGCACTGAATGCAGTAAATTCCATATATACATATATAGGATTCATTCTACAGCGTAGTACAAATAATATGTCATTTTCATTCACTTTTTTAGCAGGCAAAACTATATAGCTCAAAGAAATATACAGTCTGCTATTCTGGTTGGTGTTGATGCTATTATAATATTTGGGGAACATCTTGGATGAGGCAAGCAGTATGGCAGCTTCACTCCAATAGACACATGTATGTATTCAGAAATTGGGAATTTTTGGAGCATACAATAAGGTATGCCTTAAAAAATAGGAAAACACAATGTAAGTCCAGCTATTAGAAAATGTGTTTCCTGAACTGCACTGATATGTCTATTGTACTGACTGTAGAACTGCACATTTCCTATGGTATACATTTCTTTGCTGATGCTTCTGATTTGTAAATCAAGTGTCTGATGAGCAGTCATAGACTGCCATAGATTGCTAAACTTGCTGACAAAAAAGAGTGGTCATTTGACCATTAAATATGCCCACCAATTAAACAATCAAAAATTTTGTATTAGCTCAGAAAAGGCTGTAAACCTTGACCTTGCAAGGTTTACAGCTTCCACAGATGCCCCCAAATCTACTTACCAGCCTTCATTCCCCTGACCCCTCCTGCTTGACTTACATGCACGGAAAAGGCACAGAAGTCAAGCAGAAGGTGTCGGGGGAACAAAGACTGGTAAGAAGATTCAGGGGCATCTTTGGAAGCTATAAACCTCAGGAGGTCGAGGTTTACAGCCTGGAAACTTTGGAAACTGTAAACCTCGCAAGGTCGAGGTTTACATCCTTTTCCGAGCTAATACTAAATTTTCATTTAGGGAGTGGACATACCCTTTAAATAGCTCAGATATTTAGAAGAAAATACAACAAAACACCCCCCCCCATCTTCCTCAGGATAAAATTAACTAAATTTGATCCTAAGTAAGATGCAGATCAATAGAGCAACAAAACATTTTAATTAGAGACTAAGGGCTTGTTCACACGAGATGCATGCTTTAGGAAAAACAGCAAGTACATGAAAATCACATAGGGATGTCATAATAACATTCACACTACTGCGTTTTTGTGCATTGCATTTTTGGAACACACTGCTTACAGCAGTTTAGTGAGATTACTAAATTACACATTAAGTGAAAGACTATAGGAAAGAGAGAAAAAACGCATGCATTTTTAAATTCTGGCAGTTCTGAATCAAAACCAGGTTTGTTTAAAAACCGGGACTCCTCTTACAGTAACTAGTGAAGGACTACTTTAGGTCGAACTATCCAAACTATGAACTAGTTTGGGTTTTTTGAACTCGCTGACTTATTTTCGATAATTATCGAAGATTCGATAATGATTAAATTTTCGAATTGGTAACACTCGAATGCATTGTTTGATTTCAGTTACTCTCAGAAGTATCGTTCAATTTCGGTAAGACTCGAATTTAGCCTTTGATTTCGATAACTCTCGAATGTAGCCTTCAATTTCGTTAAAGTAACTAAACCCAATTTTTATATTCCAGAATCTGAAAACACCCCCCTAAAAACACCAATAAGCTATAAAATCCCACTTAAATAAATTGTGTTAAAGTAAATGTAAGCCTGTTAAGAACTGGATGAAGTATCTGTGTGTATGTGCAGTGTCAGTCCACACCTCCTGACCTCAGTCACATGCTTCCTTGCTTTATCTGTCCTGTAAAAGGATTGGCTACAGATTACTAATGGGTGTGACCAACTGTAACAAGTTTCTGCCATAGCTAAGGACTGAGCATGTGCAGAACATAATGGTCGTTGACCAAACTGTGTGATACTAGAATGCTGTGAAGTAAAGCACAAACCATATGTTATTTAGGTAAATTTCCCAGCACCCCTATCAAAAGGACAGGTAAGACACAGATTACTGGTTTTATATTAAGGTGTTCTGCCATCTGGTTCAGTGTTGTTCTGTGGCTTTAGTTGTCCTTTAACCCTCAAATGTATTGTTTGGTAACCCTTGAATGCAGTGTTCAATTTTGGTAACCCTTGAATGTATTGTTCGGTAACCCTCGAATGTATGGTTCGGTAACCCTCAAATGTATTGTTCGGTAACCCTCAAATGTATTGTTCGTAACCCCCGAATGTACTGTTCGGTAACCCTCAAATGTATTGTTTGGTAACCCCCGAATGTATTGTTCAGGAAACCCCCAAATGTATTGTTCGTTAACCCTCAAATGTATTGTTCAGTAACCCTCAAATGTATTGTTCGGTAACCCCCGAATATACTGTTCGGTAACCCTCAAATGTATTGTTCGGTAACCCTCAAATATTTGGTTCGGTAACCCCCTTAAATGTATTGTTCGGTAACCCCCTTAAATGTATTGTTCGGTAATCCTTGAATGTATTGTTCGGTAACCCTCGAATATATTGTTCGGTGACCCTCGAATGTATCATTCGGTAACCCTCAAATGTATTGTTAGGTAACCCTCAAATGTATTGTTCGGTAACCCCCGAATGTGCTGTTCGGTAACCCTCAAATGTATTGTTCGGTAACCCCCGAATGTATTGTTCGGGAAACCCCCGAATGTATTGTTTGGTAACCCTCAAATGTATTGTTTGGTAACCCTCAAATGTATTGTTTGGTAACCTTCAAATGTATTGTTCGGTAACCCTCAAATGTATTGTTCGGTAACCCCGAAATGTACTGTTCGGTAACCCTCAAATGTATTGTTCGGTAACCCTCAAATGTATTGTTCGGTAACCCCCGAATGTACTGTTCGGTAACCCTCGAATGTATTGTTTGGACACCCTCAAATGTATTGTTTGGTAACCCTCGAATATATCATTCTGTAACCCTCAAATGTATTGTTTGGGAACCCTTGAATTGGCCATAACTAGGGATGGCCGGTTCGCGGATCAGAATCCGGATCCGCCGCGGATTTATCCCGTTCGCGAACGGCGAATTTTTCCAGATTTTCCGCCTTCCGAACTTCTGAACCGCGGATTTCTCGTATTTTCGAAACTTTTCAAAATTACGAGATTTCTCGTATTTTCGGGAGTTTTCGAAAATACGTATTTTCGAAAATTTTCGAAAATACGAAGATTTCTCTTAAATCCAATGGTAACTTGCTATAAATGGCACCTGGGAACACCTGGGTCTGGGGAACATGTCACTATCACCAAAACTTGATTAAACACTACCTTTCCCCACAATTGGGCAATTGTCAGGTTTCCGCATTCTATATTCGAAGGTTATGGCTAGAGATGTCCGAACTTTGCAAAATCCGGTCCGCTCGAGGATCCGCGAATTTTCGAGAAAATCCGCGAGCGGACCCACTAAAATGAAAAATACATATTTTTCGAAAATACGAGTAATCCTTTTCGAACTATTTCTCCCCTTTGACTTTAATGGGTTTGTTTTCGAACTACCAAACTTCCAAACTTTTACTGAATTTCAGAAGTTCGAGAAAGAAACTTCAGGAAGTTCAGCCAACTGTAATCTTAACCTGGGCAAGCTACGCTAGTAAAGCCCAAGCTGCTGTAAGGGTGAGGCCACACTAGAGTGGATGGTAGTGCACAGGAAAATATGCATGCTACCTTACAGGGATCCGCTGGGATCCCTGTAATATTCGGGTAATGACATTGATTGTTGGCATCCATATAGCAACCTAAATATATATTTACATTCTTTATTGCCCATCTTGTGCCCACCATCTCCTTTCTTTTTCTTTACTAACCCAAGTTTAACCCTCTGCATAAACAGGACACCCAAGATCAAGTTTTACCTAAAAATGGATACTGTGGTCATCTGTATATAATAACATTAAATAAATTGCAGCTTTGATTCATGATAGCAAGCTAGTGGCATGGCCAAACATGTATTACAAAAGTTGTATATCTATGTCATCAGTTATAATCAGTTCTTAGCTAGGTCATCAGGGTATCACAACAGAATGTAATGCATGTATTGAAAAAAAAGAAACAATTAAAAAAACCTCCCCTCCACTTCCCTTTAAAATAAAATCTTTTTAAAAGTTACAATAGAGTTTTATAACCAGCCTATTTTCTTATGGTTTATAAGTTATGGTATTGTGCTTTTATAAGGTCATTGAATTCTTGGTGGTTTCTAATATTCTTATATTCACAAAGGGGCAAGCATTCTTTAGTATGTATTTGTTACATTATCCATAATAGTTAAATTGCTACAATTTAAATTCCAAAAGCCAAACTCTACAGGACAAAACCTTCTTACACATATCTGCTTTAAAAAACCTTGCCACTAACTGGCAGTATATATTAACATGAAATTATAAACTCATTGAGAAGGCTGAACAGAGCTTTCCATTTCTTTCCCACTGACTTCTAAATAAAGATCCTGTTTCTGCACAAAGACATAGCCTTGCTCTTCTTCCTCTCAGCATGTTTTCTGACAAATCCTAAAACAATATGTGGAAGGCGGGGGAGAATAGTTGGAATGATGTCCTCTGTTTCCTGCAAACATGTATATAACACAGAGACAAAGAATATCCCAACCATAGTTTAGGTATCAGCATCAGGGGGAAAAAAATCACTGAAATGTAAGTGGTTTGAGTGGTGTTTAGATCATTTAAGGACAATGGAACGCACATGACCAGTAGAGCAAGAAAAAAACTGCAAGATTTTTTTTCAATCCAACAAAAACTCAGTTTATTTACTTTAACTCTTCTGCTACTCTTTGTACTGGGGCAAACACATTTATATTGTTATAAAGTAAGAGAAGAAGGAGGGGAGTTAGAAGATATTTAATCCCAACCAGGTGTTTGATAGCCGCAGATCTGTGGCTGCTAGTTTCAATCAGGGGTAATGTTGCCCTTAGACCAAGGCTACACTACAACGCACCAAATCGCACACACAATCGCAAGCGTTATCGCATGCGATTGTGTGTGTGATTCTTGTGCGTTTTGCGTTCACCAAAAATGGTGAACGCATGCATTACCAAAACGGAAACGTATGCGCAATTGCAAACGCGTGTAAAACTGCGCTAGTGTGGCCCAGCCCTGACAGCTGGGTTTACATAACAGGAGGGAAGGTTAAAAGCTTTTCCAGCCTGATATTGACGTGGTTTTTTCCATTAGACTATTGAGACTTAAACATTAGAATATGGAAAAGCACAACCAGCAAACCGTCTAAATGAATCATCAAAACAACAACATCGGGGAAAAAAGGGGGCAAAAAACTTAACAAAACAACTATTAGACCAAAAAAATCTCAAAGTAGCAAACATTAAAATGCCCTTTAATTCAGACGCAGACGAAATTTTAAAGACCAGTTCATTCTTCCCCACCTCCCTTTCCAACACTACCCTCAGGGAACACTGTAAAAAATACATTTCCCTTTCTCAGCTATGTAACCATGTAGTAATAACAGACTGTATCTCAGAACTAAATTACCAACATACAGTAGAGAAGTTAGCCAGCAGCAAGACTGAGTTTGACACCTTGGCTGAAAGCCAGCCTAGCAGATCTCATCTAAATGTTCCATTCCCACAGAGCAGTCATAAACTTTGCAAACCATATAAAATCTGGCTGTAGAGAACTATCAATTTTTTTATACTGAAAAAAATAGGTACAGATCTAGGCCTGTCATATACAAACTTTCCAAGGGTTTCTGGTTTTACTTTGCCCTTTTTTCTAATTAGACGGGTATAAATGAGCTGCCTAAAACTGTTGTGATTTTCAGCACAAAGGTAATTATTTAAAAGTCAAGATATATGGGATACATTACAGTGCAGCAGAAGATGAGACAGCTCATTATGTCCGAACATCTCCTTACAGAACCCCAGCTGAGTTTTTTTGGATGATGAAGTTCAGTGTGATATAAGTTTCTTGTCTGCAGATGCAAATTAACAAAGAGAATAGGTTCATAGCACAAGATTTATGGAGTTGAGAATGGAATCATTTTTTTGTTACTGGGGCATTTATACTAGTGTATACTGTATGCCAGAGGCCCTTATGCTTTTTCAGTCCGAGGCACAGTTGGCTTCATAATGTGTTCTATGTTCTTAATGCTGGACTCCTGCATATTACTTTTCAAGTTTGTATATTTCATATGCTTCAGAGTATATTATAAATTTAAATATATACTCCACAATGCCTGTATTTGGAATATATATAAAGGTCGAACTCATGGGTCTTGTGCCAAACAGAATGTATTTTTATTCCACAGTTAACCTGTTTCTGTTGGTCCATTATCAGAACATCTGTGCAATAGTGCTTTCTTATACCCCAAACTCCAGTTCCCAACCCATCCCTACAAACAGTCCTACATTGAGACCACAGACAACAATGAATAAAGTGCAAAGTGCTTGTGATTAAGAAAAGTGGCAAGGCACTGTGCAGCCGGTGAACAGAAACCGAACCCAGTGTAAAAATAAAACATTCAGAAAAAAAGCTCTATTACTGAGAGAAAAAAAAGCAACACAAAGACCACAAACAAAAATTATAGCGGAAAAGTGCAGGACACTGTGCAACATGTCTAAAAAGTGCAAACATGCTGTGCAAGATATCTGTGACAAATAAAGTGCTGTTCCTATTGTCCTCAAAGTGTCATAAACACTTTCAGTACGATCGATGCACAGAGAGCCGCTATTGGCTCCTCCATGCAATCACTCTGGCGATGTTACATTTACATAGCACCTCCCTGTGCATTCCAAAATGGAGTTTTACTGTTGCAGGACTTTAACGGCAGCCATTGGCTGGCACTAAAAGGCTGGTAAAAATTAAGGCTCTCCGCAAATATAGCATCGATTGCGGCTCCTGTGTGGTTAACTTCCACATTAAACACGCAGATGTTAAAAGGACATCTTGGAAATGGAAAGGGTTCAGAGAAGGGCAACTAAAATAATAAAGGGAATGGGTGAGCTTGAATATGAAGACAGATTTGATAAGGTTGTTTATGTACACTAGAGAACCGAAACTTGGGTGGGGATATGATTACTGTGTATAAATACATTAACGGGCCAAACAATAAACTATCTGGGGCATTGTTCACCAATAGAACATGTCAGAGGACACGAGGACATCCCTTAAGACTTGAAGAAAAGAAATATAAAGGGTTATTCAATAAAAGTTCTTATTGTTAAAAATGGTGCTAATTTTGCCCCAACCAATCAGACATTAGCTTTTAAATGTTATATAATATTAGATTGGTTGGGGCAAAATTAGCACCATTTTTAACAATAAGAACTTTTGAATCTCCCTGTTAGTCTTCAAGTCCGGTAAGGGTTTTTCACTGTGAGAACGGTAAAACTATGGAACTGTCTTATGTCTATTTTCCTAAAACATGTGTAAGAACCCTTTATAAAAGTAAAGCGCTCAAAAATATTTGTAAAATCTAGATAAAGGTCACTTAAATCTAAATAACAATTTAACAATCTGTAGTAACGTGATTTTGAAAAATATATAAGGGCCCTAGATAAAAAAATCTTTATTATAAGCAAAAATATTAAGATAAAAGATAGAGCGGGTGTTCCAAAAGATGACTTAGTAGATCTCTACATATCCTGAATTATTATAAAAAGCATTAACTCTGCATGGCCTCCATGAACAATGGGCAGTCCCAGTGATGTATAAACAGAAAAAGGTAAAGACGGTGGACTCCAGGGACTTCTCTTCATAAATATTTTATTAGGTAGCAAACATACTACAAAGCTTGATCTACGCATTTCAACCCGTATTGGTTCATCATCAGATCCTGATAATGACCCAATGCTCGAGCATTGTAGGATGTTTGCTATCCAATAAAATATTTTTTTATAAGTTCCTGGAGTGCACTGTCTTAAGCGTTTTTTCCACCAATGGTCACATCATGCGTTAATCCTATCATAACTTCAAATCTAAAGCAATAATCCTTTATATTTGAACAGCTATGCATCTAATAAAAGGATTTTATTTATACAAATTGTCATAGTGTGCCACAGGTTTTTCCTCTCTTGTTTGGTGTTAATTAGTTTCTGGATGCAGGGAAAGGTGGTGTTAGTTTCTGGATTTACACCAGTTAAGCACCTAGCTTTACTGACTTGTACTCAAACTAGTGCCCTAATTGTTTGCTTTTTTTTTTTTTTTAATTAAAGTGATTATTAAAGGAGAATTAGAGTGCATATGAAGTTTTTTCAAAAACAGATAAAACTAAAAGTTCCAGGGGCAGGGAGGTAGGATTGGTACTTTCTACCTCCCAGTATAAATTTTATGAGGAATGCCAGCATGAAGAATACTGTTTCCTGAGTTCTTCAGCACTAGCTTTAATACAAGAAGGCCCAGGGCCATAACCTGGCATGTGAAAACTGTATGTGCTGTAGCTCCCCCACAAAACAATATAAGGAGGTAGGATTAATCAACCCTACCTCTCTGTCCCAGGTACTTTTCATTTCTAAAGGTAATTTTTACAGTATAGTTGTCCTTTAAAAACATATGTTTAAAACATAATGACATGAAGTCATCATTGGTGGGTGGGGTTTTGGGTGATTTTTTAGGTTTTAAGTCAACTAACACCGTTTGCAATGTTTCGTTTGATAAAGGTCTTAGAACACAGACTGAAATGTCGCCTATTTGTATGTACAGAATAAAATACTGAAAAGACCTAAAAGTGCATCATTATTGACCCATTTTGTTATTATTGAATCATATGGTGAGCACCCAGGCAAATTGATTTGAGCCTATACGGAATGCCTGTGTGTGTGTGTGTGTATATATTAATTCTCCCAACATATCTCCTTATATAACTGTGCAATATGTATTTATTTATTTATGTCAAAACCAGCAACGTTTTGGTCAATGTCTATGACCTATTTCACCTCCTGAACTCAGCTTATATTGAATATATGAATATATATTCACTGACAAGATACCAGTTTCCTCTGATGAAGTGTCATCTCGACACAAAATGTGTCAGGCTAGCGCGTTGAACAGCGTTTGTTATATTCTAATAAAGCTGCTAATTTAACTTCATTTTTTGGCCCCCGTGTGTTCTCTGTTTTGCTCAGCCTTTGTTTTAAGTTGTATTCTACTGGTTGGTTTGGTTGTGCAAAGGATCTAGGGCTTTGAAGCATCCAGGTCGCGATTCCACGTGGTTGAGTCACTACCATTTTCTTATATTTTCCCATTGAAGGGTGTTTTGGGGCATTTACTTGCAAGACTGTGTCTACCTCTTTACTCTTCCAGCGATAGGAACCAGGGGTGCATCCACCCTGCTCTCCCTACATACATAGTGAGTATTTTCACATTATTGTTTCTACAGCAGTGATTATTTTATCATATTGTGTTTCAATCTTTTTACTGTATTATATTGTAACTAGTTTATTTATTTAATGTGGGCGTGTTGTCAACTTTTCCTCCTTCCCCATTACTTCCCTTGTTATTTATTTATCCTTCTATTGTTTGTATGTATTAGGAAGCGTGGTCAAGCTTCCATTTGGTATTAGCACTCCAAAAAGGTCCTTTAATTGGAGGTCCTATGCCTTTACTATAAACCTCTTCCTTCAACATACTAAGTCAACAAGGCTGTATTTCATTTTATACTCTGTGGGGAGCTTTTTGTTCCTTTAACCCCACCTCACCTCAACCTATAAAGCTAATAAGTATCCTGTGCTCCAAAGTCCTAATAGTAACTGTGGTCTCCATACAAGTGCTCACTATTTAACCGAGCTCTTCCATACCTTTCAAACAAGCCTAAAATGAAGCCTAAGATAATGTTTCTTGCTTCTCTTGATCTTAAGTTATAGGTTTGTAAAGTTACAGTTCCTGGTTTGTCCTGTCTGTCTGAGTCTTTAGAACAGTCACATTAAGTTCTACGTAAGAAGTCCCATCCCCAATGATGCAGCTTAGGATGATCTGTCTCAGCAGTGGGCATGCTCCAACTTTAAACCTGGAAGCAGACCCCAAAATGTTGGTGATGTCACAGATCATAGTACTAGCAAAAAACCCACCCCTTTTTACAGCTGTAACTTTAGACACACTGAAGCAAAAAGCATGATCCTGGAATCATTTTAAAGGTAGGAGTGTGTCTTTTTTAATAAAGGCCACTTGTCTGGAGACCACAAATCCCTTTTAAGTTTTTAGGAACTTGCAATAAGATGAGATGGGGGTATATTATTTATATTATTAGTTATAGGATAGGATAGGTGTATATGTATATGTGTCATTTGTTAGTATTAGCATGTATATATATATATATATACATATATATATGTATATATATAATATTATTAAGTTAATTCATTTTATGCATTAATAATTATTGTCCACATATTTACCCCCTCCCCCCACACACACACACACTTACAAAGTTTGTTAAAAATAAGTAGAATATAAGCATTTGCAGGGCTATGTAAAGATTTGCAAAGGACAAACTCCATTCACAATGCACTGAGAGACACTATCGGCTCAATACATTGCCTAAAGGGGGCAATAGAGAGCGATAGCACCTCTCTGTAGATAGCCCTATTGGTGTTGTGCGACTATAATAGAATACTCAGTCTACTTCAGTTAAACAAATGCAAGGCAAATAATAATATCCAGTATTGCTGATTGTCCACATACTCACATGCAAAGCACCATACCCCCTTCACATAGGTCCAAATATCTTTGCCCATATACACATATCTTTAGTAGAGATGGGCTAGAACTCGAACCCGAATTCAAGCCAAACTATTCGAGTTCGAATGGACTCAAACTTCTTGAACTATCCCGGACCCGGATTTACGGACTTTCAATAATTATTGAATGTTCGAATGTTTGAGGCGTGCAAATATGTGAGTAAAATGTCTATTATACCTATACGCGAGTAAATATCGAATCCGCAAGTAACATGTCTATTGTACCTATACGCAAGTATCGAATCCGTGAGTAAAATGTGTATTATACCTATTCGCGAGAAAATATCAAATCCGCAAGTAAATTGTCTATTGTTCATATACGTGAGTAAATATCGAATTATTGAATCCGCGAGTAAAATGTCTATTATACCAATATGCGACTAAATAATTATCGAATGTTCGAACGAGAGAGCTCGAAAGTAGCAAGAGTGAGAGTTGAATTTTCCGAAAGTCCTGGATATTTGAACATGTTCCCCAGACCATTTCCCAGGTCCCACAGCCATTTACATTAAGTTACCATTGATATTTTAATTGTATTTCATTTGAACTTTTCAAACTATTTAACTCCCATTGACTTTAATGGGTCCGTTTTCGAACTTTCGAACTTACCATATAGTTTGGCCATCTCTAATCTTTAGTAATGGTGTGTTATACATCCCATACATTACAGAGTAGGACTAAGTGCATTAAACATGTTTGGTGTTGTGCAACTAAAACGCTGTCCACATATCCACACATAGCATCTGTATTTAAAACCGCTGTATTTAAAACAAAAAGTCTTTCAGAGTTAGTGGAAACAAACGACAAGAAACCGGAACTACAATATAATTTAAATAAATATATCTTGGAATGTGTGTCCATAGCTGTTGCTTGTGCTACAAAATCATACCTCAATCAAGTTAATGCACTGTATTTATATAATATGTTGACATTTGGTATATCCTTGATTGTTATACAATGTGAATATAATATGTCCTATATCAGACACTAAAGTGCGCATTCTATTAAAGTTATCCAACAACTGAACCTAGCAAAACCTTAAAGGGCATGTCCACCCTTATACAACACTTTTCACATATGATAGTATGCCTTCCCCCAGCCCCAACCATTATAAAATAATTTTAAGAAACTGCCCTGATCTTTACTTACCTTCCCTCTCTCCTCCGACGCACTGCCCTGACTCTGCTATCCTCCTGGTGGGCAGTTTTTGGGAGTTTGGGGGGGACTACAGGAGAACCATATGGAGCTGGGATGTGAGGTAAGGATTTTATTACACTACATGGTGGGGCCATTAGTGGGGGGATTATAGTTTTGGGGGTGGACATGCCCTTTAAAATAGCAAGAAATGCATCCTTTAAAATGTAGCTTATATGAAGCCAATGTACTTTAGAAAGCAACTGACTGAATAAAATGGAATAATGCATGAAATATGGGAGATATGGAAGATATACTGTTTCTGTGGTGCATTTTAGAAATATTAATCATTTTAAGGCAAGTTTTGTTTTGATTACAAAATCAATTCAGTGCCGAGTAGATCTTTTTTTTTCCTGATGAGTCCTCAGAACAGAAAGAATCATTTCTTTCCCATGTGCTACTGGTAGACATCTGGTTTTAGTCACTGTTCTAAATTTGGCAGGTAGAAGTGGATATTTGACATTGCTATTTTGTGTTGAAGAGATTAAACCATGTTAAAAATATAGCTGAACCGAAATTAAAAAAACTGCTACAATTGTTCTACAGATGCATACAGGCTACATCTGCAGCCTTCATGGTTTCTCAGAGAGATACTGTACCCTATTCCATTCAGCTAGATTGGGTCAGCACTGAGGGGGCATGCACTTAATTAGTTTTTACAACCTTCCAGGCCTGCTCAATAAGAATGCATACTTTGTGCATTGTTAGTGTTTGCTCTTTGGACTGAGTGCACCTATCGGATAGCTCTCCATTGAAGCATGACCACAAACAACATCTGCACACAAGTTATGTAGCACAACACTCTTAAAGGGCATTAAAAGTTTATAAGCTGTTGAGTTTATGAAAATATGTATATGAGCATTAATGGGTGGTGTATATAAAGTACTGCAGTGAGTTATATAAGCTAAAACAAAACAAATAGCCAAAATGGAAGGTCTTTCCCCACCCTCCTGTATGTGGAAACGACTTTCTGGCAGATCTTTATATTGATTAGTTGGTCTGTCAATAGGAGAATATTGGGCCTTAATTGGCTTGTGTGTGTGTTTCAGCCCTTACTGAACTACCTTACTGAAAGAGATGCAGTAAGGAAAAAAGGAAAATCTGATTATTTTAACCAATATTTCATATGTTTCAAAGTGTTTGGAAGTCAGATTTCTGTTGAAAAGTAACATCTGTTTCTTTTCTTTATTTGGTGAAGATTAAAAAGAATGGAAGCATCTGTTTGTAATTACTATACAGATTGCAATATGATTGTTGTTTTCTTACTTTAAATGTATCAGGATGCAATTCAAGTAATTCAATATTCAGGACATAAAAAAAAGTAAAAATGCTCTACTTTTTTGAAGCTGTAATATGTTCCTTTTGTTTTTTCTTTATCTAAAAATGTAATTTTAATGCTGTAATGCTGTTGTAAAATTGGGTAAATGCAGCTACTTCCTTAAGCTTCCCTCTTGGCCAGAAAAGTCTGAAAATGTGGCCATTTTTTCAGACTGCACACGTTTTGCAATATGCAAGAACAAAGTAATTAAATTGCAGTTTAATTTCACCCTGTAAGTGCAATGCCCCATCCTAATTCATGCATACACACTTCGTGCATTTTCTTTACACATATTACTAAAAGCAAAATGGAGGTGCAATGCAAGGGTAATTAAAAGTGCAATATTTTTTTAAATGCATTTTAATGGGGCCAAAGCCTTTGATTCTTAATTTTTACAAGAGTTTAATAGAACTATATTGTTTATTTGTCACAGACGTAGGCCTTGTCATCTCATTTATTTCAAGAGGGTGTCCTGTATCTCTTTCAGGATATTATAACTAGTCTTGTAGGCCAATTTCTTTTTTGGACAAGGTGGTAGATATAAGGGATAATGCGCCCCTTACAGTGTAATATAAGGCTATTAAGCCACAGAGGAGTTCCCTGACCATATAAAAGCACGAGGCCGTAGGCCGAGTGCTTTTATACAGGTCAGGGAACTCCGAGGTGGCATAATAGCCTTATATTTCACTGTAAGGGGCGAATTATTTCTTATAATACACAAGTTTTTATTTCAAATAAGTACAGTGATAATAGCTGGTGAAAAGAATTCATTTAACTTTTTTTTTTTCCAAAGTATGTTGCATGTAATGTTGTTTTCTTTTTTATACATAACATTAAAAAAACATTGTTAAACATTTTAACTATTTAAAATCTTTATCTTAGATATATGTTTAAACATTCATTGTTCAAATGTTAATAGTAATTTAGTCAGAATCAGATGTTTGTTTTAGGTTTATTTCACTTGTTTTTGTTTTATAGGCTTTATGTTTACCCCTGTTTGTTAATTTTGGTTTATTCCATTTTGTTCGCTCCTCTTTTTTGTTTGCATAATGCGTGTGCGCGCCCGCCTATTACTTTGGTATTGATTTCCTCATGTGCCGTAATGGATGGTAATGCGCATGCGCGCCAGGCTGTTCTGTGCCGTGTATGCACGGCTGATCCATTCCTGTCCAGCTCTTTGTGGACATTGATTTTGTGTAATGTTCGGTTCCGGGGTGGCTGGATAAGAGGTAGGATAATGATTTTTATGTTATATTTAGTGATAGCCCAGTTTGCGGATCCGAACCCGGATCTGCAGGGGATTTACCACGTTCGCAAACACTGGATATCGCGGATTTTCCGGTTTTTCCACCTTACGAACTTTTCCAAACCGCGTTTTTGACAATTTTCTAAATTACGAGGATTTCGCGTATTTTTCGAAAATTTGCGAAATTACGAGAATTTCTCGTAATTTGAAAATGCGTGAAATACGTATTTTCGGGGAGTTTTTCATTTTAATGGGTCCGCTTGCGGATTTTTGAATTTTCTTGAAAATTTGCGGATCCTCAAGCGGACCGGATTTTGCGAAGTTCGGACATCTCTAGTTATATTAGGAATGGAGAGCTGCAGTGGCACTAATAATTGAACTAGTCACTTAGTGACATCACTGAGTGATTCTAATAAGGATTCTCGCCACTGCAGCTCTCCATTGAAAGTGCAGAGACTTGTGTATTATATTCTTTCCCTTACATGT
Organism: Hymenochirus boettgeri; assembly: GCA_019447015.1. Lineage (NCBI taxonomy): Eukaryota > Metazoa > Chordata > Amphibia > Anura > Pipidae > Hymenochirus > Hymenochirus boettgeri. Next base: position 180,415,883 of record CM033474.1, on the reverse strand, counting down.
ACCAAGGGTGAGTGCCTTATACAGATAGGTCCTCACAAATGGGTTTACTTGCAGATGTTATACTTAACATTTCCCTTAGCAGCATGTTCCATTTCTACCATGTTTATTTGTATGGGACCTGGTTAATGGAAAGACTTGCTTCTTGAAGAGCATCTAGTCACTGACAGATTGATGGGCGGAGCTGGACCAGACCAGCAAGGAAAAGTTTAAGCAAAGTAAAGCAGCTGATTGCCGATAAACCAAGGGGTGAGGATCTAGCATTTTAATTGCTCACCCTGGGTAGTTGTAATGGGAGGGATGTGGAGCAGTTTGGTTTAGTTCTCCTAGGCTTTTGGGCAACTTTATACTGTACAGTATGTGGAAAAATTTTTCCTTTAGAGTTAAGGGCTATATATATAATGGTGCAGTACTGCAAAATTTAAATACTGCACCATAACTGTGGTTGTAAAATAACACACAGTATCCATATTTTCTAACCTTGTGGTATTGTACAGCTTTGCCATATTGCAATTTTACCAACTATATTGGCTATATACAGTAAGGGACACATTGTTAAATGCTGACAAAGTAAGGATATGTGGTATTGGTTATTACCAATACAACAGGTTTGTAAATCTGTACCATAGTGTATTGTTAGTATAAACAGCTTCATAAATAAATGATTTGTTCTCCAGGTGATTGTTTAAAGGACAAATATACTCATTTAAGCCTCATGTTTGTCCCTTTCAAAAGAACCCAGGGTGAGGACCTAAACCACTTGGTCCTCAATCCTGTACTTACCTCCCGAAATTCTAAACGCCTGCTCACTGTTACCCAGTTCTTCTTTTTGGTCCGTGAGCTAACCAATAGGAAGACATGCAGTATAAGAATCATGTCTTCCAATTGGTAAAGTCCCTCGCAAGTAGAGGGAGATGGGGAACATTGTGCCAGTAATCAGAATTACAGAAGCTGAACTAAAGCATGAGAACCAAGCAGTTTAGTTCCTCACCCTGGGTTTGAAAGGGAAGTGGGTTGCCAGGATGCTATAATTTTCTTTAAGGTTTGAAAGCTAGAAATATGTGCACATAACAAAGAATTCACAGACCTATAGATTTAGCTGTAGTTTTTTTAGTTAAAAAGTGAATTTTATGAAGTTAAACTTCCTAAGAAATGCCAAAACAAACCAGCATCCCACTATTAGACACACTATTAATGGATAGTAATGTTACGTGAAAAGTGCAATCACAATGCAGCATGTTTCAATGGTGACGGATCACAGCACTGCACATTGCATAGACTGGCCACACATTGAAATGCACTGGCATTCGATTCTCATGAGATAACAGATTGCACAATGTGGTCAAAAGCAGGTAAGAATCGTGCCAGTGTGGCTTAGCGCTTACTGCATTAAGTCATTTAAATGATTTGAAAACTGCATAAATTGGGGCAGCAATAAATATACAACAACACATGATCAAATGATCTTGTTTGATGGGTTAACTATACTTCCCAGCATTCCTTTCCAGACATAATGTTCTCATAACATATGTATTACTGCCCTGAAAGCTGCGATTTTGGTAACACTTAAGTAACTCTGTCCAGTAAGGGATGCTCGGAGGTGTTGTCCAACCAGGACTATGAAAAAAAAGTTTTTTAGGGACATATTAATTCCTGCAAACAATAAACCCTCCCACTTATGATAATTGCATTCAGGTTCAGTAGATCAGGTTCACCTTATTACCATCTCCTTGCAGCTCTGCACTATATTGCTTCTATAAATGTCCCTTTTGAACCAGGAATGTTAGATTAATATCATATAAGCTGCAACATTGTTCACAAACCTCTGAAATAATGTTTTCTTTTGACAAACACATAACCATCCCCTAAAAACTTAGTAAAAATACTATGGGGGAGATTCAATATAGGGCATTTCCATCTAAAACCCACGTTAACCCGAAGAAATTTCGGGTTAACATGAGTTTTAGACGGATTTTAGAGCTTAGCGCCATTTCCAAATGTTTTTGGAAATAGCGCCGTGCTATAGATCCAAAACCCGAAGCGTTAGGTTTTGCGCTACTTGGTAGCGCAAAACTTAACACTAGTGTGTGGGAGTATTAATATCATATAAGCTGCAACATATTCAACATTGTTCACAAACCTCTACATTCCTGGTTCAAAAGGGACATTTATAGAAGCAATATAGTGTGCAGAGCTGCAAGGAGATGGTAATAAGGTGAACCTGATCTACTAACCTGAATGCAATTATCATAAGGGGGAGGGTTTATTGTTTGCAGGAATTAATATGTCCCTAAAAAACTTTTTTTTTCATAGTCCTGGTTGGACAACACCTCCGAGATCCCTTACTGGACAGAGTTACTTAAGTGTTCCAAATCGCAGCTTTCAGGGCAGTAATATAATGTTATGAGAACATTATGTCTGGAAGGAAGGCTGGGAAGTATAGTTAACCCTCAAACAGATCATTTGATCATGTGTTGTTGTATATTTATGTTCTGCCCCAATTTATGCAGTTTTCAAATCATTTAAATGACTTAATGCAGTAAGCTCTAAGCCACACTGGCACGATTCTTACCTGCTTTTGACCACATGTGCAATCTGTATCTCATGAGAATCGAATGCCAGTGCATTTCAATGTGTGGCCAGTCTATGCAATGTGCAGTGCTGTGATCCGTCACCATTGAAACATGCTGCATTGTGATTGCACTTTTCACGTAACATTACTATCCATTACATATCCAATAGTGGATGCTGGTTTCTTTTGGCATTTCTTAGGAAGTTTAACTTCATAAATTCACTTTTTAACTAAAAAACTACAGCTAAATCTATAGGTCTGTGAATTCTTTGTTATGTGCACATATTTCTAGCTTTCAAACCTAAAGAAAATTATAGCATCCTGGCAACCCACTTCCCTTTCAAACCCAGGGTGAGGAACTAAACTGCTTGGTTCTCATGCTTTATTTTCAGCTTCGTGTAATTCTGATTACTGGCACAATGTTCCCCATCTCCCTCTACTTGCGAGGGACTTTACCAATGGAAGACATGATTCTTATACTGCATGTCTTCCTATTGGTTAGCTCACGGACCAAAAAGAAGAACTGGGTAACATGAGCAGGCGTTTAGATTTCGGGAGGTGTAAGAGATGGAGGACCAAGTGGTTTAGGTCCTCACCCTGGGTTCTTTTGAAAGGGACAAACATGAGCGTTAAATGAGTTATTTGTCCTTTAAACAATCACCTGGAGAACAAATCATTTATTTATGAAGCTGTTTATACTAACAATACACTATGGTACAGATTTACAAACCTGTTGTATTGGTAATAACCATACCACATATCCTTACTTTGTCAGCATTTAACAATGTGTCCCTTACTGTATATAGCCATATATTTTGGTAAAATTGCAATATGGCAAAGCTGTACAATACCACAAGGTTAGAAAATATGGATACTGTGTGTATTTTACAACCACAGTTATGGTGCAGTATTTAAATTTTGCAGTACTGCACCATTATATATATAGCCCTTAACCTAAAGGAAAATTTTTCCACATACTGTACGTATAAAGTTGCCCAAAGCCTAGGAGAACTAAACCAAACTGCTCCACATCCCTCCCATTACAACACACCCAGGGTGAAAATTAAAATGCTAGATCCTCACCCCTTGGTTATATCGGCAATCAGCTGCTTTACTTTGCTTAAACTTTTCCTTGCTGGTCTGGTCCAGCTCCGCCCATCAATCTGTGAGTGACTAGATGCTCTTCAAGAAGCAAGTCTTTCCATTAACCAGTGTCCCATACAAATAAACATGGTAGAAATGGAACATGCTGCTAAGGAATGTGTTAGTATAACATCTGCAAGTAAACCCATTTGTGAGGACCTATCTGTATAAGGCACTCACCCTTGGTACATGTAAGGGAAAGAATATAATACACAAGTCTCTGCACTTTCAATGAGAGCTGCAGTGGCGAGAATCCTTATTAGAATCACTCAGTGATGTCACTAAGTGACTAGTTTATTATTAGTGCCACTGCAGCTCTCCATTCCTAATATAACTAGAGATGTCCAACTTCGCAAAATCCGGTCCGCTTGAGGATCCGCAAATTTTCAAGAAAATTCAAAATCCGCAAGCGACCCATTAAAATGAAAAACTCCCCGAAAATACGTATTTCACACGCATTTTCAAATTACAGAAATTCTCGTAATTTCGCAAATTTTCGAAAATAACGCAAATCCTCGTAATTTAGAAAATTGTCAAAACGCGGTTTGGAAAAGTTCGTAAGGGGAAAAAACCGGAAAATCCGCGATATCCAGTGTTTGCGAACGTGGTAAATCCCCTGCAGATCCGGGTTCGGATCCGCAAACTGGGCTATCACTAATATAACATAAAATCATTATCCTACCTCTTATCCAGCCACCCCGGAACCGAACATTACACAAAATCAATGTCCACAAAGAGCTGGACAGGAATGGATCAGCCGTGCATCACCGGCACAGAACAGCCTGGCGCGCATGCGCATTACCATCCATTACGCACATGAGGAAATCAATACCAAATAATAGGCGGGCGCGGCACACGCATTATGCAAACAAAAAGAGAGCGAACAAAAATGGAATAAACAAAATTAACAAACAGGGGTAAACATAAAGCCTATAAAACAAAAACGTGAAATAAACCTAAAACAAACATCTGATCTGACTAAATTACTATAACATTTGAACAATGATGTTTAAACATATATCTAAGATAAAGATTTTAAATAGTTAAAATGTTAACAATGTTTTTTTAATGTTATGTTATAAAAAGAAAACAACATTACATGCAACATACTTTGGAAAAAAAAAAGTTAAATGAATTCTTTTCACCAGCTATTATCACTGTACTTATTTAAATAAAAACTTGTGTATTATAAGAAATAATTCGCCCCTTACAGTGAAATATACGGCTATTATGCCACCTCGGAGTTCCCTGACCTGTATAAAAGCACTCGGCCTACGCCTCGTGCTTTATATGGTCAGGGAACTCCTCTGTGGCTTAATAGCCTTATATTACACTGTAAGGGGCGCATTACCCTTATATCTACCACCTTGTCAAAAAAGAAATTGGCCTACAAGCACTAGTTATAATATCCTGAAAGAGATACAGGACACCCTCTTGAAATAAATGAATGACAAGTCACTACGTCTGTGACAAATAAACAATATAGTTCTATTAAACTCTTGTAAAAATTAGAATCAAAGGCTTTGGCCCCATTAAAATGCATTTAAAAAATATTGCCACTTTTAATTACCCTTGCATTGCACCTCCTTTTTGCTTTTAGTAATATGTGTAAAGAAAATGCACGAAGTGTGTATGCATGAATTAGGATGGGGCATTGCACTTACAGGGTGAAATTAAACTGCAATTTAATTACTTTGTCTTGCATATTGCAAAACGTGTGCAGTCTGAAAAAATGGCCACATTTTCAGACTTTTCTGGCCAAGAGGGAAGCTTAAGAAGTAGCTGCATTTACCCAATTTTACAACAGCATTACAGCATTAAATTACATTTTTAGATAAAGAAAAAACAAAAGGAACATATTACAGCTTCAAAAGTGAGCATTTTTACTTTTTTTTATGTCCTGAATATTGAATTACTTGAATTGCATCCTGATACATTTAAAGTAAGAAAACAACAATCATATTGCAATCTGTATATGTATTACAAACAGATGCTTCCATTCTTTTTAATCTTCACCAATAAAGAAAAGAAACAGATGTTACTTTTCAACAGAAATCTGACTTCCAAACACTTTGAAACATATGAAATATTGGTTAAAATAATCAGATTTTCCTTTTTTCCTTACTGCATCTCTTTCAGTAAGGTAGTTCAGTAAGGCGGAAACACACACACAAGCCAATTAAGGCCCAATATTCTCCTATTGAAAGACCAACTAATCAATATAAAGATCTGCCAGAAAGTCGTTTCCACATACAGAGGGGTGGGGAAAGACCTTCCATTTTGGCTATTTGTTTTGTTTTAGCTTATATAACTCACTGCATGTACTTTATATACACACCCATTAATGCTCATATACTATTTTCATAAACTCAACAGCTTATAAACTTTTAATGCCCTTTAAGAGTGTTGTGCTACATAACTTGTGTGCAGATGTTGTTTGTGGTCATGCTTCAATGGAGAGCTATCCGATAGGTGCACTCAGTCCAAAGAGCAAACACTACACAATGCACAAAGTATGCATTCTTATTGAGCAGGCCTGGAAGGTTGTAAAAACTAATTAAGGGCATGCCCCCTCAGTGCTGACCCAATCTAGCTGAATGGAATAGGGTACAGTATCTCTCTGAGAAACCTGAAGGCTGCAGATGTACCTGTATGCATCTGTAGAACAATTGTAGCAGTTTTTTATTTTCGGTTCAGCTATATTTTTAACATGGTTTAATCTCTTCAACACAAAATAGCAATGTCAAATATCCACTTCTACCTGCCAAATTTAGAACAGTGACTAAAACCAGATGTCTACCAGTAGCACATGGGAAAGAAATGATTCTTTCTGTTCTGAGGACTCATCAGGAAAAAAAAATCTACTCGGCACTGATTGATTTTGTAATCAAAACAAAACTTGCCTTAAAATGATTAATATTTCTAAAATGCCACCACAGAAACAGTATATCTTCCATATCTCCCATATTTCATGCATTATTCCATTTTATTCAGTCAGTTGCTTTCTAAAGTACATTGGCTTCATATAAGCTACATTTTAAAGGATGCATTTCTTGCTATTTTAAAGGGCATGTCCACCCCCAAAACTATAATCCCCCACCACAATGGCCCCACCATGTAGTGTAATAAAATCCTTACCTCACATCCCACGCTCCATATTTAAGTGAATCCCTGTTGAAAAAGGATTTTGAAGTTTTGGTGGATAACAAACTTAAAGGTAGCAAGCAGTGCCAGGCAGCAGCAGCTGCAGAGACAGCAAGATATTGCCTTGTATAAAGAAATAAAGTATGGATTTAAGAAAAATGTTATTCTCCCTCTTTACAAAGCATTGGTATGGCTGCATTTGGAATATGCAGTGCAATTTTGGAATCCTGTGTACAAAAAGTAAATTTTGGAAATGGAAAAGGTTCTGACAAGGGCAACTAAAATAATTAATGGAATGGGGGAGCTTTAGTATGAAGACAGATTGGATAAGTTACAATTATGTACGCTGGAGAAAAGGCGCTTGCATGGGGATATGATTACTGCGTATAAATACATTAACGGGCCATACAATACAACTATTTAGAGAATTGTTCACCAAAAGAGCACATCAAAAGACACGCAGACATCCCTTAAAGGAAAACTCTACCCTCATAATAACATCTTTTAGAAAGAATGGCCTCTTTAAAATATATTGATATATCCTACTTTGTTCTCTGAATTCATTACTTTTTGCCTGCTATCCTTCTAAATGCCTCATGGAAGTTAGCAATTTAGTAACCTGTAGTGAGCTTGAACATGCTCAGAAGAAGCAACTAGAGGAATAGCATTCGGCCATGGGCTTGATGTCATCTGTCAAATCCATAACTGACAGTTGCTAACTAGAAGAACCAGGAAGCAGAACCAGGGGCAACAGGACATTGTGCAGGATTTCAGGTTAGAAATCCTGAAAGAGAGCTTGAGCATGCTCAGAAGAAGCAACTAGAGGAATAGCATTCGCTCATGGGCTGGGATGTCATCTGTCAAATCCATAACTGACAGTTGCTAACTAGAAGAACCAGGAAGCAGAAACAGGGGCAACAGGACATTGTGCAGGATTTCAGGTTAGACATATATTTCAGATTTCAAAATATTAGTGTTTAGGGTTTTGGGGGGTGATTAACCTGTATATAAATTTTCATTTAAGGGCTGGACTTGACGAAAAGAGGTTTAATCTTCAAGTTCGGGAAAGAATTTTTCACAGTTAGAACACTAAAACTATGGTACTGTCTTCCATTGGAATTTATGATGGCAGATTCATTGGATTGTTTTTTATTATTATTGTGGATTTATATAGTTCCAACATCTTCCGTAGTGCTTTACATGTATACACTCACATCAGGCCCTGCCCTGAAGAGCTTACAATCTAAGCACAACCTATCAGTATGTCTTTATGATGTGTGGGGAAACCGGAGTGCCTGGAGAAAACCCACTCAAGCACGGTGAGAACATACAAACTTCTTGCAGATGTGTCCAAGAGGTGGATTCCAACTCAGGACCTCAGTGCTGCAAGGCATCCATGCTAACCACTGAGCAACCGTGCTGCCCATAGTTTCAGAAGAAAGCTGGATGAGTTTCTGAAAACAAGGAATATTGCAGGTTACTGGTATTGATACATAAAGTAGAGTTGATAAACTTGTGAAGTTTATTAACATTATTACCTAGGATTAAAATGTGCTCACATTAGGTTTGTGGTGTTGGTCATAAAATATAGATTATTTAAAAAAAAAAAATATTATTCTCTTCCAATAAAGCATGAAGTAAAGCTCCTGCACCTGATAAAATCCATTAACCGTCCTCAAGAGCTAAATTCAGTTTATCTAGGCCATTGTTTCTAATCTTCTCAGATTATTTTGTCTGGAGATGCGACTTAGGGTTGGAAAAATCAAAGTAATAAATATACAAAAAGGTATAGGTACTGTCTCCATGTAGGGACCTGTCTCCATGTATTCCACCACAGCCAAGTTCCTTTAACATCAATATTAAATGATTCCAAAGATCAGACATTTTCAGTTACAAATTCTTATTGATTATGATTTATGGATAAATTGAACATGGGTAGGGTTAGGTCAATACAATTCCAGTACTTAAATCCCTATATAACCAACAAGTAGTAGGTGTGTGTTCGTGGTATCATTTAACCCTTACATTTTCCCAATTACGAATACACCTTCTATTAGGGTAAACTCTGGGTTAGCCCTTTGTGACTACCAGACTCTGCTTTAGAAAATCTCAGATACCTGTTTGGCCCTGGATAGTCTGAAAGACAAGGAATGATTTTGTTTAAGTGACAAACACTTGGGGACTTTTGCAAGATTCATTCTTCACCTCTCTAGCCCGCTCTTGAAACTAGTTTAAAAAAAATCACATCTGCAGGAGTTTGAGTGTTGTACACAAAAAATGTACAAAATAGGGACATATTAATTGTTCTACACGGGAGTAGTATATCTACTTACCTGTAAAAATAACAAACAGTACGTAGGTCGCACAGTGCGACCATTAAAGGAGCGCATTCGGGAGCATCTTAACAGTATTCAAAAAAAGATATAAGGACACCTGTTAGGCATTTTCTAAATTGCTAGATGGAGATCCCTCATTCTGCTCCTTTCAGGGACTCGAGCGTACTAGAAAGAATCTTAGGGGGGGAGACCAGCTCGGACACCTCAATAAAAGGGAGGCGTTCTGGATTTTGGAGCTGGACTCAAGATCCCCCAAAGGGTTAAATCAAGGTGGGATATAGCATTGCTGGTTTAATTGTCCCCCCTTTTTCACAGCCTGATTTGTTAAACATGAAACTTGCATCCTTATTTAAATGTAAAATGGTGGAGGTTGTTAATGGTCATTAAGGGTTACATATTTTCTCCCATTTGTAACTAGATTTGAAATTGTGAAGACTGGTATCTGGCTTGGGTGCGAGGGTTATTATATGTACGTTTTTAATTGGTCAACTCCTCTGTAAGGAAGAAGGGTTGGGTTTATTGGCTGGGCAGACTTTGCTGTTGGCTACAGGCTCTTTAGTAGGGATGGGTTGCACCTCACTGATGGTGGTGCAGCTGTTTTAGGGGAGAAGATGGCTAGAGGGTTGGAGGAGATTTTAAACTAGGTTTGGGAGGGGAGGGTTATTAGCAGTCTCACTGGGATAGATTGTCCAGGAGGAAAGCAGGGTGTAGATAGGCCAGTGGTGGGTGGAAAGGGGGGTGGGGCTAGCATAAGGGATAGGGGAATATGTATCAAGTGTACGAATAAATTACAGGATCATAATCTAAAATGTATGTTTGCAAATGCGAGAAGCCTGGCTGACAAAATGGGTGAATTGGAAATGATGGCATTGAATGAAAAGTATGAGTAATAGGTATAGCAGAAACGTGGTTGAACAGTTCTCACGACTGGGCTGTAATATAGAAGGATATGCCTTGTTTAGGCAGGACAGAAAAAAAAAAAGGGGGAGGAGTATGTGTATATGTTAAAAAAGAATTGAAGCCAAATTTAAAGAAGAGATAGCTGGTGATATGGATGATAAAGTGGAGGCAATATGGGTGGAATTAGGCAACAGAAAGGGGGTAATGTCATTGTTGGTGTCTGCTATAAGCCGAAATGCTAGCAGAGAGGAGGTGAGTCAACTTCATATGCAGTTGGCAAGGGCTGCAAGTTTGGGGAGTGTGCTCATTATGGGGGACTTCAATTACCCTGACATTGATTGGTGTGGTGGAACTGCCTCACAGAAAAAGGCGATGAGTTCCTGAATTTGCTGCAGGATAATTTTCTCTCACAGGTGGTTGAGGTTCCTACTAGAAAAGAAGCTCTGTTGGATCTGGTAATATCAACATTGTGGAGCGCATTATAGATATAAAGGTAACTGGAGGCTTAGGGAATAGGTGACCATGAAATAGTGGCATTTGGACTTTGTTATCGAAAGGAAAAGTGCGCTGGGTTAACAAAGACATTTAATTTCAGGAAGCAATTTTCCCAGGTTAAAAGCAGCTCTCGAATGTAACTGGGATAATGTATTATCAGGTAAAGGTACTGAACAGAAGTGGACTGTGTTCAAGGGGATTTTAAGCCAGTTCACATCTAAATTTAACCCTTGGGAAATAAATGTAAAAAAAATAAATCCGCGCCCATGTGGCTGAATTCTGATGTAAAGAGGCAAATGGTAAGGAAGAAAAAGGCATTTAAAACCTTTAAGGCCAAGGAACGGAAAGGGCCTTTAGGGAGTATAAAAACTGTAACAAGGAGTGTAAGAAAGCAATCAACTAGCTAAAATTAATAATGAAGTTAGGATAGCTGAAGAAAGCATCACTAAGCCTAAACATTTTTTTAATATATTAATAGTAAGAAGATGAGGACTGAGAAGTGGCACCATTAATTAATGGGGATAAGTTAGTTACGGAGGATGGCGATAAAGCAAATGTCTTGAATAATTTTTTCCCTCTGTATACACTATAGAAGATCCAAGTACAGATATCATAGAGTATAGTAGCATAAAGGTATACAAGATTCAAGTTCACTTTGGTTAACCGAGGATATGGTACAGAAAGAACTAAATAAGGTTAATATTATAATCTCCTGGACCGGATAAAATACATCCTCGGGTATTAAGGAGCTAAGTTCAGTTTTATCTAGGCCATTGTTTCTTATTTTGCTGATTCCCTCATGTCCGGTGGTGTGCCTCTGGATTGGAAAAGGCTGATGTTATTCCAATATTCAAAAGAGGTAGTCGTTCACTGGCCGGGTAATTACAGGCCTGTAGTTTAACTTCAGTGGTGGGGAAGATCCTGGAAAGTTTAATAAGGGAACATGTTCTAGAGTATGTTTCAAGGACTGACATTATAAGTAGTAACCAGCATGGATTTAGGAGGAATAGATCTTGTCAAACTAACTTGCTTGGCTTTTATGAGGAAGTAAGTATAAATTTAGACTCTGGTATAGCAGTAGATGTAGTTTACTTGGATTTTGCAAGGCTTTGATACAGTCCCCCATAGGCGACTAATGAATAAGTAAGGTCTGTTGGTCTGGGGAGGACATGTACATGGATAGAAAATTGGTTAAAGAATAGGATGCAGAGAGTAGTTGTTAATGGGGCTTCATCATTATGGACTAAAGTGCTAAGTGGGGTGCCACAAGGTTCTGTGTTGGGGCCGCTTCTATTTAATCTATTTATTAATGATTTGGAAGTGGGTATTGTCAGCAAGGTTTCTGTGTTTGCTGACGACACAAAATTTGTCGACCATTAAAAACTTCAGAGGATGTGCAATCGTTGCAGGGGATCTAGATAGTTTATCACATTGGGCTGCTAAGTGGCAGATGAAATTCAATGTTGATAAATGTAAGGTGATGCATTTTGGACTTAAAAATACTTGTGCTACTTATACTATAAATGGCTCTTTGTTAAGTGAATCCCTGTTGGAAAGGGATCTTGGAGTTTTGGTGGATAACACAACTTAAAGGTAGCAAGCAGTGCCAGGCGGCAACAGCCAGAGCCAGCATGGTACTGTCTTGTATAAAGCGAGGTATGGATTCAAGGGAGGAAAATGTAATTCTCCCTCTTTACAAAGCATTGGTAAGGCCTCATTTGGATATGCAGTGCAATTTTGGAATCCTGTGTACAAAAAGGACATCTTTGAAATGGAAAGGGTTCAGAGAAGGGCAATTAAATTAATAAGGGGAGGGGGAGCTTGAATATGAAGAGAAACTGGAAAAGTTACAATATGTACGCTGGAGAAAAGGCGCTTGCGTGGGGATATGATTACTGTGTATAAATACATTAACGGGCCATACAATAAACTATCTGGGGCATTGTTCACCAATAGAAAAAGTCAAAGGACACAAGGACATCCCTTAAGACTTGAAGAAAAAGGTTTAGGCTTCAAGCTCGGAAAGGGTTTTTCACTGTGAGAACGTAAGGCTATGGAACTGTCTTCCAGTGGACGTTGTAATGGCAGGTTCATTGGTCAGTTTCAAAAAAGCTGGATGAGTTTCTGCAAACAAGAAGTTGCAAGTTACTGGTATTGATACATAAAGTGAAGTTGATCCAGGGAAATTTCCGATTGCCACTTGGGGTCAGGAAGGATTTTTTCCCCCTTCATAAATTTGGTGTTTTTTTTTTTGCCTTCCTCTGGATCAACAGTTAGGCAGGAAATGAGGATGTTGCTAGATGGGTTGGACTGGATGGAGTATGTCTTTATTCAACCTCAAATACTATACTATACTATACTCTTAAAAGGAGGGTGTGACTTTGTAATTTGTGGATTGTGTCTATGAGTAAGGAGTAAACCGAAATGCGTTAGACCATCTTTTGTACACCTGTTACCCGGTGCCAGCCTGGTTTTTAATATTCTTGAAAATAAAGGATGTTTTTTTATTGAAAAAACTTCTGCCCGATTTTTGTTGTGGACCGTATACATCATATGTGGAAGGTGCGGCGGACCACCCCCTTTTTGCAACTTACTATGTATGGAGGTGAGATCTCTGGGTTCACAAGCACACCTCTTGATGTAGAGAAGGTGAGCGAGGTTGATGTGGATCTGAGCGGGGAGAGGACGGGAGCCGCCACTATATTGCTTTTCCTTGTTGTACAATTCTTGCTGTAAAAAATCATTTGAAGACAATTTTTTTTATCTAAGCTTCTAATTACATATCCGTGATATATTTTGTTAAATAATGCAGAAAGTTTATTGACAGACTGTCAAAATTATCAGCAGATGAGATGGATTCAGAAAGTTTCAATGTAAGTTGATGTATTTGAGGTTTAAAAATCATTGTTCTGGTTATGCTAAAAATAGACCTGTGCACATGTGAAAAGTGAATCATTGTTGAAAAGGGCAGTAAAAATAAAAGTCGGAACCGGAACCACAAAAAGTCCACTGCCCCAGCGAGAAGGAGGACTTACTGCCAGTGGTTCCGGTCATGTTCAGGCTTTTATATGAACTCGGCAATGGTGTGTAACGCTGGTAAAGTAAAAGCCAGAACTGGACCGGAACACAGTGACAGGTACATTCTGGCTCAATGTGTAAAAACAGGAACAAAGCATGCTAGATGAGTTTAAAAAGATTAATATAAAAAGTTCATGTTCATCCAGGAATTCCTCCAATCAGAAAGTAATGTTGCACTTTTCTGGATCAGCATGTTTAGCAGTCATTGTGGGCAGAATAAAAATGATGGACTAGTTGGACTCATGTCTTTTTTAACTTCCGTACCTTGTTATGTTCTTGTGTTCAGGGGGAAAAACAAATTCTGTAAGGTTCACATTTTTTTCAAATCCTTAGAGTCACAGTGATTCTTATTTCTTAATTTTAAATGGTCAATATATCAAATTCTACAATGTGCCCCAAGCCACACTGTATCCTGTGCCTAGTGGTTCTTTTACAGATCACATGAGAAAAGCTACAGTAGTCTCAAGGTACCGTGCTGTGGGCCTTAATTATTTATTACAAACTAATAGAGTGTTGGATACATTGCTTTTAGAGCTTTTTGAAACAATGTTATTTACCAGTATAGCAATAAGCCCCACTCCTAGACGGCACCTGCAGCCTATAGCCCATCCTGCAGTGCGCGTCCATGCAGTCCCAAACCGCCAATAGTACAAGCTTCAGAGAAACAAACAGCACTTTCGGTTCCGGTAAAATCAACTTTATTGCTTAAAACATGACTCTGTTACTGTTATTTAGCAAGGCAAACCTAAAGAATTGTATACCTTTTTTTATAAAAATAAAACAAAATTTCATTTTTGTATGTTTTGTTAACTGTACCTTATGTACTGTATTAAATAAGTCTTTTTTGAAAAAAACGAGAGAATAAAAGTACAAAAAGCACCAAACTGTTGCTACTATTTCCCTGGATAAATGAAAAAAAGAATCTACAAGGGTGACAAAAAATGAAAAGGAACTTTAAAGATATATAATGCGCACTTACTGTACATTGTAAAATTACCATCTTTAGGTAACATAGAGAATGAGTTGGGAGCAATTTTTTTACAAAATTTAAGAAATGTATATTTTGTTTAATGTTCTTATATAGTTCAACAAGTTATTAATCTGTTCTTATAGGGCAACTAAAGTGAAAAAACATTTTGGCTATAAACATAATATGTAGTTCATTGTACATAATTATCAGAGTAACAATGACATGAAATACATGCAGGTAGATTCAATAAAGTTCTTATCGTTACAAATGGTACTTATTTTGCCCAACCAATCAGATGTTAGCTATATTAGCTAAATTGGATCTGATTGGTTGGGGCAAAATTAGCTCCATTTAACGATAAGAACTTTTATTGAATAACCCTGATGGTTTAAAGTTGTTCCATGAGGGCTGCCATCTTGGCTCCTCCTCCTGTACCCACTAGTTATGCAAGTGCTCAATAGCCATGCTAGGGTGAGGATAAATAGCAAACACATCTCTCTATTTTGCGAGTACACTTACAGAACTAATAATACTGCACCTACATTAGGTTAGAAATGACCTTTGTGTGCACTAAAAACTGCATATGGATTTAAAAGCACAAGCTTTCTATCTCCTGTTATATTTATAATTTTCGGGGAGATTTAATCCCCACTCCCTTAGCCCGATCCCGCGATACAATAACTGACCTAAACGAGATTATGTCAGTTATTGCATCGCGGGATCGAGCTAAGTAAGAGCGTGGTTTCAAGCATTCTGAAATAATGTTTTCTTTTGACAAACACATAACCATCCCCTAAAAACTTAGTAAAAATACTATGGGGGAGATTCAATATAGGGCATTTCCATCTAAAACCCACGTTAACCCGAAGAAATTTCGGGTTAACGTGAGTTTTAGACGGATTTTAGAGCTTAGCGCCATTTCCAAATGTTTTTGGAAATAGCGCCGTGCTATATATCCAAAACCCGAAGCGTTAGGTTTTGCGCTACTTGGTAGCGCAAAACTTAACGCTAGTGTGTGGGAGGCTTTAAACCCACGCTCTTACCTTAGCTCGATCCCGCGATGCAATAACTGACATAATCTCGTTTAGGTCAGTTATTGTATCGCGGGATCGGGCTAAGGGAGTGGGGATATTAAATCTCCCCGAAAATTTAATAAATATAACAGGAGATAGAAAGCTTGTGCTTTTAAAATCCATATGCAGTTTTTAGTGCACACAAAAGTGCATTTCTAACCTAATGTAGGTGCAGTATTAATTAGTTCTGTAAGTGTACTCGCAAAATAGAGATGTGTTTGCTATTTATCCTCACCCTAAGGCATGGCTATTGAGCACGTGCAATAACTAGTGGGTACAGGAGGAGGAGCCAAGATGGCAGCCCTCATGGAACAACTTTAAACCATCAGGGTTATTCAATAAAAGTTCTTATCGTTAAAAATGGAGCTAATTTTGCCCCAACCAATCAGATCCAATTTAGCTAATATAGCTAACATCTGATTGGTTGGGGCAAAATAAGTACCATTTGTAACAATAAGAACTATTATTGAATCTACCTGCATGTATTTTCACTGTCATTGTTACTCTGAGTAATTATGTACAATGAACTTCATATTATGTTTATAGCCCAAATTGTTTTTTCACTTTAGTTGCCCTATAAGGAACAGATTAATAACTTGTTGATACTATATAAGAACATTAAACAAAATATACATTTTCTTAAATTTTGTAAAAAAATTGCTCCCAAACTTCATTCTATTGTTACCTAAAGATGGTAATTTTACAATGTACAGTAAGTGCGCATTATAATATTCTTTAAAGTTCCTTTTCATTTTTTGTCACCCTTGTAGATTCTTTTTATTCATTAATCCAGGGAAATAGTAGCAACAGTTTGGTGCTTTTTGTACTTTTATTCATCTCGTTTTTTTCAAAAAAGACTTATTTAATACAGTACATAAGGTACAGTAACAAAACATACAAAAATGAAATTTTGTTTTATTTATTATAAAAAAAGGTATACAATTCTTTAGGTTTGCCTTGCTAAATAACAGTAACAGAGTCATGTTTTAAGCAATAAAGTTGATTTTACCGGAACCGAAAGTGCTGTTTGTTTCTCTGAAGCTTGTACTATTGGCGGTTTGGGACTGCATGGACGCGCACTGCAGGATGGGCTATAGGCTGCAGGTGCCGTCTAGGAGTGGGGCTTATTGCTATACTGGTAAATAACATTGTTTCAAAAAGCTCTAAAAGCAATGTATCCAACACTCTATTAGTTTAGTAATAAATAATTTAAGGCCCACAGCACGGTACCTTGAGACATACTGTAGCTTTTCTCATGTGATCTGTAAAAGAACCACTAGGCACAGGATACAGTGTGGCTTGGGGCACATTGTAGAATTTGATATATTGACCATTTAAAATTAAGAAATAAGAATCACTGTGATCTCTAAGGATTTGAAAAAAATGTGAACCTTACAGAATTTGTTTTTTCCCCTGAACACAAGAACATAACAAGGTAGCGGAAGTTAAATAAAGACATGAGTCCAACTAGTCCATCATTTTTATTCTGCCCACAATGACTGCTAAACATGCTGATCCAGAAAATGGCAAGCATTACTTTCTGATTGGAGGAATTCCTGGATGAACATGAACTTTTTATATTAATCTTTTTAAACTCATCTAGCATGCTTTGTTCCTGTTTTTACACATTGAGCCAGAATGTACCTGTCACTGTGTTCCGGTCCAGTTCTGGCTTTTACTTTACCAGCGTTACACACATTGCCGAGTTCATATAAAAGCCTGAACATGACCGGAACCACTGGCAGTAAGTCCTCCTTCTCGCTGGGGGCAGTGGACTTTTTGTGGTTCCGGTTCCGACTTTTATTTTTACTGCCCTTTTCAACAATGATTCACTTTTCACAATGATGCACAGGTCTATTTTTAGCATAACCAGAACAATGATTTTTAAAACCTCAAATACATCAACTTACATTGAAACTTTCTGAATCTCATCTCATCTGCTGATAATTTTGACAGTCTGTCAATAAACTTTCTGCATTATTTAACAAAATATATCACAGGATATGTAATTAGAAGCTTAGATAAAAAAAATTGTCTTCAAATGATTTTTTACAGCAAGAATTGTACAACAAGGAAAAGCAATATAGTGGCGGCTCCCGTCCTCTCCCCGCTCAGATCCACATCAGACCTCGCTCACCTTCTCTACATCAAGAGGGTGTGCTTGTGAACCCAGAGATCTCACCTCCATACATAGTAAGTTGCAAAAAGGGGGTGGTCCGCCGCACCTTCCACATATGATGTATACGGTCCACAACAAAAATCGGGCAGAAGTTTTTTCAATAAAAAAACATCCTTTATTTTCCAAGAATATTAAAAACCAGGCTGGCACCGTGTAACAGGTGTACAAAAGATGGTCTAACGCATTTCGGGTTTACCCCTTACTCATAGACACAATCCACAAATTACAAAGTCACACCCTCCTTTTAAGAGGGAGTTGACCAATTAAAAACGTACATATAATTAACCCTTCGCACCCAAGCCAGATACCAGTCTTCACAATTTCAAATTCTAGTTACTAAATGGAGAAAATTATTTAGTAACCCTTAATGACCATTAACAACCTCCACCATTTTACATTTAAATAAGGATGCAAGTTTCATGTTTAACAAATCAGGCTGTTGAAAAAGGGGGGACAATTAAACCAGCAATGCTATATCCCACCTTTGATTTAACCCTTTGGGGGATCTTGAGTCCAGCTCCAAAATCCAGAACGCCTCCCTTTTATTGAGGTGTCCGAGCTGGTCTCCCCCCCTAAGATTCTTTCTAGTACGCTCGAGTCCCTGAAAGGAGCAGAATGAGGGATCTCCATCTGAGCAATTTAGAAAATGCCTAACAGGTGTCCTTATATCTTTTTTGATATACTGTTAAGATGCTCCCGAATGCGCTCCTTTAATGGTCGCACTGTGCGACCTACGTACTGTTTGTTACATTTTTTACAGGTAAATAGATATACTACTCCCGTGTAGAACAATTAATATAGTCCCTTATTTTGTACATTTTTTGTGTACAACACTCAAACTCCTGCAGATGTGATTTTTTATTAAACTAGTTTCAAGAGCGTGCTAGATGAGGTGAAGAATGAATCCTGCAAAAGTCCCCAAGTGTTTGTCACTTAAACAAGAAATCATTCCTTGTCTTTCAGACTATCCAGGGCCAAACAGGTATCTGAGATTTTCTAAGGCAGAGATCTGGTAGTCACAAAGGGCTAACCCAGAGTTTACCCTAATAGAAGGTGTATTCGTAATTGGGAAAATGTAAGGGTTAAAATGATACCACGAACACACACCTACTACTTGTATGGTTATATAGGGATTTAAGTACTGGAATTGTATTGACCTGACCCTACCCATGTCAATTTAATCCATAAATCATAATCAATAAGAATTTGTAACTGAAAATGTACATGATCTTTGGAATCATATTTATATTGATGTTAAAGGAACTTGGCTGTGGTGGAATACATGGAGACAGGTCCCTACATGGAGACAGGTACCTATACCTTTTTTGTATATTTTATTACTTTGATTTTTCCAACCCTGAGTCGCATCTCCAGACAAAATAATCTGAGAAGATTAGAAACAATGGCCTAGATAAAACTGAATTTAGCTCTTGAGGACAGGTTAATGGATTTTATCAGGTGCAGGAGCTTTACTTACCTGCTTTATTGGAAGAGAATAATATTTTTTTTTTTTTAAATAATCTATATTTTATGACCAACACCACAAACCTAATGTGAGCCAATTTTTAATACTATGTAATAATGTTAATAAACTTTAACAAGTTTATCAACTCTACTTTATGTATCAATACCAGTAACCTGCAATATTCCTTGTTTTCAGAAACTCATCCAGCTTTCTTCTGAAACTATGGGCAGCACGGTTGCTCAGTGGTTAGCATGGATGCCTTGCAGCACTGAGGTCCTGAGTTGGAATCCACCCTTGGACACATCTGCAAGAAGTTTGTATGTTCTCACCGTGCTTGAGTGGGTTTTCTCCAGGCACTCCGGTTTCCCCCACAATCATAAAGATATACTGATAGGTTGTGCTTAAATGTGCTTAGATTGTAAGCTCTTCAGGGCAGGGCCTGATGTGAGTGTATACATGTAAAGCACTACGGAAGATGTTGGAACTATATAAATCCACAATAATAATAATAAAAAACAATCCAATGAATCTGCCATCATAAATTCCAATGGAAGACAGTTCCATAGTTTTAGTGTTCTAACTGTGAAAAATTCTTTCCCGAACTTGAAGATTAAACCTCTTTTCGTCAAGTCCAGCTCTTAAATGAAAATTTATATACAGGTAAATCACCCCCCAAAACACTAATATTTTGAAATCTGAAATATATGTCTAACCTGAAATCCTGCACAATGTCCTGTTGCCCCTGTTTCTGCTTCCTGGTTCTTCTAGTTAGCAACTGTCAGTTATGGATTTGACAGATGACATCCCAGCCCATGAGCGAATGCTATTCCTCTAGTTGCTTCTTCTGAGCATGCTCAAGCTCTCTTTCAGGATTTCTAACCTGAAATCCTGCACAATGTCCTGTTGCCCCTGGTTCTGCTTCCTGGTTCTTCTAGTTAGCAACTGTCAGTTATGGATTTGACAGATGACATCACAGCCCATGACCGAATGCTATTCCTCTAGTTGCTTCTTCTGAGCATGTTCAAGCTCACTACAGGTTACTAAATTGCTAACTTTCCATGAGGCATTTAGAAGGATAGCAGGCAAAAAGTAATGAATTCAGAGAACAAAGTAGGATATATCAATATATTTTAAAGAGGCCATTCTTTCTAAAAGATGTTATTATGAGGGTAGAGGTTTCCTTTAAGGGATGTCTGCGTGTCTTTTGATGTGCTCTTTTGGTGAACAATTCTCTAAATAGTTGTATTGTATGGCCCGTTAATGTATTTATACGCAGTAATCATATCCCCATGCAAGCGCCTTTTCTCCAGCGTACATAATTACAGCGCTGTAATTACCCGGCAGTGAAACGACTACCCTTTTTGAATATTGGAATACATCAGCCTTTTTCAATCCGAGGCACACCAGAATAGGGAATCGCAAAAATAAGAAACAATGGCTAGATAAAATGAACTAGCTCCTTAAGTACCCGGATGTATTTTATTCCGGTCCAGGAGATTTACTAATATTAACCTTATTTAGTTCTTTCTGTACCCATACCGTGTAACCAAAGTGAACTTGAATCTGTATACCTTTATTGTACTATACTCTATGATATCTGTACTTGGATCTCTATAGTGTATACAGAGGAAAAAAATTATTCAAGACATTTGTTTATCGCCATCCTCCGTAACTAACTTATCCCCATTAATTAATGGTGCCACATTCTCAGTCCTCATCTTCTTAATATTAAATACTTAAAAAAATGTTTAGGCTTAGTGATGCTTTCTTCAGCTATCCTAACTTCATTATTAATTTTAGCTAGGTTGATTGCTTCTTACACTCCTTGTTACAGTTTTTATACTCCCTAAAGGCCCTTTCCGTTCCCTTGGCCTTAAAGGTTTTAAATGCCTTTTCTTCTTACCATTTGCCTCTTTACATCAGAATTCAGCCACATGGGCGCGGATTATTTTTTTTACATTTATTTCCCAAGGGTATAAATTTAGATGTGAACTGGCTTAAAATCCCCTTGAACACAGTCCACTTCTGTTCAGTACCTTTACCTGATAATACATTATCCCAGTTGACATTCTGAAGAGCTGCTTTTAAACCTGGGAAAATTGCTTTCCTGAAATTAAATGTCTTGTTAACCCAGCGCACTTTTCCTTTCGATAACAAAGTCCAAATGCCACTATTTCATGGTCACTATTCCCTAAGCCTCCAGTTCCTTTATACTATAATGCGCTCCACAATGTTAGATATTACCAGATCCAACAGAGCTTTTTCTAGTAGGAACCTCAACCACCTGTGAGAGAAAATTATCCTGCAGCAAATTCAGGAACTCATCGCTTTTTCTGTGATGCAGTTCCACCACACCAATCAATGTCAGGGTAATTGAAGTCCCCCATAATGAGCACACTCCCCAAACTTGCAGCCCTTGCCAACTGCATATGAAGTTGACTCACCTCTCTCTGCTAGCATTTGGCGGCTTATAGCAGACACCAACAATGACATACCCCTTTCCTGTTGCCTAATTCCACCCATATTGCCTCCACTTTATCATCCATATCACCAGCTATCTCTTCTTTTAAATTGGCTTCAATTCTTTTAACATTACACATACTCCTCCCCCTTTCCTTTTTTTTCTGTCCTGCCTAAACAAGGCATATCTTCTATATTTACAGCCCAGTCGTGAGAACTGTTCAACCACGTTTCTGCTATACCTATTAATCATACTTTTCATTCAATGCCATCATTTCCAATCACCATTTTGTCAGCCAGGCTTCTCGCATTTGCAAACATACATTTTAGATTATGATCCTGTAATTTATTCGTACACTTTGATACATATTCTCCCTATCCTTATGCTAGCCCACCCCCCTTCCACCACCACTGGCCTATCTAAACCCTGCTCCTCCTGGACAATCTATCCAGTGGGACTGCTAATACCCTCCCCTCCCAAACCTAGTTTAAAATCTCCTCCAACCCTCTAGCCATCTTCCCCTAAAAAAGCTGCACCACCATCAGTGAGGTGCAACCACCCTTAAAGAGCCTGTAGCCAACAGCAAAGTCTGCCCAGTTCTCAATAAACCCAAACCCTTCTTCCTTACAGAGGAGTTGACCAATTAAAAACGTACATATATTAAAGCCCAATGTGACAATCTATCTTGATCCACCTGCAATGATTGCACATTAGCTGAAGTTTTAATGGTCGACAAAGTTTTGTGTTGTCAGCAAACACAAAAACCTTGCTGACAATACCCACTTCCAAATCATTAATAAACAGATTAAATAGAAGTGGCCCAAACACAGAACCCTGTGGCACCCCACTTAGCACTTTAGTCCATAATGATGAAGCCCCATTAACAACTACTCTCTGCATCCTATTCATTAACCATTTTTCTATCCATGTACAAATGTGGCACCCCAGCCGAACAGACCTTAGCTTATACATTAATCGCCTCTGGGGGGCTGTATCAAAATCCTTAGCATAATCCAAGTATACTACATCTACTACTCTATGCCTGAGCCTAAATTCCTACTCACTCCCTCATAAAATTCAAGCAAGTTAGTTTGACAAGATCTATTCCTCCTAAATCCATGTTGATTATTACTTATAAGGTCAGTCCTTGAAACATACTCCACAATATGTTCCAATATCATATTTATTCAACCTCAAATACTATAAACTATATCAAAGTATCAAAATTTCCAGTATCTTCCCCACCACTGAAGTTAAACTGACATGCCTTGTAATTACCCGGCTGTGAACGACTACCATTTTTGAATATTGGAATTACATCAGCTTTTTTCAATCCGGAGGCATACCTTCAGAAATAAGGGAATCTGCAAAAATATGAAACAATGGCCTAGATAAAACTTAGCTCCCTAAGGACCTAGGATGTATTTTATCCAGGGGATTTTATAAAGACAACTAAAGCCACAGAACAACACTGACCCAGAAGGCAGAACACATTGTATATAACCAGTAATCTGTGTCTTACCTGTCATTTTGATAAGGCCTGGGAAATTACCTAAATAACATATGGTTTGTGCTTTACTTCACAGCATTCTAGTATCACACAGTTTGGTCAACGACTTTGGCAGAAACTTGTTACAGTTGGTCACACCCATTAATAATCTCTAGCCAATCCTTTTACAGGACAGATAAAGCAAGGAAGCATGTGACAGAGGTCAGGAGGTGTGGTCTGACACTGCCCATACACACAGATACTTCATCCAGTTCTTAACAGGCTTACATTTACTTTAATACAATTTACTGAAGTGGGATTTTATAGCTTATTGGTGTTTTTAGGGGGGTTGTTTTCAGATTCTGGAGTATAAAAAATTGGGTTTAGTTCTTTAAGCAACTTTTTAACTATAATAGAGCGGATAGGGCAGAATAAAGGATATGGACTTTAATAATAGAGCGGATAGGGCAGAATAAAGGATATGGACTTTAATAATAGAGAGGACAGGGCAGAATAAAGGATATGGACTTTAATAATAGAGAGGACAGGATAGAATAAAGGATATGGACTTTAATAATAGAGAGGACAGGGCAGAATAAAGGATATGGACTTTAATAATAGAGAGGACAGGGTAGAATAAAGGATATGGACTTTAATAATAGAGAGATATACTCCAGAATCTGAAAACAACCCCCCTAAAAACACTAATACTATAAAATGCCACCTCGTAAATTGTATTAAAGTAAATGTAACCCTGTTAAGAACTGGATGAAGTATCTGTGTGTATGTTCAGTGTCAGACCACACCTCCTGACCTCAGTCACATGCTTCCTTGCTTAAACTGTCCTGTTAAAAGGATTGGCTAGAGATTATTAATGGGTGTGACCAACTGTCAAGTTTCTGCTGCCAAAGTCGTTGACCAAACTGTGTGATACTAGAATGCTGTGAAGTAAAGCACAAACCATATGTTATTTAGGTAAATTTCCCAGCGCCTGTATCAAAATGACAGGTAAGACACAGATTACTGGTTATATACAATGTGTTCTGCCTTCTGGGTCAGTGTTGTTCTGTGGCTTTAGTTGTCTTTATAAAATCCCCTGGATAAAATACATCCTAGGTCCTTAGGGAGCTAAGTTTTATCTAGGCCATTGTTTCATATTTTTGCAGATTCCCTTATTTCTGAAGGTATGCCTCCGGATTGAAAAAAGCTGATGTAATTCCAATATTCAAAAATGGTAGTCGTTCACAGCCGGGTAATTACAGGCATGTCAGTTTACACTCAGTGGTGGGGAAGATACTGGAAATTTTGATACTTTGATATAGTTTATAGTATTTGAGGTTGAATAAATATGATATTGGAACATATTGTGGAGTATGTTTCAAGGACTGACCTTATAAGTAATAATCAACATGGATTTAGGAGGAATAGATCTTGTCAACTAACTTGCTTGAATTTTATGAGGAGTGAGTAGGAATTTAGGCTCAGGCATAGAGTAGTAGATTAGTTTACTGGGATTATGCTAAGGATTTTGATACAGCCCCCCAGGCGATTAATGTATAAGTAAGGTCTGTTCGGCTGGGGTGCCACATTTGTACATGGATAGAAAAATGGTTAATGAATAGGATGCAAGAGTAGTTGTTAATGGGGCTTCATCATTATGGACTAAAGTGCTAAGTGGGGTGCCACAGGGTTCTGTGTTTGGGCCACTTCTATTTAATCTGTTTATTAATGATTTGGAAGTGGGTATTGTCAGCAAGGTTTCTGTGTTTGCTGACAACACAAAACTTTGTCGACCATTAAAACTTCAGCTAATGTGCAATCATTGCAGGTGGATCAAGATAGATTGTCACATTGGGCTGCTAAGTGGCAGATGAGATTCAATGTTGATAAATGTAAGGTGATACATTTTGGACTTAAAAATCCTTGTGCTGCTCATTTTATAAATGTCTCTGTGTTAAGTGAATCCCTGTTGAAAAAGGATTTTGAAGTTTTGGTGGATAACAAACTTAAAGGTAGCAAGCAGTGCCAGGCAGCAGCAGCTGCAGAGACAGCAAGATATTGCCTTGTATAAAGAATAAGTATGGATTTAAGAAAATGTTATTCTCCCTCTTTAAAAAGCATTGGTAGGCTGCATTTGGAATATGCAGTGCAATTTTGGAATCCTGTGTACAAAAAGTAAATTTTGGAAATGGAAAGGTTCTGACAAGGGCAACTAAAATAATTAATGGAATGGGGGAGCTTTAGTATGAAGACAGATTGGATAAGTTACAATTATGTACGCTGGAGAAAAGGCGCTTGCATGGGGATATGATTACTGCGTATAAATACATTAACGGCCATACACTACTTTGTTTCTCTTTGTCCTCTCTTATTATTAAAGTCCATTGCATTCCTTTATTCTACCATGTGTCCTCTCAGTATAAAGTCCAGATCATATTCCACCCTCCATTTTTCGCCTCTATATTATTAAAGTCCATTATCCTTGATTCTGCCCTGTACTCTTATTTATTAAGTCCATATCCTTTATTCTATCAGCTGTCATTCTCTATTATTTAAAGTCCATTTCTATCCTGTATTCTGTCCTGTCCTCTTATATTAAAGTCCGTATCCTTTATTCTACCAAGGGAACTGGCAGTGTTAAGAGGGGAGGGATGTTCGTCTCTATTATTAAAGTCCATTCCTTGTATTCTACCCTTGTCCTTCTATATCGAAAGTCAATTTAGCCTAGTATTCTACCCGTCCTCTCTATTATTTACAGTCCATATCTTATTCTACCCTGGTCTATGTCCTCTCTCTGAAGTAAAGTCCATTACTTTATTCTGCCTTTTTGTCCCTCCATATTATTAAAGTCCATATCCGTTATTTCTACCCTGTCCTCTCTATTATTAAAGTCCATATCCTTTTTATTCTACCCTTCCTTGTTTCTTTGTTTATTTTTCTTTGTTACATTTGTGTTCCTCGTATTAGTAAAGCTCCATTCCTTTATTCTACCCTTGTGTTTGGTCCTCTCGATTATTAAGTCATTATCATTCTTTATTCTACCATTTTCGTAACTCTCTATTATTAAAGTCCATATCCATTTGTATTCGAAACGGTGTGTAGTTGTCCCTCTCTATTATTAAAGTCAATATCTGCGTATTCTACCCTCTTGTCCTCTCTATTTAGTTAAATAAGTCCATATCCTTGATGCTACCCTTTGTCCTTCGCATTATAAACAGTCCATTAGCCTTTATTCTGCCATTTGCATTTGTTTGTCCTCCTCTATTATTAAAGTCATATCTTGATTCTATCCGGTCTCTTCTCTATTATTAAAGTCCCATATAAACTTTAGGCGATTCTACGCCCTGTCATCTATATATTATTAAAAGTCCATTTTATCATTTATTCTATCTTGTGTCTCTACTCATTAAGTAAGTCAAAATACTCTTATTACTACAATCGTCCTTACCTTCACCTCACCATCTCTCATTAGTAAAGTCCATATCCTTTTTATTCACCAGTCCTCTCTACATTATAAAAGTCCATTAGACGTTATTCGTACACTTGTTAGTCCTAATATATTATTAAGTCCATTACTCTTGTTACCCTGGGGTGGGGTTGTGCTACCCGGGTATTAAAGGACATATCTCGAGGTATTATACCAGTTCTCGGGTGGTGGTTCCTCTATATTATTTTAAGTCCATATATCTTATTCTAACTGTCCTCGGCTATTATTAAAGTCCACGAACCTGTATTTACCCTTTTTGTTCTTGTATTTTTGTCCCCTCTATTATTTATTAAAACTCCATATCCTTTATTCTACCTGTCCCTCTCCTATTATTTAAAAGTCAATATCCATTTATGCTCCAGTGTATGTCGTTCCCCTAATTTATTAAAATCATATCCTATTCTCACCCGGTCCTCTCTATTATGGTTAAATTAAAAGTCCATTTATCCGGTATTCTAACGTGTGGTGGTGGGTCACATCGGAGTAACCGGCAAGGGGCCGGTTAGTGCTGAACCTCGGGCCGCTCGAAGGAGGAAAGGCCAGATCAGGGAGTGACCCGTCTCGGTTTATGTGCTTGGGTGTACCTCTTGGATATTAAAGTCTCCATATCCTGCTTTTATTCTACCCCTGTTGTCCTTTATTATTAAAAGTCCACTTCACCTGTATCTACCCTGGTCCTTCTATTATAAAGTCCATGATCCGTTTTGATGCCAAGACCTGGGTGTGGGTCCTCTCGATTGGATAAAGTCCAGATCCTTGTAGTCTACCCGTGTCCCCGCGATGAGAAAGCAAGAGAGCGCGCATGGTCCTTCCTCCGCCGTGTATGGTCGACCCGGGGTTGGGGGGTGGGGGTCTATCTTATTATTAACACTCATATCCTTTTATTCTACACCCGGTTGTGTGGGGCCGAGCTAGTAGGAAAAAGGCCATATCCTGTATTCTACCCTTTTTGTTTTTGGGTCCCCATCTAGTTTTAAAACTCAATAGTCCGTTTATTCTACCTTGGCCTCTCTATTATTGAAAGTACATATCCTTTATTCTACCCTTGGTCCTATCGATTAGTAAATGTCCATATCTTTATTCCTATCCTGGTCCTATCGATTATTAAAGTCCATAGCCTTATTTTTTATTGTTATTTCTGCCCGTCTTCTCTATATTTAAAGTCCATATCTTATTCTACACTGTCCTCTTATTATTAAACCCATATCCGTTAGTTTCTGCCCGTCTTTTTTTTGATGTCCTCTATATTATAAAGCATAACCTTGTCGTATCTACGGCTATCTCTCATTATTAAGAAGTCCATTAGCAGTTGGATGTGGCATACAGGGGACAAGCTCTGATTATTAAGTAAAAGTCCAGATAGCAAGGGAGGAGGGAAGGGACGAGCGAGAGAAAAAGACAAGAGCCGTGAGGCGGAAAAGGGGACGGAGGGTAGGTGCTTGAGGTGGGGAGGGAAGCGAGGTGCGGTGTCTTCTCGTAGTAAAGTCCATATCGTTATTCGACCTGTCGCTCTATTATTAACGTCCATACGGTATTTATTTCTACCTTTGGCCTCTCTATATTAAAAGTCTCCATAGCCTTTATGATAACTGGCCTCTGATTATTAAAGTCCATGGAGAAGTTCAACCTCCTTTATGTAGGAAAGCGGATCGCCTCGTAGATTATTAAGTACATATTAGACCCTTTAGTGTGTTGCTCTATCATGTACTAGTGATATAAACATAGATGCCTGTAGGCTACAAATGGTCGGTCTCGCTATTATTAAAGGAAAGCGAAATGTATTCTAAACTGTTGCGGGGGTATAGAATAGGATGAAAGGAAAGGAGAGGTGGACGAGGGAACGGTGAATGGGGGTCGCGATGGGACGGGGCAGCGTGCTCTATTCCGCGTGAGAAAGAGGTCCAGGATCCTTTTATTCTGGCCTGTGCCGGCTGTAGGGCCTCTTAGGAGTAAAACTCATAGCCTGCGAGGCTACCCTGTCATCTCTTATCCTCTCCTGCTATTATTAAAGTCCCCCCATATCCTGTATCTAACCTGTATTTGGTCCTCTCTAATTATTAAAGTCCATTACCTTTATTCTACTCCGGTGGGGTGCTCTCC
Source organism: Hymenochirus boettgeri (assembly GCA_019447015.1). Lineage (NCBI taxonomy): Eukaryota > Metazoa > Chordata > Amphibia > Anura > Pipidae > Hymenochirus > Hymenochirus boettgeri. Next base: position 180,386,994 of record CM033474.1, on the reverse strand, counting down.
GATAGTAAAGGCCCTCAATGAAGCCTGGGATTAGGCTACCGGGTCCTGCTCAGTCGGAAAGGCCATGTAGCCTGTTAGGCTGGGCACGGGGGCCTGAGACGAGGATGAAAGGTCAGATCCTTTAGGTCGGACCCCGTCCGTCTCGAGATGAAAGGCCAGTAGTCCGGGTGGGAGGCGACACTTGCTTGTCCGCGCTATTATTGAAAGTCCGAGCCCGGTAGGGCGTCGTGGGGCGCTGTGGGCGAATTATTAAAGGTCAGGGAGCCAGGGAGGCTACCCGGGCCGCGCTATGAGGAAGAAAGGCCAGAGCCGGGAGGCTGTCCGGGCCTCGCGCAGGAGGAAGGCAAGAAGCAGGGAGTCGACCGGGCTCGCGCGATGAGGAAACGCCAGAGACGGGGAGGCGAGCCGGGGCCGCGCGAGGAGGGGAAACGCCAGAGCCGGGAGCGACCGTCCCCTGGGGCCCGCGCGAGGGGAGGAGGAAAGGCAAGAGCCATGTGATGGCGACGAACCGAAGGGTGTTTTTTTATGTCCTCTCTATTATTTAAAGGCAGTTTTATCCGTGTTATTATGTCGGTCCTCCATTATTAAAGTTATCCATATCCTTCTTATTCTACCCATGTCCCAGCGGAGGTTTAAAGTCCAGTGTACCGTTTATGCGGCAGCTGGCCTCTCTAGGATTAAAGGCATAGACGGCTGTATTCTCCGTGTGAGCTTCAATGATAAAGTGCAAGATCAGGGGAGTGTCGCCCTGAGGTGGTGGTGGTCCTCTCGAGTATGAAAGTCCCATAGCAGTGTGGCAGGCGGTGCCTGCTGGTCAGAACTATTATTGAAAGTCAATGGCCCGGAGGCGACCGGGGCCGCCGTCGAGAGAAAAGGCCACTAGCCTTGATGAGGTCAGTCCTAGATTATTAGGAAAGTCCTATCAATTTAGGTACACATGGCAACGGGAGAAGGACGCGTTCCGCTCTTCTTCTCTTCTCTGCGTCCTCTCTTCTGTCCATTGCTTCTCTATATGAAAGGTCCATATACTGTGATGTGACACTGGTTCCTGATTGATTATTTAAAAGTCCATATACGTGGGTGGAGTCTGTCCGGTCCCGTCTCGAGGAGAAAGGCCAGTTATCCGGGGATGGGAGGCGACCTGGACTGGACAGGTGAGAGAGAGGAGGGAAGAACTCTTTTCTCTCTATTATTTTAAAGTCCCATATACTTTATTTACACTTTTTTGTCCCTTCTCTATGATTGAAGTCAATATCATTTTTTTATTCTACCCGTGGGGGGGGGTGTCCTCTTATTATTAAAGAGTCCATATACCTTTTATTCTACCTGTTCTCTCTATTATTAAAGTCAATTTATATCTTTTTTTTTCTACACCTTGTTGTCATCTCGATTATTAAAGGCCATTCCTTTATTCTACACCTATCTTGGGGGGGGGGGGGGCGCGAGAAGTATGACAGGCCAGGACCGGGAGGCGACCGGTGGGCACTGCGCGGAGAAAAGGCCAGAGCCGGGAGGGAGACCCGGGCGTGCCTTCTGTTGTCCTCTCTATTATTAACAGTCCATATCTCCTTTAGTCTATCCGGTCCCTCTATTATTAAAGTCCACATCCTGGGGGGAGGCGACCCGGGCCGCGAGAGAGGAAGGCCCGGAGCCCGCGGAGGCGAGCGGGGGGTGCCGCGCGAGGAGGAAAGGCCAGATGCCGGAGGCGACCCGGGCCGCGCGAGGAGGAAACGCCAGAGCCGGGAGTGCGACCCGGGGGGTGGTGTTGCCTCTGGTTTTCCTTGTCACCGATCTATTATTAAAAGTCCATATCCTTTATTAGACCGGTTTTTGTTTTTTTTTTGTTTGTGGTTTTTTTTGGTTTTGTGTCTCTGATTTTGTCTCCTATCTATTATTAAAAGGTTCCATATACCTTTATTCATCCCTTGTCATCTATATTATTTAAAGTCCATATCCTTTTTATTCTACGCTTGCTCTCTCCTCATTATAAAGTCCATTGAGCGCCCCCGCAGTATTCGACCCTGTCCTCTATTACAATTATGAAAGTCCAGAGCCGTGAGGCTACCCATTGGTCCTTCCTCTTATTAAAGTCCATTTATCCTTTATTCTACCGGTCGTGGCGGTCCGGGGGGTACATCTCTATTATAAAGTCCTACATTTATTCACCATGTCCTCTCTATTATTACAAGGGCCACCATTATCCGTTATTCTACCCTGGGTCCTCTCATATAAAGTTCCATTAATCCTTTATTCACCCGGGGGTGGGGGGGGGGGTGGGGTGGGGTCGCGGTCCTCGTCTATATTAAAGTCCCCATAGGGCCGGGCCGGGAGGCGGCGACCAGTATGTGGCCGCAGCGGAGTATTAAAGGCCATATCAATGAGGCGGACACGTGGCCTGTCCTCTTATATTAAGTCCTATTATCCAGTATTCTACACCTTTGTCCTCTAATTATTTAAAGTCAATATCCTTTCTTCTACCCCGGTCCTCGCCTTATTATTAAAGTCCATATCCTTTATTCACCATTTGTTCCTCTCTATTATTAAAGTCCCCATATCCTTTATTATACCGGGGTCCTCTCTATTATTAAAGTCCATAGCCTTTATCTACCCGGGTCCCCTCTCTTTATTTAAAGTCCAGATCCTTTTATTCTGCCCTGTCCTCTCTTTATTAAGTCATTATCCTTATTCTACCCTGTCCTCTCTATTATTAAAAGAGATACCTTTATTCTACCCTGTTGTCCTCATTATTAAAGTCCATATCCTTTTATTCACCTGCTCCTCTTATTATTAAGTCCATATCCTTTATTCTACAGGGGGGTCCTCCTGTTTTTTCTTTATTTAAAGTCCACATTCCGTTTATTCTACCCTGTCCTTCTATTAGGATAAGTCCATATCCTTTTATTTACTACCGGTCATCTCTATTATTAAAAGTCAATATCCTTTATTCCTACCCGGGGGGGGGGGTTGGGGTCACGCGCCAGGAGAAAGGCAAGCCGGGAGGCGGAGACCCTGGCGCGGCGAGGGAGGGAAAGGGCCAGAGCCTTTATGTCTACTCCGGTTTTTGTGGTATCTATATAGTATGAAAGTCAATATCCTTAGTTCTACCCGGTTTGTCTCTCTTATTATTAAAGTCCTATCCTTTATTCTTACAATGGGGCGGTGCCTCTCTATTATTAAAAGTCAATCCGTTATTCTACACTGGTCCTCTTATATTAAAGTCATATACTATTTTATCTGCCCTTGGTCCTCTCATTAATTAAAGTCCATCGCCTTTTATTCTACAATGTCCTTCTCTATATTAAAGTCCATATCCCTTTAATTCTGATTCTGTCCTTCTCTCATTATTAAAAGTCCATATCCTTTATTACCTGTCCCCCAATTATTATTAAAGTCCATATCACTTTATGTAGTTACCTGGTCCCTCTCATTATTTTAAACGTCCATATCCTTTATTCTACCCGGCGGGTCTCTCTCATTATTAAAGTCAATATCCTTATTCTACCATGTCCTCCTATATTAAAGTCCAGATCCTGTATGCTACCCGGTCCTCGCTATTATTAAAGTCCATATTCCTTTATTCTACACGGGGGGTCCTCTCTATTATTTAAAGTCCATATCCTTTATTCGACCATTGTACTCTCTATTATTAAAGTCCAATCTGTTATTCCACTATCCTGGTACCGCCTCTATTATTAAGTCCTATCCTTTATTCTGTACTGTCCTCTTAATTATTAAGTACCATAGTCCGATGAAAATGTCCGTTCTCTATTAGGAAAGTCCATATTCCTTTATTCCCCTGTTTGTCCTCTCTATTATTAAAGTCATATCCTTATTTCGTCTACTTTGTCCTCTCTATTATAAGTCCATAGCCTTTATTATACCCTGTTGTCTCTCTCTATTATTAAAAGTCATATCCTTTATTCTACCTTTGTATGTCCTATCTATTATTTAAAGTTCCAATCCTTTATTCTATCCTGTCCTCTCTCTATTATTAAAGGTCCATATCCTTTATTCTATCCTTGTCCTCTCGAGTATTAAAGTCCATATCCTTTATTCTACCTGGTCTCTCTCCCTCTATTATTTAAGGCCAATCTTTTATTCTGCCCCTTGTTCAATCTCTATATTAAAGTCAATATCCTTATTCTACCTGTCCTCTCTATTATAAGTTCCATAGCCTTTATTCTTTACCCGTTGTTGTCACTCTCTATTATTAAAGTACATATCCTTTTATTCACCCTTGTTCCTCTCTATTATAAAGTCCATATCAGTTATTTCTATCTGTCCACTCATATATAAAGTTCCCATATCATTTATTCTGTCCGTCCTCTATATTATTAAAGTACATATCCTGTTATTCTACCCTGTCCTCTCTACATCTAATCATCTCTATTATAAAGTCCATATCCTTATTCTACCTTTTTGTCCTCTCTATTATTAAAGTCCATATCCTTTATTCTGTCCTGTCCTTCCTCTATTATTAAAGTCCATATCCTTTATTCTACCCTGATCCTGCTCTCTCTATTTATAAAGTCCTATCCTTTTATTCTACCCTTTTTTGGTCCTCTTAGTATTGTAAAGTCCCTATCCTTTATCTACCCTTTTTGTCCTCTCTATATAAAGTCCATATCCTTTATTCTTTTACCCTGTGTCCTCTCTATTATAAGTCCATCTTCCTTTTGTTATTTTACCACTTTATTCCTCTCTAGTATTAAAGTCCAGTCCATATCCTTTATTCTACCCTTGTCCTATCTATTATTTAAAGTCCAATCCTTTATCTGCAATGTCCTATATATATTTTAAAGTCCCAATATCCTTTAATTCTACCGGTCCTCCTCTATATTAAAAGTCCCATTACCAGTTATTCTACCCTGTTCCTCTAATTATTAAAGTCCATATCAGTTTATTCTACCCTGTCCACTCTATTATTAAAAGCCCATTATCCCTTGATCTAACTGTACTCCTATGATTAAATCCATATCCTTTAGTTAACCTGGTACCTCGCTATGATAAAGTCCATATCCTTTATTTACCCTTGTCCTCTATATATTAAAGTCATATCCTTTTATTCTACCATTCTGTATTTTGGGTCTACTCTATTATTAAAGTCCATATCCTTTTATCTACCCTTGTGTTCCTCTCTATATTAAGTCCATAACCTTCATTCTACACGGTCCCTCTCTATTATTAAAGTCCATATCCTGATTTATGACTACCCCGTGTCCCTCTATTTATTAAAGTCCTATCTTTATTCTACCCTGGGTCCTCTCTAGGAGAACGTCCATATCCAGAGTCGATCCTGTCCTCCTCTCCTAGAGGGAAAGGGGCCAGAGGCCGCGGAGGCGACCCGAGGCACGGCACGGGCGCGCGAGGAGGACATAGGCCAGAGCCGGAGGCGGGCCGGGCCGTCGGCCTGTCGCGAGGGAGGAAAAGGCCAGAGCCGGGAGGCGACACGGGCCGCGCTATTAATTTTAAAGTCCATAGTCAATTATTATTCTATCTCTGTCCTCTCTCTATTATTAAAGTCCATATCCTTTTATCTCATGAACCACCTGTCATCTCCCTCTATGATTAAGTCCATATCCTTTTGTTATTTTGTCATGTCCTCTTTATTAAAGTCCATATACTTTATTCGTCCTGTCCCTCTCTATTAGTTAAAGTCCATCTCCTTATTCTCACCTGTCCTCTATATTTTAAAGTCCATATCATTTATTTGTCCTGTCCTACTCTCAATATTAAAGTCCAGATCATTTATTCTGTCCTTTGTTCTCCCGTCTATTATTAAAGTCCAATCTTTTATTCTACCCTGTCCTCTCTCTATTATTAAAGGTCCATATCATTTTATCTACCCTGGTCTCTCTATTATTAAGTCCATATCCTTTTTTATATTCTACCCTTTTTTTTGTCCTCTCTATTAGTAAAGTCCATCTTATTCTGTCCTGTCCTCTCTATTATTAAAGTCCAATATCTTTCTTATTGTCATGTCCTCTCTAATATTAAAGTCCATATCCTTATTCTATCCTGTCATCTCATTATTAAAGTCCAGATCCTTTTTATTCTGTCCTTGTCCTCTCTATTTATTAAGTCCATATCTTTTATTTACCCGTCCCTCTTTGCTATGATTAAAGTCATATCCTTTTTATTCTACCCCTCTGTCTCTCTACTTATTAAGTAACATATACATTTATTCTGGTCAGGTCATTCCTACTCTATTATTAAAGGGGGGGGTTTTTTGCCCATATCCTTTATTCTGTCTTGTTTCGCGCTGAGGAGTAAAGTCACAAATCCTTTATTCTTACCTGTCCCTCCTCTATTATTAAAAGTCCATATCCTTTATTCTACCCTTTTTTTGTCCTCTTATTTTATATTTAAAGTCCATATACTTTATTCTACCATTTTGTCCTCTTATTATTAAAGTCAATATCCTTTTGTATTCTGTCCTGTCCTCTATATTATAAGTCCATATCCTTTATTCTTGTACTACCATGTCTCTCGATTATTAAAAGTCCATATCCTTTTATTTCTAACCCGTCACTTCTTATTATTTTTAAAGTCCATATCCACATTATTTTGCCCTTTACTTCCATTTTGGTTTTTCATCTATATTATATTAAAGTCCCATTATCCTTTATTCTAAACTGCCTCTTCTCTTTATAAGTCATATCCCTGTATCTACCCGGTCCCCTATATTAGTAAAGTCCAGATCCTTTATTCTGACTGGTCCTCTATCTCATTAAAGTCCCATAGCCTTTTTAGTCCTGTTCCCTCTCTTACTTATTAAGTCCATATCTTTATTCTGTCGTAGTCCTCTTTCTATTGTATTAAAGTCCCATATCCGGTATTCTACCCTGTCCTGTCTCTATTATTAAAGGCCAATCCTTTATTGACACTGTCCTCTCTATTATAAAGTCCATATGTTACTTCTACCATGTTTGGTCCTCTTATTATTAAAGGTCCATATCCATTATTCTACCATGTCCTCCTGGTCTCTCTATTATTAAAGGCAATCATTTATTTACCATTTTTTGTCCTATCTATTATAAAGTCCATATCCTTTGTTCTACCTCTTTTGTCCTCTCGATTATTAAAGTCCATATCCTGTATTCTACCCGTGGTTCCTCTCTATTATTAAAAGTCCATATCCTTTATTCTACCCTTTTTTTGTCCTCTATATTATTAAAGTCATTATACACTTTATTCTGTCCTGTCTCTTTGCCTATTATTAAAGTCCATATCCTTTTATTCACCCTGTCCTCCTCTATTATTAAGTCCATATCCTTTATTCGACCCTTAAGTCCCTTCTATTATTAAAGTCATATCCTTTTATTTACCCTTTGTCCTCTCTATTATAAAGTGCCATTATCCTTTATTCTACCCTAGTCCTCTCTATATTAAAGTCATATCCTTTATTTACCATGTCTCTCTATTATTAAAGTCCTATACTTTATTTACCCTGTACTCTCTATGTATTAAAGTCATATCCTTTATTTACCATTTGAGGCCTCTATATTATTAAAAGTCAATATCCTGTATTCGGTACCTGTCCTCCTCCTCATATCTTATTTAACTCTATATTAAGTCCATATAGTATTTATAAAATGTTCATCTATATTAAAAAGTCCATTTATCTCATTTTAGTAGACCCTTTTGTGGTCCCTATCTATTATTAAAGTCCCATATCCATTATTCTACAATGTACTCTCTATTATTAAAGGGTCCCCCATATCCTTTATTCTATCTGTCCTCTAGCTTTATAAAGTCATATATCCTTTATTCTACCCTGTCTTCTCTATATAAAAGTCCATATCTTTTATTCTATCCTGTCCTTCTTCTCTATTATAAAGGCCATATACCCCCTTTTATATTCTCACATGTCATCCCCTATTTTACAGTCCATATCCATTATTCTACCCTGTTTTGTACCCGTCTTTCTTTATTAAAAGTCATATCCTTTATTCTAACCTTGGTCCTCTCTGATTATTAAAGTCATTATCCTTTTATTCTACCATGTGGTCCTCTCTAGGAGTAAAGTCAATATCCGGTGGATTCTACCAGTTTGTCCCTCTATTAGCTAAAGTCCGATCTTTTATTTACCATGTCCTCTCATTATAAAGTCCATATCATTTATTCTCAACCTGTCCCTCTCTATTATTAAAGTCCATATCTTTATTCTGACCTGTACCCTCCCTATATTTTAAAGTCCATTATCATTTATTCTTACCCTGTCATCTCTATATTTAAAGGCCATATCCTTTATTCGGCCTGTCCTCTCTATATTAAAAGTCCATATCCTTATATGCTACAATGTCCTCTCTATTATTAAAGTCCATACCGGTTAGTTACTTTGGCCTCTTCTATTATTAAAGTCCATATCCTTTATTATAACCGTGGTTGTCCTCTCTAGTAGTAAAGGTCATATCCATTTATTCTAACCTGGTTTTCCTTGTCCCTTTTAGATTATTTTGTAATCTCTACTTATTTAAAGGTGCATTATCTTTATTCTACCCTGTACCTCTCTATTATTTAAAGTCCATAAGCCTTTTATTCGGCCCTTTGTCATGCTCTATTATTAAAGTCCATATTATCCTTATTCTACCCATGTCCTCTTCTTCTATTAATTAAAGTCCATATCTTTATTTCTACATTGTTGTCCTCTCATTTTAAAGTCCATATCTTTATTCTACACTTTTGTCCTACTATTATTAAATCCATATCATATCATTGATTCTACCCTTGTCCTCTCTATTATAAAGTCCATATCCTTGATTCTTGCCCTGGTCCTCTTCTCTATGATTAAAGTCCATGAGCCTTATTCTGTCCGTCCGCTAGTTATTATAAAGTCCCATATCCTTATTCTAACCGTCCCGACTCGTAGGATAAAGGCCAGATCCGTATGCGGCCGGTCCTGCTCGCTATTATTAGAACAAGATCCGGTAGTGCGACCCTGTCCTCCACCTCGATGATCAAAGGCCATATCGTTGATGTCTACCCGGGTGCTCTCTAGGAGGAAAGTCAGTCTCGGGATCGAAACCCGGTCCGTCATCTAGGATAAAGGCAATATCCTGGTGTAGGCGGAGCCGGGCCGCGAGAGGAGGAATAGGCCAGAGCGGGAGGGAGCGGTGGGGCCGTCGCGAGAGGAAAGTCACTCCTTTATTCTAACCCGTCTATTGCTTCCCTTTCCTCCTCATTATTTAAAGTCCATATCCTTTGTATTTACCCTTTTGTGTCCTATCTATTATTAAAGTCAATACTCCTTATTTACCACGTTTGTCCTCTATATATTAAAGTTCCTATCATTTATTCTACCCTTAGTCCTCTAGATTATTTAAAGTCCATATCCTTTATTCCTACCTTGTCCTCTCTATTTTTAAAGTCCATATCTTTATTCTTACCCTTGTCTCTTATTATTAAAGTCCATATCCTTTATTCTGCCATGTCCTCTCTATATATTAAAGTCATATCATTGATTCTACACCCTGTCACTCTCTAGGATTAAAGTCAATGCCTTTAGTTAACCCGTGTGTTCCTGCTCTATTATTAAGTCCATATCCTATTTTTATTTACCGGTTGTCCTCATATTTTTAAAAGTCCATACATTTTATTACCTTATTGTCCTCTATATTATAAAGTCCATATCCTTTATTCATGCCCTCTGTCTCTCTATTATTAAAGTCATATCATTATTCTACCCTCGTCCTCTCTTCTATATATTAAAGCCATATCCTTTTATTCTGTCCTGTCCTCTTAATTATTAAAGTTCCATATCCTTTATTAGATCCTGTCCTAATCTCTCTATGATTTTAAAGTACCATTATCCTATTCTCCCTGTCCTCTCTATATTAAAGTCCATATCATTTTATTCTGTCCTGTCGCTCTCTATTATAAGGCCATATCCTTTATTTATCCGTCCTCTCTATTATTAAAGTCCAATCATTGTATTCTACCCTGTCCTTCTCATTACTAAAGGTCCATATCCTTCTTCTACCATGTCCTATATATTATTAAAGTCATTATCCTTTATTTCTACATGGTCCTCTCTATTATAAAGTCCATATCCTTTATTATACCGTTTTTGGTCTCCTCTATTATAAAGTCCATATCCTTTATTCTACCTAGTCCTCTTATTATTAAAGTCCATATCCTTATTATAAACTGTTCATCTCCTATATTAAAGTTCCATATCCTTTATATTTACCTTGGAGTCTGTACCTCTCTATTTAATATAAAGTCCATATCCTTTATTCTACACTTGTCCATTTTATTAAAAGTCCATATCATTTATTCTACACGTGTTTGTCCCTGTACCCTATATTATTAAAGTTCAATATCCTTTTAGTTCTAACCTGTCCATCTCTATATTATTTAAAGTCCAATATACTTTTTATTATGACCTTTGGTCATACCTCTATTATAAAGTCAATATAATGTATTTATAGAATGTACTTTGTAAGATTTATTATGTCTCTTTCACTCTCTACCTCTATTATTAAAGGCCATATTCCTATTCGTCCTTTCCTCTCTATTATTAAAGCCATATCCTTTATTTCTACCTGTCCTCTCGCTCTTCTCTCATAGATTATAAAGTCCATATCTTTTAGTCTAACCTTGTGTCCTCTCTATTATTAAAGTACATATCCATTTGAGTATTACCCTTGTGCCCTCGGAATTATTACAAGTCCATCTCCTTATTCACCCTAGTCTCTCTATTATTAAAGTCCCATATCCTTTATTAGCCTGCCTCTCTATTATTAAAGTCCATATCATTTTAATCTACCCTGTCCTTTCTATATTATTAAAGACATATCCTTTTTTATTCTCGACCTGTCTCTCTTATAAAGTCCCCTTATCTTATTCTACCCGTGTCTCTCTATGAGTAAAGTCCATACTGTATCTACCTGTCCTCTCTATTATAAAAGTCCATATCCTTTATTCGACCTGTCATCTCATTAATTAAAGTCCATATCCTTTATTTATACAACTCTGTCCATCTCGATTATTAAAGTCACATATCCTTTATTCTACCCTTGTTTTCTTTTGTCCTCTCTATTATTAAAGTCCATATCCTTATTCTGCCCTGGTCCTCTTATTAGTAAAGTCCAATCCTTTATTCTATCCTTTCATTTTTCTAGTATTAAAGTCCATATACTTATTTCTACCCTGTCTCCTCCTCTATTATTAAAGTCCAATAATTATTTTATTCTATTCCTGTACTCTCTCTTTATAAAGTCATATCCTTTTTATTCTAACCCGTCCTCGTTGCGCCGGAGGAGGAAAGGCCAAGAGCCGGGGGCGACCCGGGGGCCGCGCGAGGAGGAAAGGCCATAGCCGGGGAGGCGACCTATGGGGCGGGGCCGCCGCGAGAAGAAAGGCAAGAGCGGGAGGCGACACTGCTCGTTTGTATTCTTGTTTTGTGGACCCTCTATATTAAAGTCCATATGCCTTTATTCTACCCTGGGTCAATCTCGATGATGAATTGAAGGGCCATTATCCTGGGAGGCTACCCTGTTTGTCCTCTTATATTATTAAAGGTCCATATCTTTATTCTACCCGTTTGTCCCATCTATTATTTAAACTCCATACCTTTATCTACCCTGTCCTCGAGCAAGGAGGAAATGGCCAGAGCCGGTAGGGAGGCTAACCAGGGGGCTGGGCCCCGCGAGGAGGAAACGCCAAGCGGCGGGGGAGGCGACCGGGCCGAGCGATGGAGGGGGGTAAAGGCCCAGAGCCTTGTAGCGACCCGGGGTGGGGGGGGGGGGGTGTGGGGCCCCGCGATTAGGAAAGCCAGATCGTGAGGGAGGGTCGGACCCTGGGCCGGCGAGGAGGAAAGGCCATAGCCGGGAGGATGACCCTGGGGTGGCGGCCGCGCGAGGGGGAAAAGGCCAGAGCAGGGAGGGAGACCCTGGCTCGTGCCGAGGAGGAAAGGCCAGAGCCGGGAGGCGACAGGGGGGGGCGCGCGAGGGAGGAAAGGCCAGAGCCGGGAGGTGGCCGGGTCCCGGCTCTAGTAGGAAAGTGCCCAGAGCCGGCGGGAGGGCTACCCGGGGGGGCCCGCGAGGAGGAAACGCCAGAGCCGGGAGGCGACCCGGGGCGGCGCGAGGAGGAAACGCCAGAGCCGGGAGGCGACCAGGGGCCCGCGAGGAGGAAAGGCCCATATCCTTTATGCTAACCTTTTTTTGTTGGTCCCCTCTATTATTAAATCCCCCCCCCCCCATAGCCTTTTTATGCTACCGTGTCCTCTTATTATTAAAGATCCATATCCTTTATTCTAACCGTCCTCTCTATTATTAAGTCCATATCCGGGGAGGGCGAGCCTGGACGCTGCGAGAGGAAAGGACAGAGCCGGGAGGCTGCCACGGGCCGCAACGCGAGGGAGGAAAGGCAGAAGCCCGGGAGGAGACCCGGTGGGGCCGCGCGGGAGAGGAAAACGCCAGAGGCCGGGAGGAGGGCACTGTTGTCACTCTATTTAAAGTCCAGATCATTTTTTATTCACCCTGGTTAATCTCTAGTATTAAAGTCCCATATCCTTTATTATACCTTGTCCTCTCTAATTATTAAAGTCGATATCCTTTATTCTGTCCTGTCTCTCTATTATTAAAATCCATATCCTTTATTCTACCTGTCTCGACTCTCTCTATTATTAAAGTCCATATCCCTTTATTTACCTAACATGTCCCTCTATTTTATTAAAGTCCATATCCTTTATTCTTACTTGTCCTCTCTATTATTAAAGTCCATATCCTTATTCATACCTTGTCCCTCTCTTATATTAAAGTCCATATCCGGGAGGGCGGACCCGCGGGTGGGGGCGGCCGCGAGAGGACAGGCCCCGCGTCGTGAGCGACCAGGGCCGGGGCGCGAGGAGGAAACGCCAGAGCCGGGAGGCGACCCGGGGGGGGGGCCGGCGAGTTGAGGAAAGCCACCGTGGGAGGCGATCACGGGCCGCGGAGGAGGAAAGTCCATATCTTTATTCTGTCCGGTCCTCTCTATTATTAAAGTCCATATCCTTTATTCTGTCCTGGTACTCTTCTATTAGTAAACTCCATATCCTTATTCTACCCTGTCCTCTCTATTATTAAAGTCCATATACTTTATTCTACACTTTTGTGTCTCTCATTATTTTAAAGTCATTATCCTTGATTCTACCCTTTTTTTTTGTCTTTGTCCTCCTATTATTAAAGGTCAATATCTTCTATTCTACCCTGTCCTCTCTATTATAAAGTCCATATCCTTTATTCTGTCCTGTCCTCTCTATTTTAAAGTCATATCCTGTATTCTACCCTGTCCCTTCCCTGCTTCCGTTCTCTATTATTAAGCCATTTAATCCTTTATTATTCACCCCGTCTCTCTATTATGTAATAAATCCCATATCCTTTATTCGGTTCAGGTCTCTCTCTATATATTAAATTCCATATCCTTTATTCTTACCCTGTCTCGCTATTTGCGATGTCTATATGTTAAAGTCCAGAGTTCCTGGATTCGGTCCGGGCGCCGAGCGCGCTCTGATAGAAAGTCCATAGCCTTTGTATTCTCCCGGGCCGCGCGAGGAGGAAACCAGAGCAGTGAGGCGAGCCGGGCGCGCCCTCGATGATTAAACTCCATATCCTTTATTTCCACCTGTTCCTCCTCTATTATAAAGTCCATATACTTAGTCTACCAGTGTGGGTTTTTGTCTGCTATTATTAAAGGCCATATCCTTTATTCTGTCCTATGTCCTTCTCGCTAGAGGAAAGGCCAGAGTCCTGGTTCTACCCGGGACTGGGCATCTGTTATTAAAGTCCATATCCTTTATTCTGGCCTGTCTCCTCTATTAGTTAAAGTCCAGATCTGGAGTGTGCTACCCGGTCCGGCGATAGTATTGAAAGACAGATCCTTTTATTCTGCCGTGTCTCTCTATAAGTTAAAGTCCATATCCTTTATTCTGTCCTGTTACCTCTCCTCATTATATTAAGTCCATATCCTTTATTCTTACCCTGCCTCTCTCTTATTAACGTCCAATATCTTGGATGCGGGCGTTGTGCCTGTTCTCTCCCTCTATATTAAGTCCATATCCTTTAGTCTGACCTGTCCTCCCCGTCTCTATTCTGTGCCTTCTCTATTAGTAAAAGTCCAGATCCTTTATTCGGTCCTGGGCCTCCTCTCTCGAGATTAGTAAGTCCATATCCAGTTTATTCTGTCCTTGGGGTCAGTGATCGAGATTGAAACGCCAGAGCGGGATTCTAATCCCTGTCCTCTCTATTAGAAGCATATCCTTATTCGACCCTGTCCTCTCATTATTAAAGTCCATATCCTTTATTATGTTCCTGTCCGCCTCTATTATAAAGTCCATATCCTTATTCTACCGTACTATTAATCTACATATTCTTATTATTAAAAGTCCATATCTTTATTTCTACCCTGTCCCTCTCGATTATTAAAGGCCATTAGCCTTATGATTACCCTGTCCGCTCAATTATTAAAAGTCCATTCCTTTTATTCTGTCCGTCATTCTCTATTATTAAGTTCCCTATGCCTTTATTCTATCCTGTTTCCTCTCGATTCATTAAAGTCCATACCTTTATTCTGTCCCGGTCCTCTCTATTATTAAAGTCATATCCTGTATTCTATCCATGTCCTTCCTCTATTATTTAAATCATTCCTTTATCTGTCGTTCTCTCTAGATTAAAGTCCTATCTTTATTCTCCCGGTCTTCTCTAATTATTATTAAGTCCATGTATCCTTTATTCTACCGTCCGGCTCGATTATTAAGTAATATGCCTTGGATATTCTACCCGGTTCCCTCTAGTATTATAAACTCCATATCCTTGTATTCTTAACCCTGTTCCTCTCATTATTTTTAAAGTCCATACTCCTTTATTCTACCCTGTCATTCTCTATATTAATCGTCAAATAGCCTTAGTCTCCTGTCCTCTGCTATTATTAAAGTCCGATCCTTGAGGCGATCTGGCATGTCGGCCGTATTATTAAAGGCCATATCCGGGATTCTATCCTGTCTCTCATTATTAAAGTCAAATATCCTTTATTTTACCCTGGCCTCTCTATATTAATAAAGTACCATTATCCTTTGTCTACCCTGTGTCCTCTCTATTAGTAAAGTCCATATCCTTTATTCTGGTCCTGATCTTTCCTCTCTATTATTAAAGTCCCATATCCTTTATTTCTTACCCTGTCCTTTCTCTGATGAGGAAAGGCCCCAGATCCGGGAAGGCGATCCGGGCCGCCGACTCGAGGAGTAAAGGCCAGAGCAGTGAGGCGGGACCTGGCGTCGCGAGTAGGAGAAAGGCCACAGAGAAGGGAGGCGACCGGGACGGACGACGCGAACCTTATCTCTATTTATTAAAGGTCCATAGAAGTTTTATTCTGTACTTTCCTCGCTCCTTAGTAAAGTCCATTCCTTTTATTCCTATCCTGTCCTCTATATTTATTAAGTCCATATCCTTTATTCTAGCTGTCCTCTTTCTATTACTTAAAGCCATATTCATTTATTCACCCGTACCTCTCATTATTAAAAGTCCATTCCTTTATTCGATCCTGTCACTTCTCTATTTATAAAGTCCGATATCCTTATTCTACCCTGTCCTCTCTATTATTAAATTCCATTCACTTTATCTGTACTGTACTCTCTATTATTAAAGTACCATATCCTTTATTCTATCCTGTCCTCTCTATATTAAGTCCATTATCCTTTATTTGTCAGTCCTCTATATTATTAAAGGCCAGTCCTTTTATTCTATCCGCCTCTATGATTATTTTAAAGTCCATATCCTTTATTTCTTGCTCCTGTCCTCTCGATTATTAAAAGTCTATCTTTTATTCTACCCTGTACCTCTATTATTTAAAGTCCATAGCATTTATTCTCTTCTACCCTGTTCCTTCTATATTAAAGTCCATGATCCTTTATTCTACCCTGTCCTTCTCTATTATTAAAGTACATATCCTTATTTACCCTGTCCTCTCTATTATTAAAGTCCCTCGATACTTTATTCTACCCGGTCCTCTCTATTATTAAAGTCAATCCATTCCATTATCCTTTTTCTACCTCTGTCTCTATATTATTAAAGTCCATATCCTTTATTTCTACCCTGTCCTCTTATTATTAACCATTTATCTTTATTCTACCTGTCCTCTATATTATTAAAGTCAATGGTACTTTATTATACCTGTCCTCTCTATATTAAAGTCCATATCATTTTTTTACCCGTCCCTCTCGTATTATTAAAGTCCATATCCTTTTGATTATACCATGTCCTCTCTAGATTAAAGTCCATCCTTTTATTCTACCCGTCCTCCTCTATTATTAAAGTCCATATCCGTTATTCTACCTGTCCTCTCTATATTTAAAGTACATATCCTTTATTCTACCTGTCCTCCTATTATTAAAGTCCATTATTCCTTTATTCTACCCCGTCCATCATTATTACAAGTCAATATCCTTGATTCTTACTGTCCTCTCTATTATTAAATCCAATCCTTTATTTCTACCCTGTCCTCTCTATTATTTAAAGTCATATCCTTTTATTCTACACTGTCCTCTCTATTATTATTAAAGTCCATATCCTTTATTCTTACCCTGTTCTTCTTATTATTAAAAGTCCATATCCTTTATTCTACCCTGTCCTCTCTATTATTAAAGTCCATATCCGTGTATTCTACCCGGTCTCTTATATTATTAAAGCCAATATCCTGATTTTACCCCTGCCTCTCTATTATAAAGTCCAAGCCTTGATTTCTGCCCTGTCCTCTCTATTATTAAAGTCAATATCCTTTATTCTACCCTTATCCTCTCTATTATTAAAGTCCATCGCGTTATTATTACACTGTACATCTCTATGATTAAAGTCCCATATATTTATCTGCCCATTTGTTTTTATTCTTCCCTTGTCCTCTCTATATTAAAGTTCATATTCTTTATTCTGCACGATTAACTCTCTCCTCCTCTTGTCCCTTCTATTATTAAAGTCCATTATCCTTTTTTATTCTACCCTGTCACTTCTATATTAAGTCCAATCCTTTATCTACACTGTCCTCTCATTATTAAAGTCCATATCCTTTATTCTGCCCGGTCCCTTATTATAAAGTCCATTACTATCCTTGTATTCTGCCCTGTCTCTAATGATTAAGTACATATCCTTTATTCTGCCCTCATGGTCCTCTCTATTATTAAAGTCCATATCCTTTATTCTACCCTGTCCCCTCTATTATTAAAGTCCATATCCTTTATTCTACCCTGTCATCTAGATTATAATTAAAGTCACCATATCCTCTTATTCTACCCTGCTCTCTCATTATTAAAGTCCTATCATTTATTTACCCTGTCCTCCTTACTATTAAAGTCCATATCCTGTTATTCTACCATCCTACTTGTTCCTCTCTATTATATTATTAAAGTCCAATATCTTGATTATGCCTGTTCCGCTCTATATATTAAAGTCCATATCTTTATTCTACCCCTGTCCTTCTATTATTAAAGTCCTATCCTTTTTATTCTACCCTGTCATCTATATATAAAATCCATATCCGTTATTCTACCCGTCCCTCTCTATTGGTAAAGTTCCATATCCTTTATTCTACATATCCTCTCTATATTAAATCCATCCATTATCCTTTTAGTCTGCCATTGTCCTCTTATTATTAAAGTCCACTATAATTTATTCTAAAACTGTACTGCTTAGTATTAAAGGTCCATATCCTTTTAGTTCTACCCTATCCTCTCTAGTATAAAGTCCATGCCATACCTTTATTTCTACCCTGTCACTTCTCTATATTAAAAGGCCAATATCCTTTGCTGTATTCGTTCCAGTTTTAATTGCACTACTCAGTGTATTAGTCATATCCTTTATTCTACCCTGCCTCTCCTATTATTACAGTCCATATCCTTATTACCCTGTCCTCTCTATTTTACAGTCCATATCCTTTATTCTACCCTGTCCTCTCTATTATTAAAGTCCATATCCCGTATTCCTACCCTGTCCTTTCTATTATTAAGTCCAATCCTTATTCGTCCTGTCCCTCATTCTATTATTAAAGTTCCTACTTACACTGTCCTCTATTAGTCATATCCTTATTCCCTGTTCCTCTATTATTAAGTCCATATCCTTTATTTGCTCCTGTCCTCTCTATTAAGATCATATCCTGATTCTGTCCTTGTCTCCTCTATTAGTAAAGTCCATATCCTTTATTCTACCCTCCTGTCCTCCTCATATTATTTACAGTTCATATCCTTATTTCACCTGCGCCTCTTATTATTAAAGTCCAATTCCTTTATTCTTACCCATCTGTCCTCTCTATTTTAAGTCCATATCCTTTATTTCACCCTGGTCCTCTCTCATTATATACAGTCATATCCTTTATCTACCTGTCACCTCTATTAGAAAGTCCATATCCTTTATTCCTGTCCTCTCTATTATTAATCCATATCTTTATCTCTACCCTGTCCTACTATTATTAAAGTCCTAATCCTTTATTCTCACTGTCCCTCTATTTATAACGTACCATATCCTTTATTCTACCATGTCCTACTACTATTATTAAAGTCATATCCTATTATTCTCCTGTCTCTCATTATGTAAAGTCCATATCCTTTATCTGACCATGCCTCCTATGATTAAAGTCCACTATCCTTTATTCTATCATGGGTCCTCTCTATTATTAAAGTCCATATACCTTTATTGACCCTGTCCTCTCTATTATTAAAGTCCATATCCTTTATTCTAGCCCTGTCCTCTCTCATTATAAAGTCCAATCCCTTTATTCTCCCCTGTCTCTCTCTATTATGTAAAGTCCAATCCATTATATTTCTATCCTGTCCTCTCGAGTATTTTTTTTTTTAAGGTCCATATCACTTTATTCGCCCTGTAATCTCTATTATTAAAGGTCCATATCCTTTATTCACCCTGTCCTCCTCTATTATTAAGTCCATATCCTTTATTCTACGTCCCTTGTCCTCTCTATTCTTATAAAGTCATATCCGTATTGATCTTCCTGTCCTCTCTATTATTAAAGTCCAATCCTTTTATTCTATCCCTGTCCCTCTCTATTATTAATAGTCCATTATCCTTTATCTACCCGTTCCTCCTATTAATAAAGTCCAGATCCTTTTGATTTATCCCTGTCCTATCTATTATTAAAGTCCTATCTTATATTTACCCTTCCCTCTCTATTATTAAAGTCCATATCCTTTTATTCCTATCCGCCTCTCTATTATTAAATCCATATTCCTTTATTCTACCCCCTGTCTCTCTATTATTAAAGTCATATCCTTTATTCTGTCCATGCTCCTCTCTATTATTAAAGTCCATTATCCTTATTCTATCCTGTCTATATCATAGTTTTAAAGTCCATCATCTTATTCTACCTCCGAATGTCCTCTTATTAAATGAAGTCAATCTTTTATTCTACCTGTCCTCTTATTATTAAAGTCCATATCCATTATTCTACCCTGTCATCTTATGTTTAACAGTCCATATCCTTTATCTACCCTGTCCTCTATTATTAAAGTCCATATCCTTTATTCTATCCTGTCCTCTCTATTATAAGTCCATATCCTTTTTATATCTGTCTCTCTATATTAACGTCCTATCCTTTATTCTACCCTGTCCTTCGTATTATTAAACGTCCATATCCTTTATTTACTGTCTTCTATTTTCAGTATAACTCCCCATATCCTATTCCAGCCCATTCTTATTCCTAAATTCCCCTCTATCCCCCTCCTTCTTTTCCTTCCCCCCATGTACTCTACTCTTCTTAATCCATTCCTTCTATTCTCCTGTCCCCTTCATAAACCCCTCCACCCTCCATTCACCGTCTCTTACCAGTCACCTTCATTCTACCTTACTTTTATATCTTCCTTTTCTTCCCTATCCTTCCTATCGTCCATTCCCCCTTCAATTCTCCCCCGTCTCTCAATAAGTCCTAGATCCTCATTCTCCCGACCCTTCTTCCAATTCTTACTCCTATTCTTATCTACCCTGTCCTCTCATTAGTCATTAAGTCAATCATCCATTATTCTACCTCCTGTCCCCCTCCCTCCTATCTTAAACTCCATTCCCAATTTTTCTTACCGTCCATCTCCTATTCCTACAACCCTCCCCCCCATCTCCCCTCATCATGCCGCTCGTCCTCCATGCAACCTTCCCCCCCTCTGATTACTCATTCCACTTGTCCTTATTCTATGTTTACTCCCCATATTCCTTTAGTTATGCCCTCGATTCACCCCCTCCCCCCCCCCTCTTCTATTAAGTCCCCATCCTTTATCTTACCTCTCCCTCTATTAACTCAACATTATTCCCCTCCTCCCATCTATATTAGTCATCCTTTCTCCCTGTCCTCTCTATTATGAAGCCATATCCTTTTTTATTCTACCCTGTCCTCTCTTTATTCGTCCTATTCCCTTTATTCTACACCTTTCCTCTCTCATTACCCTCCCTTTATTCCTATTTACCCTGTCCTCTCGTCTTTATTGAGTATCCCATTCTCTTTTTTCTGACCCGTCCCTCTCTTATTAAAGTCATTATCCCTTTATTTCTTCCTGTCCTCTCTATTATTAAAGTCCATATCCTTTATTTATCCTGTCCTCTATTATAAAGTCCATATCCTTTATTCTACCGTCCTCTCTATTATTAAAGTCCATATCCTTATTCTGCCCTGTCCTCTATTATAAAGTCCATATCCTTATTCTAACTGTCCTTTATTATAAGTCATATCCCTTTATTCTACCCTGTCCTCTCTATTATTAAACTCCATATCCTTTATTCTACCCTGTCCTCTCTATTATTAAAGTCCATATCCATTATTCTACCCTGTCCCTCTATTATTAAAGTCCATATCCTTTATTCTGTCCCTGTCCTCTCTTTATTAAAGTCATATCCTTGTATTCTTTGTCCGTCTCTATATATTAAAGTCCAGATCCTTTATTCTATCCTCCTGTCCTCTCTTTTATTAAAGTCCATATCCTTTATTCTCCGTCCTCTCTATATTAAAGTCCATATCCTTTTATTCTACCATGTTCCTCCTCTATATTAAAGTCCATATCCTTTATTCTACCCTGTCCTCTCTATTATTAAAGTCACTACCTTATTCTACCCTGTCCCTCTCTATTCATTAAAGTTCCATATCCTTTATCTGATCCTGGTCTCCTCTATTATTAAAGTCATATTCCTTTATTCTCCTGTCCTCTCTATTTATTAAAGTCCATATCCTTATTTCTACCTGTCCTCTCTAGTATTAAAGTCCATATCCTTTATTCATACCCTTTCCTCTTCATATCATTAAGGTCCATATCCTTATTCTACCCTGTCCTCTCTATTATTAGACTCATTAATCCAATCCTTTATTTCTACCCGATCCTCTTATGTTATTAAAGTCCATATCCTTTATTCTCCCTGTCTCTCTATTTTAAAGTCCATCACTTATTCTAATCACTGCTCCTCTTATATTATTAAAGTCCATATCATTTATTCTAATACCTGTCCCCTCTATATTTAAATCCATATCCTTTAGTCCTACCCGTCCTCTCTATTATGAAAGTCCATATCCTTTTATTCTAATCCCTGTCTTCTCTATTATTAAAGTCCATTATCCTTATTCTGTTCTCCCGTCATCTCATTATATTAAGTCCCATATCCTTTTCTACCCTGTCCTCTCCATTAATTAAAGTCCATATCTTATTTATTTACCCTGTCGCTCTATTATTAAAGTCCAATCCATATCTTTATTTCTACCCTGTCCTCTCTATTATTAAGAGCCATATCCTTTATTTCTATGTCCTCTCTTATTAAACGCATCTTTATTTCGACTGTCTATACCTCTCTATATTATTATATCGGTCCCTCTTATCTTTATTTCTACCTGGCCTCTCTATATTAAAAGGCCATATACCTTATTCTGTCCCTCCCGTCCTCTCATCTATATTAAAGTCCATATCCTTTATTCTACCCTGTCCTCTCTATTATTAAAGTCCATATCCTTTCTAGTCTATCTATGTCCTCTCTATTATTAAAGTCATATCCTTTATTCCTCCAACCTGTCCTCCTTATTATTAAAGTCCAAATCCCTTTATTTGCGTCCCGTCCTCTCTAATTTAAAGTCCATATCCGTTTTATTCTTTCCTGTCCTCTATATTATTAAGTCCATAATCCTTATTCTACCCTGTCCTCTCTATATTAAAGTCATATTCCTTTATTTCTATCTCCGTCCTTCCTAATTATTAAAGTCCATATCCTTTATTTACCCTTTCCTCTCTATATTAAGTCCGTATCCTTATCTACCCTGTACCTCATCTATTATAAGTCCATATCCTTTATTCTATCACCCTGTCTCTACTATTGATAAGTCCATATACTTTATTCTCCCTACCTCTCTATATTAAACTCCATATCCTTTATCATACCCTGTCCTCCTCTATTATAAATCCATATCCTTTAATCGACTGAAATAAACCGTCCTCTCTATTATAAACCATATTCCTTTATTCTACCTGTCCCCTCTATTAGAAAGTCCATATCCTTTATTCTCCTGCCTCTCTATTATAAACGTCTTCTATTCTACTCATCTCTATTATAAAGTCCATATCGTTATTACCTGTCCTCTCTATTATTAAAGTCCATATCTTTATTCTACCCTGCCTCTTTTATTAAAGTCCATATCTTATTCTACCTGTCCTCTACTATTAAAGTCCTATCCTTTATTCTACTCCGTGCCTCTCTATTATTAAAGTCCAATCCTTTATTTACCTGTCTCTCTATTATAAGTCCATACTTTTTACCCTGTCCTCTCTATTATGTAAGTCCATATCCTTTATTCTACCTGTCCTCTCTATATTAAAGTCCATATCCTTTATTACCTGTCCTTCTCTTATTTAAATCCATATCTTTATATTCTACCTGTTCTCTATTATTAAGTCCATATCTTTATTTACCTGTTCTGTCTTCTATTATAAAGTCCATATCCTTTTCATATCCTGTCTCCTATTTAAAAGTCCCATATCCTTTATTTCTATCCTGTCCTCTCTATTATTAAGTCCATATCCGTTATTCTTCCTGTCTCTCTGATTAAAGTCCATATCTTATTCTCCCTGTCCTCTCTATGTATTAAAGTCCATACCTTTATCACCCTGTGTCTTCTATTATATTAAAGTCCATATATTATTCTTACCCTGTCCTCTTTTATAAAGGCCATACCTTATTAATACTGTCTCTTTATAAAGTCCATATCCTTATCTACTACACTCGTCCCCTCTAGTATTAAGTCCATATCCTATTCTCCCTGTCCTCGCTATTATTAAAGTCCATATCTATTCTCCCTGTCCTCTCTATTATTAAGTCCCATATCCTTCCTTAGATCTTCTAGAGTTCTGTCACTCTCTATATTAAAGTGCCATATCCTTTATTCTACCCTGTCCTCCTATTATTAAAGTCCATATCTTTATTCTACCGTCCTCTCTATTATTAAAGTCCATATTCTTATTTATACATGTCCTCTCTATTATTAAAGTCCATATCCTTTATTCTACCCGGTCTCTCTATATTAAAGTCCATATCTTATTTCTGCCATGTCCTCTTATTATTGAAAGTCCATATCTTTATTCTACCCTGTCTCCTATTATAAAGTCCATATCCTTTATTCTACCCTGTCCGCTCTATTATTAAAGTCCATATCTTATTTACCTGGTCCTCTCTATTATTAAGTCATAATCCTTTATTCTTACCCTGTCATCTCTATTATTAAAGTCATATCCTTTATGATTCTGTCTACGTCCCTCTCATATTATTAAAGTCCATATCCTTTATTCTACCTGTCCCTATGATTATTAAAGTCCATATCCTTTTTTCTACTGCTGCTTAGTTATGAAAGTCCATATCCTTTCATTTACCCTGTCTCTTTATATTAAAGTCATATCCTTTAATTCTATCATGTCCTCTATATTATTAAAGTCCATATCCTTAGTTTACCCTGTCCTCCTATTATTAAAGTCCATATCCTTTATTCTGCCTGTCCTCTAGGCTATTATGAAGTCCTATCCTTTATTCTGCCCTGTCCTATATTATAAAACAGTCCATATCCTTGATTCTACCTGTACTCTCTATTATTCAAAGTACAATCTTATTCTACCTGGCCTCTCTATTGATTAGTCATATCTTATCGACCCGTCTCTCTATATTAAAGTCCAGATCTTTATTCATACCCTTGTCCTCTATATTATTAAAGTCCATTCTCCTTTAGGTCTGTCTGTCTCTCTATTAATTAAAGTCCCATATCCTTTATTCACCTGTCCTCTGATATTTATTAAAGGTCATATCCTTATTCTACCCTGCCTCTTATTATTAAAGTCCATATCCTTTATTCTACCCTGTCCCTCTCTATTTATGAAGTCAATCATTTATTCTACAATTATGCTCCTCCTATTATTTAAGTTCCATATCCTCTTATTCGACCATGTCCTCTCGATTATTTAAGTCCATATCTTTATTCTACCTGTCCTCTCTATATTAAAGTCATATCCTACTTCTACCCTTGTAATCTCTATTATTAAAGTCATATCCTTTATTCTACCCGTCTTATCTAGTATTAAAGTCCATATCCTTTACGTCTACCTTCCCCTCATTATTAAAGTCCAATCCTTATTCGTCTGTTCCCTCTATTATTTAAAGTCCATATCCTTTATTCTGTTCATTGTCTCTCTATTATTAAAGTCCAATCCTTTATTTCTACCCTGTCCGCTCTTTTTAAAGTGCCATACCTTTATTATATCATGGCCTCTCAATTATTAAAAGTCCATATCATGTATTCTACCCTGTCCCTATGATTAAACGTCCCATATCCTTTATTCTACCCTTGTCTCTCTATCTTAAAGTCAATTATCCTTATTCTACCTGTCCTCTTATGATTAAAGTCAAGTATCCTTTATTCTGTCATGTCCCGGCTATCTATAAAGTCCACCCCCCTCTACCCTTTATTATCAATGTACTCCATCTATTATTAAAGTCAAGATCCTTTATTTTCCTGTCCTGTCTCTATATTATTAAGTCCATATCCCTTTATTATACCCCTGGTCTCTCTAGTATTAAAGCTCCATTATCCTTTATTCACCCTGTCCTCCTCTATTAAAGCTCAATATCTTATTCTACCCTCGTCATCTCTATTTATTAAAGTCCCATATCCGTTATTCTACCATGTAACTCTCTATTATTAAAGTCCATATCCTTTATTCTACCCTGTCCTCTCTATTAATAAAGCCATATCCGTTATTCTACCCTGTCCTCTTAGTATTAAAGTCAATATCCTTTTATTCTACCCTTGGCCTCTCTTTATTAAAGTCTATCCGTTATTCTCACCTGGTCCCCTCTATTAGTAACGTCCATATCCTGTATTCTACCCTTGTCCTCTTATTCTTAAGTCATATCCTTTCTTCTACCCTGTCCTCTCTATTATTAAAGTCCATATCCTTTATTTGCCCCTGTCCTCTCTATTATTAAAGTCCATATCCTTTTTCTCTTCCTGTCCTCAACTACATCTTATAAACGCGGACCATACACTGCCCCACACCTTCAGACTCATGCCGTACTCTCTATGGAATTAAAGTCCAGATCCTTTAGTTGACCTCCCTGTCACTCGCATATTGAAAGTCCATATCCTTATTCGAGTCCTGGCCTCTTATTCCAAAAAATTGGGTTTAGTTTAATTTTAATTAACAAAGTAGCATGGTGGTGGGCGGGACGCTCCCCTACCCAGTATGTCTGATCAGAGTGGCTGTGCTCCAAAGAGAGAGACGGATATCTCCCAACCAATATCTAAAGTAGAAGGAAAGTACGGAGTCTGCCTCCTCCAAGGATGTCAATCTGGAGCCAGACACTCAATTGCAAATAAAACTTAGCTTTTATTCAAATTACTAAAAACATCTTAGACTGACGATGGTAAGTAAGCTGAGTAGTATCTACAGACTGGTTTCAGCTTTGCTGTTTCTCACAATAGGCAAGTTTGGTGTGGATAGTAAACCATTATTCGTGTGATATGAAGATATTAAAATTACAATGGAGACAGAAAGAAATTATCTAAAATTATATGATCATGTGGCATGTTTAGAAAGGATTCTTTTTTTTTTTTTTTGACTATACACCAACAAATTTCTTATTTTTAAATATATTCATGATACCACCAAATTCTTCTGTTTTAGTTCTTAATGTGGCGGAAGTGTCTAGAGATGTGTGGTGAAAAATTTGTTAACCAGCAGAAAAAGTTGTGAAAAGTCAACATTTTGGCACTTGTAATAATTTAAAAATAGGTAAACATTGCCATATAAATATGCTCTTATATGTACCTCTCACTTATTTTTAGTTTGCCCAAAATTGTGTTTTTAGGGGCATATTTATAAAGGGGCAAAAATAGCGCCCAAAAATTACCGCTGCACATCGTGGGTGTGAAAATATCGATATCGCCATATTTATAGTGGCCAGCACCATCGCCGCGATATGTATCGGGGCCACGATGTCCGGCAGTAATTTTAAGTCCCTTCCCGGCGATACTGTACTTAGCGCAATGCGTTAATACAATATGGCCGCAAAGGGACTTTAAATCCCTTCCCGGCGCCTCCGCTTCAGGGACGGGGCATAAGCCCACCCCGCCCTCATCCGCCGCGGCGGCAGCAACCACCCGCCGCCACTGCTTCCCAGCAGCCCCTCCTAAACCCCAACCCCGCTCACAGCGAACATATGGAACAGGAGGCTAGGAGGGGCTGCTGGGAAGGGGCCGCAGCACACCCCCTCCCCAGCAGCCCCTCCAAGCCCCCTGCCCCGCCGCTGGTGGAGAGAGGAATGGAAGGGCACGCTGATTAATCTGAATGCATATAGAGGAACATGCCAGCAGGTTAATTAGTGCAGCATAAGCAAGCTGGTTAAGGTAGTTTAGGATAGAGATGCTTTCAGTTTTAGCGGAAAACTTAACAAAAGTAAGTTGTACTTTCATACATTACCACCTCGATTCAGTCTCATAATCCTGTCGTCCTGACTCCCCACCGCACCTTGCTTTCCATACAAGATCATCCGCCCGCTTCGGCAATCCAGCATATGTACTGAACGCTGCATTCTAGGGTTAGGGAGCGCTGAAGTCAAATTAACGATTCAAAAATTCAAGCATCCTTACATTTTCGATAAATAGTGAAAATATGTCAGTGAGTTCAGAAAACACAAAAGTTTGTAGTTCGGAGAGTTCTAAAAAGTCCTGAGTTCATGCAAAATAAAAAAAAGGCTTGAATTGGGGTTCACGTTTGAGTTCTAGTCCATCCCTAATCATTACAGACATGACTTGATAGAAGCCACAAAATTACCTTTTTTGCACAATAACTGATATTGTGAGGCTTTGGACAGTTAAATTTACAAGCAATGTTCTCCCATAAAATGTTTAAACTATTTTCAAAGGTTCTGCGTCTTCCACTAACATCTGTGAGGCAACAATTTTCTTTCAGAAAGGACATTAGGCTAAAAACTTTAGTACAACAAAACATAAAAATAGTGATTTACCTTTGCCCTATTTAATTTCACCGAGATTCAGCCTTAACTGAATCATGTTTATAGGATCCAGAAAATGACTTCAATAAACATTTAGACTAGATGATTTGCATCCAGATTAGATTTATTTGGTTTAGATATAAAAATAAGCTTCCGTGTGTAAATCAACAGGGCATCTTTCTAGATGTATTTTTCTTTCTTTCCCAGAAACATGGCCTTGTCCAGAAAAAACAAAGGATTCTGTCCTTTGTAGTTTAAGCTAGCAATGCTTTTTAACAAACTTGTTACATTTTTTAATAGAACATACAGAGTGTGTACACATGGCAAATAGTGATAAATCAACACAAACTGGTTCAATAAAACAGAGCTGGGAACTGAGATTATATATATTTTTAATTACATTAGCACTGTTTCCACAGTAAGAAAACTGTAAGTTTTTTTCTTATTGTTTACATTGTTGTGATGCCATACAGTTGAGGGAATAATTGTGTAGGTTTGTCATAGTTGCAGAATGGTTCTAAACTCTATACAAAGTTATTACCTTCTTGGTTAATAGCAAGTAGCAGTAGATTCAATTTATCTGCTGTAAAGTCCCATATGGACACTGTTGAGAACAAAGGTTGTTTGATTTTAATCAAACAACACAATACACACACAGACACATATATGTCACATTGCTGGTAGGATGTGCTTCATATATCCATAAATAAATACTCTTCATGACTTTCTAACTTCTGGAATGTTTTTTTATTTTAGGTTTTTGCACAGGTTGGGATTTTTTGATTTTTTTGATTTTTTGATCTCCTAATTTGATTTGATAATATTTGCTGCCAGCCTAAGCAAACAAAACCAGCTGATTCACAAATACCTTACTAACTTCTTAACTATCATGTTATAGATAGAAATGCTTTATACAAACTATGCATTAACAGGAAATGTGGCTAAATTATTACATTTTTTTGGTTTAATGACTTTTTTTTTACCTTAAAACTTCAAACCTTAAACTTGAGACGAATTATAGTCATCTTTTGGCGTTAGCTTGTGTACATATACAAGCACATTATGAACTTTGCTCTTAAAGTAATGTTGTAGCATTTTTAAGGCACTTAATCAAATATTTGTTTTTTCTCTGTTGATGTATAACCCTTTTACCTTACTTCATGGAGTCAAGAGACATTAATGGAAGGTTACATGTATGAGGTTTTAAAACTCATCCCAACATTCCTAACTATTTATGCATTTACAAAAGTCATAGCAGCCCAATACTTTTTTCGTTTTTCCTTCAACAAATTAAATTAATGAGGAGTTTCTAAAAAGAGCCCATTTTCTTTGAGGCAATGTTATTCTGAGATTAATAGCTCTGACAAGAAGCCAGGCCAAACAATCATAAAAGGCTATAATTCTTATAAAGTCTGTGTACGCAACCCAAGAGCAACTTAGCACATTTAGCTACTTTTTCAATCTAGGAAGTGCCTGATGTAGAGACTTGTGAAGGGGGAGAACAGAGGTTCAGCCAAGAAAATACTTTGTTAACTTTATTCGCAAAGTTGCTAATAAAATGAATGAGCACATTTAAACTTGAAATATTACATAATTTGGAGAAAAAAATAGAATATTATTTTAATGTGGAGTGTTTACAAAGCAGCAATGATCATATTGTTGTAAAAGAAAGAAAAAAAACAAAAACAACTACCAGCACACTATACAGTTTTGCCAAAACTAAATCCATACCAACTCCATGACAGCAAATGGATATTATTATGAATTGATATTCTATCCTACTGTAAGACATAGTCACCATTGTATAAAATGATCAATGCATTTGTAAATGTTTAATGCTTAAACCCTTGAATGCATTTTTGTGTTTAAGTGAAATCTCATAAAGTAAAGATTTTTTCTAGTCTAGGTGTGTTATTATCACCTTCATAAACTATAACATATTGTAGGTATAGGCCTCTGTGGTACACCTTGGTAAAAGGTAAACAAAAAGTGGTAGTCGCACTCCAAAGTAAACGTGTTTATTACAACTCACACATCACATCACAACGTTTCAGTATGTATAATCCTCTTTCCTCAGGTGAGATGTATATTTAAGGATAATTATTGCCACTTTTCTGGCAGGGGAAGCAGTCTCCTCCCTCTATTCAGTCAATCAAGTCACTTCTGATCTTACAGCCAATGATTGACTGATTTTTCCCATGCTGCCTCCACTACACATGCTCAAGTTTCTCAAAGCTCGTTGAACAGGGGGAGGAAGTGGCAATCATTGTCAGAAAGGAAGAGAAAAGGAGCAATACTTGCCATTAATGGGCATGTCCACTCCACTAAGAGAACTTACTTTGTTCCTCCCGCTGGAATGAAGGCTCGTAAGTAAGTAATCTGCTATTTTTTTTAGAAATGGACATTGTGGTTGGGGCTGGGAAGGGGAGACTAGACTACAGAAAAGGGGTTTAACAATAACCTTACAAAAGAGCGCAATAGATCTGCATGGCGGAAGCGAGGGGAAAAATCGATTCCACAACGCATGCCTGCATACCCCCGGGAAGTAGGTGAAGAGGCAGAAACCTTTACACAGGAAGAAGGGCAACTGCTCTTCACTTTTCTGGACTTTGGGCAAGCACTGCAAAGGAGCCACAAGGAGCACAAAAGGTAAGGATTTTTAAACACTACTCAGTGGGGCCAGCAAGGGGTTACATTTTATTTTAAGAGTACCCAGTATGTTTTCTCTGTTTCTTAGTAATTTCTTGTACTAATCTGGGTATTATAGAAATCACAGCCAAAGACAGAACATGCTAACAACATATATAGGTCACAGAATAACCCCTAAAATAACTAAATTATAAAAGGTTAAGTATAGCTCTTACTTTTCTCTCTTCCACTGTTAGTGGAAAGGTACGACCAGCCAAGCTTCACAAAACACATATAATCCCAGAAAACAGCAAGAGAAGAAACATTAGACAATCAAGGAGCATTGTGTTGTGGGTGTTTTATAGTTTATTCAATCCATGTTAAATTTTTACATTAAATACTGGGGCATAAATTAACACAAGATCAGGGGTGCCACACTATTTCTAAAAATGGAAATGGTGCAGCAAAACCCATGCTAACGTGATATTACATTGGTATTAGAATACTTTGCACACCAGTGAAAGCTTTACAAATGCACCCCATAGTACTAAAATATATTTCAATTACAATATTGGCCTTAGAAAAGGTTTTATCCCCTTTCAAAAAAAAATGTATATATACTTGTTTTTGTCAATCTTAATAGAAATCATAAAGCTTGGTTCAAGATTTAAACATGGTGTATATGCCGTTATTTGTGTCAATTTAGACTTGACAGAAATGCAAAGTAATGATTTCAAACATTAGCTCTGGCCTCTCTTCCCTTTTGCCTTTGTATTGAAAGCCTGTAGTCTTTATTAATTGAAATCTAAGTAGGCCAATGTGAGTAAAGAACTACAATATAGGTGGCCATAGATCAGGCCAAATTTCTGCCCATCCGGATAATGAAATTGGTTAGATTCATCATCAGGCACCATGTACGGATTGATACCTGCTATCAGATAATATCACTACGTCTATGGCCATCAAATGCCAATATTCTGTTAACCCTGTAAAAGAATTGTTCTTAGAATACTACAGTAAGTATTTTCACAAAGCAACAAGATTATTTTTGCTCCTATTCTTATAATTGCATTTTGTTTTGCAGTATTATACATTTGGCTTTCAATTTAATAGCATAATAGGGATTTACAAAAAACTCAAGAATACTTAATAATAAAAATAAATGATACAGAGATTAATGGCTTAATAAATGGCATTTTTATGTCAGCAAGGGATCCATACCTTTTAAACTGAGAAGTTTTGAGGACTGTCATGTGCAACGTAAACCAAAACATCTGCAAGCCCATGTAAATATGCGGGGGGGGGGGAGGCTATCGACAAAGGTTTTCAGAGTTACAATTTGCACAGCATGAGTTTAGATTGTTTATATAACATTTTAGGCCAAATAGGGCGAAAGCTTGTTAAAGCATAGAAGTAATCTTGGGTAATCATTTATAATATTAAACTACATAAAATAAAAAGACATAACTGTTATAAAGGCAACATTGTTAAAAAACACTCTACACACTTATTTTTAATCATGGTAGCTCTCAATCTAGCTTGGTCAGTGTCACTGCTTGATTGGGATATATCCTACCCCTGTAGTGGATTTCTATGGGAGGAACTGTAAGATTATAGCCTTATAATCTTACAGTTCCAGGAGGAGAAGGAAACAAGAAGCCACAAAGGGGTAGGTTATAATAAATAATGCACCCCAAACTGTAAATTAAAGGGATATTAGAAGTCACCTTGGATCAGCCTGCAGCCTCGTGCTTTTAAATGGTCATGGAACTCCTCAATCTGCATTCAACCCAGATGGTAAAGGTTTCATTTACTTTCAGATAGGTACACTACTGAGAAATGAATTACACAGAGCTCTGCTAAGATCAGGTTCACTTCACTATCCACTTTCCTCTGCAGCTCTGTACAATGTTGTTTCCATAAGTGAAACTTCTGTATTGGTTATATTAAAGGGTAGGCATTTAAGCAAGCATTTAAAGGGTATGTCCACCCAAAAATAAACTTTTTATATGTTCTTTATATAATAGCACCAACCTCAAACGCCATGTTCATTTTTCTCAAAATCATTTGCTTTGCCTGATATTTAATGAGATATATATCAGGCTGCACTTCCTCTCCCCTTCCACTTTAGATGACCCCGAGCTGCAGCTTAGAAAAAAAAAAAATTCTTGCCTGTGTTTGTGTGTGTATCTCTCTCTGGGCTGGCTGGCTGCA
Organism: Hymenochirus boettgeri; assembly: GCA_019447015.1. Classification (NCBI taxonomy): domain Eukaryota; kingdom Metazoa; phylum Chordata; class Amphibia; order Anura; family Pipidae; genus Hymenochirus; species Hymenochirus boettgeri. Next base: position 180,354,661 of record CM033474.1, on the reverse strand, counting down.
GCTGTTGATCCTGGATTTCTTCAGTACACATAACTTTACAGCTGTGATTGGTTGAGAGGGTAAATCCAGGGATCCAGGGGTCAGACCATTACTGATGCAACTTCCTCTGTTCTCACTGCTGGATGCTAACAGACATGCTCAAGAACATGAAAAGAACAGAGACAAGGTAATGTAAACTGTCTCTGTTCATCGCTGTATTGGTCCATGCTGCAGGATTAAGCCAGCTACAAAGGTCTGTAACTTTTGAACCACTGGACAGATTTACATGCTGTAAAGTTTGTTTTGGAGCACTTATTTGGGCCCAATAAATATAAAAAGTTAGTTTTGGGGGTGGGCATGCCCTTTAAGCGACTGTGACAGATTGAGCTTAAACATATATGGAATCTACATATATGGAAACTGCTACATAAACATAAGAACGATCGGGTCGGCCGAATGCTCGCTCGGGAAAGACCGAAAATTTCCATTGGCCGTGCTAGACTCCCTATAGAGGAGTCTAGCGCGGCCGATGGAAACACACAGTCCCGAGCGTTCTCACATAGGAGAACGCTCGGGACTGTGTGTATGCAGATCTTTGAAAGATGGCAGACAGGATCTTGCAGATCCTGTCTGTCATCTTTCAGAAATCTGTACTGTGTGTACCTAGCTTAAGACAGAAACACATATACAGTATATACACAAAATAATGGTTGGTATTTACATTAGAACTATTAGTTTCAAAGCAGAAAACATCATGTCATAATGAACTGCAACATGACCTTGTAAAATGTAGGTGTTTAAGTTCATTCACATTTAATCTGCCACAACCCTCATAGATTAACAACATTACCAGTACAGAGCTGCAGGGGGAGGATAATAAAGTGAACCTAATCATGGCACACCTTTTATCCAATGAATTTCTCTATACTGCACCAATCTGAAGGTAGATGGAATGCAATCTGTGAGAGACTGTGGTAGTTTTAAAACAATTTGCAGGAAATATTGGTAGATTGAATGTAATATCTAGGAGGCTGTGGCAAAATAAAAGCAATCTTATGTAACACTTGGGTAATATACGTGTCTGCCAACAAAAAAATCCAATATTTCGGCCTGATCAACCGATAAACTGAAATGTCGGCCGGTCACCACGAAATACTGGGTAGTGTGTACCCAGTCTGGAAAAATTGTAAAATCTACTTTGAAGTTAGTAGAAAGATATAAGGTGGGTGAAACAAATGCAGTACACGCCCTTTAATGTTATTAAATTACAGTCAGTACATCTCAGAGAAGTAGAAGGTATGGCTCTTGCTTCCAGATCTCATCTCAGATGAGTAACGGTAAGTCTATGGGAGCTCGGTCCAGTATCGTTGATGATCCGACCAAGCAGATTAAAAATGATGCTCGGACGAACAGTCATTTTGGCAGAACGATCGCCCATACATTAACCGATTGTAGTCCAAAATGGCCTTTAGTACAATATCATGCGTCATGGGCCAGGCTGCTACTCCAAAGTCTGTTGCCTCCTTGAGATGCTGTAATTAAAAAAGATGAGTTGTAAAGATTATAAAATCTGTTCAAAACAAATTATCATTTAATCTAAACGTATAAAAGACTAAAAATACCACACATGATGTGAATTTGGAAGCGTGTCCTGCTATATTGTTGTTTTGTTCTATAAACAGCGAAGGAATGGCTACCATTTAAACACTGTATCCTTTAAAAATACAGTCAGCAATGTAAACATTCCAAAAATGCCTGTAAGGTTTACTGCATGTCTGCAAGAAATGTCCCAAACATTCCACGGGATTCTAATCAACTTTACATCCATTTTCAAGATCCTTAACCAGAACAAAATTAAAAAGCTTGCTAATTTGGGATTAAACATTTAAGGCACAAAACAAAATAAATTACTGTTTGTATATTGTATTCCAAATACACTCATCTTTTGAGTGTGTGCAAATACCAAATGCTCCACTCTAAAGGTTCCTGTGTCCATCTACAAGTTGTGATCTTAAAGGGCATGTCTACCCTACACTGCCCACAACCACAACTATTTTTACCAGTTTATTATATGCATTTATAACCAGATATTTAATGATAGGTTCTATTCCTTTTTGGCAAAGGTATCTGCCTCCTCCCTCTGCTCAAAGAGCTTTTTATATACTTGTGTATGTGCAGAGGAGGCAGGTGAAACAGCAGACGATCATTGTTTGTGATGCCAGGAGTAACAGAATTGATTGACTGTATGGAGGGAGGGGCCAGCTTAGTCTGCCAGCATGGGGACAATAATAATCCTTAAATATCAGGTTAGTAATGCAGGTAATAAAGGACAAAATATAATAGTTGGGATTGGGGATAGGAAACTAACTAACAATTCACCAGTTTTTTTATTTAAAAGGTGGACATGCCCTTAAAGTATGGTATGGTATGGTTGATGGGTGTAGGCAATGCCAAGACTTTTTTGGGTTGATGTTGGTTATTGGTGATATTCCCAATTGTGAAAAAGGAGCTGTTGATGCTTACAGGAAAAACTTGGTAGATTTGTATTTTTGTACAAATCCAACTTAGTAACCCAATGGATATTTATGGTAGATACATAGGTGCCCAACACGTCCACATGAAGTCCGATTTAAACATTTTTGAGACCGTTGCTCGGTTTGAGCGGGTGAGGCTATGGGTGGGCTAGGATGGGAGTAGGCAAACTTGGGACCGGCCTGGACAAGGTCATACAGAGCGATCTGGTCACTAGGTTAGACACCTCTAGTGTTATAGTAGCAACTTGCAGTGGGGTTAAGCATGAAAAAATTGCACCAGTTATTCCAGATTTGAAAATATATGGCCAGACACTTTTCATGCAAATTGAAGGGAGGAAATCACATTAATTAACTTGATTCTGTGGTTTTAGGTTGATTGGGACACATCCATACAAGGGTTGTCTCTTTATACTGCTGCTTGTAGTAATTCTAGGAGTAATTCATATTTTGACCATAGATCTTTATCCAAAACTCTAAAACCAGCATTTTACAGTGCATGTTAGTAACTATAGATACAAATAGGGTAAGAAAGACAGGTACATGGAAAGATAGATATATACTGTAGATAGAGAGATAGAGAGAGAGAGAGAGAGAGAGAAATGCACACAGTAAAAAAATAAAAATGTTTTTGAAAGTTCTGTATTTTGCCCTGTTTTTGCCAGGATTGGGCTTCTATTCATTTAATGTAATTATTGAATTAAACTATATTGAGTAAAAGTATAATTTTTGTCCATGTTTTTAATCTGCAGCTGCCAATCAGATGTCTTCATGTTTTCTAGCTGTTTTAGACCAGTAAAAATGTAATGTATGTATCTGATTAATAGATATAATTAGAATTAATTTTGAACCTTACGTTGAAGAAGCCCCTTAATGTTATTACATATTAATATCATTGGTGAGGATAACATATGTTTATACCTGTCAGATGTGTCTTCAGCTTTGTAAAGTATGAACTTTCTTTACTTTTCCTCTCTTCTTTAATGTAAATAAAGGAAATATGTCTTATAAACAAATTTTATAGATTCCATATGTAGGCCATGAACTAATATATCGTTGATTACGTCTAACCCCGGATTTACTAATTTCTTGATCTTGATTTTCTTCCAGGCTCTAAGCTAAAACAAAAAAATCTAGTTTAAAAACATTTCACCATAAAACCACTTCAAAAGGAAATCAAATACATCAACTGATCTAAATTGTCAAGTCCCACAAAATAATGCCTGACTAGAAAACATTTGCCCCAAAATGAACCTAGCTGGTAGCTTTCACAAGTAAAAAGGATAGGCTGAAAGATGAGCTTTCATATTTCTTGAGAACAAAATCAACACTGTCTAGACCAACTGCCAGAGCCAGACTATTCCTAAATCCCCTCATAAAATGCAAGAGAACAGCTGCAGGGAATAAAGGAATATCACAAGAGCCTTAAAGTTTAATATGGCGATACATGCTGGACCTTTTTAAATTAAAGAAATATATTTAACATCCTATGTGCTGGAAGGACCATTCACGTGGTGATTTGGATGTTTTGACTTCATGAATAAATAGAATGAGAAGCCATTCAATGACATTTGTTAATATTCATTAATACCAGCAATAGATCATATACAGAGATTAGAAAAGTATTACGCAAAGACTCTCATTTACAGAGATCAGAGAGCCTTTCATTTCTTAGGCAATGTGCATACCTTTGCTTTAAAGATGATTAAAAACAGGCATTTTCACAGACATATTTTTATTATGATCTTATTTGGGCTGTGCACATTAATCCATTTTTTATTTATGAACTGGGTATAAATCAGGTGCCCCAGTCTAGCTACCTGTTGAACACAATCATATAAGGGAGATGTCACAATGGTTGGTCCTCCCAATACCTATACTGATATTGGTTGATGAAAAACAGTTATGGAAGTGAGAGCAGGAAGGAAGATATACATGTATTGACATTCTCAATCACACCCTGATTCATATTATTGATGCAATGTAATGTTACATTATAATTATTTTGCACCTATTCTTCTCTACATCCAACACTTGCTAATTTATCATACATTATCTTTGGTCACTAGGCATATAACCTATTTGTTAGTAGCACACCTTTATCCAGTATTTACCACTTAAATAATGTGTCCTTGTGTGCAATTACTCCTGCACATTCCTGCACTAAAGAGACAATTCATTACAGTAGCGTGGAGAAAAGTAATATGGAGAAATCAGCAGGGTTTGTTGCTGGACAGTGCATCAGATCTTGTATAAATAGATTAAAATAGATTTATATAAAATGATCCAAAAGTTAACAAGAGGAAGCAAAGAATGGGGTGTCTTGACAGGCAAACAAGCAGGCAGGTGCATTAAAGTCTTTTAACTGGAAAAAACATGTAAACCCACAATACCTAATTTACAAGGTTATATACCGAGAGCCAATATCGCTCTCCAGTGCCCCCTCCAGCACCAAGCTGATTGTGATTCTCAGTGCATTACGAATGGAGTTTGTCTTTTGCAAATCTTTAACGTCAGCTAACTGAAGTTAAAGAGCCGTTATTGGCTCGGTACATTGGTTGCGGCAGTTGCGCACAGTTTTTGTGTAGAGTCACAACTGCCATTAGTTGTGTCTTAAAGTCACATTAAGCTTGGTACATTGGTTAATGTGACTTTAAGACACAAATAGCCGATAACGGCTTTTGATACATAGCCCTGGTAATATTGTGATAGTGTGGGCTTTACACTGAATTAACGGGGCAGGCACCATTTCCATTTCCAGATCACACAAGGGATTATTGCATCGCAGGATCTCTGACAGGTAAATAATGTGCCTTGTCTACATGGTCACACAGGACACTAAGGAAACATGGGTACAAAATATAACTTGGTAAGTTTGGCTCAAACTCGGGACCGAGTTCGAGTTCTAGTCCATCTCTAGCAGTGAGGAATTATTCTAAATTTATTGTATTAGTTACTTAATATGCTGCTTTATAGCATGAAACTGTAAAGTACCATCTTTAAGAAGGCCCTTCTGCATTTAATATTCTATGTTTACCTCATGATATATTTTAGAGTTATGTGACCAGGTTTTAAACCATATAATCATTACCAGAGGTAATGACTGAAGTGAGGATTTACTTTGGGAAGGAAAAGATCTGTGATATATTGGGTCCCTCTAGCAAATCTTGGAACGAGACTTAATAAAGTTAACCCTAAGAAGTGAATGAAGTGAAAGTGCAGTTAAAGCAACACTATACTCCTCACCAGCCTCCCGGCAAGTGGAAGTTAAGGTATGTATTACAGCTGATCCAGATTAAACCCAAGGGCAAGGATTTAGTAGTTTTTGTTGCTTTTAAAAGTGAGAAGAGGAGGGGAAGTAAGTCCCTTGAACAGTTTAACCTCTAATAAACTTGTCATTAATGATTTTTTAATAAGTGTTGATAAATAAAATGACACGGAGCTTTGAAACCGTTTAAGCATATTTCATTGTTGCATGTTTTGTTCACAATCTTTTTGGAGCCTTCAATCTAGAGATGGCCTATATGGACTATATGGAAAGTTCGAAAGTTCAAAAACTGACCCATTAAAGTCAAATAGAGTCAAATGGGAGTCAAAATGGGAGACAAATAGTTCGAAAAGTTCGAATGAAATACAACTAAAATATCAATGGTAACTTAATTATATGGCTGTGGGACATGGGAAATGGTCTGGGGGACATGTTTGAATATCCAGGATTTTTGAAAACTCGATTTTACTCTCACGCGTGCTACTTTAGAGCTCTTGCGCTCGAACATTCGATAATTATCCCATGAACGAATCGCGAATTCGATGCTCACATATAGGCATAATAGACATTTTACTTGCGGATTCGATATATAGACATTTTACTTGCGGATTCGATGCTCGCGTCTAGGTATAATAGACATTTTACTTGCGGATTCGATGCTCGCGTATTGATATAATAGACATTTTACTCACGGATTTGATGCTCACGTCTAGGTATAGTGGACATTTTACTTACGGATTCGATGCTCGCGTCTAGGTACAATAGAAATTTTACTCGCGGATTCGAAGGCTCGCGTATTGGTATAATAGACATTTTACTCGCATATTCGCTTTCCTCCAACGTTCGAACATTCGATAATTATCAAAAGTCTGGAAAATAGAAAAAATCCGGGATAGTTTAAGAAGTCCGTTCGAACTGGAATAGTTCGGCTCGAACTCGGGATCGAGTTCAAGTTCTAGTCCATCTCTACTTCAATCATTAAATCTGTACTGCTTGCAAAGTATAGTATAGTAAATTGTACTGTCTCACAAATATTAATAGAAACACAGTCTCAATGGAACATATTCCAAAAAAGAAATCTTTTGTATCTCATAAACCCAGCATTTTGTTGAGCTTAGGTTTAATGCACGGAAAGACAACTATTCCCCTCCAGATTTTTGAAAACAGAATTTCAGCATTTCCCTACAAACACCCTGCAACAGCAGAGGGAATGCAGGGGATGAAGTTTGATGATTTATGTTTCTTTATTTTAAGTTTAAGAAAAGAATATAATTGGTGGATTAGCTGTCCTCTCCCACTCGGAAAGAAGCGACAGTGTGACTGCAGAATGTATATGCTGTATAGCCTTCCTATAGTGTAAAATAGATTGCATTAAGTTTTTAGAAGCTGAGGTGGGGGGTATATAATATTAAATATAGAAAAAGTGGATATGTATGTGTGTAATTTCTCACTATTACCATCTAAATGAATATAAATAAATGTATATAAACTATAGTACTTGTAACATCTACATGTTTAGTTAATACTGTTTCTTTAAGGCATAGAGGCAAGCTGGGAAAAAGGGGCAGTATCAGGAAGTAAGCTAGGGAATAGCATGGGATGAGAAAGTGTGATGTACCTGTTGCTCTGTGTGAATAAATCAAGTTCCCTCTACTTCCAATTGTTTTCTTGCTCTTGAACAATACAACAGGAGACATAACAACTGGCGACAGGATTAAGACTTTAACCCTGTGAGTACCAGCATACTTACCATTGTGACTACCTGTACCAGTCCTCCACATACAGGCCACCAGTTATACTCACTTCCTGTCACTGTCCATCTACAGCAGCTGCACAGCTCTCATTCTACTTTCTGCACTGTTCAGTTTAACTCTATAACTGCTGCTTCAAAAGTAAAGTTATATGTGCTGAGCAACTCCACACCTTCCCCAACTTTGATTTGTCTGATACCAATAATCTTGCACAGAACTGGAAAAAATGGCTACTCCGTTTTGACAATTTCCTGGAGGCCATGGCCATCACAGAGGATAAAAAAGAAAGCTTTATTACTCATCTTATGCTGGTTCTGCTGTTTATGACATTTACTGCACCTTACCTACAACATGCACACTGACTACTCAAAATGCTCTAAGCACTAACTGAATTTTAATCCTAAGCAAAACATCAGATATGAAAGATACAAGTTCAGATTGCTAAACACTACCCCAGGAGACCATGACTCCTTTGTCACCCGTTTAAGACAATTACACAAAGCTGCAATTTCGCTGATGTTGATGATGAAATCACATCAAAATCATTGTATCCTGCACATCATCTAAGCTACGGCGCAAAGCTTTACAAGCAGATTGTTGCTTGCAGGATCTTCTACACATGGCACGGTCCCTGGAAATTCTGAGACTCAACTGCTGCCATGAGGAGGGCACTGATGCACAGGTGTGCAATCTTGTGCACACTACACAAAACTACAGGCACTAGCTGCTCAAAGATGTGCTACAGATGTGGAAAACATTTCCCTCATAATGGTGACTGTCCTGCTCTAGGACGTAAATGTACTAATTGTGGAAAACTGAATCATTTTGCGATTGTATGTAAATCTGCCCTAAGTCATCCCTACGCACATCACATACACTGAGCTCAGCACAAGTCAATACATTCAGCCAAATTCTGGAGATGAGTCACCTACTGTTTGCAGTGACTATGTGTTTATTACATCCACTGCACAAACTGTCCATTCCCCATCATCACAATATCTCTCCTTAACACTGCATTTGCTTTACTATTGACACAGGAGCCTCTGTGAACATTATAGACATGTGTAATATTGCCAACTGAATACTAAACCTGCTTTGATACCTGTACAAACCAAAATTTTTCCTTATGGCTCTCAAACTCCTTTGCCAACATAGGTAAATTGATTCAGATATTTACTACAAAGATAAAACCTATACTACAACTTTCTTTGTACTACAAGGCTCTGGGGGTTGCCTTCTCACTATCACACAGCTTTAACTCTTGGACTCATCAATATAGTTCACACTGTAGCTAACCCAACAGTCTCTGATGTACAAGCACTAGTTGACAAGTACTCCAATCTTTTTGTGGGCCTTGGTAACTAAAGAATTTTCAAATTCACCTTCACATTGATGAAGACATTCGTCCAATTTCACAGCCACACAGACGAATTCCTTTTCACTTGAGGAAGCAAATTGAAGACGAACTAAAGTCTTTAGAGGAACAAGACATCATTGAAACTGTTTCAGCCCCCTCCATGGGTTCTCCCATAGTGGCTGTACCTAAACCCAAAGATCCAAACAAATAAGAATTTGTGTAACATGCGTCTTCCAAACACTGCTATACAGGAGAGAGACACCTCTCTCCAACTCTCAGTGATGTTATTCATCTCCTAAATGGAGCCACCGTGTTCTCTAAACTGGATCTCAATAAGGGTTATCACCAACTGGAACTTAGCTCAGAATCCAGAATATATAACTCCTTTTCCACACATGTTGGTCTGCGAAGATACAAACGACTAACGTTTGGTGTTTGCTCGGCTGCTGAGATTTTTCAGGAAGCAATAAGAAACTATTCAACATATTCCTAATGCACTCAATTACAGTGATGACATACTAGTTTTTGGAAAACACAGAAACCACAACTCTGCCCTACACGCAGTTTTGAGTGCTTATCATCCCAAGGACTTACACTCACAAAGACAAATGTGAATTCAACAAATCTACCTTGGAATTCTTGGCCACATTTTCTGTCTGCTGGGATGCACACCTGATCCTAAAAAAGTACAGCAATAAAATCAACTACAATCCCAAATGATGTTAATGAAGTTCGCTCTTTTCTTGGCATGGCCAGTTACTGCGCTAGGTACATCAAGGACTTCTCCACTATCATGCACCTTTGCGAGACCTCACCAACAAGGATGTGCATTTCAATGGTCATCAGCATGCCAAAAATCATTTGAGACAATCAAAACAGAACTTTTCTGCCACTATCATGGCTTATTTTGATCCTGCGCTAAGAACTGAACTATTGTGGATGCCAGTCCAGTTGGACTCGGCTATTCTTGTCCAATATAAACCAGAAACCCATACCCCAAGCTATTTCTTATGCAAGCAGAAGTCTGACAGTTACAGAAGAAATATCTCAGCCAGAAAAAGAAAGTCTAGCAGTTGTCTGGGGATGTGAACACTTCCACTTATTTTTATATGGAGCACCATTTACAATTGTTACTGATCATTTGGCTCTTATTACCATATTTGGAAATCCAAGAGCAAAAATGCCTGCTCGAATCGAAAGGTGGGTTTACGACTACAAGATATAACTACAAAATAATTCATCGTCCAGGAAAATATAACACATCCTGCTGATTACATTTCACGACATCCCACTACTTCAGATGAGGCCACAAGTCTATTGCAGAAGAAATAATAACTTTGTTGCTGCACACGCTGTGCCAAAAGCACTCACATTGACATGTTTATAGAGGCAACCAACGGGACAAAACTCTTCTTGCATTAATACACATAATTGAAACCAACAGGTGGCATGAAATCCAGAGAGCTACCTTTCCTGATCCTGAAGTAATCATCACTGAACTAAGGCATTTGCAGCTGTCAAAGATGAACTTTCCCTTGCTAAGGACCATCTCATTCTAAAAGGAACCAATTAGTAGTACCTCAGGCCCTTCGCCAAACTACTGTAAATATTGCCCATGAAGGACATTGTGGCATTGTTGGCACTAAGAAACTTCTCAGAGAAAAAGTTTGGTTTCCAACTTGGATCAAATAGTTGAAAAAACTATACAGCACTGTTCCACTTGCCAGTAGTAACAATTCTTCCAAACCTAACCTCTCCATATGTCTTCCTTACCCTCAACAGTTTGGGATGAAATTGCTGTGGACATTTATGGTCCTCTACCCGATGACAATACCTACTTGTTGTTTGTAGATGAATATTCAGATATCCTGATATTTCATTCATACACTCCACATCAGCTACCTATACTACCTGCGTTGACAGCATTTTTCAGCATATGGCATACCCCGAGTGGTAAAGACAGACAACGGGCCACCATTTAATGGACATCTGTTTTCAACAATTTGCTGCATATCTTGTTTAACACCAGAAAATAACTCCTTGCTGGCACACAGCAATGGCATTGTAGAACGGTTCATGAGTACTCTAGGTAAGAGAGTTAAGGCTGCTTATCTGGAACAAATTCCACTAAAGCAGGCATTGTACAAATTTTTTACGCAATTACCGAAACACTCCTCACTCACCCACTAATGTTCCTCCTGCAAAACTTGTCTTTAACAGGCCAATTCATACACTTCTTCCAGAAATCCCTAGTGCACACAATCCACCACCTAGTGACTTTCTATTAAGAAACAGATTCTCAATCCAAACAGAAAATGAAACAATATGCGGACCAAAGACGTCATGCTCAGTCCTCCCATGCATGTCTAAATGATAGTGTGTGTTTTACAAAAAAAACAAACAAACACCTCTGCATACAATCCCAAGCCTTACCATGTCATAGCCAGAAAAGGTAGCATGTTTACGGCACAGCAGATGGACATAGCATAACCCGGAATGCTTCATACTTTAAGGTTCTCCCCAGTCTGAATAACATACCACAGGCACAGCAGGGAGTCAGAGAGTCTCCTCAAACATTAGGGGGCCAGTTCAATCACCTGAATGCATCCATGTACTGCTGATACTTCAGTGTCACCAAGGATGGTGGTCAGTCTCCGATTCACGATGAACCATGTTCAAGGAGACGATACCCCCTGCCGACCACGAAAACCCCCACCAAGGCTTATGAGGAAATATAAGCTCTTTCATAATATAAACTGATCTGTTTTTAATATGCCAGTGTTTCATTTATTTTTTCATTACTATTTGTATGTTTGTTTAACCTTTAAAAAGAAAAAAAAGAGGGATGATGTAACATCTACATGTTTAGTTAATACTGTTTTCTTAAGGCATAGAGGCAAGCTGGAAAAAGGGCAGTATCAGGAAGTAAGCTAGGGAATAGCATGGGATGAGAAAGTGTGATGTACCTGTTGCTCTGTGTGAATAAATCAAGTTCCCTCTACATTCCAAGTGTTTTCTTGCTCTTGAACAATACAACAAGGGAGACATAACAGTACTGACTTATGATAGGTAAAAAGTCTGCATGTGTTTAGACAAATTAAAACCTTAAGAAACTTTAATATCTGTTAGGTTTCAGTATTACACCCAATTATGTGCTGCTTGTAAAACATGTGACAATTTAGCTAATAAAAGAAAAACTACTGTATGTTACACATATGTCTGTGTATCATAGAATACATAAACAGAATTATTCAATAAAAGTTCTTATCGTTAAGATTAGTTCTAATTTTGCCCCAACCAATTAGATGTTACCTTTCAAATGTTAAATAATATCTGATTGGTTGGGGCAAAATTAGCACCATAATTAACAATAAGAACTTTTGTTGAATCTCCCTGAAAGTATTTAATTGAATGCTGCATGGGGGGTGTTTTTGCTCCTTTAAACTCACCTCCCCTTAAGCTTTATAGCTGACTGGTATCTTGTGCCCCCCAGTCCTTACCCATAGAAGCCATTAATTTGTATCTTGCACTGATGAGATTTAACATGTGTGGGGCAGTTTGGGTCCTTTTTTAGACCTCAGATTTCCCAATTTCCCTCCCTTACAGACTCCCTGATGGTAGCTGGGTGTCAATAGGGAGGGGTGAGTATTGGAGGACCTTTTAAGGCTAACCAGCACAGGGAGGTCCAATGAATCCCCTCTTGGTTGGTCCTTGGAGAGATGGTCCTCGACCACTGCATGTCACTTGTGATTCACTGTGGAATTTGTGCATGAATGCACCAACCCTGGGCTTTCTATATAAAAAAAAATTGAAACACGACATGTCAGTAAATTGGATGAATGATACCATGGCTGTATTTCATGTAATTATCCCAGCGGTTCTGGATACATGCATTAGCTACATGTCCTCGCCCATTTCTCTGGTAATGCTGGGAGGGTGAAATCGTTTCCAATTTCTTGGATTATTAGGCCAACGCTATGAGACTGTTAAGTACTTTTTTTACTAAGAAGGCTCTATTTCATTTTTTGCTCTGTGTATTGCATGTGATTCTGAACACATGCATTAGCCAGAGGACATAAAGGCCCATATAAAGCTATATATAAATCCAATCCCATAGAATCCATGAATCTGTATCTTGCACTGGTGAGTTCTAACAATATTGAAACATGTTACATCTCCAAGTTTGATGAATGGCTCTATACCATTATACTGTATTGCATGTTATTATGCCAGCGGTTTGGGACACATGCATTAGTCACATGACATAAAGGATAAAAATTGCATGTCTATATCCAAACTAGCTCCAGGGCATTTAAGGTGCCCATTCATTAGTGAACATTTTTCATGATATTCCTACGAATAGTAGGCAAAACTTGCCAAGTCCAGATATTCCAAACTTATAAACTCTTATCCAAAACAACCAAGTGCTGTAATAAAATCAACAAGTGCTTTAACAAAGTATTGCTTTAGGGGTGTGACACTAATGTAACTAACTTGAATTTGATAGGATTTCTTTATTAACTTTTTCTCATTTCTTTTTAACTTCTTGACTTATTGTACAAAAAGGGTGTTTAAAAATGTTATATCCATTGTATCCACACATAGCTAAACTTATACACATATAATTCCCACTATGCACCAAAAAAGCTTTAGTTTTATGATCTGGAAGTTGTCATGACACTTTTTTTCTTTATAAATGTCTTTATGTCACATTTCTACCTGGAAAACTTATCAATGATTTAAATGATTTTGTATTTCTATGTCATTCTGTGCATACTACTATACAGCGGTTAAATTTTCCAGATCCAGTTTACTTTTCAACCTGTGTTATTGAATAAAAGAAATGTGACAATGTCTTACCCACTGCGATTTCTCAAGAAGATGGGAAATCAGTTGCACTGTAGAAGTTCTTCTGTGTTAAAGGGAATGTCAACCCCTCTGGAAAAAATGAGTATGATTGACCTGTCAGCCAATCACAGCCACGGTTGCCGGTATGGCCCCCTGCTTGTAGCTCCGGAGGGCAGGGAGCCGGATTAGAACGATGTTTGAGTAAGGGGCTGTAAGTAGAGTTTGTATTCTATTTTTACACATCTAACATAGCGGTTGGGGGTGGGAAGGGATGCCCTGCAATACATCAAAAATGAATCTTGAGGGTGATACCCTTTAAATCTGCTCCAAGCAAGAGCTTTCATACTTACAAGTTCGTGATCCACCACCGCGGCTCTGCTCTTCGCAATCCACTTCCGGGTAAGGCCGTTACAGTGACATCACGACCAATTACTGACTGCCATTCCCAAACGAGCCTCCACTTTTACAATGAACGTGAAAAAAGTTTTTTAATAATATATTGCATCATTTTTTACTATCCTAGGAAAATGTCTATAAACATTTTGTTTCTGTTAATAAAGAACAACTTTAATTGGTAACCTTAAAGTTCAGTCATTGTACAGTCATATTTCATTACTCTAAATAGACTTTACCAAAGTAAAAATTATTTTTAATAGGACACATCCCCGTGCTCCCTGGGGATTGCTAGTTATTAATGGCAATTTGTCATAAGATTATACTATTTGGTCACTTAAAAACAACATTTTGTTGCAGGAGAATATGATTTTAAAAGTCAGAACAAAGTTTATGTTTCTATGCTGTGCTTTGTTTTTCTCTTCTTAGTGTAGCCTTTTATAGTAAACATACATGAAAAGCTTTAGCTATCTTAAAGTTAGCGGAAGCTATTGGTAAGGTAAATGATTGTACCTTGGTCATATAGGGCCCATCTTATGAGATTGAGCCTGAGGTAGACATTCATAAAAAGTATTAGATACCGTATATACTCGAGTATAAGTTGAGGTTTTCAGGCTGTGAAAACAGCCTGAAAACTGAACCTCGACTTATACTCGGGTCAGTCACTTACTGATGGAGGAATCCGGCTGCCGTGTCCACTGATGGTCGCATCCACTGACATCAATACTCGGCGCCGGGAAATGAGAAATGAGTAGTGACGTCAGTGGATGCGACCATCAGTGGATGCGGCAGCCGGATTCCTCCATCAAGTGAAGTAGTGACGTCAGTGGATGCGACTATCAGTGGATACGGCAGCCGGATTCCTCCATCAAGTGAATCATGTCGGGGGCCCGGACTCTCCTGCAACTATGAAAAAGGTAAGGCTGCAGCATTAAAAGATGATGTACTGTAGTGAGAGAAGATGGGTGCAGGGAAATAGGGTTTTATTCCTGGGGCTGGGGGGAGAGTAAGGAGTCAGGGACAGGGTAGTGTGTTTTGGGGTTAGTGTGTGCAGTTCCACTCCAGATGTTTGTAAACTACTACTCCCTTCTACTACTCTACCCTCGACTTATACTCGAGTCAATTGGTTTTTACTCATTTTTGAGGTAAAAATGGGTACCTCGACTTATACTCGGGTCGACTTATATTCGAGTATATACGGTACCTTAAGGTTAGCTGAAGCTATTGGTAAGGTTAATTATTGTACTCTCAGTCGTATAGGACCCGTCATATGACATTGAGCCTGAACATAGCTGTTCATATTGAAGAGCCAATTTGTTTGGTAATTGACTGGTGATACCGATCACCATCCACTTTCTATTATGTTTCTAAAAATGTCACTTGCCTGGTTTATGCTACAAGCTAGCTAAAGTTTGCTTTCATTCATTTTTATAACGATTTGTTTGGGTGAAAATATATATTTTTTTTATATAGGTTGGTATTCGTGTGGTATTTGTGTGACAATTTCTCCTTCATTACAGATATACAGTAAACACAACAACCATCTTGTTTTAAGCAGGGATTTTAAATATTTAAAGGGGAACTAAAGTAACCAGACAATATTGATCCAATATACAGAGCACATTCACAAAGATACAACAAGCTGTGTCTCATCTCTCCATTTGCTGTGGCTGTAAGTATATTTGTTTTATTAACTTGGGGGACTAGGGGTAAGCTCCCATAATCCACCTCTGTATTGGTGGAGTCTGATACACATGGGGAGATTTTTCAGCCCGGTAAACTGCTCATCACTATCGAGCAATCAGCCACACTGGTTATCCATAGTGTTGGTTATCCATGTCCAAACAATTACAGCAGATATTTTGGGCCGACTAACCTAAATCCGGAAATATCAGTCAGCGAGCCCAAAATATGTTCTTGTGTATACCTAGCCTTAGTGTATGCAGTACACGTCACATGACCAAAACATGGAACCTGCAGCGTTAAACCTAGAGGCTAACAGTCAATCATATTAATGCACAGAAACCTGCATCTGTTAGGCACAGATCATGTTACAGCAGATTTTGCCTCTCTGAAAAGAGATTTAACAGTTTTGATAACACTGTTTAAATAAAAAAAGGATGAAACAAACTCTTATTCCCCACACATTTATTTTGCAGTCTATTTCATATTAAACATTGAGGAAGAATGCAATAAAACATTTAGTAAGTTTGAGGATTTAAACCTGTAACCACAGGGCTGTGAATTTTTTTAAAGTAGAAAATTAAACCACACAGCTAACACAAAGAAACAGGAACAGAATGCAAGAAAAATAAATAAAAAAAATAGCAGCTCCCAATTTACAATGACTTCCATTTTGGTTTGGAGACATCTGTATAGATAATATCTGAGCAAAGACAGTGAATCGTGGGATCACAGGGACATGGAAAATAGGTGCATATGACTACATGGCGCTATAAAGACTACATGGACATAGAAACCTTCTTAGTTACAGAATCTTCTTCTTACATGTACGTAAATGCAATTTACTAAAATATCTAAGAGAAGTGTGTCACCTGAAATGGTTTGCTCTATGAGTTGTTTTTAATTAAAAATTAAAGGGTTTTTACACTATATATATATATATATATATATATTTAAATGAACAGATTTCTCTTTCTTGCTTTCTATGAAATAAGTGGATCTCGTATCTTTGGGGATTGATATAGATGGATGCAGTTTATGGACCCAAGTGTAAGACTTTTGCAGTATTACAAAAGGAGCATCTAGACTATGAGGCAGGGTTCAGCAGCACTCGAACACTGTATTCTCAGGTTTCATAATGGATATGATATTGGGACTATACATTAGATGTAGTTGGGACATTGGGAGGTCCGAGGTGAAATATGTTTGACTCTCTCGGACGGCCTGATGTCGGGTGCGTGCATGTCTCTGCGCTGGATGTTTTAAGGGTTAAGAACGATTTCACATAGATGTACGGGGGAGGGATGTAATTAGAGTGTGTATATATGTTTGGTTTCATTGAGCACTTGTATCCTGATAACGGCCGCGATGGGTGGCGGAAACACATAGATGTTTGTGTAATAAAGATTGACTTTTTTGGCATATTATGAACAAGTTTCATTGTTAGCTATATATATATATATATATATATATATATATATATATATATACAGTGTAAAAACCCTTTAATTTTATATTCCATTATAGGAATCTATAATTCTTTTAAAGGACAACTAAAGCCACAGAACAACACTGACCCAGAAGGCAGAACACCTTGATATATAACCAGTAATCTGTGTCTTACCTGTCATTTTAATACAGGTGCTGGGAAATTTACCTAAATAACATATGGTTTGTGCTTTACTTCTCAACATTCTAGTATCACACAGTTTGGTCAACGACCATTATGTTCTGCACATGCTCAGTCCTTAGCTATGGCAGAAACTTGTTACAGTTGGTCACACCCATTAATAATCTCTAGCCAATCCTTTTACAGGACAGATAAAGCAAGGAAGCATGCGACTGAGGTCAGGAGGTGTGGTCTGACACTGAACATACACACAGATACTTCATCCAGTTCTTAACAGGCTTACATTTACTTTAAGACAATTTACTGAAGTGGGATTTTATAGCTTATTAGTGTTTTTAGGGGGGTTGTTTTTAGATTCTGGAGTACAAAAAATTGGGTTTAGTTCTCCTTTAATTACTGTGCAGTTTTTGTAAGTCTCCTAATTCTTTCTATATCTAATCTGAAGCATCCACATTTAGCTTGCATTAACATGCAGTATGAACATTAACTCTTCTGCTTTGTGCAGTTTAGCTGTAACTTGAATTTTGATATTTGGTCAGTATGTGTGAATAGCACCTCTCCCAGTGTTGACACATAGTGATTACTGGGCCCTCACAGAAAGTTAGTTCAGATAGAAGAAGGATTCAGTTAAAAAAAGGGATAGTGGGCACTGAGCCTGAGCAATCAAGGCATGCTTTAATACAAACCTCAGAGTATGTTCTACTTACATTTAATTAGAGATTAAGGTGTGGCAAATAAATTTTTTTTCAGACCCTTTATGCAACAGTGTGTGTGTTTTTTTTAAAATAGCGATTTCATGGTGCTCATTATCACTTCTGACCCAGTTGCATCTTTGAATTGGTTTCATTGAATGTTTAAAAACCTTTATTTTGGCCACAATAATTCTTCATTTTGAGAAAAGCAAACTTAGCATATGAGATATATATAAGTGGAAAATGCATTGGTTTATTTTCTTGCTTTAAGATTTCATCAAATTGATATTGTTTTCCCTCTGCTATAAAAGTTGTAAACATATATGTATTTCTGACAATATGTTTGGTTGCTTTTCTCTTGGTTCCTCCAGGTGTTATGTACTCAACCTTATACAGGTTTGTTCATAACTGTTGTGTGCCAAGAAAATCAATGGTATCAATAAAATTGTGGGCATTTTTTTCCTGATAAACACACTTCACTCCATCAAAGGCACCCAAGTGTTGCTGTTTTAGATACAAATGGGCCCTATTTATAAAAGATCGGTATCGTTATCGTAAAATACCGATCGTTATCGTAAAATAACGACCGGGTTTTTACCGATACGACCGTTATTTACCGATACGACCGTTTTACCGATACCTTCGTTATTTACCGGTATTTAACGATCGGTAGATAACGGTCGTTATCGTAAATAACGGTCGTTTCGGTAAAACCCCCGGTCGTTATTTTACGATAACGATACCGATCTTTTATAAATAGGGCCCAAATGTACTTTAATTCTGTAGACAGTGACCATAGCCCTCTGCAGTCATAGGAGTTAATTTGGACCAGTATCACAATAAACAGAATATTTCTTCATTTATTTAAAAATGACTTTGTATTAATAACCCCAAGGACATACATTTTATAGTATACTGTAGTTTTCATTCTCGGTGTGTTTGTACAAAGCTACATCAGATAGAACTATTTTTATTTCCTTTTTAAATACCTGCTTATTAATATATAAGGGTCAATGCACCATTTACTGTGTTATATAAGGAAAATTAGCAGTTACCAAGGAGTATTGTAACCATATAAATAGCCAACTTCAGAATCCAAGTGCTTTTATATAGGTCATGAATTTCAGGATGACTTCTAATACCTTAATATTGGTAAAAAATGTTCAACTTGCAGGAAAACTGTTCAAATGTTGTAAGAGTGTTGTCCACAAACAATCACATGATCTTCCAATATTGGAATATCCCGATACCGTACGAGTAGCATTTATTGCCAAGATTAGTAAGGGATGCTTTATTTCTAAGAAAATAATAATCAAATTTACTGTAGTATTATACATTTAATGAATAGTTTTATTTTGTTTTCTATTTAATTTTTTTTGTTATTTATCCCTTGATGGTAAATGGGCTATATTTTTCTTATTTTAACCAATCACATTTTGCTTCTCTGGTGAATGTTTGATTATCTCACATGTTATTTCAGTTATTTCATTTCTTCGGATCAGTTTGTCTTCTTGAAACTGCTTTTTTTTTATCTTTACAAAATTCTTTTCTCTTAAAGGGAATGTCCACCCTTAAATCAAAAATGAGTGACTTGTAAGTTGTCTTACCGCAACCCAAACATCTATTTTTACCAGTTTATTACATGAATTTGTAACCAGATATTTAATGAGAAGTTCTGTTCTGTTCTGGTTATCTGGAAGGGAAGTATCTGCCTCCCCCTTGCTCAATGAGCTTTTTATAAATGCAAAAATGCAAAAGTAGCAACTTTTCGGCCCCTGTATATCGGCCTAAATCAAGCTCAAAAAATAGTGCCCTTTTCCATGACATCATTCAAAATAACAATGTATGTTATGTATTGGTGTGGTCTTTGCCCTAGCACTAATTACACATAGGGTATTTAAGGCCCGAAATGTTGCTACTTTTGCACTTTGCACAATGCTTTAATAAAAAGCACTTTAATGAAAGACATGTGAGTTGCTGATACTTTGTGAAAATTGTTGTATATTTGGATATTGTCAGCAGCACCAGGCAGCAACAGGAAACTCAACAATATTTGTTTCTATATAGTTTTTGGCTAATCCACTCCAGTGAAGCACCAGTCAGATTTAAACAGCACACCTAAGATGGATGAACAGGACGATTGTTTTAACATCTTTTCAAGCACTGTTGATACATGGCACATCACTGAAGCAGATGCGGAGAAAGTGCTATGGAACTCTACACACATTGAATATTCCATAACCACACCACCAATGAAATCATGACAGAAATGCTTAAGTCTGATTACTATCATCTGAATAGGATTTATGTTCATAAATCTACAAACGTTCATTTGTAGAATACCATGCAGTAGTAAACTACTGCAATGGTATTCTATAGATGATCGTAAACCTACTATCACGATCTTAGATTTACAATTGCTATCGTACATTTACATTTAACGCTAAAAAGCGATACTGCTCCTTTATAAATATGGCCCAATGTTCTTAAAGCTAGGTACACACTGTACAGATTTCTGAAAGATGACAGACAGGATCTGCAAGATCCTGTCTGCCATCTTTCAAAGATCTGCATACACACAGTCCCGAGCGTTCTCCTATGTGAGAACGCTCGGGACTGTGTGTTTCCATCGGCCGCGCTAGACTCCTCTATAGGGAGTCTAGCGCGGCCGATGGAAATTTTCGGCCTTTCCCGAACGAGCGTTCGGCCGACCCGATCGTTTGGCGGCCGCGCGCTCGTTCGGGAAACGAACGTACACACGTAACGATTAAGCCCCGATACCGTCGGATCCGACGGTATCGGGGCTTAATCGTTAATGTGTGTACCCAGCTTTATTCTTAATAAGAATTTAATATGTTGCAATCAGACCCTAAATTTAAGGAGAAACACTGCTCCCACAATCTGAGTGTTATACTAAGTATAACTGTATGTGGTTGGGTAACCATAAGAATGGATGTATTAAATGTATGTGCCCAGGAAATACATTTTATTTTAGTAAGGGGGAGGAATTTAAAATTAAAAAAACATATCAGTTGTACCACTAGTCAATTAGTGTACTTAATAACCTACCCCTGTAATCTCCCCAATGTTGGTAAAACAGAGTTATCTCTGACTAGATAGACTGAGGATGGATGGTCATTGATCATCGATTAAAACGGCTTTTAGGGATAACAAAATGATGAAACCAGTAGCTAAACATTTTCTAGAATTACATAATGCATTGGCCATGTAACTGTACCAAGGAGAGGGGGCAATAGAGCTCAGCTTTTAGCACAGAAGACGGTTTCTGGATTAAGAACCTCCATTTGGTTTTAATGAGTCCCACTTACTTAAAGGTTTACTAAAGGTACAGGGAGATTAAATAAAAGTTCTTATCGTTAAAAATGGTGCTAATTTTGCTCCAACCCATCAGATCTTATTTAGCATTTCAAAGCTAACATTTGATTGGTTGGGGCAAAATTAACTCTTATGGAACCTCCCTGTTTGCTTTTCTTAAAATTGAAAAAAAAGCAAATAATCTTTTTTTAAGGTTCATTTATATTGTGCAGAGGAATTGTAGCAAAATATAGAACAGTGGTGCCCAACCCATGGACTGAGGGCCACAAGAGGCTTTCCCGCTACATGGCTTGGGTGGACCTGGGGCAGGGCTACACCCTCGGTCACTGCATTGGGGGCCACTAGGTTGGGCCTGTCCTACATGAGTAAATGATAATTGACCCATATAAAGTTTGCATTTTCATGAGAGCAATATACACTGCATTTGCAATTTTAAATGTCTAAATTCATCTGTCACTTTAAGTGGATATATTGTTGAGGAGGACCCAATTGGTTGGGGTGATTTAAGTTTTTTATGTTGTAACACATTTACCTGTATTTACCCAGAGCGGAAGACACTCACAAAGTCACGCTAAATGATTCATGACCAGTTAGCGTGATTTTAGCTCCTAGCTTGCGGCAGCTGTGCACAAGCTGCTCACCAGCCACTGTGCGATTGTTCAGAAGAGAAGATTTCATGCCAGCTGATAAAAACTTACATTGGGTGAAATGGGTGAATCTATTGCTTTGAGAAAGGTCCCTACTGGTGGACCTAAATGTAGCCTGTACTGTATGGTAACACTGTAAAATTAAATTATTTGGAAAGAACCCATTGAAAACTGCATGGAGTTTATATATATATGATACATTAACCTAGCTTGACATAACAAAAATCTATTCATCGCTTTAGCAAATCCATTAATGCTGTAAAGAGAAAAGTACCTGAAAATACCAGTGCAGGTTTGTTATCTTCTTTGTGATCTGGAATTTCTTACAATCCCTGTATTTGCTTACACAAGATCCCTTGACTAAAAACAGATACATTGTTTGACCAGTGTGCTATAAAAAATTGTGAATTAAGTTTAAGATTCTTTGATTATTTTGTTCCATGACTGCTTTATGTGGTTGTTTAATTTTGTAACCAATGTAACAACACGGATTGGCCAATTTGTTCAAATATTTATTATTCATACATCTGTTAGTTCAAAATGATCACAGGAAACCTACAGAATTGTCTACAAACTTTGCTATGGGGGAAAAAGATCTGTTTAATATTTCTGCATTTCACTCTGATGCTGCTTTAGATAACCAAGGATTCTGTAACAGGAGGATAAAAGGGCATCTGTTCAGTTTGGGAATGCAGAAAGCAATAATATGTCTTTGGTGTTCAGAGGTAACATGGATTACATCTTATCTCTGTATGACTAGTTAATTAGGGATCAACATTCCTTTGTCCAACAAAACCAAGAAAATATGAAATGGGAGGATATGAGCATATCTGCATTGTGACAGCTGGGCTAATCAACATCAAAGCCAAAATCTTAGGTGAAAGATATATTGTATATATCACAGGCTAAAAGGTTTTGATTAAACCATTTAGATCTTCTAACTGCATTTCTGCATTGCACTTAATGTTCACCTTCCATTCTCTAAGTACCTGCCCTGTAACTTTTGATGGTATTCTCGTTTGAAATAATTACTGCATACTGATTATTTTTTAGGAAAACCATTTTAACCTTAATTTCCATATTTCTATTTTGAATGGGGATTATAACAATGTACTGAGGGCGCTAAAATGCTGTTATGTGGGTATATAGCTGTGGACGATTAGCCAGAAAAGTCAAGTAACCATGAAAAATAGAATAAAGGTAAATTAGAGCAATCAAAGCTTATAGCTAATATCCACAGATGCACTATTATATTATAATATATGGTAGTTCAGAAATGGTACAGTCACCATTTATATCAATAATATATGGTATACTATGTCCAGTATTTAAAAAGAAAGGTCAGACAGGAAAGCCTGCCAAAAAATGTGAGGATTTATACATGACTGGGGAGATGTACCATACATTTGATAGGCAGACTAGATTAACAGCTGCAGAAAAACAGATTTCAGCAAGCATATATAACTAACCTAGTTATGTTCCTATTCTCTCAAGCTCGGCTAGAATTTTATAATTATTTTGGCTTGGGTAAAGTAAAGCCAGGACTGAGCAAAAAAGCAGGTTGCTTTCCTGACTCCAAGTGGCAATCATAAATATCCCTGGATCAACTCTAACTTTATGTATCAATACCAATAACATGCAACAGTTTTTAGAAACCCATTCAGCTTTTCAACTTTCCATTGAACCTGCTATTACCACTTCTAATGGAAGACAGTTCTATAGTTTTACTGTTCTCACAGTAATAAAAAAAAAAAAATTACAGTCTAAGGGATGTCCATGTGTCCTCTGACATGTTCAATAGGTGAAAAATGCCACAGTTTATTGTATGGCCCAGTTATGCATTCATAAACAGTGGTCATATCCCCATGCAAGCGCCTTTTCTCTAGTGTGCAGTTTACAATTGTACAATTTACAATCTGTCTTCATATTCAAGCTTCCCCATTAGCTTTGTTATTATTCATGAGAGTTCACACTCAAATTGTAAAACTAACTAAAGCAGTTAGTGAATGAACAGATTGTTCAAAACCGGCGAGTTTTGTTCCATTTTCGGATTTTTAAGAAATTTAAAAAAACTAGAAAATTGGACAAATAGAAGTCAATGGGAGAAAAAAATCCGAAAGATCAAATTTAAGGTAGAAATACCAATAGTAAGTTAGTATAAATGATACAGGGGCCTGGGAGATGGTATGGGGAACATACTTCTGGTACAAGCCAGCTACTTTTGAGTTTCTGCATACAGTAAATACAAGGCTATTTTCAGTAACCCTCGAGAGTAGCCTTATATATTCGGTAGCCCTTGAAAGTAGATAACTCTCAAAAGTAGCTCCTCGAAAGTAGCTTTGTGTTTTCGAGAATTATACAGAAGTCCTGAGATCTGAAACATCAGATCGGTTCTGAAGGAACCGGGTCTGAATCAGACCCGATCCCATCCCTAGTCCTAAAAGGCCGTATTGGCTGAACAATCTGGAAATAGCCCGTGCACCTTTTTTCTTAAAGGGCATCTATAGTGAAAAAAACACATTGCCACTTTGCAAAGTTAAATTCATGTACTCTGTGCTGCCTTTATCCTATCTCTGTCAGTGACTTTGTTTAACCATGGTGTCAGATCTGTGTGCAGCACTCCCCCCTTCCCCCTCCCCTCTGTTACCTCCTCCATGTCTCAAATCCGGCTAACTGACAAGCTTATCATGTGCAGTAGGAGTTAAAAGTTCAACATCCTGAAAAACACACCCACGCACAGTGGCCTATAGAAAGCAAGCTGTCCTGGAGACACGGAAGAAGAAGGAGAACAGTACAGTTTACGATCTCTCACTTTGTGGCCCATCATCAATCAGTGAAAACTATTAAGAAGGGGGGTCAAGTGCAGCCTTATATCTACCATCAAAGCTACCTCTCTCCCCCTGCTAATGCTCTTATCTCTATGTTTATTACAGAGCAGGGAGGGGGGATCACATCACAGGGATTTGATTGACAGTCCAAGTAGAAGTAGAGGAATACAATCACGTATTCTTCTAACTGGTGTATCTCAGGACAGAGAGGGAATCTGAAAAAAGTGAAGACACTCTGGGGGTTGTGTGAAATTATAGAACACATGGAAAGAAAGACAAAAAAGTTCATTTTCCCACTATAGATGCCCTTTAAGGTACAGAGACACCCACCTGTGTCTTGTAAGGTGTTAAAAATTACACAGGACTGCACAGACCCACAATGGTTGGTTTTGTTAGGGTATGTAAACCATTTTTTGTTCGCACAGTTAAGAATTACAGTTTTGGCCCATATTTAATGTTGTCACTTGGAACTGTTTGACAAACAAAACTTTGCGGGTCTGTGAATAGAAACCTGTCTAATTATTAACAGCTGCTAATAACTCTTTTGAGCTGTTAGCAAGCCTTGCAATTTCATACTGAAAATTCAACTTGACTTGAGCAGTACTGTAGTATTATATGAATTAAAACCATAAAAAGTCATTTAAGTTTAAACCACATCGCAATAAGGATCCAACATTAATAATGATGTTCATACAGTTATACATTTCCTGTCATTTGGGAACATCAAGGCTTTCCAAATAGCATATCCATTTAAGAAGCCCATGCTGTGGAAAGAAGTTCTATATTTAGGCACTGACCATGAAATTCAAATAATAACAGTCTTTAAAGTTTCTCCAAGTGTCAGATTCCCACATGGTTCATAGATACATATAGGAAGCTGTGCATTTATTTCTTAGTTATAATTTTTTAAAATGCTTATACTGCAGTGTTTGAGAAAGGTTTGCTATTCAAAAATCTATTTTTTCACTACATAATTGTAGAAATGAAAAACAGAGTATGTTAGTTTTTAAAAAACAAAAAAAAACAAATTAAGACTGCAAAGAGAAATTGCAGGTCTAACAATAAGCTGCTTGTACATCTGTTTTCACCCGGTAGGAAATATCTGTAAAATTATCATCCACTCCATCTACACTCTAGATAAATTACATTCAATATGGTCATTAGTAGCAGACAAGAGCTAAAGAGGTGTAGACAGAGAAGGGTAAATTATACCATATCTGCTTAATTGCAGCCTACTGGAAACAGCAGACTACTCCACCAGAGTCTGATTTACCTAATAGTGTAGGTGGTGCATGTCATATGAAATGGCTAATTAAAAGCACACTGACAAGATTTAATGGACTTAGACCACAATGGAATGCCAAAAACAATATCCTATTAGACAACAAACAAATTACTAGATTCAGGTATCTGTAACGGTTATGTATTTTTCTGCTTGGGATATGAAAGGGGAGGGAAAATGGTCCATGGGGATTTATTTGTACCTGTACCTTAGATGACCTTATTGGTGTCTCCTTTACTAGGATGCTGAGGTCAATAAATTAACTTCTGCCTTTGAAAAAGGAATTTTTAATTTGTATGTCACTTAACCTTTAGTAAACCAAAACTCCTTTTCAGGTGTATTTAAGGTTTTAAAATCTGCTACCATATCAAGTGCACAGCTCAGCAATCAAGATGTAGGGGCGGAACACTTAAAACATTTCCCCAAAAAAGTTTTTTTATTTGATTAAGAAAAAAGGAACCGAATCAAGAATAGCCAATAATGTGCACATTTTGATAAACTGCCATAATTGGTCACAATTTTCCCAACAGATAAAACAAATATACTTCTAACACCAAGTTTGACCCTTATACAGAGAGCTGTGTATGTGATTTGCCAAATACAATTTCTTATACACACTTCTATAATTGGAAATCTTGCTGCAAAAAAACCCACAGCCTCTTGTAGCAAAAGTTCTCACAAATATAATGGTTTTACAGGTAACTGCTTCATAAATCCATATGTGAAGAGTTCCACCCCCCCTGCCCCACTCTGCCCCACTTTGCTAATCATATTCACTGCTCTCTCTAAAGATTGGTTGGGAGACACAGCCAGGTGTGGACTCTGGGGTCAATGTTACTCTGTTCTAGTGGCCTATTAAATATTTATGTTTTCTGATCCAATAGAGTATTTAGCTTGTATTCGAAGGCACATACAGGGTTATTCAATTAAGGTTCTTATTGTTAAAAATGGTGCTAGCTCTATAGCTCTATCACCTGTCTACAATCACAGATTGCCATTAAGAAATTCCTAATCATATCTACTATATATGACACATAAAACAATATGACACATAAAACAATAAGTGTGTAGTGTATTTATTTATCGCGTCATTGACTTGTCCACTTCCAACTTTACTAACAAAGGTATCCATCAATTTGAGAGAAAGGCTATGTGTGAGGGATTGATGATATGGCCATCTTATAGATTTGTATTCTGTGCATGAATCTAAGAAAGAGATCACTCTTTTCCATACATGTCATCATTTAAAGGTCCAAAGACTTTTAAGTCAAGGAATTATTGAAGTAGATGGGACCCTAGGTTTTCACGTCAAATAATGTATTTCTGTGTTACCAGAGGAGGAAAGAAAATCAATAATGGACACAAATACACGTCACAGTGTTTTGAACACCATAGACAGTTTTTCCCCTTTTTTGTATTAAAAGTGAACAATTAAAACCCAGAGATGACATTAGCAACTACCTTTTGCAGTGAGGTAAGATGATAGTACTATTCCATTAGAAGAACTATTCATAAAGATCAGACATTCAACTCTGATACTTGTGTGGTACTTCTTTCTGTTAACTAAGTATACGTAGACAAGTATTTCTAAGTATACAAAGGCATACTTTGTATAGTATTGTTTACTGTGTATACAAAGACTCCTGTGAATATACATAGACATTCATAAGAATACACATTTGTGAGTTTTCATAGACATTTCTGAGGATATATTGACATGTGACATCCACCCCCCTTACTTACTTACTTACTACTGGAAAGAAAACAATACAGTAGCACTGACAGTTACTTAATCGATTCCCTCGGGTGGGGAGGAAGGGTTCATATAAGTACATACTATTTACTAGTGTGCTATACTACATACCATTGGTGCTCTTGGAGTTAATGTTTTTAAAAATATTTGGGGTTATTTCGCCAATTCAGTTCTGCACGTCCTTAAAGGGCATGTCCACCCCCAAAACTATAATCCCCCCAACTACTGGCCCCACCATGTAGTGTAGTTTAATCCTTACCTCACATCCCAGCTCCATAGGGTTCTCCGGTAGTGCCCCCCCAAAGTCCCAAAAACTGCCCACCAGGAGGCTAGCAGGTCCATATAGGACACTGCCTGCTTCCTGGCCTCCCGGAGATTTTGGCCATGCGTACTGCAGCTCTTCTCCCCCCTCCCCCTAAGGACATGCAGAAACTGAATTGGCGAAATAACCCCAAATATTTTAAAAACATTAACTCCAAGAGCACCAATGGTATGTAGTATAGCACACTAGTAAATAGCATGTACATATATGAACCCTCCCCCCCACCCGAGGGAATCGATTAAGTAACTGTCAGCGCTACTGTATTGTTTTCTTTCCAGTAGTAAGTAAGTAAGTAAGGGGGGTGGATGTCACATGTCAATATATCCTCAGAAATGTCTATGAAAACTCACAAATGTGTATTCTTATGAATGTCTATGTATATTACAGGAGTCTTTGTATACACAGTAAACAATACTATACAAAGTATGCCTTGTGATACTTAGAAATACTTGTACGTATACTTAGTTAACAGAAAGAAGTACCACACAAGTATCAGAGTTGAATGTCTGATCTTTATGAATGTTTCTAATGGAATAGTACTATCATCTTACCTCACTGCAAAAGGTAGTTGCTAATGTCACTCTGGGTTTTAATGTTCACTTTTAATACAAAAAGGGGAAAAACTGTCATGGTGTTCAAAACACTGTGACGTGTATTTGTGTCCATTATTGATTTTCTTTCCTCCTCTGGTAACACAGAAATACATTATTTGACGTGAAAACCTAGGGTCCCATCTACTTCAATAATTCCTTGACTTAAAAGTCTTTGAACCTTTAAATGATGACATGTATGGAAAAGAGTGATCTCTTTCTTAGATTCATGCACAGAATACAAATCTATAAGATGGCCATATCATCAATCCCTCACACATAGCCTCTCTTCAAATTGATGGATACCTTTGTTAGTAAAGTTGGAAGTGGACAAGTCAATGACGCGATAATAAATACACTACACACTTATTGTTTTATGTGTCATATTGTTTTATGTGTCATATATAGTAGATATGATTAGGAATTTTTAATGGCAATCTGGGATTGTAGACAAGGATAGAGCTATAGAGCTAGCACCATTTTTAACAATAAGAACCTTAATTGAATAACTGTATGTGCCTTCGAATACAAGCTAAATACTCTATTGGATCAGAAACATAAATTTAATAGGCCAATAGAACAGAGTAACATTGACCCCAGAGTCCACACCTGGCTGTGTCTCCCAACCAATCTTTAGAGAGAGCAGTGAATATGATTAGCTAAGTGGGCAGAGTGGGGCAGGGGGGGTGGAAATCTTCACATATGGATTTATGAAGCAGTTACCTGTAAAACCATTATATTTGTGAGAACTTTTGCTACAAGAGGCTGTGGGTTTTTTTGCAGCAAGATTTCCAATTATAGAAGTGTGTATAAGAAATTGTATTTGGCAAATCACAACACAGCCTCTGTATAGGGTCAAACTTGGTGTTAGAAGTATATTTGTTTTATCTGTTGGGAAAATTGTGACAATATGGCAGTTTATCAAAATGTGCACATATTGGCTATTCTTGATTCGGTTCCTTTTTTCTAATCAAATAAAAAAACTTTTTTGGGGAAATGTTTTAAGTGTTCCGCCCTACATCTTGATTGCTGAGCTGTGCACTTGATATGGTAGCAGATTTTAAAACCTTAAATACACCTGAAAAGGAGTTTGGTTTACTAAAGGTAAGTGACATACAAATAAAAATTCCTTTTTCAAAGGCAGAAGTTTATATTGACCTCAGCATCCTAGTAAAGGAGACACCAATAAGGTCATCTAAGGTACAGGTAAAAATAAATCCCCATGGACCATTTTCCCTCCCCTTTCATATCCCAAGCAGAAAAATACATAACCGTTACAGATACCTGATCTAGTAATTGTTTGTTGTCTAATAGGATATGTTTTTTGGCATTCCATTGTGGTCTAAGTCATAAATCTTGTCAGTGTGCTTTTAATTAGCCATTTCATATGACATGCACCACCTACACTATATGTAAATCAGACTCTGGTGGAGTAGTCTGCTGTTCCAGTAGGCTGCCATTAAGCAGATATGGTATAATTTACCCTTCTCGTACACCTCTTTAGCTCTTGTCTGCTACTAATGACCATATTGAATGTAATTTATCTAGAGTGTAGATGGAGTGGATGATAATTTACAGATATTTCCTACCGGGTGAAAACAGATGTACAAGCAGCTTATTGTTAGACCTGCAATTTCTCTTTGCACTTAATTTGTTTTTTTTTGTTTTTTAAAAACTAACATACTCTGTTTCATTTCTACAATTAGTAGTGAAAAAATAGATTTTTGAATAGCAAACCTTTCTCAAACACTGCAGTATAAGCATTTTAAAAAATTATAACTAAGAAATAAATGCACAGCTTCCTATATGTATCTATGAACCATGTGGGAATCTGACACTTGGAGAAACTTTAAAGACTGTTATTATTTGAATTTCATGGTCAGTGCTAAATATAGAACTTCTTTCCACAGCATGGGCTTCTTAAATGGATATGCTATTTGGAAAGCCTTGATGTTCCCAAAGACAGGAAATGTATAACTGTATGAACATCATTATTAATGTTGGATCCTTATTGCGGTTTTTGGGGGGGGGGGGGGGGGGGGATGTGGTTTAAATAAATATTTGGGGTTATTTCGCCAATTCAGTTCTGCATGTCCTTAATGGGGAAGTTAAGTGGAAAATATTAGTAGTTTTTTAATTTGGTTATTCATATAACACATACCTTAGTAACTCTATATTTTCTTAATTAAAAGTATGACCTGTAGCCTTTTGCTTTGTCCTGTAGAGATGGACGGATTCACTTAAATTTGCTCTGCTTGCAGATTCGTGGATTTTTTGAAAAAAAAATGAAAATTCTAAATTCCACAAGTAGAGTTAAAAAATCTGAAAGTTTAGCCTAAAATGAAGGTATAAATAGCAATGGTAACTTACTGTAAATGTCTCAGAGACCTAGGAAATGGCCGGGGGAACACATATCCAATGCCCAAAATCTTAAAAAAAAAAAAAAAAACACCATCAAGTACTGGAAGCTACATGCTCTTTCTTGCTTGCCTTCCGGTAGTATTTTTGAGATTTCTAAGAAATTTTTAAAATTGTGATTTGGAAATTTGAAATTTATTTTTTTTTCTGATTTTTAAATTTCAAAACTCTAGAAGTTCGATAATTATCTAAATCTGTTCCAAGGTTTCGGGAAAATCTCCAAAGTCTAAATTCTGGCTGATCTGTTAAATGTGTTTCGGAACCGGGTTCAAGTCCATCTCTAATGCCCTGCTGTGGTAGGTAGAGAGCTATCACTTTAGTATTTCTTGTTCCCAGGATGTTAACTTCCTTGGAATTTCTATCTCAGTGGCTGATCCAAGCATACTCAGCATACTGTGGCAAGTGGAAAGACCATCTCTGCATACAAGTCATGATGTATTTATACACAGGCAGATTGGTGGATGGTCAGGTAAAGTCTATTGGCATTAGAAAATAATAGAGATTAACAAAACTGTTAAGTTTTTATTCTGCCAGCAGTTCCATGGAATTCTGATTCAAACCCAATTGAAGAGGAATTTTTAGATCCTGATTTTCTACTACATTTTCCTACTTGTAACGTTTCAAATTTTCAATCTCTATTTTCTAATTATCAACAGCATTCTTGATATTTACATTTTTTTTATTTTTCTATAAGTTCTAAATTTCAAAAATTTCCTTTGGATACATGGATTTTTGAAACCAGCCTCCAAATTTAACCAGGTTCATTAGAAATCAAGACTCATTTCTAGAAAATGCTCCCAGAAAGCATATGTATTTGTACTAGGATTTCCTTTTAGTCCTACATTTTGGATCCTGAGGATCCTTTTACCCTGTTCCAGGTTCTTGGATCAGGACTTTTATTCCTAGCAGTTACAGTTACAAGGTAAGAAAATACAAAACACTGTTAATGGGATGAACTATAGTCATTTGTGGGTAATAAATTAGTTATTCATATAACTTCTTATTGAATTAGTCACTTAAGTTATTTTTTAGACTTATTTTGAGTGGTGGCATCATGTAGAAATGCATGTGATAACCTTAAAATATAATAAGATACATCTGCCCCGATGGACATTTTTGCACCTTTGTCATTGTAAATTGCCATCGTATGTGGGTTTTTCTGACAATAAGAAAGTAGTTTGACCAGAAAATTATAAGAAATCAAAAACCTACTGTATAATTTTTAATGACTGTAAAGTATAAATTAATCAATAACATACATGTTCATTTTTTTGTGAAGACATGACTGGAGAAAGATCTCAGGTGACACATACAGTATCTTTATTATTCAGTTTTGTTTTGCAGAGCGTTAAATCCAACAGTCAGTTGACTAAAAGGGCCAACAAAAGATCAGCTCATTCAGATATTTTAAGAAACCAAATCCCTTAATGATTTTATCAGAATAAAAAAGGCTCAGCTGTGAAAAAAGACATCTCTAAAGAGACCTATTCTAAGATGATTCTAAACCTCCTGAAAAGTTAGCTGTGCCACCAACATAGCAGCAATTGACTGTAATCTACTTGCCCAAGGGTGGTCCATCCGGAGAGATTATATTGCACATCCTACTCCCACGCTGAAATTCCTTGCCTACTGATAGTTCTCTTAAATAAAGTATTAGCTCCTGTTACTCTCCCTAGGCAACAAAAGGCAAGACTTTCAGCAAACTGATTTGAGCAGGCGGCGCTATCACCAGACATTGAACCTGCATGGCCCTGAGAAAGAATACAGAAAAATAAATAAACATTCTCTTTAATTACTAGACTCGTGTCTGCATTTTAGTGAGATAGATATATTTATAGGGCTTCCTTGTTTCAAGAACAACTCCCTATTGTGATGTAGACGCAGTTATCACTGATGATTAATTTCTTTTTTCTCAAGGAGAAAGCAAAAAACGATGGTTACCAGTTTCAAAGTTCTGGCTCTGAGCCTCTGTAGGTGTCCTGTATGCCTTTTTTTTACAATTCACTATTCCATTAATCAAAGATGAATAATTCTTGAGAAAGGGTAAACAAATCTGATGAATATGCAACATTTACATTCAATTACTTTTTAGTTTTCAACATTGAGTAAATATATTTGTAAAGAAATCTGCCTGGTGGATCTAAGAATTGCTCATATTTGCATTTATTAACATGTTTTGAAACTGGCGTAACACTTGATAAAATCAACCACTTTAAAAAACAAGAGTCTCTTAGAATGCATGTTTATTGTTTATTCAAAAGAAATAAAAAACACACGCTCGCTGTTTTCAAAAATCTAGAACTGGTCAGAATAATAGCTGTTTTATTCTTTGAAAAATCTAGTCATAATTATTATTAACTTATTATTAATTTGAATAAAATGGTGTAATTGGGTAAGCATGCAGTGCAAGTTCATCATGTAATGTTTCTAGGTAGGATGCCTGTTTGACATGTACCAATTTTATTATTTTTTATGGCAAAAAGACATTTATTTTCATTTATTAAATGATCAAAGATAGTATTTGTCAAGCTAAAGGTTTCAAGTATCAAGTACAGTTGAATAACATTGTGTAACATGCAGTACAGTTGAATAACGTTGTGTAACGTGCAGTACAGTTGAATAACGTTGTGTAACGTGCAGTACAGTTGAATAACATTGTGTAAGGTTCATTACAGTTGAATAAGGTTGTGTAACGTGCATAAAGGGAATAACTTGTGTAACGGCAGTTACGGTTTTGAATAACATTGTGTAAGGTTCATTACAGCTGAATAATGTTGTGTAACGTGCAGTACAGTGGAATAACGTTGTGTAACGTGCAGTACAGTTCAATAACGTTGTGTAACGTGCAGTACAGTTGAATAACTTTATGTAACGTGCAGTACAGTTGAATAACGTTGTGTAATGTGCAGTACAGTTGAATAACGTTGTGTAACGTGCAGTACGGTTAAAAAACGTTGTGTAACGTGCAGTACGGTTGAATAACGTTGCGTAATGTGCAGTACAGTTGAATAACGTTGTGTAACGTGCAGTACAGTTGAATAACGTTGTGTAATGTGCAGTACAGTTGAATAACGTTGTGTAACGTGCAGTACGGTTGAATAACGTTGTGTAACGTGCACTACGGTTGAATAACGTTGTGTAACGTGCAGTACGGTTGAATAACGTTGTGTAGAGTGCAGTACAGTTGAATAACGTTGTGTAACGTGCAGTACAGTTGAATAACGTTGTGTAACGTCCAGTACAGTTGAATAACATTGTGTAACGTGCAGTACAGTTGAATAGCATTGTGTAACGTGCAGTACAGATGAATAACATTGTGTAATGTGCAGTACAGATGAATAACATTGTGTAACGTGCAGTACAGTTGAATAACATTGTGTAACGTGCAGTACAGTTGAATAACATTGTGTAACTGCGCACGTGACGTGTCATCAGTGTGTGCACGGACATGAGCATGCATGCCGTCATCTCGCCACGCCGTGCTGTGCACAAGCACAGTGCAGCGAGATGACATCACACGCACACGTCCGTGCATGCACTGATGACGCGTTCCCAGTGACTTCACCCTCGTGCACAGACCCAACGGAGAGTTTATTGCATGGCCAAAGTAGAAGGAGATCCAGGAGGGGTGGAGCTAAACACTCTACAATACAGATACAAGATGTCAGCAACTTTACAACAGGAAAGGTAGGCTCAGGAGGGGCATAGAAAAAAGGGGCAAACATTTTTTTAAAGCTCCTGCTTTAAAAAAAAAACTTACCTGTGCACGCGCTTAACGCCACTTCACTCATGTCATGACGTCACACGCACGCACGGTGGGCGATGCGCGCACACAGGGCACACAGCCCCTGGATTTTTAGACACAGACAGCAACAAGGTACAGCAAGTCTCGGGGGGAGGAGCTTACCTGACTGAAGACATGATCCAAGATGGCCAGAACTTTACTGGGGCACAGGTAGGCTCTAAAAGGACCTAAAAAAAGGGGGGGGAGTTAGTTAAAGGTACAGCTTCCATTTAAACTTAATTTGTTTTTTGAGTGTACTTATACTTTAATATAATAATATCTGCTATATAGTGCCTACTGAATCAGCTAACAGCCACAGCAGATCTATGAAAAAATTAGGTACATGCTTTTGAAGTTGCGACAGAGGCAGCAATCTGTTTGTGTTTTCCATGCCCACACTTTGCCACAGACAAAATTTTAGGGAATATGACAAAATGCCATACAGAAAAGAATAGCGATATATATAGCCACATAGCTCATCTGCATTGAATAACCTGCAGTCTGCTGTGAGACTCTAATAAAATCTGGACACATTATTTTCGTGTGTCCAGATTTAATCTCAATATATTAAACTAAAAACTTTAAGATCAGGTATAATTTAAAGCCAACAATCTACATGCTTGGCTGATAAGTCTGGATATAGACAGGAAAAGGTCTGAAAAAAACGTTAGGTAGAAGTGAAGTGCAGCATTTTATTTTTCACAATATTTTCCCCTTATATCCCCTTTATATTGGATCCTCTTTAAATTGCAATATATTATATCCGATGTCGATTGGACTATAACTTTGGGTTTTCAGGTTCCTGATACTGAAATGTGTCTACAAATTGCAGAGTATCTATAAATTACAGAATATTTAGTAAAAGTTATAGGAGACCTATGGTCATGTTAAGGTGGTTTCATTTATAGCTAATTTAGTTTATACAATAATTTATATATATATTCAGAATAAGTCTATGGAAATTGTAGATTCTGCAATAGTAAGCTAATAATTATTAACAGGTCAATCTGATTTCTCTACGTGACATCTTTGAGTTAAGCTGGGTACACACAGTAACAATAAAGCCCCGATACCGTCGGATCCGATGGTATCGGGGCTTTATCATTAAGTGTGTACCTTTGTTTCCCGAACGAGCGAGCGGCGGCCGATCGCTCGTTCGGGAAAGACCGGAAATTTTCATCGGCTGCACTAGACTCCCTATAGAGGAGTCTAGCGCGGCCGATGAAACACACAGTCCGAAGCGTTCTCCCTATGATGTTCATAGGGAGAACGCTCTGGACTGTGTGTTTGCAGACCTTTGAAAGATGGCAGACAGGATCTTGCAGATCCTGTCTGTCATCTTTCAGAAATCTGTACTGTGTGTACCTAGCTTTACACAGAGATGATAAGACCAACTGTCAGAAGTGATAACTGTCATAAAGGATGATTGAATAATAAGATAATAAGTGCACAAATAAGTGTTGGAAAGTCCACTTAAGTCCAAAATTAAGTTGATGAATAAGAGGAATAGTGTTTTAACTCTCAATGATCTGGAGCTAAATTCTAATCATGGATTGGGTTAACGTAAGCATGAGACTAAATATGTAACTGATTAACAATGACACATGCTAGCAATTGTAAATGGTATAAATTAGAGGGTGATGTAACAATAAAGCAGAACAGTTTCTACCTCAAGTGGTTAGGTATTGTGTGGTCTGTTCTCTCACGTACCTCTTACGTGATCCTTCCTTCTTAGCAGTTACTCTCTGGTTTAATGGTATATTTTCTACCGTAACAGTCATAATCTTATTTATTCCTTTTACATCTGCATTTTTATGCTAAGGCATGATTTCATTGCTCTTTATAATCTGTAGGTCTGTTTATCCTTGGATGAGCAGTTCTGTTTTTCCATTCTAATAATTGGACATTAGTCTGACTAAATGGACAGGCTTGTAATTTCATGATTGTGATCATAGATTGAAGTCCAACTTCTTGAAAATAATTGTATAATAATGTTTGCTTTTAATCTGTTTCTAATTACAGTAGTTATTTAATACAATTAGTACAATGTACTAGCAATAGCAAACTTTATAGTCAGATACATAGGTGGGCATAACCACAATGCCATGGGTTTTTTATCTCAAGTAATAACCCATAGGCTATGCTGTACAAGTCAACCCCATGGAACTAGGTACCCATTATTATGACATTGATTTTCTTTTGCATGCATTTTCCAGGTTTAATGTAGGAAGAGTGACAGAGCACCATGATTAGCAGAAAACAATAATAACATTGTATCTGTGAAATCTTACATTTAGAATAGATAATTAAAGGTTCAAACTTTTGCCCCTTACATATCAGAATTTCATTATTATTTTTTTATAACATACATTTTTATTGAGTTTTCAATATAATAAATATTTCAGTATATTCATTATCTTCATTTCATTAACATTTTAAAATATTTTAAGATCGTAAACATGTAACAAAAATTCCAATATCTTTGCATTTAAACACATACCATGATAATATCTGGTACCCTGGAATGTGCATTGATTAGTCTTTTTTTTTTGTTTATATTAATCTTTTAGCCAGGTCAGTAGTACTTAAAAATAAGTAATTGTAATTTTGAACAGTGCACTGAACAGCGCTCCCACAGTGCCTGTTTTGTGTGTTCAAATATAGGAGTTAAACTCTGAAATGGGAAAAAAGTAAAAATATATCT
The DNA here is from genome assembly GCA_019447015.1 of Hymenochirus boettgeri. Lineage (NCBI taxonomy): Eukaryota > Metazoa > Chordata > Amphibia > Anura > Pipidae > Hymenochirus > Hymenochirus boettgeri. The sequence goes on along the minus strand of CM033474.1, from coordinate 180,316,865 downwards.
AACTTCTATCTTTTTAAACCGTTGTTTCCTATAAAGAACAAATAATGTAACCCATGCTAATCCTGAAGACATAACAAATGATAACAAGCATAGAATACAGGACTGCAATTGAAAAACTTCATTAAATTGATAATAAATTAATATAAATTAATAGTAGCTGTAAAATGGTATCTTGCATCTCCCACCACTATGCATCTTAAAATTCACATCTGAAAACTGTATCCCATATGAACAGTCTACAGTTGGTGACACCATTTTACTTATCTAAATAGAACTAAAATCAACAGTAACCTGAAACTAATCTTAACAACACAAGCTCTGAATGTGCAGCTAAAACGATTTGCAGAATAAGAAAAGGTAGTGGGTCCAAGTATTAGCGTTACATATTCTCAGAAAAGTCTTTGTTACATCTAGAGATATATGGAAAGTTCGTAAGTTCGAAAACGGACCCATTAAAGTCAATGGGAGTCAAATAGTTCGAAAAGTTCTAATGAAATACAATTAAAATATCAATTGTAACTTAATGTAAATGGCTGTGGGACCTGGGAAATGGTCTGGGGAACATGTTCCAATATCCAGGACATTCGAAAAATCAATTTTACTATCACTCGTGCTTTGAGCTTGTTCGCGCCTAGATACCATGTACATTTTACTCGCGGATTCGATGCTCGCATATAGGCTTTAATGGATACTTTACTCGTAGATTCGATGTTCGCGCCTAGATACCATGGACATTTTACTTGCGGATTCCATGCTCGCGTATAGGTTTTAATGAACACTTTACTCGCGGATTTGATGCTCGCGTATAGGTTTTAATGGACCCTTTACTAGCGGATTCAATGCTTGCGTTCGTGCCTAGATACCATGGACATTTTACTCGCGGATTTGATGCTCGCGTATAGGTTTTAATGGACCCCTTACTCGTGGATTTGATGCTTGCATATAGGTATAATAGGCATTTCAGTCTCACATTCGAATGGTCGAACATTCGATATTTATCAAAAGTCCGAAAATATCGAAAATCCGGGTCCAGGATAGTTCGAGAAGTCCGAATTCGTTCAAATTCGAATAGTTCGGCAAAATTCAAAAATCCGCGAGCGGACCCATTAAATTGAAAAAAATCATCGAAAATACGAGAAATCCTCTTAATTTCGAAAATTTTCGAAAATATGTATTTTCGAAAATACGAGAAATCCTCATAATTTCGAAAATTTTCGAAAATACGCATTTTCACACATTTTAGAAAATACGAGAAATCCGCGGTTCGGAAGTTCAGAAGGCGGAAAATCCCGAAAAATTCGCCGTTCGCGGATGTCAAAAAAACTACCTGGCTTGATCATTCTTCAATCAGTATTATGATTGTAATATAGTTTGTAAACCAAGATCTGGCCAAATATCTTTACAGAGATGTCAGCAATTAAAAACACTGCTCTGGACGATTTATTCAATGTTCATGTCTAAATTCCGGCACCATCTTCTTTGGGACTGTGATAAATGAGTGGTGTAGCAATTTAGAGAGACTGTTCCTATATACTGTAAATATGGCCCTTTTAATGTACGCAATAGCTATTTATTGATATCAACATTTTCTGCAGATGGAATTAGAGCAGGTTTATTTCCTATGCATTTTTATATGAAGTGTCTTCTTAAAAAGTTGTAAGACTATAGAAGAGAAAACAAACAGATCTTTACTTATAGAGGCTACTGCAATGTTTGTGAAAGGAACTGAAGACTATTTTTAGCAGTTAAATAAAGCCATATTTTCATGTTTGTTTTTCAAGTACATTCCTAGGGGAAGATTAGTTCTCTGAACCTTGTTTCCATACCATGGTGTAGTACCTCTTCAAACTCTGTATGTTCAGGAGATGTCTTATCTAACAAATATTTATTCACACAGAAATATTTTTTTGAGCCCTTGTTCAGCTAAATGAATTCACCTTAATTTGAGAAAACACACAAATCTTCTGCTCAATATTTAGACCAACAATATTGGATCTCATGCAAAGACACTAACATGGAAGGGAAGGACAGGTCTAACTTAAAGTCATAACAGATGTATTAGTCACAGAACACTGGAAAAGCCCATAAAAACTCACTACCCTTTAGGTGTAATACCACAGTACAACTATTACCACTATATGTACATTAAAATCTTCCATGCTTGTGAAGGTTCTCATTTATTCAGGTCATGGTATGTCTGTTGTATTCAGTTTTATTAACTGGACTTTTAGTTTAGTTCTTGAAGACGTTTCGCTAGTAATCAGACTATTTGAATCGAGAAAGCCAGTCGGATGACTAGCGAAACGTCTTCAAGAACTAAACTTCAAGTCCAGTTAATCCAACTGAATACAACAGATAAATCTTTCATCTTGCCTATTTCCTACTCACTGTTTACTCACTGAGTAGCTGTGGTCCCTGACTTGGAAGAAAATTTTAAGTAAAATGCAAAGCCTGCCATTCTTCATCTTCCAGCAGAAATAAAAATCAATTGTTTTTGAAAATTGCTTAGACACACCCCTAAATGACCCTCAGTCAAAAAGAATCCTTCACATTTGAACATTACCTGCTGTTCTCCAGCATCAATTACTCATATCAGTTGCTAAGCAGCACTTTCTTCTCTTTCATTTTTTTTATATAAACTAAGGAATTGCATTTGACATTCCTCAACAGGTGTATTCTAGTAAATATCTCTCTCTAAAATAAACAGTGTAGTTGGTGGCAGAACAGTTGTGAAGCAATTCAATGTTGGTATAACAGAACCGCTTTTTGACTAAATAAATGGCCAGTAGCAAAGAGGCATTGGTTGTGGTTTTCTACCTAGAAACAAGAATCTAGAAAGTAATGTGCAGGTGTGACTGTAGAGAAATCCATCCCAGTGGCTCAAAAGGAGGAACTTTCGCATTTCCTACGACCTAGAAGGCAAGTCTGACAATTCTTTTCTTCTTAACAGAATTTTTTCAAAGATTAAGGGACGTGTGATACTTCCTATAAGGTTAGAAATAAGGAACATATAGGAGCATGTAGCACATTCAATTAGTGAGTAGATAAACCATGGTTGTCAATAAAGAGTGTTAAATGCAAACACCTACAGTTTTAAAACCAGGGAGAAAAAAATGCAATGGTATTTTTAAATGAGTTTTTTTTTGTCTTTAGCTAAATGTTTGATTTCATTATCTGATTACAGAAAGCTTTGTGTTTATTACTGATGTAATTGGAATTTCACCCTCTGAGCATTTTTTGGCTCAGCTTCTTGAGTGTGTATATGCAGTAAAAAAAAGAAAGTACGTATGGTGTTCATTGGAATGCTAATGCCGATATTACAATGATATGTAAATCAAATTCAAGTTACATTATCCAGATGAATCTCCCGAATCAAAATTTGTCATTTAAAAATCATTGCATTTAAGACTTTTTTAAAGAGAACTACATTAATTTTTGAAATGATATATTTGTAAATTCAAACAGTATCAATGCAAATAGTGGGCAATGTCTGGCATCTAATCCCATTTAGAAATCTCTTGTTTATGTAGAATATCCGGTGGTGTTAGTAAGATAAAATCATTTCTGCTGTAAATCAGCTATTAAAAATGACCAGGGCAGAGACAGGTGGTTAAACAACCACCATTATCTTTACCACTTTAAGCTGTTTGAGTGATTAAAATTCTGTAAACTCAAGCTGTGAAAGATTTCTGCAGAAAGGTTATGTTTATTTTAGTGTGTCTGGTCAGGGGGTCAAAGTAGAGCAGAATTTCTGAGAGGTTTTGACCTTATGCTTGGAACAATAAACACATCTCATTGCGTGCCACAGGCACAAGACAGCATCAGAAAGTCTCCAGTGCAAGTATATCATTTGTCAGGTTAGAAAGAGACCTGTAGGATGGAAAAACATGTTGTGCTATGGTGTATTCAAATGCCTTAGGCTCTAACCTGAATTGGTATTCAAATGAATATCTGTTTTTTTCTTTACATCGCTAATGTATAGAAAGTAATATAATAATAAAGACACACTCAGATTAGGTGACTTAGAAAGCTTTGAAATACTAATAGATCAATGACATCAAAATCACTGGACTCTGACACTGAATTCCAAATGAAATTCAACTCTGCTATTATTTAGCATATAGCTATCTTCAGAAGTAGAGATGTTCGAAACTGTTGAGTTTCGATCCGTTTACGAATTTGCGAATTTTCTGGAAAATTCGACCCATAGAAGTCTATGGGAGACATTTTTTTGAAAGTTTCTGTCCATTTTGAGGGACAAATAGTAATAGCAGGTTACTGTTAATGACACAGAGAATTGGGGAATGGTCTGGGGAACCCATAAATATAACCAAAACTTATTTTAAAACTATCCTCACGATCGGGCTGTTTTCAAGCTTCCGCATTCTATTTTTGAGGGTTACCGAAATCCAGCGCTAAATCGTCTACTTTTGATTTTCAATAATCGTCTACTTTTGATTTTCAATAAAAATCGGAAAATCCAGGTTCTGTGAAATCTGGGAGTTTCCAAAAGTTTAGTCAGGACTTCGAAACCCTCAGATTTGGTTCGAAACTGGGTTCTATTTGAACCCACATTACATCTCTATTCAGTAGGTATCCACCAATAATCAGATATTGGACCTTTGTTGCATCTCATTATAGGAGGTTTACACTATGCCACCCCTAAATCATCAATCAGATGGGTGTCAAGGAATGCTATTTGTCCACATTAGCTAGAATATCTACCAATCTACTATTCAAATAATCAATCTGAAAATCTTAATTTCTAAAATTATGAGAATTAAAATATGTACTGGATTTTTTAAGTAAGCTAAAGGAAAGCATGACCTCATTACTACCTTCTATAAAACTGCCAGAAAGTAATGCAACATCTGTAAAAATAAAACCTCTTGGCATGTGACAAAAGTAAAATGCAATTCCTTCTAACTAGTCTGCTTAAAGCAATACTTTCAAATAAAAATGGATGAAGACAAATTTTTGAAATAATTCTAAAACACAGGAGAGAAAAAAATGCAACGGTAATCTTCTGTGATTATCTATTGTTGGCCAATTCAATACAAAAGTGGTATGTACAATACAATACAATGTAAATAGGGCTATGTCTCTCTATTGCCTCCTTTAGGCAATGCACCAAGCTGATAGTGGCTCTCTATGCATTGCGAATAGGGTTTATCCATTCCAAATCTTTAACACAAGCTATCTGCTGGTGTAAAAGATTCTGTCTTAAAGACCCATTATTGGCTAGGTACAATCACTGTTAATTGTGTCTTAAATTTTCATTAACCCCTGATACATTGGTAAATGCGGCTTAAAGACAAATAGCCATTAACGGCTCGGTGTACATAGCCCCAATTGGGTGGCATGTATAAAGCCAAATATTGGTAAATACTGATATTGATCCTTTTACCAGGCACTGTGTTATATTACGGTGTGGAAGTAAAGTAATGCAGTGGCTGTAAAGACTGGTATTTTTCAATTGCAGCAATATTTCCCTACACTGTAAATAAATGCCCATGGCCTGATACCAGTGAAATTAAATGTACTAATGATTAAAGTGATGATATGGCGAGGCCTGTTCTGAGTGGAAACTGTCCTGTTTAACTGCTGCATGGTCTTGGCCACCAAGCTGCAGCTCAGTTTCCCTATTCACACCTGAAACCTTGTAACACTAATGAGGGGACAGGAAATAATCTATTTTGTGAGATACTGTAAATAGAATCATAAACAGAATCACCACTGTTATACAAGGACCACTAGGGTAGTATTTTCAGAAAAAAGTTTTTAGAGAAATGGACTTTTCTGTTGGCTACAGTCTCTTTAGTAGGGATGGACTGCACCTCAATAATGATGGCTAGAGGGGTGGAGGAAATTTTAAACTAGGTATGGCGGAGGGTATTTTGAACTACACAGGGGTATATAGAGGGTTAAAGGATCAGTGGGCTATAAAGGTAATGGAGGGGGGTGGGGGGAATATAGAGGATAGAGAGGTATGTACATCAAAAAGGGTTGAAATAAATTAAATGGTAATCTAAAATGTATATTAACAAATGCAAGCCTGGTTGAAAAAACTGGGGAGCTAAAATGAATAGCTTTAAAGGGCATGTCCACCCCCAAAACCAACTTTAGAGGTAAGGTAGGTAACTCCTACCCACCCCCAACCGCAGCAATATTTCTTTAAAAAATTCCCACGATTTCTACTTACACAGCCTTCTCTCCTGCAGCGATCCGATGAGAGGCAGCCAATCACAGACGCGGCTGATGTCACAGGAAACGCCACAGGAGAGAAGGCTCTGTAAGAACAGATCTGGGGAAGAAACATTGCGGTGGTTAGGGGCGGGCAGGGGTTACTTACCTTACTCCCAAAGGATTTCACGCTAGTTGCAACGATGGCTGAGTATGGATCCGGATGATGGGAATGGGGGGGTACTGTGCATGATGAGGATGAGGAGTCAGCATGGAACAGATGGCTCACAGACAACTTGAAGTCTTCAGTTTCCTGGACTCTGAAAAGGCATAGCTGGAGAACCATAAGGTAAGGTTTATTTTGAACTACAAAGTGGGGTCAGTAGTGGGTTAAATTATAGTTTTGGGGGTGGATATGCCCTTTAAAAGAAAAGTATTGTGAACTGGTAACTGGATAACAGTTTGAAGGGAGATATAATTCCCCTAGGTTCATGTCTTACTCTGATATGTATTCCAGTCTTGAGTGGGTTAACTCATCCAGAGGATTATTTATTTATTCCTCTCGATAATTTGTGTTTCACCAGTGATCCCAGTAGGGGGCCGGTAGTAGGTAGGGAAATACCAAATGTATTAGCTACAGCCCAAGTGCTGCAAGGATTTTGTTTTGTTTTATTTGTTTTGTCCGATACCTGTTTACTCAAAGAACATATATATATATATATATATATATATATATATATATATATACAATACATTTACTTTACCACATTGAAGACCTGTCCGTTCGTCTGATCCTGCTCACAGTTAGAGATGGCCGAACTCAATGGAACTCAAATAGTTCGAAAAGTTCTAATGAAATACAATTAAAATATCAAGGGTAACTTAATGTAAATGGCTGTGGGACCTGGGAAATGGTCTAGGGAACATGTTCGAATATCCAGGACATTCGAAAAATCAATTTTAATCTCACTCGCGCTATTTTCGAGCTCATTCTCGCCTAGGTATCATGTACATTTTACTAGCAGATTCGATGCTTGTGTATAGGCTTTAATGGACACTTTACTCATAGATTTGATGTTCGCGCCTAGATACCATGGACATTTTACTCGCAGATTCGATGCTCACGTATAGGTTTTAATGGACACTTTACTCACGGAGGAAATTCACCTCCGTTTGCTATTTACAAAGGCTGCAGGTATGGTGCACATTTTAGTCATGAGGGATTTCAAATGCTTTCTTTCATAGATGGTAGAAGTTCCTACTAGACAGAATGCTTAGTTGGATCTGGTTATATCTAATAATCATGAGCTCATTATGTTGATGTGGGTAATGGGAAGCTTTGGGAATAGTGATCATGATATATTGTCATTTAATATAGGTTGCAAAAAGCAAAAGTGCACTGGGTTACCAAAAACCTTTAACCTTAGGAAAGGTAATCTTGTTAATTGCTATTAAAAGAATCACTCCCGCTCATAGACTGGGGGTATATATTCTTAACTTGTTAGCCATAAGAGAAGAAAAGTAGAGCTGTGATACTTTTTATTGGCTAACTAGATAAAAAAAATTCAAGCAAGCTTTCTGGAGTCCTAAGCCCCTTTCATCAGGCTTAGGACTCCCAAAAGCTTGCTTAAACTTTTTTTTTATCTAGTTAGCCAATCAAAGGTATCACAGCTCTAATTTTCTTCTCTTTCATGTAAAAGGGGAAATGGAAAGAAAGAAAATGGCTTTTACAATTTTTAAATAAGAGGGAACAGAACAAGCCTACATGAAGTACAGTATAAAAGCTGTAATAAGGAGTGCAAAAAAGCAAGTAAACAAGCTCAAATAGAAAGTGAAATACAGATAGCTGAACAAGGCAAGACCAACCCCAAAATGTTTTTTAAATTTATCAATAGTAAAAAGATGACGACAGAGTATGTGGGTCAGTTAAATTATAGGGCTACAGATGTCGAAAAGGCTAATGTGCTAAACAGCTTACACTATAGAAAATACTAGTCCTTATAGCAGGGACTGTAATAATATGAAGGGTATAAATTAGGAAAAAGTGTCCTTAGAAGGGAAGAGCCTTTTGGGGCTTAAGGGGTCCCACAGCTTGAAACCAACCCCCCCCCCTCCAGGACCCCCCACACTTATAAGTACCCTTGTGGATCTTGGAAGGGCACAAAGGGCACCTTTGTGGCACTGACAAGTGCCTCTTGGGGCTTAAGGGGGCCCACAGCTCGAAACCGGGACCCCCCTCCCCGGCACTTAGAAGTGCCCTTGTGGCCCTTGTGGCACTGACAAGTGCCATTTTTGGAGGTCCTGCAGATCAAAACCAGGACATCATATTTGAATCTTGTTATTCAAATATGATAGGTTAACGAACGGCGGAATTCAAAAATCCTTGAATGTTCGAGGATTCTTGAATTTGGACATTCGAGGATTACCAAAAACAGTTTGCAGAAAACCGGAAGTAGCAGATGAATGGCAGATGAGAGTCAATGTTGATAAATGTAAGGGATGCATTTAGGGTTTAACAATCCTTGTGCCACCTTTTCTGGAAGTTCGGCCATCTCTAATGGTCAGTGAAGCAACATCAATTTAGGCTAAAGTTCTGTACTGGGGCTATTTCTTTTCAATCTGTTTATAAATTACTTAGAAGTCGGTATTGAGATCAAGGTCTCTGTGTTTGCTGATGACACAAAATTATGCAGAGCTTTGGAAACTTAAAATGATGTGCAATTGCAAGCAGATAAATTATCAAAATGGGGAGATGAATGGCAGATGAGAGTCAATGTTGATAAATGTAAGGGACATTAATCATGCCATGAAGGACAACTATAAGAAGCTAAGGAGAAAGGTAAGGATTTTTTTAACACTACAAAGTGGGGCAAATTTTGAGTGGGGAGGTGGACAAGCAGCTTTACCTTGTGATTTTACAGATAGAAGGGAATTATAAAACTAGACTTTCATTAACTAGTACTAAGGAACAGCATTTCTATACATGGAGAGTAGCAAAATATCTCAGCTTTAATACTTCCACAGGGTGTCCAACAAAACATCTATTTTTTGTTTTTGAGTTACAAAAATACTGATTCTCCTCAGAGACACCGATTTAGTTTTCCTTCTGGTACACAATAATATTATCTGAGGGTTAGTTCAGGAAATAAAAAAACTTTTTTGGGGTTAGAAAGGACTAACAACATTTTTTATATAAAGTTTATTGTGATTACCATTCACCTGTTCACATTTTAAAGTTTGATCTGTACACATCTAAATTTGATCACTGAGGTACTGTAACTTTAGGAACAACATAACCACTCCTGTAAAATAATGGACTAGAATAGTAACTCCAGATCAGTCTGTTACTTTAAATTACCTGATATCTTAATTTTATCTTAAAGATTTGATTCTGCGTAGAGCATCCTCATAAGGACAAAGAACAACACATAAAGTATGCATTTGTGTCAATAGGCTATAATTTGAAACTAAGTTGCTTGGATCTTATCAAATGTCCTTATAAACTATATCCAAGGTCACAAAAAATATTATTTTAAGGATATGCCTGCTCTAACATCACTGTGGGAAGGTGCCTTAGTACCTATACAATGTGCTGAAAATTTCGGAATATTACATTCAGTTTAGTCATTGGATCAGGGCACTTCAACCTGCATTGATTCCAGTATCCATATGATCTATTCAACAGAACAAAAAAGTTTAGCCATATAAAATAATTCAGTCCTGTCTTTAAAGGCCTGAATGGTAATTTTCTTTTCTTTGTAGTTTAGTAGTTAATACTTTATAGGGCAAGGATACAGTAGTAAATTCACGTGCCACTTTTAGTTGAATGCAAAATCAATTGAACAAAGCCTATGTGAAATATTTATACACAACACCATAGGCTAAAATGCAATAAGCAAAGCTTGACTTCAAATAAAAGATATTGAAAACTGTATATTTTCTTCCCCCTTCTTTTTTTCCCCAGCAAATAGAAATATCCAGAAGAGAACAGACTGCACACTACTTTTACTTCTGCATGGTGGGAAGATTCTTTTTGCTGCTCACCACTGTAAAAAAATTAAAAATTATCCTAATTATAAAAAAATTATATTGATTTTTCATTATTTAATTAAATAAATGCCCTAAAAACATCCAAACAGTATCCCCAAGCCTACAAGGAGGAATGATTAATAAAACGTGCTTTTGATAAAAATATTAACCCTTCTATGATACAATTTACCCAGAACAAAAATTCTCTTCACGCTACATGTATTACACTGTGTGTGCTTCAAGGCAGAAGCTTCTTTTCATTAGCTATTGTAGTAGAGGATCTGCAATAAACAGGTGTGAAATGGCATGTTTATTGTATTCAGTCAACAATTAGGAGTGACACTATTAAAAATAGCAACAAAAATGTAATAACCACATTGGACTGTAGCCAATCTGAATAACTAATTTTTCAATTTGTTTACACAAAGATTGCCCAATGTTTTAATACATTTCTCATTTGGACAATGACTTTTTGTTGTCCAGCAGCAGATAATGTTTTTCATATGTTAGCCATCAGATGCAGCTGCTTGCTGATTGACTAGCACCTCTTATGGTTAACAAAGGTCATTAGTGCATCAATGGCCATATTTCATCTTCTGAACTACAGATGGTAACTCTGTTTTGACATCTGATTGGTTGGGACAAAATTAGCAACATTTTAAACTATAAGAACTTTTATCGAATAACCCTGTATAAATTTAAAGGTAGAGAAAAAAGATTAAACCCACTATACACAAGGTAAATTCCTCGTGGCACTCTGCCACCAATATCCCATCTGGATGTATCAACTGATAAAGGAAACTCGTTTCCTTAACCTATCGGAAAAACTCAAGTCTATAGACTGTATGCCAGTGATATACACACATTTAATGAAAAATAAATATATATTAATTCACTGTGGCAATAAAAATTGCGTAATAGAAACACAACAGTAAGGCTGCGCTGAGGGATAAAAGGACCAGGAAGAAGGGAATAGTATTCTGAAACGTTCAAACGTTGGTTGAAGTGGGCTCTGAGGCTCTGGGACTTTGTTTGGTACTTTTTCTGAGTGTCCTCGTATGCAGCGTGCTATTGTTTGGAACTTTGTTTGCTACGCTGGCTTTCCCCTGCTGGGGAGGATGGTGTGTGCTGGTTGTTAAGACATATGGACAACTTTAGGATCGGGACCGGTTTCCGGCTGTGGAGCGGCGCCCTCTCGGTATCCATGCATCCTGGAAGCAGCTACAAGGAACGTTTAACTGTTGGAGGAGAACATCAGCGGTGGTGAGATTGTTCCTTTTCTCATGCTGATATACCTTATTGTAGTGAAATGCATTCATCAGCCACTTTACATCTCTGATAACTAGCTAGGACCTATTGGCCATGAACATTGCACTTTACAGACTGGATTATTATATTATTTTATCGATTAGGGGACACTAAGACTTAGTATTTTTGGTACCCACAATTTTTATCCCTCAGTGCAGCTTTACTGTTGTGTTTCTATTACACAATTTTTATTGTCACAGTGAATATGTATATATTTATTTGTCATTAAATGTGTGTACATCACTGGCATACAGTCTATAGACTTGAGCCAATGGCAATGTCTGAATATTTGGTATGCTTCTTAGAAAATGCTGTGTTTACAGGATATTTAATACACTAAGAAATGGATGCCACCTCTCAAGGCTTAATATATTAAGCAATCTATAGGAGCCAAGATAGCATTTTTACTTTTTTGTCCAGCACCCAGAGTTGCACAAACCAGCTGGTTTTTGCTCTGTCTGTTTGTTTGCAGAACAAATAAAAGTTTTTATTCAAAATGTCTGCAGTTCAAACTGTAATTCCACATGTAAACCACAAAACCTTTATGTCAAACCTGCAACAATTCTTTCAACCACATTTCTACAACTTTGTGTGAAATTTTAACTTCAGTTCTGACTGTTGAAAATTTGGGCTCAAAACTGGCAGATATGCCCTGAAACCATGTTTAGGACAACTGCACATTCCTACCAGCTTATTGATTGTTGCTCACTGTGTTATAGTATTAACATTTAAAGGGCATGTCCACCCTTTTTAAAAACCTTTGGCACCATGCAGGGGATACCCTCCCACCCCCAACCACTCTATTCATAGCTTTAAAAGCACTTTCAATCTCTACTTACACCTCCTCATTCCTGCGCTGTTCTGGTCTGGCTCCCCTGCCTGCCGGAACTGCAAGCAGGGGGCCGTACTGGCAGCCGCGGCTGTGATTGGCTGAGAGGCAGCCAATCACAGCCACAGCTGACTTCACTGTAGAACAGAACAGGAACGAGGAGGTGCCAGTACAGATTGAAAGCACTTTTACAGTTATGAACAGAGAGGTTGGGGGTGGAAGGGTATCCCCTGCATGGTGGCAAAAGCTTTAATAGATAGAAGACTGCCTGCCACGGAGGGATCAGGAGGGAGGGAGGGAGAGGGGGGAAAAGGTTCTACTGAGCATGCCTCAGACCTTGCTGAGGTTAGCCAAGCTACAGGCACCGGATGAGGCACTGACAGCTCCTACCCAACAGGACTTTTTTTTTTTGCACTGTGGGGCCAGTAGTTGGTAAAATTTTAGTTTTGGGGGTGGACATGTCCTTTAAATCCTTTTGCTCTGCTGCTCCTCCTTATATTTCCTTTCTAGTCTTCCCATATGTTCCTGCCCGTACCCTCCGCTCATCGCAGAACAAGCTCCTGTACAGACCCCCCCACTCGTACTGCTTCCTCTCGCCTTAAACCTTTCTTTCTTGTGAGAAAATTCTATTCCCCTCTTTCTGTGTCAAGAAACCTCAATGAGCAGGTTTAAATCTAGCCTTACATCCTACCTATCTGGTAACCAGCACAGTATTTGATTGTTTTATTTGCACTGCATACGTCTCACTCCAGCACTTAAACTCATTCCATTGTATCTGTATGTTACCCACCTAATTAGATTGTAAGCTCTACGGGCAGGGACCTCCTTACCTCTTGTGGCAAAGCCCTAGCACTTCTATTTATATAATTGATATATTTATGTACTAAACTATATATGTATTTATCCCCCTTGTATGACTTTATTGTACTTTGTTACTGTACAGTGCTGCGTCCTCAAGTGGCGCTTTATAAATAAACTATACATACATACAAATGCCTTCAGCAATCCAGTGTGCATAAAGTATACTCACTTATGAACAGAAGGTCAGACAGTTCCCAACATCTCGTACTGTATAAACCTGAAAGATATAAAATACTGGCCTGTACAAAAAGTTGTCCATATTAAATTAGTACTGTAGCTCCCTTTTTATAGAATCCACTCTCCAGTTAAGGCTGTTATTGCTTTTTTGTGTGTTTTTGTTTTTACAAGAAAACTATTTGGACTTAGCAAATATCTGCAGTCGTATTGACTTTATTCCTGTTGTTAATTTGCTGTCATGACAACATGATTTATTTGTTCATACAAGTTTTGCTTACAATCTCCCAGTCTTAATGTGTAACATTCAAAATGTAAAGCTGGCTACATACAATCACTATCGCATTGTGCCGAAAGATCACATTGGTATCTGTCAGCATCTGTCAGCACACATGCGGTGGGAACCGCACACACGGACTCGACCGATTCCCATACACGGTATGGCGATCAGTCGGCCATACACAGAACGATCAGATTGGCTTCCATTACTTAAAGTAAAAGGAGCAGATACTGACCAACAGATGTTTTCAGTCTTTTCCGGCTGACCGTGATGCCGACTACGGTCGTTTGTTGGCATTGTGGTTGGACGGTTTAAGCCCATACACGCTGACAATAATGGGTAACTCCCGTCGTTAGCCTGTGTTGCCACCCCTAGCCAATAACCATTTTCCATATGCATAATAAGTGGAAAATAAATGATTATGTGTCTTCAAAAATCCGCAGAGAAACTTAATCGGCTTTAAAGAACTGTATTCACCTAAATGTCTTTATATTTTAATATGTTGAATGTCAAATTATTTAACTGCATCACTCGCTTTTCTGTTTTTAGTTATTAGTTTAGATGAATGTGTCTGGAGATAATTAGACTGGCAATGGAGATTTAAATAGTGTGTCCAGTCCCATGTACACGGGGCACTGATAATCTACACTTTTGAACTCAACATTAAAAGCTTATTCACTTCTGCAAATGAAGATTTTCTTTCATGTTCTTTGAAAACTGGTAAGAACATTTTCTGCTGCTTTGAAGTAGACTTGACATTTCCAAGAAATGAACCATCTGGACTCTCATCTCACCAATGATAGAAGTGGCAATGTATGAAAACATGTAAATGTGGCATATAAAGGGAGACACCAAGTGAAGACAGAAAATCTTAGCTCTATCTTTATTGCTGAATAACTATTCCCAGCATTCTCGTTGAGCCAGTAAGAAAAAAAAGTATGCTAGTTAGTGAACATGAAAGCTCATTGGATAGAAGGCATTTTCATGTTTGCATGTGTGTGCAATATAAAAGAAGTGTTATTGTAAAATGTATGTCAGAAAAAGGCTAGAAATACTTTACACACATTCAATTCAGTTTATGCAATAAAAAGAGAATATTTACTTTTACTGTAAGAATCCAAGGCAAAGTATCTATTAAAGTGAAATGTGTTACATTCATATTCACAGTGAATATGTGGAACTGAAAAATATTTTCATCTGTGGCCACAGTATTGGAAACATTTATTAGGAATGTACAGTAGTTTTGTTCTAACCCTGGGCTATATTTATAAACAGGCGGTATTGATAGCCCAATGCACAAATCTGAGAAATGTAAAAAGTTTAAGAAGTACTTCTATAAAGAAAAATGTATTTAAGTTAAAAACTATTAAAATTTAGACTGGTGTAACCTTGAATTGGTTGAAAGGCTTTTCATTCATGTTATCCCAGTAATGTAAACTAAAACCACTATGTTTACAATGGATGCAAGTACACATATAACATGAAATCGTATGGGGCCTAGAAATGTGCATTCTTTCCTTAGTAATGACCTATTACTAAGGCATAACTGCTGGCTGGTGTTAATGCTGTGTTTCCATGTGTAAATACTCAAACACCATTGTATTGTTCCATATATTATAGTTATTTCATACAGGAAATTAACAGCTTCCCTACTCACTTATTAGTGCAGGGAGGTTCGGGTGTAACATACCCCAGACCTTACGCTCCCCCTTCAAAACGATACTTCACAAAATATTGCCACATGGATTACAAATTGACTCACCCTTCATTCAGGTTGGTCTTGGTGCCAGAATGCCCTAGATCCTTTTCTAGGTTCTACCCACTAGATCGTTGCAATAAACAGAGGACTTCCACTCCCCTAAATATCCAGTATTTGTTTTTCTCAGGCTTAGTATCTTCCTTTTAACCACTCCCCCTTTCATTTAACTAGACCTTTTTATGAGGGCAAGCATGCTCAGGTATCACTCTGAGGTAGCACTGGGAAAGGGATTTTCCCACCTACCAACTGTCAAAACTGCATGTAAACTGTCAAAACTCTGTCACCATTCCAGCTACAGCAAAACTGCTCACAGTTGAAGAGTTTTTGATATGAAGACATATCAAAAAGGACAACAAATTAAAAAAATAACATCACCCCATTACATGCCCACACTTCCAGCAGCTGAAATCACTTACTCACATTTACAACCGTGCTGCCCTCCCTTAGATATCACACAGCAAAGATGAGTGCTAAAAGCCCACCTCCTAGATGGCCCAGGGCCATGGTTAACATATTGTCATTGGCTGGTGGGAATGTCTGTTACAACCTCTCTCCTCCTCCTCTGCCAGTCAAACAAACTTGAAATGTCCTGTGGCTAGGATACAGACTACATAATCAAGCAGATCAAGGATGGGTGGAGGAGTGTTTTCTCACATGCTAGTTTTGAGTGACAGTTAGAGTCAGACAGAATTATTAAGTCCCCTACACAGCATGGCTAATTGAAGGCAGAGAGAGGCTCAAAATCAGGAAAAAATGGATGGGGAGGGCTGCATACCTTTCCTCTTTTTAAATAAATGGGGGGGGATGCATTGAGGCATTACAGTTATCCTTTAATGACAGCTGAGATGTGAGATGCTTCAGATTGGATATCTAAAGAAATAGGGGGCAAATCTCTGAAAAATGGTATAGTGGAGGTTGAGAAAAAATAAAGTTTCCAGTAATGGTCAATTTAAAATTCAGTATAGAGGTTTCATTTACACGTGTTTACACCTGACAGTTATTCATCAATATTTTTTCTATCAAAGCCTTTTATGCATCTAAAAGTATTTGAAGAAACATCAATGGAGTAAAT
Source organism: Hymenochirus boettgeri (assembly GCA_019447015.1). Lineage (NCBI taxonomy): Eukaryota > Metazoa > Chordata > Amphibia > Anura > Pipidae > Hymenochirus > Hymenochirus boettgeri. The sequence goes on along the minus strand of CM033474.1, from coordinate 180,300,370 downwards.
TATTTTGATAATTATTATAAAGTTTAAGGAGTATGCAACAATTAAAGCATTAATCCCAAGGGTATAGATTTAGCAATGTATATTTACTAAAAAAAACACTCTTCTATGTCAATTTGACCTAAGTGTCTCAGATATAATCCAGCCTCCTTTTGTACAGGCTGTTTTTGTGTTCTTTATTCAAGTAAACTATATAAACCCCTCAACTCACAGTGCAGAACAACCATATTTAGGGATTGGCAGTCAGTCTCCATGTTGGTGTGTGGTTGGTGTGGGTTGGGGTGGTCATACGAAGCATCATTACTCTTTCCCAGTAGGACAGTTGACATTGAATATTTTATATAGAGACACATGAATACCATCCAATACTGAACTAACTATAGTTATACATAACTTACAGAAACAATGGTGACATAAAAAAGGCACTGGAAAATAACTCATAACAGGCAAATTTGATATGCAGTAAAATAAATGTATAAATATTCAGCTGGGTGATATGTGATATTTATATGTCCTATGTTAACTAACGGAAGAGTCTTTCAGAGTTCAGATTACAGTTCACTTAAATTTTGTAACTGAACACGCCAGTACACTGATGCCACTAGCTCATAAGTACCCTGCTGAAAGATTGAGACAGATTGCTTGCACATAGCAGTCCTGGTAACAAAATAAGGAAATAATTAAGAGGATGACAATGACTTGTCTTACCAAAACCGTTTGTTTCAAATCTCTCTGTGAAATGTTTCAGCATTTTACATCCAATTTAGTTTACATTTTATTTTCACAATGCATTTACTATCCAAGTACACTACTAGTATTTCAGTTATTTCTCTAAAAAGTAATTATATTGCTTTTTAGTAAAAACAGTAATTGCCCCTTTAGAATCTAGGCTGAATCAAATAGTAATAAGAAACCTAAAGGGACAGAACTATAGTGAACAAAATAATAATAACAATAATAAATCTATATGCTTATGCTGTGACTGACATTTCTTTCTCGCATTATCCTGGTCCACCTAATCTTCTGTCAGGGGAACTGACTGGGGGAGACCAACACCATGGCACCCAACACCACTACACTGGTTGCATCTTTGCATCAGTGATAACTCACCACTTCTTTACATAGTACTGATTTAATGCTAAAAAAAACACTGTTTTGGAACAAAAGTGGCCCCTTAAAGGCCTGCTGTAATAGGGACAGAAATATTATTTTTACTTTATAGAAATAACATATATATATATATAATTTTCTTTCAAAAATGTTCAAAGATGTACTTCCTCCTTTTATTTCTCCATTTCATGATCCTTTCAACACAGATTTTATTGGTAGAGGTATAAACAAACTCCAGTAATAATGTAGGCTTGGACAATTGCCCAGGTAATAAACTGAAGAGCAATATTTTAGCTTCAATTTGATAATTATCTTTATTTTTTATACAGTCCTTTGGGCCTGGGGAAAAACAGAAAATTGGAAATAGTTGCAAAGAGGAACTTTTGTCTTCATAATGTTATGGAAGTTGAAAAGTACAATTTATGTGTCAGTGTAAAGCTCTTCAATTAATTGTTGCGTTAGTAAAGGTAAAATAATAATGTAAACAAATAGTATGATGTAGCGTTAAATTAGGAAAGCCAAACTATTTATTATATTAAACAACATTCTTTGTATGCATCTTGAAAACTACAAAATGTTGGCCTCATTATCCAGTTAAGGTTTTTCTAGCATAACTTGAGTTTATAGTTTTATATAAAGAATATAATAAAGTACAGCATTTTGTTATTAAACAGCTGATTAAAGATTTAAGGCAAACCATCTCCAAAATCAATAAAACATATCTCTGATGCTGACAGAACAAACCTAATAGTTACCTAAAATTTGAATGAATTCTTATTTATGGTGGCAAGTGGCATTTTATATTTTTCAAATACTTCATTGCTTTACCAGATTACACGAATGTTCAGCTGAGTTGGGTAATAAGTTTTTTCATATCCTTAATTAAATAAGGCACAGAATTGTAATAATTACTTTATCTAGTTCAACAATTTATAGAATGTGTGAAAACAACTGTCATTGGTTAATGATCTTACATATAAGAGCTACACAATATTCCAAGTTACTCCCATTTATCTGGAACTAGTCTTACTTCTAATGAAGTGTAAAATAGATGCTAATGTAACGTTAAAAATTAAATTGTGCTTAAAACTAGATTGTATTAAATTAAAAAGTTTACATTAACAAACTTAGAAAACAAGCATACATTTTAATAAATATCTTGGACTCATGCAGGCTCATTTACCCAGAGCCGCTATTGCTCTGGGTAAATGCACCTTCCGCAAATCAATATTTCGATTGCGAATGTGGGTAAATCCCGGAAAGAGATTTACTCACTGCGGGACTTAAACGCCAGCTACTTGTGATTTTTGCGAAACCCATGCATCTGACGCTAATATGGAGTTGAAGTCACGCTAACCAGCAGTGAACCGGTTAGTGCGACTTTAACTCCATTTATTTGGCCAGCTAGTCTGGGTAAATGAGCCTGATAGTCTATAAAGAATGAGATATGTTCAAATGTATCAAATATTGATTATTTGCTGTGATGTGGCTAGCACTTTCCGAACCTCTTAAATATTTAAGGTTAGGGGATACTGTATGTATCCTGAACATTTATTCCGTATTGCTTTCGGTTAAGCCCCTCATACACGGCATTGTTATTTTAACCCATTTGGCAAATGAAATCGCTCAAAATATCGATAGTGGTTTTTTGTTTTTCCAATCAGCCACTCGACAATATCAAGTGCCCATCACCTGCAGATTTGATGGAGCCTTTCATATGAATTAATGTCCCTGAATATGCAAAATACCAATAATAGGGTGAACCAATAGTGGAGAAAAAAGTGACTATTACTTCTCAGACCAACACAGTTTTTTAGCTTTATCTGCCAAAAACAAATACTTTTTTACCATGTCAATATTCTAAGCATTTAAACATACTGAGGATGGAACTGTTAACTAAAATAGAACCTTCCCATTTTCTTGCCCATTAGGATAACTGAAGAATCCAGCAGCCGTCCTGCTCCAATTTGGTTTATATGACCTGGAACAAAATTTAAGTTTGGCCAAGCACACTCGCTATCCTATCTCCGGTGCTGCATAACTCAAAGCACAGATTTCAATGTGCCACTTGAAGCCCTAATCTAATGAAAAGGTGCAATAGGGGAAACGGCCTCTTTATTAGATGGACGAAAACATTCCAGAACCTCTCTTCCACAGGGATATCAAAATACAAATAAGGCTAAGGCTACACTACAACGTGTTCTAGCACAACAGAAACGCATGCGTTTCAATTAGCAGATCACAGCACAATGCAGGGCTGTGCACCTAGTATAGCCAGACCAATTGGCCAATGCTAGCATATGCTTTGTAATGCATGATCTAATATATGTATAATGAACCTTATATCTAGTATCATTAGTACAGTATTTCATGGGTGAGGGACAAAAAAAGGAACTGCATTATTATTGTCAGCAGTTCATTCTCCGAAAAGAATGAAAAGATTTGAAAAGATTTTAACAGGACGTAACTATATATAAACTATAAATGTGAGTAATACATTGTTTCTGTGAATCATGAGCAATACACAGAAAAGACACCTTTAAGCATATACTTCTCTTTTTTTAAAGGCTAAACAAATAAGCAAACATCACATCTGCTAGCTGTGTACTTTAGGCAGATCTACATTGTTAGATTTAGCATACATATTAGGGAGTGGCTTTTAGTATGACCTGCATTTCTTTCTAAGTTTATAAGTAAAATCGAGAGATCCAAACAGCTTTTAATGGACAAGTCATGCTGCTTTATTTGAAAACAGCGTTGTTCTTTTGATTAGCAATATGCTAATCTGCTGGCGGCACACAATGTTATATTTTAATGACTCATGTCGACTCATGCTTTGAATAACATTTAGGGCATCAAAAGATATGTTTACAATATGTTACTAACAAAAGGATATTACATTTTCAAACAAAATTTAGGGTAAAACTTTTGATTTATGCGTGATAAATAACTTTATTTACTTTGTTAAAGGAAAAGTACATTGTAAAATTAAGGTAGGGTCATTTGGAAGCTGCAGCTTTAAAAATAAATCTGGCATATTTCTTGTTTCCCTAAGCCCCTCCAGAGCCTACTTTTTTCCTTTCAAAGTTGGAAAACTTTGAAAAGAAAAAGGTGTGCTGAAAATTGGGGCAAATTTTAATTGGTGGAGTAGACATGCCCTTTAAGTAGTAATTTTGAGGTAAATTCTTTAACTATCTACTTTGTGTGTGTTTTGGGATTTTTATAGCGATAAACTATTTGTTTGGGGTGTGTCAAAGTTGTGACTCAAACCCTTTTCTATGTTCGAAATTCCAGTGGCAGTAAAACTACAGTATTTCAAGGTGCAACTACTACAAATAACGACCACTAAAACTTTGTTATGATGTTGAAATTTAGTCATTTTTGACAAAGCTTTGGTTTCAACTGCCGTAGTTCTAAATGAAACAAACCCTAACAAGTTTATTCATCTAATTATAAACTATTAGTAAGAGTAGCTTTTAAGCACTCAGTGTTTAGATAGAATGCTGAAAAACTATATTATCCCTAAAAAGATATAAGAGATTTTAGAAATGGCATGCTTTGTGTTTATCAAGCATAAGGTATGAAAAATAGATAGATAGAGGGTTATACCATGTATAGATTAGAGACAAGGTCAGATTTACAGGTTTCAGACAGATCTTTTGTAAACTTTCTTAAAGGAGAACTAAACCCAAATTTTAACACTCAAGATCCCACTACAGTAAATAGCATTAAAGTAAATATAACCCTATGAAAAACTTCTTGAAATAATTGTGTATATACTTAGACTGGCTACACTCCTTACCTCAGTCACATGCTCCTTTGCCTGATCTGTCCTGCAAAAGGATTAGCTATAATAGCTAGAGACTACTATTGGGTGTTACCAACTGTAACAAGTTCTTGCAGTATTTTAGGATTGAGCATGTGTTAAGAACAAAATGGTCAGTGACCAGGTCAGTGACCACACTGTGCGATACTGGAATGCTGGGAAATAAAACACAAACCCCATGTTAGAAAGGTAAATGTTCCCAAACTACCCATTTCACCCAAATTCATACATAGGTTAAGAATATATATATATATATATATATTATGGATAAAGTGATATAAGTGCAGCATGGCATGAGACATTAGGAATAAGATCCCTGCCCGAAGAGCTTACAATCTAAGTGGGTGGAAAAACATACAGATACAAGTGGGGGGATGGGTACAAAGTGCTTGAGATGGTTAACAATCATTTGTTGTGCTGGGGCTCAGAAAGGTAGGATAACAGTCTAGATTTGAAAGCTTTTAATGGATGTTACCTGGTGAAGTGAGAAAGGGAGAAAGTTCCAAAGGTAGGGAGCAGCAAGAGAGATCGGTTTAAGGTGGGAGGAGGCAGTGTTCGTTGGGGGTATGTGGAGAAGATTTCCTTTTGAGGAATGGAGGGCATAGCCAAGAAGATAAGGGACCAAGAGAGAAGATAAGCAGGGAGTTGCAGTAGAGTGAAGGGATTTAAAGGTTAAAAGAAGGGTATTGAATATGATTCTTTGTCTGATGGGAAGCCACACTATGGACTGAAGTAGCGTGGTTGCAGGCTCACTTTTGGAGTAGAGATGGCCGAACTTTCGAAAGTTCAGTCCGTTTTTGAACTTTCAAACTATATAGAAAGTTCGAAAGTTCGAAAACAGACCCATTAAAGTCAATAGGAGTCAAATAGTTTGAAAAGTTTGAATGAAATACAATTAAAATATCAATGGTAACTTAATGTAAATGGCTGTGGGACCTGGTAAATGGTCTGGGGAACACATTTGAATATCCAGAACATCGTGTTCGAACATTCGATAATTATCCCATAAACGATATTTACTTGTATATTGGTATAATACACATTTTACTCGCATATTCGATAATTCCTTATTTACTCACGTGTTGCTATATAGACATTTTACTTGCATATTCCATAATTCGATATTTACTCACGTATTGCTATATAGACATTTTACTCGCATATTTGATAATTCGATATTTACTTGCCTATTGGTATAATAGGCATTTTACTTGCATATTCGCGCCTCAAACGTTCCAACAGTATATAATTATCGAAAGTCTGAAAATTATCGAAAGTCTGAGAAATCTGGGTCCGAAAATAGTTTGAGAAGTCAGAGTCCGTTCAAACTCGAATAGTTCTGCTCGGGTTCGAGTTCTAGGCCATCTCTATTTTGGAGGAGAGTGAGATGATCTGAGCTCCCGGGCTTAAGATAGTAGAGAAATGACAGGTCGGGAGTAGCAGAATGTTACAATAGTCAAAATGGGAAATTATAAGGGCATGCATGAGCATTTTTTTAGTGGAGCGAGAGAGAGGATCTTGTCAATATTGCTTGTCAATCGACCCTTGCTTGTCAATCCACCCTTCAGAGTGACATTGTTAATGTGATGAGAGAAAGAAGTCAAAGATTACTCAAAGGCAACGCATAGATTCAAAAGGATTAATTACCATATTGTCAATAGAGAGGAGAAGGGTGGAATAGGTCCTAGTATAAGGGGGGAAATGATTAATTACATTTTAGATTTTAGAGTGGTGCACAATCAAGGAAGAAATAGAGAGCTGACATTAGCCCCTGGTTTTGCATTTAGCTTGTGGAATTCTGTAAAAGTCTTTTTAAAGATATAGCTTTCCTAAGAGTTTCCATGGAAACATGGTAAATACCCAGAAGTCTCTGTTCCCTATTTGCATATTGCTGAAAAGGCAGTTGCAAAGCCTGAATTCTCTCCCTATTCTATTTAATTTATTGGTGATGACTTTTTATATGAAGGTGCTCTTCCTTTTGAAAGTGTTGTTCTAAAGGGTTTAGTTGTCCTTTAATTGTATTAGTAGAAACAGAGGTGGGCAAGATGACATTTGATTGAGTTACATACAGTCCTTTTACAGACCACTTGCAGAATTCTTGAGTGCTTGTCTTTTTCATGTATCAAATACACTTTATATCTCGGGTACCTACTTTTTTCTCCCATAGTGCAGACGCCTAGAATCAGACTAGAGCCAGTGCTATTATAAATCTACTTCTTCCATAATACCCTTCCATAGTATGAATGGATTTATTTATATAGCACTGAACAGATTAAAGAGAAATTTACAATTCTTTAATCAATTCACATCAGGGCCTTACCCTGAAGAACTTTAAAGCTATGCTCACAATGTACCAGTATGCCCTTCATGTTGTTTGAACATGCTGTAGTTGCTTGGTTCAGAAGATCCAAAGAGACCTTCTGCAGAAGACAAATAAAAGTCTTTTTTTAACCAAGGAATGGACAAACTTCTTACAACAGCTTCACTTTTTGCTATGTCCTATTCTCCCAAGCGTTACTGAATATCAGTGTAAATAACAGTCATTGAGCTTGTTTCCTCTTCTTTTGTGTGTCTAAAGTACTTGGCATGCCTGAATGGTCATACTATATTCCACATTATTGTTTCATTCCCGTGTGTTTTCTTCCCTATACTTATCTACCTAAACATAGTAATGTGTCAAAGCAATTCTGGCACAAAATTGACACAAATAGTATAACTTCTGTCTTGTGTCTCCAAGGATCACTGTCAACTTCAAATACTTCAGCCATCTGGGGACACATTTTATGTTTTTCTAAAATTACTCATACATAATAAATGAAAGTTTACTATAATAATGCTCATGCATAAATAAAAAATACTTTGCATAGTTAATTAAGCATACACTAACAATGTAGAGTTTATTTCTGTCTAGAAAAGTGATTTGCATTATGTACTTACATAATAAAGTTTGAATAATTCTAGTGTTACATTGATATAAATTAAGAAAATTAAAATATGTTAATAATTGGAAAACGAGGGCTGAAATCAATGGGAAGTTTGTTACAATGTCGCATGCAAAACTTTAATATATGTTTGGTCATTTTTTTCAACAGGCAGAGGTAAATATTAACTAGGGGAAACTTTCATTGGTGCAGTAAATTAAGATTTTATAATAGCCTCATTTTCCACTTTCCTACCTAATAGCCCTGTGTTCTGCTCTCCTATCTAATAACCCCGTGTTCTGCTCTCCTACCTAATAAGCCAGTGTTCTTCTCTCAAACATAATAGCCTTAAGATCTGCTCTCCTACCTAATAGCCCTGTGTTCTGCTCTTCAATCTAATAGCCCTGTGTTCTGCTTTATTACCTAATAGCCCTGGGTTCTGCTCTCTTACCTAATAGCCCTGTGTTCTGCTCACCTACCTAATAGCCTTGGGTTCTGCACTCCTACCTACCGTAATAGCCCTGTGTTCTGCTCTCTTACCTAATAGCCCTGTGTTCTGCTCTCCAATCTAATAGCCCCATGTTCTGCTCTCCTACCTAATTGCATGTGCTCTGCTCTACTATCTAATTGCCCTGTATTCTGCGCTCCCACCTTAAAGCCCTGTGTCCTGCTCTCCTACCGAATAGCCCCGTGTTCTGCTCCCCTACACAATAGACCTTTGTTCTGATCCCCTACCTAATAGTCTCTTACCCAATATACCTGTGTCCTGCTCTCCTACCTAATATCCATGTGCTCTGCTCTCTTATTTATAAAGGCACGGTATCTCACTATCTTTAGCGGTGCTATTTTTACGACCGTGATCATACAATTATGATCGTCTATACAATACCATTATGGTAATCTAATACCTTATGTTCGTAAATGTACGGCCCCAGCTGTATTTTTGCTCTAACTCGCCATATCAGATATTTCCTATACTGCGGGTTAGTAAATATGCCCCTATAATTCCAGTTTGTTACCACACCATAAACAAAAATATCACAGCTTACTCCTGTCCCTACATTTTATTTCTAAAAATTGAAGGGACATTTTTCCCAATTTTTATTTTGTCCCAAATGCATTTTGGAACACATTTTGTGGTTCATATCAAATGAAATCTGACCGGTTAAACTGTGTGTGCTCTGTTCAACCCATTATGGGTTATCACAACATTTGGTGTGTAATGCCAAGAGATAGGAAAGCAAGGCACACACACACAAAAATAAACCCAGAAACCCATTATAAACAACACAATGAGTTTCCCCCGCCATCAGTGTTAAAATATTTTCTCCATACCTAGTTAGGTCATCTTTACCATTCAACACCTCTTTGGAAATAAACCCCAGTATTTCCAGAAAATATCTATAAACCAATGTATTGGGTGAACTTAACCATTGATACAGTATATCTTTATAGTTAAAGGGTAACTGATGCTGGCGCAAGATTCTTCAGACTTCTGATCTTCATTTCTGCTGCAGGTAGGTCAATGTCTTTCATATGAAGACCTTTGTATTTAGGACACAGTTCCTCTTTAACCAGTTAATTGGTTCTTTTAACCACCCAACACAGGGGGGGGGGGGGGGGGGAGTAAATGATCACATTTTACTATATGAGTGTTTATTTGTCTATAATGTTATATATTATTTTTCTGAGCAAATATAGACTTACTACCCAGACATATCACTTCAGTTCCAACAGTTTACCGTGAGAACAAATGAGCTGGAAATATTTAAAATCTGTACTTTTTATGTTTATTTTTGGCAATCGAGGATAAATTTTAAAATAACAAGATACACTATAATTCTCCATGATATAAATATACATAAATAAACATATGTACCATAAATTGTGAAATAAAAAGATTAACTATAATTCTCCATGATATAAATACATATAAATAAGCATCTACCATAATAAAAACATCTGTATTCATAAACTTCTCTCACAAAATAATCCAGCAGTGCAGAAACGTGTTTTCTAGAGCAACTTTAGTCCACAACATTAGCAGCAGAGGGGAGAGAAGAAGGAGCAGATTGCAGAGATCCACTCTTCCTTGGACAGAGTATATACAGTAGTTCCCACTGACTGAGAGAAATATTAGTAAGAAAGTGACTGAAAGGGCTGCTTGACTTGCTGTAGCCAAACATTTCCCTGACTGGACATTAGACATTTGTGTAAGTTACCAAAAAAAAAATAACGAATAAGAAGAAACAATCAGATAATTGGGGGCAGTTTTTTAGTCTTTAGGCCATAGTTTATCAAAATATATTGTCAATGAGTAATGTAAGGTGTTTCACCACTTATCCAAGTGTCTTTCACAGTTCATCTGAGTGGTAGAGGTATTCCCCAGCATATTTATAGAGGTGGCATTTTAATTTTACTTTGATGATTCAAGTTGTAAAGATCCAATTAACATAAGTCCCCCTGTGCAGTGAAACTCACAGTCAAAGTTTTAATACAAGTGCATTTTTCTTAAACTGATGAGGAAAAGATGTTAAAATGGCCTCTTTCACGCATCTTGCAGACCATTCGTCAAAATTAAGATCCTCGCTGTCCTGTGTGACCATCATCCTTATTGTGTGTTTGCTCTGACAGCCCTAGTGGTGTAAAGTTCTTCTGTGTCAAAACAGCATATACATTGTAGGCTTTCTGTAAACTATAATCTCCTCCTTGTTGTCCTTGTTTTATCCATGTAAAATGGAGTACATAGGGAATCCCATGGTGAAGCCATGTTTATGTCATATAGAAATTGTGAGTTTCACTGCATATTATGACTGGTTATTTAGTTTGAACTTTAAAGGTGCTGCTCTCCAGGTAAATAAATCAGCACAATATAAAATATTTATTAGATGTTTAGCTTTGTACCAAGTGCCAAATAATATTCAGACGTTGAAGACTGATCCTTCTGAAAGAGCAGGACCTGATGAGAAATGAGAAAAATATCTATTAGAATAAAACTGATGGCAAAAGTATCAAAATTGATTCGAAGAAGATTGACAGATTTAAGGTCAGCATCTACAGTACAAGGTCAGATTTAAGGTCAGCATTTTTTTCTCCCCCAAGAGAGAGGGGGCAGGGATGTGATGTCACAGTGATGTCATTATGGGTGGGTGGGGGCAGAGCTGGGGACAGTGGAGAAAAAGTTAGGGTATGGCAGCAGCTGGAGGCAGGGTTTGGGGCATAACTGGACAAGTAGTGGGCGTTCCGGGGGGTGGGGCTGCTGGGGACGGGGTTTGGATAGGATTTTAGCACTGACTGCCGGACTCTGAGTTTTGTCCCAGCAGTCAGCACAATCCCACCTAAATAGGGACTTCTGGCAACCCTGCTCTAACAGTACACAAATTTATAATCATACAAAATAAGGGGGCAAGTAAAATTAAACAAGTAATAAAGGTTATTAACAATATTTTACAGAATATAAGACAGAAATCCAGCAAGCCTTATGTCTCTAGCTTCTCTGGATCTTAAGTAATAGGCTTGTAAAGTTCTACTTCTTTGTTTGTCCTGACTGTCTTAGTCTGTGACAGTCACACGATGTGCTGTGTAAGAAGCCCAATCCCCCCAAAATCAATATTTTCTGAAGCTTTTTACAGACCTGCAATCATACTCATTTCCTTTGTCATTTCATAATGGAAAGCAACAAGGAATTACATAGTAATAATAGTCACATATCTATGTCACAAATCATGTGACCACTGACAAAAGCCTGTAGAAAAAGGCAAATCAAATAATAAAAACAAGTGTAGTAAAATTATTCATAGTAATGGAGGTTAAATAAAGACATACATCCATCAAGTCCAACTTTTATACCCACCTCTTTAACCCCACCAGTTGATCCAGAGGAAGGCAACAAAAAAAAATATGGGGGGATTCCTTTCTGACTCCAAATGGCAATCGGAAAGTATCCATGGATCAAACAGAGTATATTTTTTAGTTTTAGAAACTTAACTTCACTGCAGAAAGTGCAGGTATGCAACAAAGTAATCACATAGTAAAGGAAAACCAACAAAAATATATTTATGGCACACCATCTGGGTGTTTCTTTACAAAAAACAAGGAATACTTCTAACAGTGTTATAGAAAGAGACCAGTGTTATTGAAAGGACTTTACATATAAAATGTGCTGTGGTTTTGGTTTTTTTAACAGTTCCTTTTTAAAAATGTATTTTAACTAAAAGGAAACTATGGTACTCAATTATTTACCTGATGGATTCTCATCCATTCTTTGTGAATGGAACCATATAAGTAGTCCATAGTAAATAACAAAAAAACCTACCACATAGTAAAAACTTTATCCCCACAAACTTATTTTAATATAATTGAAGTTAAGCACCCTATAACATATTTTCCCCTAACAGATAAAATGTACCTTTAGAGTGAATTATAAAGTAAGAAAGCGTCTTTGTAGAAAATGTATTATTTATGTTGCCCATATTACGAGTCACTCTATGGATCCTAAAATGGAACATTGAGATATCAAATGATTTCTATTACCCGGCATCCAATATTATGCTGATTTTGCAGATAATATAGTGAGGTGATTCATTAAGTTTCCATTTCACGCATCCTAATAGCTGCTGCGAACAAGTGGCAGAGTACAGCATTCATGTAGTTCGCATTATTAGAGACTGATCCTGCCACTTTGGATGAAATAAAACCTTCATTAGGTTTTAAGAGATGTGCATGCAGAATACGTAATTGTTGCTTTATATTTCTATTGTAAATTGTACAGTACAACCAAGTTACAGTGCAAAATCCACTGCCTTTTTGTCACAGTTATTCACTGTATGCTGTGTAGATCTGCTTTTGTTTTTGTTTCACATATGTATCTCCTTTGTCAATCTTACCCTAAAACAACAAATATTCTATGGAATCTATGTAAATAAGACAAGGCTAATGGATTATTTTACATTCCCCTTTTCCCCTGCTAAAAAGAACTTTCAAAGCCACCCAGTATGTGAAATGATCTGATTTAAATCATTTCATATTTTGTTCTGAGACAGTTAATGGAGAGCCTTTTAAAGGAGAACTATAGCATTAAATTATAATCCTCCCTTCCATGCACTCCCTATATGTACCATACACTTACTATATTTACTATGTCATTTCATGGTGGTCTCTCCTCTCTGTATAAATACTTATAAACCAACGGCATTGGCCATTAATAATAAAACAGATTCTTAACTGACCATGTCTAAATTTTACAACATGGTGGTAAAAGTTTAACTGTTTCCAGTAGTTTATGAATTCGCCATCGAATAGTAGTCAGTAAAAAGCCATGATGAGACACCTATGGGCAATACCGTGTTGCCACTTAATACCATATGGCCACAAAATACCATGTGGTATTGGTATTTTGTACCTGAGTCTGTATTTTAAAGGGTGGCCATGACATTTTATGACACTATAAATTTAAGAATATGTCCATTTGTGTACTACATACCACATACTACAACTACATACCTTAGGTAATAAAATGTTCAGTAATTTGAACCAAATTTTTTCTGATTGGTTTTCTATGATTGTATGGTCACTACTAGTTGCTCGCCATATAATACGGTTGTATAAATCCTTATTTTGTATACTACATTTACTGTAATGGTGCTATTTTAATACAATACAGACATGCATACAAAAGCCTATATCTATTAATGATTAGTGTGTATGTTTCTGTTCATGTTATTTATTTTTTCTGAGATCTGTTTATGTTCCTATCTCTATCACTAGAACATGTGATCCACACAAAAAAATGGTGAATGCACGGCTTTTAATTTCAGATAGTAATCAAGGGGTGGCTTCATTGGGAAAATAATGGTATATTTTAAAAATCCAAAAGGAAAGATGTGGGGGGATTATTATTATTATTATTATTATCTAGCATGTGAAAAGGGCTGAAGAATTGTATATACCAAACCTGCCCTTAAACTAGGGTTTCCAGATCAGTGAAAAATCAGAGGACACATGCTATTTTTACCAGTTATTTTTTTTTTTACATGCATTTGATATTTGAGGATAATTATTGTCCCTATTCTGGAGTAAAGATGCCCATACTTTAGTACCAACCCTCCAACAGATCCGTGACATTCATTCAATATTCCTGGAACCTGGTGGTTAGCCATGTGTGTCGTGGCATTTAGAATTGTTTTTAACTTGAAGAAATAAACTTTCAATGTTTAAAGTACCCGTGTGCTGCCTGCTCCTACCCTTATCTACAATATTCCTGGAACCATCTTTCCCATTCTACTTCTCGACAGACATAGGATCGCGAGGTCTCACCTTTGCCAGAAAAGAATACAAATTATCATTAAATATCTGCTTACAAAAACATGTAATAAACTGGTAAAAATAGCAGTTGGGGGCAGATAACTGACAAGTCCCTAGTTTATTGTTTTAGGGTGGACATGGCCTTAAAAATGCATACAGCAAGACTAAGTCAGCAGTAATGCAGTTTAAAGCAATCAGTTTGTAATAAGTGCAGCCCTGTTAACTATATTTTTTAAGAGCGTACTAAAATCAGCAGGTGATCTGGAAACCTTACTTTAAAGAAGAAATTAATGTTTCATTCCAGAGAGCAATTTACATTACTCACAGTTTATTTTTAGATAGTAAAAAATAGATAGATTGTAGGGCAAACTAGTTTTGTTTTGATTTCTTACTATTATCCTGTGAATGTTTTGTTTCTTTCCACCACATTCAACTACAGTAATCTAAGGTCTGCAGCGCACATCTTGTGACTGGGTGATTGAAATATATAGATATATAAATACTCTGTTGGCTGTCATTGAATGAAATCTCTTCTTAACATCTCTGTCAGATTCGATTCCTGTCAGTGATCATATACTATATCCAAGTCCAGGGCATCATAAATATCTACCAAAATCAGTTCTGAAAGCTAAATTATTATCATATGTCAGAAGACAGATAGGGGCTAAATATACAGATATAAGTAACAAAAATGATCACACATTTACTAAAACAGTAGCAAGGTGACAGTCAATAAAACTCTAGCAACAGTATCGTAAGTTACTGTTTTCCATTTGTCATTGACCACTTAGTTAATAAATTACTGGTATCAGTGGCAAGTGTTTTTAACTAGTCTGCAGGGTTTCATTTCTCAAAACATCTCCTGCAGAGAACTTTTAGTCACAGTTTGTTGATCAACATGTATATGAACACCAGAAATCTAAGAATCTAAAGAAGGAATTAAAACCTTATTAACAGGAAATTGAAAGAGATACAGTGTTAGAAATATTAAAAAAGAACACTAAACTCTATGTGAAGTACAATGGCACAGCCTTCCCAACACACACATACCCTATTTTTAATAAAGGAGTGCGTGTACACCAATTATGGGGGATGAGATTCTTTAGTTGCTAAGATTGTGACTTGTAATTAGAATTGGGAGTAATTGCTCCCACTTCCCTGTTTAGATTACGATATATAGAGTTTAAATGCCCAAAAATTAACCTTACCTGGGGTTTATCCCTTGAAATAATCAACAAACATAAGTCTGTGTACAAATGTACATAAATATAAATGCAAAAAAGGGTTTATTGCAAAAATAATACCAAATTATATTACTGGTATACCAGGTGCACAATGAAGACCATGCATTGCTATAATTACTTTAAACAATCTGAGACCTATCATTTATAATCATAGGGGCATATTTATAAAGGATTGTCTTTTTTGCCAAATAATTAGCGCAGCACATCGCAGCGAAAATAGCGCCATTTGGGGCTTCGTTTCGCCTTATTTATAAAAAAGCGAAAAAAAACACACTTCACGGCTGAAAAAGGCGAACGGGCGCAATAAAGAGCGAAAAGTATCGCAGCGAAAACTTAACGCATCTAAGAAGACTGCATTGCGAAAACCATTCGAAACCAGAAAAGCCCACTAGAAAATGTCAAGTTCAAAATGGCCACCTCACATTTACCAAGAAGTCAATCTTCTTAGAATTTCTCAATTGGAATACAATTTTCTTTTGCACTGCACATTCGCCTTTCTAATGTGCGTTCGCCTTTCTAATGCGCGTTCGCTTTTCCAAGGCATATTCCATTATAATGTGCATTCGCCTTTCTAATGTGCGTTCGCCTTTCTAATGTGCGTTCACCTTTCTAATGTGCGTTCGCCTTTCTAATGTGCGTTCGCCTTTCTAATGCACGTTCGCTTTTCCAAGGCATATTACATTCTAATGCGCGATCGCCTTTCTAATGTCGCTTTTCCAAGGCATATTACATTCTAATGCGCGATCGCTTTTCTAATGTCGCTTTTCCAAGGCATATTACACTCTAATGCGCGATCGCCCTTCTAATGCGCGTTCGCTTTTTCAAGGCATATTACCCATTAGAATGCCTTTTCGCTCAAACAATGACTTTTCACTACCTTCAGGGTCGCGCTAATCTTTCGCTCTTTTTAACGCAAAAACCACCTTTCGCTCTTTTATAAATCGCGTTATGCCTTTTTGCTCCTTTTTCGCTAAAATTACCATTGCGAAGTAAGGCGAAAAGGGTTTAGCGATAGCTCGCGGAAACGGTTTCGTCATTCGTTAACGCTACCTTTATAAATAGCATTAACTGTCTTTTTGGCGAAAACCCATGCGAAAAGCGAATGCGAAAAAATTTCGCTACTTTTCGCTCTTTTATAAATATGCCCCATAGTCTTACCTACAATATGTGTATGTGATTCCAACTGAGTATTGACCAAATGTTTCATATTCAGCTACTCCTTTAAATCCTAATATTTAAATAAATGGGTTTGCATTCAGGACCAGCACAGTTCTTTTGGCTGCCCTGTGCAGTTCCTTCGACTCTTGGAATATTTACTAGTTTCCATGAGATTCCACTAATGCTGCCACTAGCCAATGGTCACTGATATGCTGCCTGGTACACAGGTACACAGGTTTCACATAATACAAATAGGTGAATTGGATGAACTGCCACAGTGTGGCGGGTCCTAAATCAAGTTAATTTACATGTAATTTGTTGTTATAATAAACAAAAATCTCTCAGTGACAAAATATTATCTATGTTTTCTCATTTACTCATTCCATATTTATCTGCATTTTACTTCAGGAGCATAGGGTAGGTAAAAATCTTTATATTGAATAATTTTAGATATACATGCCATACAGTTTCCAGTATCACAAGGAGAACAAATAGATATCTGGGGTTATTGGGGGGTCCTTATTCCACCGTAGATAGTAATGAGTTGTCCAGGAATCAGTCCCGAATCCCCCAGCATTGTTGTACAGGGACAGGAAGGGTGAGCAATGTGTACAGCAAATTAAATTTACTGTAGACAAATGCTAGATTTCTGTAGTACCTGGTTTGATGTCCTTGAGAGTGTACTTTTGAGCATATATATGCCACTCTCTCATGAAAAGTGTCAGAAGAATTTTTAGGGAAGTATTGGCATCTGTAAGTTATACAGGTCAAGGTAATAGGAAATATTGGTGTGATTCACCTGATGAAGGAGACATAGCGTTCTCCGAAACGTTGTTTGTTTGTGTTACATAATAAACAGATTACTCTGATTAACAGTGTGTGCTTCCATATCAATGTTTGTGCACTGCAGCCCTCCCTCTCCATCCCTCTCCCTTCCGTTTTGCTCTCCCTCCCCCAACCCCAACTGCTATATTAGTTTCTACAGAAACTCCCCCGAACTCTACTTACCTTACCTCTCTCCCCCGGCGTTCTCCACTGCTGGCAGCCGCGTCCGTGATTGGCTCCCTCTCAGCCAATCATGGAGGCGGCTGACGGTCCGGCCCCCTGCTTGAAGTCTCATGCAAGCAGAGGGCCGGGACAGTACGTCGGAGGAGAGAGGTAAGGTTAGTAATGATCGGGGGAGTTTCTGTAAAAAGTAATATGGCGGTTGGGGCTGGTTACATCATAACTTATAAAAAGGAGTGGACATGCCCTTTAAGCTTTTTGTAGGTTATAATGGTCAATCTGTTTTTTAAATCATATTTTAGCACTGAGAGTTTATACAATAACACCTAGGTGTGCAACAAAAGAGTTAAACTCAGAAATTGCTTTATTTCTGCCTATTTATATTTTGCAGTACAGGGTTATTTACTGTAACCCTAGAAAATAACCTCGCATTTTCGGTAACCCTCAAAAATACGATCGGAAACTCGAAAGCAGTATTTTTGAGGGTTATCGAACGTAAGAGGTTATTTTCCAGGGTTACCAAAAATAATCCTGTACTTTGGGTAATGCTCTAAAATCCATTTGAAACCCTCAAATGTACATTCCATTTTCCGATTTTTGGATCTTCCGATTATTTCCGAGATCCGTAAATCCGAAAATAGAACGAAACTTAGTTTCGAACATCTCTATTCTCTTGGTAGGGTTTAAGGTATGACAATACTGTACATTTACAATCTTTTATACTATGGGTTAATGCTAACCCAACAGCTGAAATGCCAAGCATCTTTTGAAATCATAGAAGAGAATTCTTGTAAGATCAAAATATACAGCAATAGAAAAATCTAAACAATCAATGGGAAAAGTGTCAAACACAGACCTACCTGAGGAGCCAGAGACACATATCAGAGATTTGAGACTTGGTTGCTCACATAAGGCTGCTTATTTAGATGGTTGGCATTTGCAAATCCAAGAACACCAAATTGAAGGTGCCAGCCTAAATATCTTTCACCATGCCTGATGTAAAGCAAAAAAGAGGTAAAAATTAACATTTGTAATGTTGATGAGCATTTTATCAGATGTCACTGTCATCTAATCTGATGGAACAACTGCCAAATACTCAGATCTGTCTTAAAGCATTAGACCCTGAAAGCATAGTTGAAGCATGTTCCTGAAGGCATCTATTCATCCCTATTAGAGATGTCCGAACTTCGCAAAATCCGGTCCGCTCGAGGATCCGCGAATTTTTGAAAAAATTTGAAAATTCGAAAATCCGCGAGCAGACCCGTTAAAATTAAAAATACCCTTGAAATAATGAGATTTTTCGTATTTTCGAAAATTTTCAAAATTACGAGTTTTCACGTATTTTCGGGAATTTTCAAAATTACGAGTTTTCATATATTTTTGAAAATATGTATTTTCGAAAATAAAAGTAATTTTAGTAATTTCGAATATTTTAGAAAATACGTATGTATGGAATTAAGAGAAATTCTTGTATTTTCGAAAATTTTCGAAAATACATGTTTTCCCGTATTTTGGAAAATTTTCAAAAATACGTGAAAACTCGTAATTTCGAAAATTTTCGAAAATACGAAAAATCCGCGAATCAGAAGTTCGGAAGGCGGAAAATCCGGAAAAATCCGCCGTTCGCGAACGGGATAAATCTGCGGCGGATCCAGTTCGGATCCGCGAACCGGCCATCCCTAATCCCTATGTACTTCACCCCTTCTCTTCTACTTCCTGGTTCTTTAAGACAATTATGGCCTTGACAGATGGTGTCACAGCCAATGACTGACTGTTACTCACCTAGCTGCCAAGCTGTCCAGTAGAGAGCAGCAAACATTGGAATAAATAGCTGCCTTCAGGAACATGTTTCAACTGTGTTAGCATTGCAGTCTTCAGGTTTCAGGGGAGCTCAAACTATGCAAACTTAAATTTGGGCCTTATTATATAATATTATCTGTAAACTTCATAATATGTATAGCTCATTGATTATATTAAAATATAATAATATAATAATATCACATTTTGCATTTTGAAAGGGAATAACCTTGCTATGGGAATGAAAGAAGACATACTGTATACATTTCATAATCCATTCTGATTAAATATATAGATTTTTATTATTGTGTGTATGATTGCCATGAAACCAGAAAGGTGGTGTAGGTGTTGAAGTGTATCATTAGGTTTGTGTACCTGTGTCTGTGTGGTGTGAGTATACTTTTGAGTTTATTACTGTAAATCTATAATTTTTGATGGTTTAGGTATGGTTGACATGGAAACGGTAGGTAGGTTGTGTTATAAGGGTGTATTAATAGTGTGTGTAGCTGTATCTGTGTGGTGTTAGCTGGAATGTTTTGGCATTTTACACCATAAAACTAACTTTATTGATGGTTTAAGTACAGTGTGGTTTAGGTATGGTTGCCATGGAAATAAAAGGGTAGTTTGGCTTGTGATTGGCCCTGCAAAACTACAACTCAGCATTCACCAACAGCAGATGGCAGCAAGGAATACTACAACCATCTGAAGAACCACAGAATGGACATCCCTGGTATAAAAGGGGGAGATGCAATAAATAGTAGTGGCGTTCAGCCCCGCTACTTACCTGCGCATGATCCTGATCGTGATTCAATATCATCTTTGCGAACCTGGGTAAATTCCGAAAAAGGGATTTACTCACAGCAAATGCGATATTGAATTGTGAGTTAAAGTTACGCTAACAGGTAGCAAATCGGTTAGCGCAAATTTAACTCCATAAACTTGCCCAGTGGCTCATGGTAAATCGGCCCCACAGTGTGTAGTTAGTGTAGCCTAGGACCCAGGTCCATTTCATTCAGAAAGTGACTGTTGGGATTTGACTTGACCCTTAAACCCTGGAATGTTTGTGTTTACGGATTGCACCTATTATAGTCAAATTGAAAAAACACAGTAACGCTCCCACTGTTTGTTTTGCTAGGTAATACCACACTTCTTATATGTGTGCCGCACACCTGTACAGAATTTTGTATCTCTAGCTCAGGCCCGGGCCCCACCTGCAACATTGGATGCCGGGCCCCACCCCCTCCACGAGGCCACAACCTCCTGTTTAAAAACAGGTGATCGTGAGTATGAATGAAAGACTAGACCCAAACTTCGATTAGCTGTTTCAATAGGAGGTTACAGCCATGTGGCTGGCCATCCTACCATCTGGGCCTACGCTTGCAGTGGTGGTGGGGGTGGCAGTTATGCCACTGCTCTAGCTCAAAAAACTGTGGAAGGAGTTACAGTTCAAAAAAAGCGGAAGAATAAAAGGGAAGAAGAAAGAGGATTTATTAATAATAATAAAAAAAGTTATTTAAAAGTTATTCTTTATCTAATGAATTATTATAATGTTAGTCTATAATGAAGTATTTACCTAAAATAAATGTAATTGTTAGTGGTGCTATTTCTTTTCCCAAGCTCATTAGTTGATGGTAACTTATTCTGATTGATCTGCTTTAAAAAGAAGCAGCAGGCTCTTACAGGCTCTAAATCGGGTGTTCAGTGCAACAAAGTTTTCACTTGCAGTCAATATGCTGTTTGAATGCCCTGTGGTGACTTTTTTGCTTGAGGCAGGGCTGTTTAGGACAGCACCCTAGAGAAAGAAAAGGTATTTGAAGGTGAGAAACATTTGCCAACTAGTCAAACATTCATTTAGCTCCAGATCCATATACTTGATTTAAACTCCTATCCCAACGACTGTGACTAACAGGCAGGGTTGAAGCATTAATAAAATATTCAATTAGTATTTTAGTTTTACTGGTTCTGGTCCCCAAATAGGAAATTACCTGATCTTAATTTTTTATCTTTATTCTCTTTCTAAACAGAAAATATAGAAGTCTAAAGGTGGGCATACATGGTCCAATATGTTTCCGATAGATTTGCTATAGTCCGAATCGTAAATCCGATGGGAAGAACCAATCGAATATCCCCACCTTGCACCGGCAATCTTCCATAGTTTTCAAGCTGAAATCTATGGAAGGTCTGGTTCTAGTAGATGGGGACTATCGTAAATTTTCCATCTTGCCGATCAGTTTTTTTTCCGATAGAGCAATCGATATCGCCGATCGGTCTATTGAAAACCTGGAAAAGTGTCTTCAATAATCCAATCAATTTGATTGAATTGATCCAATACCTTAAGACTATGCTGGGAATTTTCCACCCTTAAAGGTATAATTAGCAAATAGAAAAGCAAAACAGAAATAGAAAAGCTAAACAAGCACAGAGATTTCAGAAAGAAAAACCAATTTGTAAACAACCATGTTGAGATACCATTCTGATTCCTAGAAATACCACATTATTTTTCTGTGGGTTTTTGTTTCCTTTTTTATTGTTTTAGGCCTACAAAAATGTTAATGCTTTAAACAGTCTTGTTAACTCAACATACCACTGAAAGTGCACTCAGACATTGTAGGCAATAGTTTTCAAGGCAATCTGATCACAGAAATACTGAGTACAACCAAAACACTAATGTTCAAATGGCAAAAGCTGGGTACATGGGATTTGTCCTATATAGCTAATGTGAGTATGTCCGTAACCAGCATTTTTGGTGTAGGCAATCATTTGGGGTTGGCACCAGAAGCAATCATTAGGAACCAAAATATGTCCCTCATCTATGGCTGGCCCCCTGTACTAAAGTAAAAGGAGTTGGTTGTGATCGAAAGGTGCATGGCGGTCACGGGCGTTCTCCCTATACTTTTTATAGGGAGAACGCCAATAACTGTCTGTAGACACATCCTTCAAAGATAACAGACAGAATCTGTAATATTTAAGGGTTACTTGGTGATTAGTGTTCATTAAGCTTACTTAAATGGCTAGTTCAAACCCTGGCGATTGCGCACCAAAAAAGTTAATGCGCCAAGATGCCAATAGACATGCTCAATAGTTATAATGGCCATTAGTTTATGCAGGGGTTAAGATGGTGCATCAGAACAGGGGACTCATTGGAGAGTGTAAGCAGTTCATCACCCTGAAAGTCTCGGGCACAGAGCATACAGTACCAGCTCAGAATTCCAGCAAATACATCTACTAATTTCTAAAATAATAATTTGGGTTTATGTGTTAAATAATTAATTCATTTTTTGCAATCAGATATACTTCCCGAACTGTGAACACATCTTTAAAGCCCAACATAAGCTTTGATGCTTCCAAGAGAAGAAATAATAAAACAGATTCTGATTTCAAATGTTCTTTATCCCATTGCCTTTATAAATAGAGCTACTCTGTAGATTCCAAAACAAATCTCAAATTCTTCCAAGTAAACCTCTGAAATACATGCTATGCATGTTGCAATCGGTTTTGTCATACTGGGTTATATTAATACAGCAGAAGTGTTTGTACACAACTTCCACAAAAATATTGTGTTACAGTGTTGTTACCAAATACTAGTAATACAGTACCAAATAAAAAGTCTGTTGGCTGCTCGTTTATGGCAATACCATTTTTATACTGTGGGATGTGGCCTTTGTATTAGGGTTCAGGGCACCAGGGTTTTTTTAACCAAAGGGTTATTCTGCTGACATAATAGGGCCTATTTTCAAAATAGTTATACCTCATCTTTACCGTGCTCACACAACAATACTTTACAACCACAAAAAGTATTAAAAAATAGTGACCCATAAAAACACCCAGTTGCCACAAAATTGCATTATTTATTATTCTAAAGTGGCCTTAAAATAACACTCCATTGATCCTAACATTAAATAATAGGCCTAATTTTTCCCCTTTAAATATGCCCCCTGTCTCTCAAAATTGGCATAGGGAAGGCGCGCAGCTGCTAAAAAGCAATAAGGATTTTCAGCCCGATGCACCGAGAGCCACTGTTGGCTACCCGGTGTAAACTCACCAGCGATGCACTTTTAAAATGTTTCAGAACGGAATGCCGCTGTTCGCATATAACATTGATTATGCCGGCTGCGCAATAAAAGGGTCACTTTACTTACTGAAACAACTTTACATTATCCGAAACTACAATTTGAGAGAACTAAAATGGTGGTCCTCACATATTTATCTGTGGTTGCATTGTTCATTTTTGTAAAATGGAACCTAAAACTGCTACTAGAGTTTCAACTACTGAAGTCACTTGGCCTTGCGATTTCATCACCTTAACAGTAAACTTCTGTAACACAACAAAGATCATCCCTATAATGGGTTATACACACATAACTAAAGTGCAAGTGCCCAAAGGTCTGGTCATGTTAATTGGAATATTCATGCCTGGTGGTTTTAATACATACTAAAACTGTAGAATTAATCCATGCAGTTGAACTAATAACATGCAACATGTGTAAATAATGAATGTCCAAGAATTACACACACCATCTCTTTAAAAATAAAATGAACATTTTGCAATGATTACACGTTGGTTGCATGCAGGAAAAGAAAGATAACTGACCATGGCCCTACCTCAGGTAACTAACCTTGCAACAATCCTAGATAGATTGACAACCTTCTGGACCAATCATTTTGCAATCACAATATATAAGGCCAGTACCAGGAACATTGTAGGAATATCAAAATGTAATACCACAGGTGTTTTTAGATATAAGACATCAAATCTATAAATCTACTAAGTGTATGGCCAGCTTTAGGCATGAATGAATATACAATGCAAACAGACAAACAGAACTCTGCTGTATCAAAGCAGAAATCTATAGTATGCAGGAAAAAGCAGATTGTTGAACAGAGTTCTCTTTTTTGTAAAGGTGTCTATACACTATTATATACGTTACCTTCTCACTTTCCTGTGACATTTCCCTGATGTCTGAAGGACAGCCCTGCAAGATTTTTTCTGCAATCAACTTGCAATCAAAGAATGAATGGGTCAAGGGAACGTCAGAAAGGTGAACCGCCACTGTATTTAATAATGCTAACATGAGGCTGGATCTAATTTTTTTTTTCCAAAGCTCTTTTTGTTTTTATTTATTAATTCTGTGTGAAAGCTACAAATATTTACCAAAACATCATTTCTAATCTTAAATATTATGAAAATATCATCCATAAATATGGTGTCATCTCTGGAAAAAAGATTAAGCCTCAATTAACTTTAGTGGTTGCAATTTGGTTGCAAACACTTATGAACTTTAGTGGTTTGGAAGTTTTGAGTGCTGAGTCCTGGGGTCACCATTTAGAACAACTTTAAATGCAGCCATAAACCATAAGATCATTTTGTAAGGTAAGTAATCATTATATGGGGGAATTGTGTTTAAACTTTTTCCTCTTTTTATGTGAAACCAAATTTTCACTGGCAAAACAGATTAAAATCAGTGGGACATAAATTTTCCTAAGTTACAAGCTTTATTTAATTATAAGGCTAATGGTCATAATACTAGTGTATACATTGGATAAGAAACTGGAAAATGGCATGGGGACCATTTAGAAATAGCCAAAACATTAAAAATCTAGGGGGAGATGCAATAAATGTATCTATCGCACTCATTCCCCCAATGTAGAAACCACTTTGCAACCCTTGTTACATCATGTGAACATGAGCGGTAAATTACATTTTTTTGCATGGCTTTAAAGCCACAATTGAAAAGGCTTAATTTTGTGCAAAAAAATCACTTGCATTGAGCTTATTCCAAAAATCTTTTTAAATAGCTCAGGCAATACAAAATGAGTACAAAATCCATGCTAACACAATAGTACATTTGGTAGTGTGCGTTTTGCACTTATTTTTTTCCTTTAGCACGGGATATTGCCTCTTCTTGCAAGAACTTTCTAAGCTAAACCAAAGGCAGCTTCAGTGCACTAAAAAGGGGAATGGCACCCAGAGCCACCCATCTCACCAGTGCTCCCTGTGGTTTTTCAACTCTTCTTATGGAAGGGGTGCCCCAAGCTGCTTCCACCTTTATGTAAAAATACAAACATAAATAGCAATGTTGGCTCGTAAACTGTAAAGCTGACTGGTAAACTGCCGGTCTGGCTACTGGAATTCACACACAAAAGCAACAATATACTGTAGAACTGTCTATCTCTCCCTACAAATATCAGGCCTTCCCAACACACTAACCCAGTTGGAAAGAGTCTAATGGTGGCCATAGATGAACAAATATTATCAGGCAATAATCATTCCGGGTATGGTGCCCGCCAACAAAATTCTTATCAAGATTTTTTTTTTCTAGTCCCAAAAAATATTGATTTGTCAGTCTTATGTAGTATGGTTTTTCTATAATCACCAGGAACGTCTAGTTGTAAATATGGTCAAAAAACTGCCAAGTAATTATTTAAACACAAAATAATAAACTAGTATGTTTAATAAAAACTGTATGGCCTTAAAATACATCATGTGTTCAATTTAAACAAAGGGATGCTCTGAAATGTTAACAGATCTGATAAAATTAGATTTTTATTTAGAAAATGCTGCCAGTTTGTCTCACCATTAAAGAAAAGTGGTTATAGTGAACATAACAAAACATAGGTAAAGGTCCAAATCCTCATTTTTAAGGCACATTATTGTTAGCGGCATGGGTGGACGAATTAAAGGAGGATTAAAATTTAAGGATGCACAAATTCTGTTCAGGCTAGCGGTTCTGCAGAATGGCCAATCATTTCAACACAGAATTTTGAGTAGTGGACACAGATTCCACAGTCAAAATCCAGTGACAAAACTTTTTGACAATCCAAATTTTGTGGCTAATCCCTCACAGGCATTTCACAACAATAAGGAGAGATTAACCACAACTTTGAAAATCCTTGTTTTACCTTTAATGGATTATCTTGTAATACATTTCACAGATCTTCCTCTGCAGCTGATGTCTATTAGAAAAGCAACAGTTTCCCCATGTGAGTTTTTTGCTGTAAAGTACTGTAAGATCAAGTCGAAGAAGAGCCTGTTTACAGCCAAACCACTATTCAAGGAAAGTGTTGCCAGTTCTTTTTATCTTCCACTAAACATTCTATTTTAGATTCTGACCAACTATAGATTATAGAGCTGTAAAAACATCCAAAATGCAGGAGAGAAAATCCCCTCAAAACTCTTATCCCCTAGTCAATCTAGGTTGAAGGCTTAAGAGATATGTAAAAGCCGACTTGTATAGTGTCTAAATCAAAGCTGTATTGGTTGTCTTAATGTTCATCTAGTTCCCGGGATATAGACTGTCAAAAATCTTCTAGTAGAGAATGGTGCTAACATCTCCGCAAATCCTTCAGTCCCCCACACAATGAAATAATATATGCATCTAACCTCACTCTTGGTACAGTTTTAGTTCCTTAGTCATCCCTGCCAGTCATTGCTGACATGAACTGAAACAGCAATGAGGCTGGACACATAAATTAACCCACTGTGTATAGGGGGCTGAGAAGTGATATTAGCAGAAGTTTCTTTTACTGGACATTGAACAGTGAATTACAATTTTTACTAATTTTGTTCTTAAATGTTATTTCCCATTCCTTTCCATGACTGGTACAACTTCACCAGAACAAGGTGTTGAAATGTTTTACCTAATTAAAGAACCCTTTCTTACCAGGATTCTATTTCTAGCATCTCTCTTTTGCATCTATCTCTCTTTATTATCATCAGCAATTTGTATCCTTGTATGAAATTACATAGGAACAGAAAAGAAATTCCACTGTATGACAAACAATCGGTTAAAAATGGTCTTTTATGCAATAAAATAGCTAGGTAATCAATATGATGGTTTTATTGCATATGTCTGGTACATTTTATTTATTTCAACTGAAATACTGTTGGAATAAATGAGGAATATAGCAGTAATAACATCTGGTTAGCTGGAAAGCATGCAAAGTGACTTGGTTTATAGTTGGCGCAAGTGTCATTTCCAGACTTTGTAACAATGTCTTTTTGCAATATTGTTTGTGTTTTGCTTTTCCTTTCATGAACCATCTAGTGTCAGTATGATGAATATAATAATTACTATGTTATAGCGTTATTGTGTTGATAAGAACATGTAGAATATGTATGAGAACCATATGTAATGTATTATGTTGACAACAAATAAATAGCTGAATAGGATCTGAATAAGAATATCTTTATTAAGTAGTTAGAAATGTTATAGGAAAAGATCATAACACATAACACATTTTTTCTTACTTATAGACTGCTGGTTAAAAAGGATATTACTTTTAAGTAACTCCTAACCAGAGCAATATCTGTGTGAAGCAGTCTAGTTACTTCTAACTACTTTCTTGTTTCCACAAGCCACTGAGTTAGGCATGCTCAGTTGGCCACAATTAAGAAGGAATAGAGATGCTAAAGGGAGGGAGAGAGAATAAAAGATAAAGTAATTGCATTGGTTAATATTCTGTTGGATGTTATATAAAAGCAAACATTGCATTTTTTTATCAGTAGTTTCTTGGCTTTAATTCAGGGGGAAAAATGTAACTCCTTTGAAACTAGGTGTACTGTTTCTATATTGTAAGATAATAGACCCACGGTGTCAATTGTTTTTGGTATATTTCAAGAAGGGAAGATAATATTAATTGGAAAGTGCTGTGATACTAGTTGTCTGACAATTATAGGTAGAGAGCTAGCACAGTGGTTCTCAGATTTCCATATGTTGTGGCACACGTGGAAATGTAATTTTCTGTTGAGCCACACCCAAAGTGACCCTAACTGTATATCCTTACATATTTATTTTTAGTTTAAGCCAATCAAAATTTAACATGTGGCTTATGAGTAGTGATGGACAAACTTCCTGACGTTCGGTTTGTTTCCGAACATCAGTAAAAGTTCGAAGCTAGGAAACTAACCCATTTAAGTCAATGGGAGGAAATAGTTTGAAAAGTTTGGATTAAATACAAATAAAATAACAATGGTAACTTACTGTAAATGGCTGTGACACCTGGGATATGGGGAACATGTTCATATAACCAAAACACAATTAAACACTTCTTTCTCCCACGATCGGGCGATTGTCAAGTTTCTGCACACTACATTTGAAATGGCCAATTCGAGGGTTACCGAAAATCAAAGGATACATTCGAAGGTTATCGAAAATCAAACATTATACTTGAGGGTTATCGAAAATCGAACATTAGATTTGGGGGTTATCGAAAATCAAACATTTTATTCGAGGGTTGTTGAAAATCGAACATTACATTCATGGGTTACCGAATTTGAATGATATATTCAAGGGTTATCGAAAAATCGAACATTACATTTGAGGGTCATCAAATTCGAATGCTACATTCGAGAGTTATCGAAAAGTCAAGGGTTACCAAACAATACATCTGAGGGCTACCGAATTCGAATGCTACATTCGTGGGTTATCGAATTCAAACACTACATTTAAGGGTTACCGAATTCGACCACTATATTCGAGGGTTACCGAACTATACATTCGAGGGTTAGCGAACGCTACATTTGAGGGTTACAGAAATCGAAGGCTACATTTCGAGGGTTACCGAATTCGAGGGTTATATTCAAAGTTTGTGGATTTGAGAATTAGATAATTATCAAATTTTTCGATAATTACTCGGGTTCGGGTCCATCACTACTTATGAGTGAAAATTTGTTCATTATTTAAAAAATAAAAACCTGGCTATCAATTAGTCTATCTTATTATACATCTTTATAATCGTATTTTTACAAAAAAAAAAGAATATAGTATAGTATAGAATATATATAGGTTACTTTATGCATAGAACACATGGCAGTATTTGTAAAGGGTAAATATTCATAAACACTTATTTTGAAAAAATAACAACCATAAACCGATAATCAATAACTGCATTGTAAAATACCGAGCAGTCAATAGGGCGATATGTTTCACTGAAGTTGACCTTATTCCATATAAAAATATTAAAAAACTAAAGAGGAAATATAAATGCATCAAATGTCTTTTAATGCATGTGGTTTATATACTTTGCTTAAAGTGAGTCCTAATTGTATTTTTAATAGTGTGGGGGGAGAGACATTTTTTGAATGCTCATACATAATATAACATAATTCACAATTCCCTAAGATTAAAGGTCAGTGTAATATTCAGTTAATGTTTTAAAGTTAGGGTGATGAATAATTCAGTTCTTTCTTGGACCCAATAAACAAGGATTTAAGGGAAAAAAAACATCACACACAAAGGCTGCAAATAACTAGAGGTAACATCAGATTGTTTTCCATCAGGAGATCAATGCAGTGTGGACATAATTACATTAGTGAATGGAAACACAACTTCAATTCCATGGTGGGGGTCATGGTTTTTTTCTACGTTTATTGCAGTTGTTAGTATTTTAACATGAATTCCATTGCAGTGTATCCAGATTTGTTTGTGCCGCCAGTTTTACCTATCTCCGCACTGGTCTTTATTGAAGGCAGTAGCCCTACCTACACTGCACGATCGATTTTGCCCAGGAGGCTGGGCCGGGATTTCAGGTACTGGGACATGCCGAGACTGTTTGGATGACGACAGACACCGTGTGGTTGTAGCTCCCCACAGTAAGTGTGATTTCCTTTTTTCCATTTCAGTGTAAAACATATCTGATGATGAAGTTGGTTATCAACATATCAACACTCAATATTTTAAGGTAAATTGCAGACATCTAATGAGCGTTAATTTAGCACAGCAGTTCCATTTCAGTTAAACCACCCCTGAAAGTACTAAGTAAGCCGTTTTTCTCCTACTCTTTACGGTAGGTGCTTATTTACCCATTGATCTATTTTGGAGTTAAAGTTGCAGTAAACAATTCAATTCAATGACTATAGCAGCTTTGGTGGCTGTGCGGGTATTGCACAAGACTAATAACACAAATCCCATATTCTATTCCGGAAGGGAGGTTTAACCAGAGCTATTGCTGCCCCTTAGTGCTTATCTCCCAGGCTGCCAATGAAAATATATTTCTGCAGGATATCAGAATTGAACTCCCCTTATTGTACCATCCTTCAGAATAGTTGGACTTGGTCAGCAATTTAGTTTTAATAATATAAAAAGAATATTCAATTTCCCTTAGATTTGTTTGCATGTTTGAGAAGTGGAATGAATCAGCACAATTCTATTTCTGCAATAAGGCACTGCCAGAATTGGATTACCTTCATATGACCCTCCCTTAGGGCTTCTACATTTGCAAATGTAACACAATTAGCAATGCCTATTAGAGTCAGGATTAAAGTGGTTAAAAGCCAGTTACTGTCCCAAGTGAGGCTATGGTAGTGAATCCGTAAAGTTATAGAACATTCAATCACAAAAGCAGAAGCTTTAATTGCCCTTGAGCTATGCATTCAGTTGAACATTATGCAGTAAATGCATTGAACATTTTGTCATTAAATTAACTGTATCTGCATCCATATATAATGTTTTCTTATGAATGATGTCACCTCACTCTACTTTAAGGTTAGTTTATAACTCATTAGATTTCAAAAATCCCATTATTAGCACTGAAATATGAACACCAGCCCAAACACATTGGTCGGTGAGTAAAATATCATTTGGTATCATTTTTCCAGTTTAATTCTATTGGGGCGATTTACTTAGGTGCGCTGCCGGCGTGCAGCGCTCCTGCCCCTTCTTAACGTCACGCTAACTGAATTACGCTCAATTAACTTGCCGTTAAGGATTGCTTTGTGACAGCTACGCCGCTGCTCTTAAGACATAAGTATTTAAGGCCACTAATAGCTGGCGTTAAATACTTACGTCAGCCTTGTGCAGCCTCTTATGGGAGATTTGCCCAGAGCAGTTGTGGCTCTGGGTGAATCTCCCTAAATGTGTTCCATAGCCTGTAACTCTATTTTCTTCCATGTATTTCTGTGTATTGTTCCTGTTCATTCTCTTCATTAAAATCTTATGCCTTGCATTCGACATAATTTCATCTTCCTTCTGTCTCCAAAGATCTTTTATTTTCTGTGATTAATTTATCTTCATGATATAAATATTTATTTATTCCTTTATGTTGTTATTGCTGCTTGAGTGACTGTGTTTGCTGCATTGCTAAGCTCTGCTTTTTGTAGACCACCACAGTGTCTCTTGAGGAATATCAGTGAAATCTTTTTTGACACAGTTCAGTGAAAAATGACACACAGGAGCAAAAGGAGAAAATGATTGCGATCAATGCTATAGGTTTTGTATGTATACAAAAAGTGTTTGATCTCTCTTTTTGCTTTTGGTTTTGTAACATCCCAGAGGATAACTGAGTGAATAGAAAATTTAAGGTGCATGATGACGTTTCCATTGAAAACCAACCTTTACTGGAAACGCTGCAGTCACTTCACAAATACATAAGATTCTTCCTCAAGCCTTGATACAAGACATGTGAATTTACGTCTCCGGATACAGTGTTCTGTGAACTTAACCATGACCTCCTGTTTACTTGTGTATGACTCATCTTGAATCAACACTAGGCTGAGGCTCTGTTTACAGTATTTTTCGATAACATCCTTATTTTGAAACACTTGTGATAAATTTATTGTCACTGTTACACAGATAAATTAGGTATCAATGCTAAAATTAGTGGATATCCTTGCACTCCTCCAGTTTAAAAATGATCAGTTTTTAAATAAACAGTTCACCATGAAAGATAAATATTTCTATTTCCATAACAGTTATTTATAGTAGTATTAACATGATCCTATTTTTTGACTAAGACGGCTATAAGTCTTTATACCCTTGTGCACTAAACATCCTAATGTCTCTTGAAGGAATAGACTCTGTCTGGTAACATTACCTCCCTTGGAAATCCATTCCTTTCCTTAATGTAGCAAAATGTTTTGTGTGCTATAGACAAAACACTTTAAACCCTTAATCTTAACAGATCTCCAAACGTCAGCTACAGTACAGCATGCATACTATGATAGGCTCTCTAGCAGTAATACAAATCATGTCTTTTTTCCAGATAAGCATGCATAATTTTAAAGGGCATGTCCACCCCCAAAACTACAATTTTCCCCACTACTGGCCCCACTGTGTAGTGTTGTAAAATCCTTACTGCACATCCCTGCTACAAATGGTTCTCCTGTAATGTCCCCCCAAAGTCCAAAAAACTGTCCGCCAGGAGCAGTGCAGGGAGGGAAATTTTGTATGAATATTATGGAATGTCCTTGTCAATTTATTGATATTCATACAGTAGTTTTCATAACAGACATGCTTAAAAATTGCACTACAAAATTCACTTAAAAATTCCCAACTAAATCAAGTGAACACAAAGTACGTTTAGATGAGTTAATGAGCTCTCACATCCGCTAATGGATATGCATGAAGAATTAACAAGGTTGATCAATGTATTTTTTTATTTATCCTAATGTGAAACATTTTTCCCCAGAACACCTGTACATTATAAGATTCTTCTCTACTAAGTTGCATTTACAGACAGTACTTGTAAAAACTCCTGTATATTCAGTAACTAAGAAGGCTGCCGTGCTGCCAGTACAACTCACAGCCCATGTAGTTTTCAAAGTGTCTTGTGAGTATGTTAATTTATTAACCACCCCCCTGACCCCACTACCCCACTATATATGTCTCCACATCAATATGGAAGTCCCTGAGAATACCCATTAGATGCTTGTTTCCCTGCAGATTATTTCCAGCCAGCAGCAATTTCTAACAGCCTTCTCGGGGCAATACAAAGTATTTAACAGTTTTAAAATATTTTCCTATATTTTCCTAGCAAAAAGAAATGGTTTCTACTTTCATTGACATTCAACAGAGTGACTCTGTTGGGATAGCAATATTTTAGCAAGACAGAGTACATGAGGTTGCTGGTTCAATTCATCAGACTAACTTTTTATTGAAATTTTAATATTCTGTTTCTTAAATCCATGCAAGCTAAGAAATAAACTACAAAAAATACTTTTCTTTTTGTAGGATAAGCAAAGGAATATATAATTTTCATTTTTAGGGAAATAGCTTTTACATTTAAAAAAACCAAAAACTAAACTAAAATCGCTGTTCTGTCAGGGAGTATAACTGAGCCGTAATATGGTTGGCTAACAGCTTTTAGAGGCAAGGCTGCAACTTCCTGTAAGGTGTACTGCATACCCAGCTAAGGTGGATTATGGGAGCTGACACCAAGTTCCCCCAGGTTAATTTCATGAATCACAGGGTGTTGTATTTTTGTGAATGTGCTCTGTTTATTGGAACAATATTGTCTTTAGTTACCCTTTAAGGTTAGTGCTGGATAATTTTTTTTGGGACAAAAAAGAGATGCAGGTAAGATTGTTTTAAAAAACGAAATATTTAGAAACACAACAGATACATTGTTGAATTCCACAATATCGCACCTTTATTTAATAATTATAAGTCTCTACAGCAAATATTTGCTGTAGAGAATTAGAAATATTAAAACATGAAAATGACCTTTTAGATAATCAACTACCTTGCTTTGCAAAATCTCACCTGCCACTATACCCCAGTAATAGCAACAGCTCCAGTGATTCTACCACAAACTTTCTTAGTATTCCCTGTGTTCTGTCCCACAACACTTAAACTAGGTAAGAAAAAAGTGGGTGTGCCAAGGACCAAGGTGTTTGAAACATGTTGCGTGTGAAATAAACCTATTAGAAGACTTAGAAGAGGGTCCTCAGCAATGCTTGGTACACCAACCATTCTTCTTCCCACCGCCTGCCGCTATTCCTCCATTGGCAGTCTGGACCACGGCAATGGGAAAATATGCTCTTCAAGAAGTGCATCTTTTTATGGGCCTGACCCTAGACAGAAGTAACAGCAAATCTGCAGCTTCCTGGGGAGTTCTACTTTCATTAAGTATTTTGGACAATCTAAGTGAAAATTTAAGGTTTTAGGTCCTCACCTTGGGTACATTAAAAGAGGTGGGTTAAGAGTATAATCTTTTTTTAATTCTGCAGGTTTCTGGCATTCTTTGATTCTGGCACTCCTTGTAAGTAACAACTTATTTCCTAAGAGCTACAGAAACGTTACAGTCAGGTTGTCATGTAGTTATTTGACAGAATGGCTAGTCAAAGGAGGCAGAATAAAGAATTCACTAAGTATGTGCATCTAGGTATCAGTGTCCAGGACACACTGTAGGGAGGACTGCAGATATCATGAAAAGCAAAAAACCTGTAGAACTAAATAAACATTTTTTTACCACAAGGCTGCTGAATTCAGTGTTTAGATCTTTTAGTTACAAGTTGTTCTTGCTTATTTGTATTTTAGCTTTAGTTCCCCTTTAGAAGGATCTGCAGCCCCATTGGATGCTCATTATTCAGAGCTGTTTTTTTAAAATTAAAATAAAGCGAATACAGTAAAACTCTATACCAAACTAAACCAAGCAAAAAGTAACATAAGCCTTTCTCAATTGAACAGCTTTGTCCAGTCATATTGATAATGGAATTTTGCAATGTAACCCACAGTACTTGGTTTATAAAGGATTCAGGATTATTTTACTGCTTTCCCTCTGTCTTAATGAAAGAAGACAAAATGGGGAAAAAAAGAAAAAATCATGAGTCTTTGTTACTTTTGAAGTCTTTATTTCTTTTGACCACCCAGAAAGATTTTTTTTTTTTGTCTTCCAAACCTCCCTCATTCTATTCTAAGCCTTAAGTAGTAGGAGGGAATACAGACATATCCAAGAGGCCATGCTCTTTAATGAGTTTTATGTGTTCAGCAAAAAAAAAATGAACCAGAAAAAAGAAAGACAAATAACTGTAAATCCAGCTATCTTATAGCTAAAAAAAATGGCATATAATTATTCTCCTGGCTCTAAGGAAAAACCCTAAAAGGTAATTAGTCATGAAGTGATTAATGTGAAATGCAAAACATTTGCTTCCATGTGCCCAGCTCTGCCATATTAAAACCCTTAAATTCATTAGAACTCAAAAAGTCTGACCTTTGCAGTGAGATTGTGTAGCATGCAACATGCAGTTGAAAACTTGCCCAATAAACAAACAGAAGAGTATCTTTATTATCTTAACTGTTAATGTCTTAAGCATTACAGGCAGCTGATATGACACATTTTAGAAATATCCTGGCATTGCAGAACCCTCACATCATATTTTAGGATTAGAAATGCATATAAAGACATTGTTCAGAAGTCACTTTGTTAAGAGATCTTGCTCTGTAATCAGATTACACAATAATGACTGAACACGAGAAGGGTGATTAACAACTAGTAACAGGCTTGGCTGGTTAGATCTTTAAATACATAAAGAATGTTAAAAATAATGTGTAAGTTTTATTTTATTCTAAAGGA
Organism: Hymenochirus boettgeri; assembly: GCA_019447015.1. Classification (NCBI taxonomy): domain Eukaryota; kingdom Metazoa; phylum Chordata; class Amphibia; order Anura; family Pipidae; genus Hymenochirus; species Hymenochirus boettgeri. The sequence continues at coordinate 180,264,719 of CM033474.1, read as the reverse complement.
ACCATGGGATAACGGATTCTTTCACCAGTGTATCACCTCTCTGTCACTTTGGCTCTGAAAAGGTTATTGACACATATTGTTGGCCCGCTTTGTCTCGCAGAACCGTTCGAGAGTTGGTAAGCAGTAAAAGCAAATCCCTACGTACAATAGTATTGTTGAGATAAGAGCAATACATCTGGAATGGAATCAATGGTTTCTATTCAATACTCACTGCAGCATTGGCGTAACGCTGAAACATGCATGAACAGGTGCAAAAAAAACAGCACGGCAGATTATACATGGGTCAATGAGGCTTTAGTATTTGCTTCTACAACCATCTTTGAGGAGGTTACTTACCAAAGGCTGTAGCTGATAATCTACATAGAACTGAAAATAGCTGCTATTCAAGTCAAGGGTAATTAATGCGTGGTCGGGTAGAAGTGACCTCAGCTGAAAATTCTAGTCCAAGAGGCAGCGTAAGAAAATGTGTTTAACCTTTTGTAGAGGTATGAAAATGAAAGCCTATTATAAATGTAGACAACATAATTTCTGCGTTCTAATTATAACATCCTACCAAAGTCTACTACTTCTTAATGTAAAATGTAGCACTTAGAACAGTGGAAATTAGAACGCTATAAAACAAATGTTTTTTAGGGAAAACAGATATTTACCAAACTCAGTAAAAATCAGTGAATACAAGCCGGGGCATAAAGAGAAATCACCCAGCAAAATTATAATGAGCCCCCATGCTTCATCTACAGTAGTTGTCTGGGGCAGCTCTGTCTGTAGGAGACTGAGCACAAACTTCCCGTCCACCTGCAGTCACGGGGGCTGCACACCTCTGAAAACCTCCACAAAAACAACCAGTTAATAATTTGAACATTATCTGCAAACAAGAGAGTTATCTACTGTGTGATATACAGCATGTAGAAATCATAATGTTTTTAATTAGAGGGCCTGACAGAGGCTTGTTGTCTCATTTCTTTATATTGTACCTAAAAGGAGGCCATCTCATAAAGATATGATTCAGTATTTTATGGTGAAGATTAAAAGATGGACTAAGATGCACTGCCAAGTTTTGTTTTGTGCAAACTTTGCATGTTCAACCTTTACCCAACTTTGTGAAAATCTGCTGTGTTCACATGTGGTGAACTTTGGTCATCTGTGGGTTCAGGGAGTAAAAATGTTTTTTAAAAGTATTAAAATCAGCCAGTACCTTTCTTATCCCTACAATGATGCATAAGTGGACCCTAGTCCCTTAAGCCATAAGTGGACCCTTATCCCTTAAGCCATCTGATTGACTGACAAGGATATGGAATCAGATGATTCCTAGTCTACATGTCACAGGACTGTCCCCAACATCACTATGCTTACCTTATTCACTGTGTGAAGAGCAGGAAGACTACCGTATATACTCGAGTATAAGTCGAATTTTTCAGGCTTTAAAATTAGCCTGAAAACCTAACCTTGACTTATACTCGGGTCAAGTCCTAATTTAGATCCAAATTCTGCAATTGGGGATAGTAACCAGGTGGCGCTGTGTTAACCTGCATAGAAAGTTACAGGAGCTGATCTGCCTTTACACTTCCTGTAGTCTGGCTGCTGGACCCACTCAGCACTGTCACTGCTCATCTGGATGCTGTAAATCTGATGGGTCTCCTCAGTTTGGGGCAAAAAACAGCTTGAAACTACAACTCTCAGGTGACTTTTTAACTATTAGAATCAAAGTGCCCTTTACTATATGGGGGTCACAGTGCCCTTTACTATATGGGGGTCAGGAGAATTGTAAATGATGGTAAGCTTAATTAAAAGTTTACTGAACCTTGCCACTCCACATGTTTGGAAACTACAACTCCCAGCATGCTTTGTTGCTGGGAGTTTCAGTTTCTAAACATCTGGAGTGCCAAGGAATTGGAGATTACTGGTACTGGATTTGGCTATTACTGTATGGGATTCATGTAAGGGAATTCTGCTGTCCATTTAAAGGGCAACTTAAGCCTAAAAACAACACAGAATCAGAAGGCAGTAGTGGTGATATTTTCTACCCTCGACTTATACTCGAGTCAATCAGTTTTTACAAATTTTTCAGGTAAAAATAGGTACCTTGATTTATACTCGGATCGACTTATACTCAAGTATTTACAGTAGTTTTTTCAATATCTAAAAATCTTTTCCAACTATTGTAAAGCTGCCCAACAATTTGGGATATTTACATATGTTTTTGAATTTACAAAATGTTTGTGAAACCACCAGCAAACTTTGCTTGGATGTGTTTGTTTATCTTTTACCAACCAGTATAAGGGAGATGTAATATTGCACTGGATTGTGGAGGGTTTTACTCTCAAATTCAATCCTCGTTAAATTTTATGCTAAAAATAGCCCATAATTTTATGCAAAATATATTGAATAAAGGGTGCCATGCTGTTTCCAAAATGTTTTAGAATCAGTGCAGGCTCCACAGAACCCAAGTTAAGTTGCTATTATTTCATATAGCGTAGATTTTGTTCTGGTTTTGGTGATGGGGTCCTTTTTTGCATTGCCCTCTATGTCATTTTAAGTTTTCAGAATTTGACAAATTCAAACATGAAGAGTTAAATTTATCTTTGAAATCACAGAGTTAGTAAATGCTGGCAATTGCTCCAACAGTTATAAAAGAAGGAAAGTGGCAGCTGTACAAAAATCAATGCACTTCAAGCGGTTCCTAAAGGACTGATATATTAACTCTGTATAAACTTAATGCATAAAATCGAAGAACTAGTGTGATGTTTTCAAATATAAGTTGGAGTTCATGGGAGAATAGGGATTTACTTTAAAGTTAGGTGGGAGGTTTTTGGGTTTTTTTACACCAGGGAGATTTTAAAATTATCTAAAATTATTTTAAAGAAATAATGCTATAGACAAAGAAATATCCAGATGTGTTTTTTATTCTATTTTGTAAATATAAAAAAAACTATAAATACTGTACTAGACCAAAGTCACTTTCATGAAGTGTTACTTTAAATAGAACCAATGAAAATATTGACCATGAAAGTACATAGCAGCCCGCTCATATTCCTGGCATCAAATACAAAGAACTTATTTTATAGGAGGGCTTTACATTTTGTTACCTTACTTTTTTTTTATCACTCTGAGACTCCAGATATAATATATTGTTGTTGGTGACCAAACTTTAATGACCTGAATTTGTTAGCTAAGGATTTCCTTGCCTTGACTCAGAAAAGACATTTGATAAGTCTGATTTAAACTTCCCTATGTCATGTCAAAGTCATTTAATATAAATAATGGCACATCACATGTCAGGGGTGTTTCCTCCAAATCTAATCTAAACAATGTTGTCTGTGCACAGGTTGGCAGTACCCCTTGTAAGGTGGGGCTATTTGCTGGCAATATATTTTTTTAACAATGAAGCCCATGGTGTCTGTCCTGCATAAAACAATGGATGATTATGCCAACATAAGATTAAAACCTTGCCCATGTACATACCACATCTATATGCAAAACATATAAGAAAAATATCTATAAAATGCTATTACAAAGATATTTTACTTCACATTGCCTTTGTAAAATATTTAATTGGTGATTTAATTCATCTTCGGTTACATAACAGATTACAGGAAACATCTCCTAAATATCAACCCCCAGTGGACCCAGTAATATTCTTACTAGGTCTTCCACTTCAAAACTTGGCTTCTTCAGGTATGCTATGTAAACAATCTATAGCACAAGCAAAAAAGTTCATGAGAGGGGCACTCTTACTGTGAATTCAAATCACTTTATTCAATCACATCAACACACAACGTTTCAGGGACCACAATTTCACTTTTCACCTGATGAAATGGACATTGTGGTCCCTGAAACATTGTGTGTTGATGTGATTGAATAACGTGATTTGAATTCACAGTAAGAGTGCCCCTCTCATGAACTTTTTTGCTTGTGCTATAGCAGTAGGTCCATGATAGAGCACCTGAGAAGGGAGCACCTTAGAAGACGATGGCTAGTAGCCACAAAGGAGTGCCTAGGCCCGAAACCCAGTTTGCAGTATGTAAACAATCTAGCCTTAGATCCTACCTATCAGGTAACCAGCACAGTATTTGATTGTTTTATTTGCACTGCATATTTCTCACTCCAGCACTTATACCCATTCCATTGTATCTGTGTGTTACCCACCTAACAAGATTGTAAGCTCTACGGGGCAGGGACCCCATTACCTCATCTGGCAAAGCCCTAGCACTTCTATTTATATAAGTTATATATTTATGTACTGAACTATCTATGTATTTATCCCAATTGTATGATTTTATTGTATTTTAATACTGTACAGCGCTGCGTCCCCAAATGGCGCTATATAAATAAACATATACATATACTTACATACATACATAGATGCCTATTGTTATAGTGGGAGAACTTTCGAAAGTTCGGTCCGTTTTTGAACTTTCAAACTATATGGCAAGTTCGAAAGTTCGAAAACAGACCCATTAAAGTCAATGGTAGTCAAATAGTTCGAAAAAGTTCTAATGAAATATAAATAAAATATTAATGGTAACTTAATGTAAATGGCTGTGGGACCTGGGAAATGGTCTGGGGAACATGTTCGAATATCCAGGACATTCGAAAAATCAATTTTACTCTCACTCGCACTATTTTCGAGCGCTCGCGTTCGAACATTCGTTGTTCGCGCCTAGGTATCATGTATATTTTACTTGCGGATTCGATGCTCGGGTATAGGCTTTAATGGACACTTTACTCGCGGATTCGATGTTCGCGTCTAGGTATCATGTACATTTTACTCACGGATTCGATGCTCGCGTATAGGCTTTAATGGACACTTTACTCACACACACATGGCATAAGAGCGGAACCGGACTTCCTGTTGATGAAAGATAAATAGAAGAATGCTTAGGCTGATTTTTTTTTATTAGACACTTCATACTTAATCATAATTTTTCTTATTTGACAAGATAAGGTTAGGGGAACTGCAATGGGCCAAACTGTTTTTAGGGAGTTGTGAATTTCTAGATGTTTTGGTTGACTTGAAGGTTAATCAAGTTATACTGCAAACCAATATTTACAAATATTTACAAAATCTACAAATTTGTTATAACACTTTGAAAGTGTGCACCCCAAGCAATTTTGAAGGGCATACCCTCAAAAGGGCACTTTAAGCAAATGGACAGAGGTTGCAGATTTCTCTACAGCAGCAGCAGATGACCTTAAAAAATGTTTCTGGAAAGGGGATACCCTCAGACACTTGTGAACTCATGTAGAAAGAGCCTTTGTATTCGATCACAGAATGACCTGTTGATTACAAGGCAGAGGGAAAAGAAATAGAAGCTTAGATTCATAACCACATTTAAAAACCAGTGGCAGGATGTCAGAAGGGTTTTGGCAGATAAATAGCAGATCTTAAAGAGCAATACTCTACTCTTAACTTTGGTCCCGAAAGACCTTTGTTGACTGCTCGTGTAACAACAGAAACTGCAGAAGCCACTTTCACAGGACCTGCCTATATGGGGGTAAGAATAGCCAAAAAAAAAAGAGTGGCTAAGCTCTTTATTACAAGCTCCCACTTGTCTGATATCAGGAAGGCCCAAAGGAACAGAGCATTAGGTAAAAATATTACAGCAATAACAGACCATTCCCTTACTGTGCATAAAGGTAAACTAAGTGAACATGCTTAAGTGCAAAGTCATCAATGGAGTAAGAAAGATGCTCAGAGGGGGTGACTGAGATAATCAATTGCTTCGCAAAGAAGCCGAGTGGATTTTACGACTTAACACTATAGCCCCCCTTGACTTAACTATGACTGGGACTTACCAATTATACACATATAAGCTAAAATGACCAAATGTATATAGTTTGTAATACAAAATTAATTCTAAGCATGTACTCAGACCTACGTGTGGTCCGGGTGCTTTACCCCGGGCCCTTCTCCTAATGTAGATCTGTGACCGACAAGATCAATTAAGTAGTTAATTATATATAAAATTCAAAGGGAGCATGAGGCAGAAAAGATATATTATGTTCACCAAACAAATTTGGTGGTCTGGGTGCCATTGCCTCAGACCTGACACTCCATGAGGTGAGACAATTAAAAAATCAACAGAAAGAACAGAGGACTTAAAAACACTCCGTAATTGCTGTGGAACGACTCCAAGTAGGGCAGTGGGCCCAAAAATGCGTCAGGGACTGTTTGTCTTGGCATGGTTTAAATATTAATAAAATATGTTCACTTTCATGTAAGACTTTGAGTCGTGGTATAGCAATTCTGGAGTGTGTTTAAGTCCTCTATTTCTTCTGTTGGTTTCCTCTATAACTGGGAATTATAGCCTTTTATTTTGGAAAACTGATTTTATATGTCCTTGCTTCCTTTTTTGCTCCAGTGACAGTTCTGTACTGTTTTTTATCCATGGGAGGAATTATTTACATTTAGGAGCATCATGGATATTACATGCCCGGGATATCTTTGAATCCTCTTGTTGGTTTGGTCCTGGATTTTTATCTGGATACCTATGGTTGTCTCCTATTTATCTCCTTTATTTACACACCTAGACCTTGTTGGGATAGCCAAGGATCTCAAAACAGAGTGGATTTTGCATGGCTTTTTGGACTTGAATCTTCTTAAGCAAAGAGATGATTTTGATAGTACTGTACTTACCTGTGGAGTCTCCATACCTGACTCCAGTCGATTCCACTTGACACTTCTGATGATGTTATATTTACAAAGCAAGAGTTATTTTGGAGTTATTCGTAATGACACTAAGTTTTGTAAATATAGATAAATCTAGCTCTGGCTAGATATGAGTCAGTGGGTTTAAGCAAGGATTGGTATCCTTCATTAAGGAATAGTGAAGGATTTTCTTCTTTCTCTTAAATTTAGCTGAATACTGTTCTTCTGGGGTCAAGAAATAGAGCATATTGGTATATATATTAGATTATTTGGTATAAGAAAGCACTGCTGGCCACATCTACCCACACCTATGTAGGTGCACAAGTAATTATGCACATGCAAGAATGGGGACTGGGTATATAGAGACAAGGAAAACCAGGTACTTCCACTACTGACGAAGTCCACCTTCTATGGACAATATGCATCTAGCTGCTTGTTTTTATACTAGCTCCCACACCTTGCTCTTGCTCTTGCTCTTACAAGGGTATAGTATATCTGAGTTATACTCAGATGCTTAGATACTCATTATTTATTACAAATATTGGGCAGCATGGAGGCTCAGTGGTTAGCACTGATGCCTTGCAGCACTAAGGTTCTGAGTTCAAATCCACCCTTGGACACATCTGCAAGGAGTTTGTATGTTCTCCCCGTGCTTGAGTGGGTTTCCTCCGGGCACTCCAGTTTCCCCCACAATCATAAAGACATACTGATAGGTTGTATGTGTTAAATAAATGTTCTTAGATTGTAAGCTCTTCGAGGCAGGGCCTGATGTGAATGTATACATGTAATTGTAAAGCACTACGGAAGATGTTGGCGCTATTTAAATCCACAATAAAAATAATAATAATAATAATAATAATAATAATACCTTAATGAGAGATCTTTTTTTTTTGTGTGTTTTGTGTTGATGGGTCCAACAATGTAACAGCAATGTGATGCATTTATACCTGTCCATTTGCACTTTACCCCTTGATATACAGATATCCCAATGGTTGTTTTTTTATTGCATAGATGTTCAGTGTTTTTTTTTATATTTTTTTATTCTCTTGCACTTTATATATACCTTTTTGGTCCTCCATTTTGTTATAATAAAGAAAATTTAAGATTATATACTTCTGGAGTGTGCCCATATTTCTCCCACTACTTTTTTGCTTTTTTAATTTATATGGTATGCATTTTTAGTGGTTAGTGCACCTCTGTTATAATTTACCCATACTAGCTAGTGACCTCTATGGGTCTTCGTTCTTCATCGATACTTATTGGCGCTTCATTGGAAGTGTACTGAGCCACAGTCTATTTTAGCCTTGTTTTAGAGGATTGTTGTTGTGAGAGATATAAAATGGCTTTCCAGAACAAACAGCATACACTTGAGAGGGTCTGACTTTCCCGAGACACAAAATATAGTAGGGCCCAAATGCATTAAATTCAATGTCTCTGAAAAGTATTGTATTCCAGCCTTTCAAAATATGATTATACCTTCTTTTCCTTTCTAAGTATACTAAAGGCTCTAAAACCTTACTGTAGGTATCCTTTCTCTTTTAAGGCTGATAGGGCTCTTCTGTAGTCATGTGAACTATATGTGGCATTGTGTTGTTCTCTTATTTTAAAAGTAAGAAATCGAGCTAACAGTTTTTTACTTCTGTTTTACTGTTTGACAACAAAAGGAAATGTTAATTAATTTTTCTTGCAGAGTGACAATTACTTTTTCCAATTAGCATTTTCAAAATCTTGGGGTTACATAAGATCCAAGAAGCCCTATAAAAGAGGCCAGTAAAATATTATGAAATAGACAAACAACATATTGTTAATATGAACTATCCTTTCTGCTAGGTTATTCTGAAAGAGTCTACTAAATTATACAATGTGCACTAAAATTATAAAGAAAAATTTCCATGGAAATGGCAAAATTTCTATTATGCAATAAAATTACTTAATTTTTGTGTCAAAACTACAGGGCATCTCTACTAACTTACAGTTTTGTTCTTACTCAAATCTATCCTATGATTCCTTTACGACAGATATCACAGCGACTGAAATTTATCTAGAATGGATTCCTAAAAACCAACAGGGCAATGCTGTATTTAACACTAGTCTCCATGTTCTTGTGATGTTAATGAATTTACGGCTGTTAGTACATCACGGGAGCATGCAAGATAAGCATAGCACTGATGTGTTTCCTTGCAGTTTTTCTGCGCCACCATTTGATAGACATGTATGAGTATGCAATGCGTTTAACCATAACGAATATAAAGGAGTATGTGGTCCTTACAGAAACAGTAGCAACAGAAAAAACATGAAGGTATCCTTCACAAAATAAAAATAACAGCCAGAACTAGATCCAGAACCAAAGAAGGAGAAGCACAGGGCAAGGAACAAGACACATTAATAAAATAATAATAAAGATTGTAAAAAGCAAAATGGTTATAAATCTGTAGGGAGATGTCTTTGGTTAAAGGAGAACAATAGTGCTTATAAAGAATTTTTTTAAAAAGTTAAAATGAAAAGTACCTGGGGTATATATATATATATATATATATATATATATATATATATATATATATATATATATATATATATATATATATATATATAATACAAGGATTGTGGAAGCACTCTACTCTTAGTGCTACTGATCTGGTCAAACATTTATACAAACAGAAAAGATAATCAAATCAATGCACATTCCTAGGCTCCATACAATATCATATTATCTGCACACTGGCATACTTTATAAACAAAAGGGTTTTAGTATACAGTACTGTGATTACATGAATGAAAAGTCTTCCAACCAAGTCAAGGTAACCCCAGTTTGGAAGGTCCTAACTTCTAACCTTTTTTTACTTCAATTAGCATTAGCAAACTTTTTCATTTCTCATAGTTGTGCACTGGATCTATATAGCAGGATTTCTCACTTCCCCCCCAGCCCTTTGGCTTTTTAAAATGAGGGAAGAGACCATCCATCCAGCACTTTGTATTAAAAGCATAGGACCTCCCATAAAAGGGGCGTGTTGGGGGGTGCTATTACCACATGGAAGCTTGACCAGGCTTCCCAATAAATACATACAATACAAGGATTGTGGAAGCACTCTATGTGCTACTGATCTGGTCAAACATTTATACAATCGACGTTGAGTCCCTGTTGCTGTTCCACCTGGAGCTCAATAGAATACATCCTTCTATATAATTTACAATGACATGGGACACCAGGGAAATTCATTTTCTGGATGTCACCATGTATGCAAAAAATGCATTGCAAAGGAGATTGTATACAAAACCTACTGATCGCAATCAAATCTTACACTTCACAAGTAATCACTAGGGTTAATCATCTAGTTAGTGAGCAAGTAGAAAAGAAAAAACAAATGGGGGACATGATAGGATAATAGGATACAGGGGGCTTACAGGCAGGGTGGATTTCCTCTAGTGAATCAAAATTTCTGACCACTGAGTGCCCTAAATATTCTATAATTTACACCATACCTAATGTGCATAAGTATCTGTCCTCTCCTCCAGGCAAACCTATTATTGCCTCCTTTGACTCCTTTCAAACCCATAGCTCAGTATATTGACTGGTTCTTGCAGCCAGCAGTGAAGGCCATAGACCCCAACCTCAGAGATAGCCAACAACGTATTTGTGAATTGGCAGCCTTTATGGGTAAATTGGATGAGACCATTTAGTTAACCTGTGATGTATCCAGCCTGTACACGGTTATCCCACATGAAGAAGGTGTGGAGATTTGTAGACAAAGGTTGGTTGAATGTAGCCCCTGTAACCCTGCTGTTGATTTCCTGATGGATCTACTGCAATACATTTTGAGCAAAAAAATGTTTAGGTTTCGGGAGACATTCTACAGGCAGAGATCTGGTACAGCAATGGGGTCTAATTTGGCCCCTGCCTTTGCTAACCTCTAAATGTGTCATTTCGAAGAAAAATTCATTCTTTCCAAAATAAAACATTGTTTTTTTATCTTCGCTATATTGACGACCTATTGAAGGTGTGGAGGTTTGTAGACAAAGGTTGGTTGAATGTGGCCCCTGTAACGCTGCTGTTGATTTCCTGATGGATCTACTGCAATACATTTTGAGCAAAAAATATTTTAGGTTTCAGGAGACATTCTACAGGCAGAGATCTGGTACAGCAATGGGGTCTAATTTGGCCCCTGCCTTTGCTAACCTCTAAATGTGTAATTTTGAAGAGAAATTCATTCTTTCCAAAATAAAACATTGTTTTTTATCTTCGCTATATTGACGACCGATTTATGGTTTGGCGAGGAGACCCAGACAGTGCCATGTTATTTGTAGAATATATCAACAGTCTGGATATGCCTATTAAGCTTACAGCTAACATTGGGACTGAATCCATTGAATTTCTAGATATAAAAATATTCAAAAATGCAGAGGGATTAGGCACTAGTCTGTTTAGAAAGAACACAGACAGGAATACTCTACTCCATGAATCGAGTGCCTACCCAACTAATCAAATCAAGGTGATTCCGTGTGGTCAGTACCTTAGGGTAGTAAGAAATAATTCTGAAGAGGATCTGGCTGAGATTCAATTGGAAGAACTGACACAGTGCTTTCTTGATAGAGGAAAATTTATTTGGAGGAAATTTATTGGAGGGTCAATTGGCCAAAGCACATGATACCCACAGTAAAGAAAAGTTGGGAGTAATGAAGAGGATAACTACCCATAATGAAAAGCTGTTCTACAGTATGGATTTTACCCCGGGTAGTACAGCGATTCGGAATAGTATTCTATGACACTGGCCAATTGTACAAAGTGAACCTAATTCCATGTTTGCCAATAAGCAAATCAAATTCTTGTACAGATGGGGATGAAATTTGAGGAACCTTTCAGTAAAGACTAATATTCGTAGTAGAGAGCCAAGTTCATGGCTTCCCTCCAAGAAAAAAAGTGTCTGGGGTGTACCACATGTAACTCTATGATTGTGGGCACCGACTTCCCTCACCCATATTCTGGGACCAGATACAACATCAAATTTCTTCTAACCTGTATGAGCAAGTTTGTCATCTATATCATTGTCTGCCCTTGTGGGCTATATTATGTGGGACCAACACCACCTTGAGGGGGCAATTTTAAGAGCCACCAGGGGTTCCAGTTCGAGCTGCGGGACCCCCAAAAAAGACCCCCAAAAAAGTGCCACAAGGGCCCTTCCAAGGGCCAGGGAGCGGGGTCCGGGTTCGAGCTGCGGGACCCTTAAGCCCCAAGGGGCACTTATCAGTGCCGCAAGGGCCCTTACAAGGGCTGCGGAGGGGGGTCCCGGTTCAAGATGCGGGACCCCTTAAACTCCAAAGGGCCCTTGTCAGGGCCACAAGGGCACTTATATGCACTTGTGGCACTTATATGCCGAGGAGGGGGGTCCTGGTTCTAGCTGTGGGACCCCTTAAGGCCCAAAGGGCCATTGTCAGGGCCGCAATGGTCCTTGTAAGGACCAGGGAGGGGGTCCCGGTTTTCAGCTGTGGGCCCCCCGAACGTCCGGCTGTGGGATTGTCGGTCATTCTGCAATCCGCATGCAGCCATTTTCGGGGATCTCCAGCCGTTTGGGGATTTTCAGAAGCGGCCGTTTGAGGCCTGCCAAACGTTCGAAAAAATTTAAAAAAATTGTCCGGAAAATCAAACTAGATTGAACCCGAACTAGTTTGAATAGTTCGAGTTCGTCCAAACTCATATAGTTCGGCTTAAACTCGGGTTTGAGTTCAAGTTCTAATCCATCCCTAGTGTGTAAGCAAAAAATCCAATTTGCTTCACATTTTAGGAGGCGAGCCATCCTGCTCCCTCCCCTAATTGGTACATAGATTCTTAGAATCCCCTGAAAGCTGACAGGGATAAGATCTGCATTGTTACATGTTACGGGCAGGGACATATGGGGACACAAGAGAAGAAATATAAGGAGAGTGAAGGGATTTAAATGCTAAGAGAAGGATTTTGTAAATAATGCATTGTTTAATGGGTAGCTAGGTAGATGTGCAGCACAGATATTTCATTTTCTGATTGTTAGAGAGCAAGACAATGCATGCGGCAGAGTTAAGTAGCGAGAGGAAAGAGAAAGGGGGAGAGAAATAGGAAGCAGGAAAACCAGAAAGCAGAAGGTTATTATAGTCCATTCATGATAGGATGGGAGCATGGATAAGAATAGCAGTAGTCGGAAGAAAGAGGAATCTATGTATTTTCATGATATTATGGAGAAAATGGGGACAGATTTTATCAACATTATTAATGTGATTAGAAAAAGAGAGAGAGTTATCAATAATAACCCCTAAGCAATGTGAGGTTGTCAACTGAAAAGGTGGGATAGGACCAGGTTTAGGTAGGAAAATGATTAGTTCTCTTTTAGTCAAGTTTAGTTCAAGGCATTGTTGCGACAGTCGGAGATGCCTGATTGGGTGACAGGACAGCGTGGGGATGTAAAAGTATATTTGAGTATCACCGGCATACAGATGAAATTTAAAACCAATTAAACTGATGACAGGGAAATAGTATAGAAGGAGAACAACTAGGGTCCAAGAAAAACCCTACACTAACAGGAACCAGAGAGGATGTTTTATTATCATATGACACAAAATGTGATTGTATCCAGGATGCCACTTCATTGCAGATGCCCAAGGAGTGAAGAATGTGCATTAGGGGGGAATGACCTCCTGTGTCAAAAGCAGAGAGAGGTCGAGAAGAGAAAAGGGACCTTTCGCTGTGGCAGCCTGGAGGTCATTCACAACTTTGCACAGAACCGTCTCCGTGGAGTGCGCAGGACAAAACCTGGACTGCAAGGGGTCCAATAGGTTATGAGAATGAAGATAATTAGTGGTAAGAGAGAAGACAAGACATTCCAGTAGGTTAGAGGCTATCGGTAAAATAGAGACTGGGTGGTAATTATCAAGACAATAGGGGTCAAGGGAGGCTTTCTTGATTATAGGGTTTACATGGGTGTGTTTAAAGGAGGAATGGAAAATACCAGATGACAAGGAGGCATAGAATAAGTGGGTTAGTATAGAGAAAACTGCCTGATTACAGTGCTTCAGTAGGAAAGAGGGCATGGGATCAAGGGGACATATAGTAAGTGCACAGGACTGAATCAGGAGACCTCTGACTGGGTCATGGGATTAAAAGATTCAAGAGTAGCAGAAGAGGGTGTGGGTAAAAGAATCTGAGAGCTATCCTGAGGGCTAGGAATCTGTGTATGGATGGACTTTGTTTTTTTTATGAAGTAGTCAATAAAGTCTTGGATAGAGTGTGGAGAGAGAAGAAAATCAGTGGGCGAGGGACGGAGAAGGGAGTTAAAGAAATATTTCACCCAAAAAAGGACCTATTACTTACCTTCCGTTCTTCAATCACACGACCAGGAGACAGGAATGAAAGTTAGTATATTTACCTTGGAATGATCCACCGCCAGCTCAGTTGACAAGTGCCAACCACTTCCTGGTTTAGTGTAACTATAGCACTTGTGCGTGAAAATGTGAGCTATAGTTAAACTAAGCCCAGAAGTGGCCTGCAATTTTTAATAGAGCTGGTGTTGGATTGAGCGCGAGGTAAATATACTCACCTTTGTTCCTGGCTCTTGGTCGAGTGAATGAAGAATGTAAGGTAAGGAATAGGTCCTTTACCTCCCGGTCTTCAATCAATACTTTTACAATCACATTACTTTTTGTGTGAACTATTCCTTTAAAGATGGAAACATGCAGTATGGGTATGATTTGTTATTATTTATAAGTGTCTTAAAGTATTTTTGTTTTGCTACCGAAAGTGCAGTGTTGAGGCATTGTAGCATAAACTTTTAATGGAGAAAGTTAGCCTGCGTACAAAACTTTCTCCACATCTGCTCAGCAGCACGTGTGCACCTACGTATAGAGTTTGGGGACTGAGCCAGGGGCAAAGCTTTAAGGGACGATGGTTGTGGGGTTGCAAGGGGGCAAGGGTATCAATAGCATTAGTCAGGACAGAGTTTTAGGAAGCAAGTAAGGGTCATAGTAAGGGTCATAGTTGGGAATAAGGGACAGTCTACAGGAGAGAGAAGACATACACACAGGAAGGAGGGTCAAGAGTGTTGGGCAGGAAACATAATAAGATAATGATCTGAAAGCGGGTAGGGGTTATATATAATACAAGAAGGCCCAGGACACTAATCTGGCAGATGAAAACTGTAGCTCCTCAACCTAATGGGGCTCTAAAAAAAAACAACAGATGATTAAACCCAAGCTGCAACATAAACCAGTAGTTGAAAACCCTTGGTTCAAACCCCAAGGCTGTGTACATATTAGTCAATTTATCTCGTTAGACGGACTATCGATCAACAAAACTAACAGTTGTCTGTCTGATGGGAATAAAGTGGCACTACAGAAATTTCATTGCAACCAATTGAGTGGCCCATACCCACGCTATCTGGTGTACATTTCCACAATGTCTGATTCATTTTATCAACCCACATTTCAGTCAATCATGACGAAATATCGGACCATGTGTATGCAGTCTAACAACTGCAGTCTTTTGTTTTACTTGTATTTTATCTTGCTTAAATGATTAATGGGGCAAGCAAATGAACTACCAAACAATTAATTGTGCTGTCTTGGATATAAGATCACCTATGTGGGATGCAATTGCAGAGTAAAGAAGAAAGATATCTAATAAAAAAAATTATAAATGATTTGCTTCTCCATAAATATTAAAAATAAAAAAAATAAAGGATTCTAGTTTAACTATATCTTCAATTTATATTTTAGCAGTAATGTATCTTTTAATAATTATTGTATGTAGATTGAGAGCATGGTTGGTTATAATGAGGCATTGTCTGTGAGATGGGGATTGATGTTAGAGAACATAGGACATTAAATGAGGAATGTTGCATAGTAATACAGATACTTAAAATGTGAGTTTGCCAGATCATGTGATGACTGGAGGGCAATTTCAGAAAAAAATAAAATTAGCAGGGATGTAGTGATTGCAAATTGATTGTTTAAGCCGAATTAATTCCGCATGTGTTTTTAATATGTGTTGTCTTCTGTTTCATTGATCTGGTAGTGCTGCTGTTTGGTAGATTTCCTCTGCAAGGAAAAGGTGTGAAAATACTATTCACAGACACACAAACCAAAAAAGAATAAAAGCACAGAGCTCATCGAATTTGTCCAAATTTGCTATATTCTAATATAGATACATATGGATTTTGGTAAAAAGAAGATAAATGATAAATATGTCTACCCCAGGAGGTTTTGTATTTGTTTCCTGCAGGGTCACATCTAGTACAGCATATTTTCAGACCGTATCCATAGGCCCTCCCCCAAACTGACCTACAACAAATACACACATGGACATGCTCTTACCTCTGTCACGGAGTATGGTTTATTATAATGTAACCAGAATCCAAGGCAAAATAGAAGGAGCCATCTAAAATCTGTTACTCTTTCTTGGTCTAAAAAACAAAAGAAGAAGAAGCCATGTGTTTAAGATCATACAATAGCCATTCAGATGGTTACTTACGTTTACAATATGTATTACATTTACAATATTACTCCTGGATCTTATTTCGGTGTATAGGATTATTATGTAATTGTGTTATGCTTCAGTGCTTCCAGTAGTTTTTGGGTGCTGAGGGCTAAGCCCTACCATGTCCAAAATGTGCCCAATCCGATCCACTTTTAGAATCACATCTGCTTCGCGGATTGCAATGGACACTGCAATTACATGGAAATTGTGGGGTCCATGCCTCACTACTGGTTTTTGAGGTTTGTTACATTTTCCCAATGCATATCATCCCCATTTCTGGTGTGCATCGCATGTGTTGTCAAATTCAGGGGGAAATGGAAGCACATGCATTAACGTGCAGAATTACGCATCCTATTGCTCCAAAAATTGAAAAGCGTTATTGGGAGTGGTATAGTGGGCCTAAGCCTTACTCTGCTTAATGATAAACCAGAACTCACCAAAACCTTCAAATCCAAAAATGTGCAGGATAACCGCTCCGATTTTAGAGAAAAGCTGAATAGTGATCAAAACAGTTTATCAAAGGTACATATTAATAATACAATATATATATATGTACGGCACATGTGAACCTTGGGTGTCTGATGCATTTTACGGCATCCAATACTTCCTCATAGACCAAAACCTTTAGCTGCAGTTCTGAAAAGATGCTGGTAGTTTACATAAGCCACTTAACAGATGACTGTACTTGCTTAGGATTGCTGTACATTACAAACCATACAGCAGCACTGATATTTACTGGAAGGGAAATATTTATTGTAGGTTCTTATTTACCCTTTGCTATATACGAAATTCACAGACAGAAGACAATAAATAGAGGGAAGGTACATTTTATCCAGAGTTCCTATTAACTACTATCTTTGTAACTATAAACATCAGTAAAAAACTTTTTTTGCAGGAGAACCAATAAAATAGAAAATACAGTATATATATTGCTGTGCTTCAACCAGAAAATCATTCCCTTTAAAAACAGGCTTGTTCACATCTGAAAATGCATGATTCATTGATGTTTGACAATGTGAACTCAATCCTCTGGAGTTAACATTCTCCAAGACAAACAGTAAAGTGCCCCAAGACAAACTACTTCTGGCAATTTGGACACCTGGGTGAACTGGGAAAAACCCATCAATTAATGACAAAGACAAACAAACGCAGCTAGGTTTCTAATGCTCGCACAGAATTCCACCATAAAAATAGAATAAAAAACAGATGTAAATCTCTCCCAAATATCCTGCATGATTTCACTGCTCAGTTCAATTCAGTTTAAATAATTATGAACAACGCAAAGTGTTCTCAGCGTTCAGACATAAAGTGGGATTCTGGGATATAGCCCATTGCAGATCCTATTTTTCAAACTTTCCTTATTTTCAATTTTCCTAATCAGGTTTATTACGAAATGTTTTTATTTCTTTCTGCGCTAGATGAATGAAATTCTCAAAAAATTTTCAGTTCCATTTTTCATTTCAGGGATGCAGATTGTTTGGAAATATATTTTTTTGCCGTTTTTCTGGTTACGGCATTTTGTTAATTATAAACTATTTAATATGCAGTTACAATAGGGTATTCAAAGGAATGTTCACTGCGCACTAATGTTTCTGCTTTTTTTAGTAGCTAAGAAGAAAATAGTCACTGGAAATTACGGAGCAATGGTGGTGTCTCAAGTTTTTTCCAGTATAGTTCCCCTTAAAAAAGGCAGGGATAATTAAATTTCATGAATATTCAAATAATACATACTAGGCACATGTTCCAGGTAATCTCAATTATACCCCAGCAAGTGTTAAACGCAAGGTGGATTGGAAGTCTTTTCCCTTCAGGCAAGGTCATCAGTCATTTCCCTCTTTACCTGTTAATATGCTATCAAAGCTGTCACTCACTGCTATATATTCCTAATAATAAATCAATTACAGAGATATAGCTACAATGCTAAATGAATTAAGGCAATATATTCATTAGAACATTACTTGTCATAGTCATATACTCATTACAAATAATTAAACACCTAATCAAATCATTTACATAATAATTACCAATTAAAGAGATTGGATTCATGCACATTTTAGCAGAAAAAAAAAAAAGAAAAACAAAAAGCCATAACACTGGAACACGGGATGTTATTTGACCCTTAAATTGCTTTCTAGACCACAGGGCAATTTACTAAAATTCTCACAATTAAATAATATTTTTAAATATGAGTATAGTCTTTATCTAGATGCACCTCATTCATCTAACCAATACACAGACCTAACATGCCTGACATTGTTACTTGTTAGTGGTACAGTGAATATAAGATAAATATATAATCAAATGGAGTGTATCTAACAATGTAGAAGCATCGTGCAAATATTTTAGTCTTGTTTTTTTTAGTATCTTTTACAAGTTTATTTTGCTGGATGCAAGACTTCCTTCAGGTCAATAATTAATTTTGAAAACTGTGCTTGTCCCCTCTGTATCTGATGCCACCAATGGTGGGTGGTCCTCAATTAAGACTAGGTACCAGGAGCTATCACCCCTTTTAAACTAAAGAAGTTCTACACAAAGTTCCAGCAGTGCAAAGACAAGAAAATCTTTCCTTGGAACAGACAGTCAATTTTCTCATTTGCCTTATCCGCCTTAGCACATGGAGGGAGAGGAAACAAGTTGGAAAGCTCCTGTGCCTTTCCCTGGGTAAAACTGAATGAACTGACTGGAAAAAAGAGTAGATTTTCACTGTTTAGATTATAACGGTGAGTGTGGTTTTTTTTTAGTTCTTTTTAAATACCTAATGCTCCTCCCTCTTTCTATCTCTCTCTCTCTCGAATCCTTGTCACTGGCAGTTTTCTCACCCTGGTTGATTAAGGGGGAAGATGCTAACTGATGACGGTCATGGAGCTGGAATATTCACTGCTTACATCTGCCAGGGATAACAAAGTAATGAGAAATCCATTGTGTCCACAGTGAATGTGGATTGGTCTGACCAACATTACTGTCAATGTAGCAATGATCTGAGGTTAGGCCCCAGCCACATGCAGTGGGTCAGCACTACCAGGAACAAAACTATAAAGTCACCAGCATAATAAATAAAGAAAAATACTGCACTTTGTCAATGATAATTGTTATAATTATTTTTTTGTATTTCTCTACAATTTACCATCATCCAATTATTCAAGATGCCAGAAATAGCATTGACCATGGACCGTACATGGTGTGCAGGGAGCAAATGCTGGAAAACTCAAAAAATATCTAATTATAAAAAACATAAAAGAAATTTAAAAACACAAGGAATTGAAACAGCCATATAACTACATGGATGCTAATGTTTTCTGGCCAATGTGGATATAAAAGGGTAAACATTAAGCATTAAATCTCTTTGCCTTTAGGTTTAACAATGTTGTCACATACATTTTGTACAATTCTAACCAAAAGCAAAAGATAACATTAAATATTTATTTTAATTTAAAAGCTATTTAGAGTAGGAAGATAAAAGCCCAGGGGCTATCAGAGGTGCTGGCTTCTATTCCCTTCACACAGGCAGTTCAAGGTTATTCCATCTCCTTCCTCCTCCACCAATTTAAACTGCCTGAGAATCCAACAAGTTTCAGTAAAATGATTGTATCTGAACAGCCAACTTTCTACTGGGGTTTCAGCCAATTCTCCTCTCTTGTTCCTCCCACAGTTAAAACAGTTAGTCAGCCCGTGAGAAAATGATCCGTCATAACCTGACAGTACAAGGCAACGTTTACCATTCATGATGAAATAATAGCTGGGCCGTTTTATTTAAGGGCATATAATAAACAGAGCAGATTCATGTTTCCTGTTTGTTTTATGAGCACATGCTGCTTTCTTTTAATTCTGTGAATCTTTCATTCTAGTAATAGGAAAATGCATTTATCACAGCATTTTTTTAAAAATTCTCAGAGAGAACATATATCATCGAATGAATTCATTTGAAACAAGCAAAGGGACTTTGGGTAGGATTTTCCCTGGAATAACGATAAAACATTACAGTGGATGATTAAACCCTAACTACCAGCTTAAATATGTTTTTAAATGAGGGGAAAATGAACACTACTTAATTAACAATATTTTGTAGGAAGCACCAGCACTAGGTAGCGACAGTTTCCCTGATATAAGGAACACACACAGCATGCTAAAGTTTGGGCTTAAAGAAGAAGAATGGCATAACTGGAGATTACCGCCTCCCTAGCAAAACTATAATGGAGCCCCAGCCCTGTTTAATCTAAAGCAGTACTCCCCACCACCACCACCCATTACCACCACCACCTCCACAGGGGTTGTTAAGCCTCTGAGGAGAACAAAAGTGCAACATTTAACTTTTAGGCAAGATATGTCAGCAATTCAGCTTCCTGGATTGCCATCTTAAAATTTCCAAAGGTTAAGCTTTTAAAATGTAACTTTTGGAAATTTTATTGAATTCCTGATATCTATAACAGACACAAAGAGCAATAGTACAGGAGGATTCTGATCAGCAGACACAAAAATTATGCTCTGTTCAGGCAAATGAACAATATTCTGGCACCTCTTTGTATTAAGGAGATCTATGTCAGAGACAGTTTAATACATCTAATTAACATAATCTTAGGATTGAACAAACACATAACCACCTGCTCCTACCTTCTATTTGTGTGCATGTGCCTCACACCAATTTGCAGATAAAAAATTGTATTTCTAAACAGCCGTTATATAGCAGGGCAATTTCTCTTGTCATAAAGAAACTACATTGTCCCAAAGCATTGCTCTGTTGTATAATGACTGTGTATATGTAATATATATTTTTATTTGCAAATTGGAGTGTGGGGGATTTACATTGTCCACCTAAAATTCTGCACCACAAGTGAAAAATTCCAGATTGCTTATATATACAACGTTGTTTGAAGTTTCGGGAACAATTACAATCTGCTTCTTCAGGCACCAAATGGTAAGCGATACAAAATTACAAGCTAAATCAAACACCATTTATTGGCCAATGCAGGAAATGACATACATGTATAATCCCTCCCCTCAAGGAGACACACATATACCCTGGAACCTGTATAAAACAAGATAGAACACACCAACACATACATATGTGCTCTTTCTGGTTTACAAGACAACAGTCCTGGGCTGCAATTTAAACAAACAAATACACATAAAAGTCCCTGTTTAATGCCTTAGTGGACATGGTGTTTAGCTGGTGGATCCATATATTTACACAGACCATTTAGAAAGCCATTAAAAATACTGTCTGTTTTTAGATTATCCTCTAAACTTAAGCCGACTTTGGAAAACAGCTGTCAGTTTGAACTTTAAATATGAACCTGCCTTCACCTCCCAAAGATCTCATATTTATTGTGAAAAGGCAAGGAAAATGCTGTTTACTAGAGTCACATGTGATGTGACCCTTAGAATAAAGGAGATTGCAACAACACTGTTAAAGCCATTTATACTCCAACCTTGTGAAAGTGCCTTGCAATCTTCATTTTAGCCTCATGATGCTATTTTTAAGATGTGTGTGAACTGCTTTCGCTGGAATATTTGGTTTCTAATAGACTGTTTGCTCACTGTAGTTGAAGATACATTACAAATAAATGTCTGGCTAAAAATGTTCAAAAATTATTGGAGGAGCAAAAAAACAAAAACTCAGACTTTGGACCCTGAAATTGGCACATTCCCTGACACTAATGTATTTTTAATCATCATTGTGCTGTAGCACAGATGTTTGGGGGGGGGGGGATTTTTCTCTGGGGTCCAAACAATAACACAGTTAAGTCCCTGTGTCATGTAAATTTAAAAATTCAAAGTATAGCAAAAAGATATGTGCTGCTAGTCATTCATCTCTCGAAATGGATTAGGATTGTTTATTGTATTTTCACTGATCTATAACTACAGTTTATATGAACATGTTAATGGCTGGAGTGAGGGAGAGAATGGACAGTCACAGTGACATAACATTCTGTTAATACCAGTCTTGCCCAAGAATGTAATGTTGGCCATACACTGGCTCAAATTTACATCAGTTTGTTGTTTGATTCAACTTGAACGTCCAATTGATCTCAAAGACGTGCAGAGCGGTGGTATTACCTGCTGACGTTCCATGTCATGTTATGTTAGAATATGATATCATACAATCATTGGAGCTTTCTTGACAGGACTAACTCTCATATACCATGTGCTCAAGAAAGGGCAAGTCTGGGTCAAGGTTTTCCCTGAATTGATCTAAAACACACACACACATTGACTGATAGGGGGTTAAGCTGAACTGCAGTTAGTAAATGCTGCAAGTTCAAAGCTATATAATCCATGTGTTCAATCAATATATTTCAGGGAATTATGGTTATAAAACAGCAGAAGGAAATATTGAACAAATAATTATTATGTCTACTTCCATAAAACACATCAGCAGTAACCGAGTCCATGATCCAGCTGTACTAGTATATGATTATACTATTCACTACAGCAGAGACAGCTTGGTGTGACTAACTGTATTATGCTATTAAGGACAAAGAGCACTGAGTAGGCCATGGAATGCGATTGGGTTAAGAACATTTGTGATCCACTGCATATGAGTTATATCAATTATTCTAAAACCTTTTATACATAAACAACTAGAAATTGTATCTGAGCAATGTAGCTCACTCTTTCATGTAAAAACAAAAGCTATGGGTAATTTGCTGTATTTGTTTTCATATTTGTTGCTCGTATGACATCAGGATAAATAATAGCCGCAGGCCTACAAGAAACAGAGTTTGTTGGATGTTTGTGGTACACACAGATCTGGCTGGAAAGCAATGCTTGTTAAGACTGAATTTATATGCAGTAATACATTTGATGTTCTAAAGCTGGGTACACACAGTAACGTTAAAGCACTGATACCACCGGATCCGATGGTATTGGTGCTTTATTGTTACTGTGTGTAGCACATTCTTCCGGATCCTGGAGGCATTACGGTCATTCGGAAAAGACCAAAGATTTTCCTAGGCCGTGGTTGTCTCCCTGTACAGTCAGCTGCAGCTGTGGAAAACATGCAGTCCTGAACCTTCTCTCAATGCGGTGTATAGGGAGAACACTCAGGACTGTGTGTACCCTGATCTTTGAGAAACGACAGACAGGATCTTGCAGATGCTGTCTGTCATCTTTCAAAGATCTGTGATGTGTGTACCCAGCTTAAAGCTGACCATACACTAAAGGTGGCCATACATATATAAAATTTAACTTATCTGACTGAGTGCTCCCGCGACATTTGATCAATCCTGCCGGAACTGCCACTCCCATTTTTCTATGCGACCGACACGCGATCGCAAAATCCCATTCATTTTGAAATTGCATGTCAGTCGCACGGAAAAACGGGAGAGGCAGTTCCAGCAGGATTGATTGAATGTCGCAGGAGCACTCGGTTGGGTAAGTAAAATCGAATATATGTATGGCCACCTTAAGAGCTTACCTTCTGATATTCCTGCAACATTCTTCAAACAATGATTCAGCCAAGAAACCTATCAGGAATGTTACCAGGTTAAGCCACTGACTCGATGTTCATGTCAGATCAAATGTTGAATCTTTTTCACTTCGAGGTGTTTAGCAAGATTGATTTTTTTTTGTTGTTTTTGCATGAATCTTCAGCTTAAAGCTACTATAAACATAAACAATTGGGTTAAATATCCTGGAAAAAAGCATAAAATGGAGGAACCCCCAAAGGGCAATGTTGCTCAGGCATGCTTGGTTATGACATCTTTGAATCAGGAGAAACACTTCCTACGTGTTCACGTGTGACAGTAACTCTGATTTGTTAGTGAAAGGCTACTCACATTTCCAGCTGTTTTAAAAGAGTTAATAGTCCTTCCTGAGCTTTTGAAAAATATAGATTAATTACAGCCATGCAATTAAGCTAACTGGACATTTATAATGATTTCCTAGGAAAGTAAGTAGATGTAATGACAAGTATCGACTAATGGACTAGCACAGGCTTTCGACCAGCTATTATGGAGGGAATGACCTAAACCAGTGTGTCCAACTTTTTCCATGTATTGAACTAAATATCAATGAAACATTATTTTTAAAGACTGCATTATGTTAAAACAATGATGTCATTCTCTTTAGCCATTGGACAGGTTAAGATGGTTGGATTTCCTAGTAATCCAAACCTGACCTACATTATTGTTGACATTGTGTATAACTTTTAACTTGAAAGAACCTCAGGATTTGTTTTTTATTTTTAGTGGGGTAAAAAGGATTTGGCTGGGGTAATAAATGTTTTACAATGGCTTCTTTCTAAATGATTATTACTACTACTAATAATAATAATACATATTATTATTATTAGTGGTAGTAGTAGAGTATTTGAGGTTAATTAAAGACATTTAAAAAGAAATTGAAGCGTTTACCGCACAAACAAACTGCTGCAATGAGCTTCTTTATTTCTTTTGTTAAGGGAGCAGAGACAGTAAAAGGATAACACATGGGCTACATGATTTTGTAATTCAGTTTTGTGACTTTTCCCTACTTGGCTTCTGTGTATTTAGTCCATTATCAAAAGTTTTATTTATTGCAGAGGTTATAATAAAATCATCAAGATTGCTCCAGTTCCAACTAATGCAGTAAGCAAGCGTGCTTGAGAAAGCACCTTTGTCCAAAACATGTTTCTTCAATAAAACTCTTTTTGTTTGCTCAGCTCTAGTCCTGTGGCATCGTATGCTACAACCTACATCTATTTTATGCTGATTCCTCATGTTCTTTACAGTGCAGATGTATCTCCCTTCTGTGTGTTGTGGGCTTCTCAAACCCCCCACTTCCTGCTCTGTCTGTTTCTTTACTGAGGGATTCACCGAGAGGTAGGTAGTATAATCCCACTCTGTGGCCTCTCCCCCTCACAGGCCCCTGTGGCCAGTAGCGCACCAACTCTACAGCAGCCTCTGCCATCAGGGGGGGCCTGGGGACCAAAGGGGCCTCTGGTACCGATCTTTCAAACAGCTAGTTGCGCATATCTTTACTGTGGATGCTGATTGGGTAAGGGGCAAGTATGAGTCAGGGGCCCGGTCTCCCAGCCTGTGGAAGAGCCCAGGGCCCTGTTGTTACGCTTCTGCCCTCTTCTGCTTACCTTAAGTCCTTTTTGGACCACAGTACCTGGGGCAGGGGCAGAGAGGTAGGATTGGTACTTTCTACCTCCCAATATAATATCTATGAGGAGCGGCAGCAAGATGTCAGCTGCTTCTGCCAGGTTTCCTAAATGCTTCAGCACTATCTATAATAACCTGACAGATGTATCTGCTGTAACTCCTGCTGTAATCAAACAGTATTGAGAGGTGGTAATAATCAATCCTACCTCCCTGTCCCAGGTACTTTTAATTTCTAAAAAGTTAATTTTTATTGTATATTCGTCTTTTAACTAAATTTTTACTGCATCAGGTGCCTGGTGCTGTCATGAGAACAGCACAGGTCTTACTAGAGAAGCAGAAAACCCATGCTAATCCAACATTACACTGGATAGTGTGGGATTCCCATTTATTTGGGGCGATAACACTCTTTATAACGTCTCCCTATATATATGCAAATACTGATAAATATGGTTTTGTGCGGCACCCATATTCACTGCATTTGACATATAGAACCAGCAAATTTAAATTTAGGTCTGGATATAAAAAAAATAGATCCTGCATTTTATTGTGCAGCTGCAATAATTACTCAACACATTTTATTATTTCAATTTAGCCTCTGTAGCACATTTCTTATATTGAATATGTTGAACTATGTTTGTTCCATGTTTTAGTAATTTATGCAATGAGTGTTTCGGATAGCAGACTGCTGGAGTGAATGGCTCAGATTGCTTTGCCTTTAATATTTTATCAATATTTTATGATCTGCTTGCAAGTAATGATGTTCAATGAAATGTTAACTGTAATATTTAGCAACATCCAACCTGCAGAAGTTATCTCTGATCTTCCTAGCACTTTTTGGCAAGGGTTACATGGTTCCGTTTCTGTACTTGTGATACATATACAATTTGGGAATTTGAAACATCTCCATCACATCTGTAAAGTACTAATGTGTAAAATGTATAAATATTACATTTCCGATGGTGAGAAAAACCTTTATGATACAGCATTTTAATTAAAACCATATATCTAGGAGAGTGTCTCGATTTTTAGAGCTGTTTATACTAATACTAATGGTAAGGAGTTATCTAATACACTGCATTTGCATTGTGATAAAAGAAGCATTTATTTTAGCAATATTTAGTTTCCTATGAGCAGATAATATTCAGAGAAAATGTGAGAAAATCTATTAACCAAACCAGAGTGCTCGGAAATGATATGCAATTGAACAAATGTAGCCTCAAGCTCTCCTTGCACTTGCTGGAAGATTATGAAAGGTTTGTGTCGACTCTGTAATAAATTATGTTTTCCTGTTTCTACTCTGTAGGAATTAAAATGTCTAAAGAATAACTAAGCAAATGTAAAGAAAACTGTGCCTCAGACCTTGAGCAAAGCCTTTTTGTCACCTTGATATTGGACAATCAAATTTCACACTTATTTCACACTTCTTGTTTTTGTTCTTTTATAAAAGGGATAATAATGCTATTGTAGTTATTTTACTGCATAACTATAATACGATATTATTTAGCATCAGTTTTACTTGTGTGTTGTTAAAAATGATAAAAAATTTGAGCATATATATATATATATATATATATATATTATATACTGTAACCAATTTCTCCAAAGAAAGGTACCCAGTCACCAAAGACTTACCTCACATCACCGGCAGTCTTTCTCTTAGGGCACGGCCACACCGCAGCGCAAACGCAATCGTACAAGGATTCGCATGCAATTTCATGTGCGATTTTGTTGCGTTTGCGCATGCGTTTTCTTCATTAGGTAAAGGAAAACGCATGCAATTGCGATTAAAAATGCAGAACGCAAATCGCAATCGCAACACAATGTGTGTTTTCGGTGTGTTGCCGCGTTTTCAATGATTTGAACAAAACGCAAGTGCATGGTAATGTACGAACAGTTTCTAAATGTACTGCTGCGGCAAGTCAGAAGTTTCTGATACCGCGGGTTATTGAATATGGCCCTAATTGTTGATATAAATATCAAACGTCTAGAATTTTCTAGAAAGATACTCAATTAATTCAGATGGAGTAACATGTGTTACTAATTATTCTTCTCCAGGCTCTACTGGAAAATTAATTAAAGTCTCATTTAAACATTAGTGTCAGTACTGCTACTGAAAGATATTTTCAGGTTGATTGTAATATTCAATTTATAATGCAAAATTGTGATTCTGCATTATAAAATCTAGCTAGGGCTGCCCTTTAAAACCAAATTTATATAAAATATACAAGCTGCAAGGCTGTGTGGTTACACTGAAACAAATGCAGTCTGTATCATGCTTTTAAAGGAGAACAAAACCCAAAATACAAAGACAGTTCCAAAGATCCTATAACTGTCACCAAGTAAAACCATTCGTTTCTCACCTCTGAATATGCCTCTTAGGGGCATATTTTATAAAGGTCTGTTAACTTATCGCCAACGTTATCTTCAAAATCGGACTTATCGCTATTTCTAAAGTGGAGATAACTGACCTACTGGCATGATCAACAGCCATGTGTATTTGCGGAGAATGGGGTGGTGAAATCGGTTTAGTGTGTCGGTGGCGGCGCCATAGAAAGGGGAGGTGGCGGTGCTAAATCCAGGCCTGGGTAGATGATAATATAGTGCAGCTCAGGTTAGAGGGTAGAATGTATTTTACTTGGTAAACTTATAGACGTAACATTGTGCAGAGCTGCAAGTGGTATACCCTCCAATATTCTTCTTTAATATGTATATTTAGAGAAATTCTTATTTAATGGTATATCTGTTGTATTCAGTTAGATCAACTGGACTTAAAGTTTAGTTCTTGAAGACATTCCACTAGTCATCTGACTGGCTTTTTTAATTCAGAATGACTTGTACAAGAATCTGTTGACAATTTAAGTACCCTGGAAAGTCCCAATAAGCATATCAGAGCCAGGTGTTAGGGACCTTCTAAATGCAAGGTGTGAATGCATTGAGGCGTTATTAAAACTGCCCAGGGTAAGATGTCAAAACAGCATTGTACATGGCAGACAGTTGGTGTCGAACCCCCGACCTCTATTCAGGCTTGGTTTCTTTATTTTCAAATAAATGGCCTCCTTGTCACCTCTCTTGAACCAGTCATGTTCCTTGCCAAGATGTTGACATTACAATTTTTAAAGGTATGTCCTTTATCCTTAAGATTCAGGTACACGGCTGAGTCCTGACCAGATGAATTGGCTTTTCTGTGCTGGTGCATATGTCGGTGCAGTTGCTGTTTGGTCTCCCCCAGATACAAATCAGAGCACTCTTCACTGCACTGTATATCTGATGTCACTTTTCTTGTGTTTCAATGCTGGGTCTTTCAGATGTACCAATTGCTGCCTCAGTGTGTTGTTTGGTTTAAAGCAGACATGGATAAGGTTTTTTTAGTGATGTGTGTGGCATGTATAGTACCTCCATAAGGAAGTTTTTATATACTAAGATTGAGGACTTGCAAGGGAAATGTCATCCTTCTGGCATTGATTTGTATGAATAAGGACTGATTTTCCAACAGAACAATAATCTTAAGCATAAGCTGAAGCTTTGCCAGGCCTATTTCTGTTCCAAGTAAGAAGCGCTGAATTGCATGGCTTTCCCTCTACAGTCACCAGACCTCAACCCCACGAAATATATTTGAGAAGATTTAAAAACATATTGTAACATTTCACTTTCTGGTTTGCTCTGTAATAGTGCTGGTGATACCAGCAGAGTACAAGTGGTGATTAATACAAAAGATGGACTCACAAGTATGTTGTTACTTTATAAATCATTTTAGTGAGAAATATTGTGACATGCTTTTGGCCTATAATTGTCTGCATGTGTAGAGGTAAAACAAACGCTACTGAGATTATAGCCACTCTGTAGCTTTCAATGGAACCTGTCTGTCAACTGCTATATATCTGTAACATGTTTACCCGGTTTATAACTTTTCTACTTTTCACTCTTCTGAAATTAGTTTTCTATTTAACATCATTGGTACCTTTGTAGCCTTCCATGATATGAGCACAGGACTTCACCCCCCTAATGAGTTTGACAAACAATATTACAAACAGCA
The DNA here is from genome assembly GCA_019447015.1 of Hymenochirus boettgeri. NCBI lineage: Eukaryota > Metazoa > Chordata > Amphibia > Anura > Pipidae > Hymenochirus > Hymenochirus boettgeri. The sequence goes on along the minus strand of CM033474.1, from coordinate 180,235,461 downwards.
AATATTTCAACCACAGGACTAAGACATGGACTGCATGTATACTGATATTGTTTAACAGTTATATTGAACCCAATATTGGTCAAGTTGTAAAAGAAGGATCATTATCATTATTTTACACAGGGATCAAAAAATAACTATAAATTTAACTGTAAATTAATTATTGTTCTTGTTATTTTACACTGCTGTCTTAATTAACGTGTCATTATTTTACATTTTTATAGAGTGAAACAATGGTAAAGAACAAAATTTCACAATCATGAAATAACCTTTGCTAACGTAAGATAATGATGCAATCATCAAATAGAGACCATATTTTATAACCATATAATGACCAAATATGGTTGTAAAAATCAATTAGTATTATAAAATCCCATTCCTTAATGTTTTTAAAATTGTTATTAAACGGTATCAACACTTTATAGATGTGACAACTTTTAGTGCTATCTATTACCAACACGACTTAAATACAGCCTCCCTTCCTGGCAGCTAAAATGACTTGAAATTTTCATATCTAAAGTTTTACTCAGCATTTTTGTTTGTTTTCTTAATCAGTTATTAATAACCTTAAATAACAAAATGTCTCTATTTATATCCAGCAGGCTGTAATCAATGCTATTGAGGGTAGTGTGCTGCTTAAGCTGCATTACCTCTGACTGATAAGAGGGGGGAACTCACCCCCTAGGAGTGAGGAGTCATCTGTCACCCCAAAAAAAACCAGGGCTATAATTTAAAAAAAAAAAGTGATTTATAATAACAATGAGAAAAATTAGGTTGTGTGATATTTTAAAATTGGTGTATTGTCACATCGGGTGGTTAGATCCTCGAAATGGACATGGTGGCAGTTTACATGCCGTCCTTATCAAGCAGAAAAGATTGGTGCAATCTGATTTTGGGGTTGCTATGGCAATCATGGTTATGGTAATTTGCAAAGATCATTTACATATGAAAGTCATGTAAAATAAATGCTGTGGCCATTTATTCACCCAACACGTGGCGTCTAGGCTTGTTATTCTATAGATTACATTATTGGGTTTATGGGTTCTAGTAAAGAGTTCTATATATAAATTATATTTAATGCAAGTGGGGTGGGAGATTTTATTTTATATAATCAGTCTGTGCAGAACAGGTAAGGCTGCATTCAAACTACATCCGCATTAAAAGTCAAACACATTGTAATTTTTTCTTTGTGTGTAAACACATGAGATTGGACAGCAGTAATATGAACATAAGTAGAGCAAACCTTGCTTTGTTTTTTAAAAAAATGCTCAGAAAACTGCATACACCTCACAGAAACACGAATAGTTTGAACAAACTCTTAAAGGATATGTAGACTGAAAATTAGTTTTTTTTAATTGCCCATTACTGGAAAGAATAAGTCTTCCCAACTATCACTGTACCATTTTTTTATTGATCAGTCCTCTATTTCTTTAGCTATCCATTCTAAAATATCTTACATTTCAGCTGTCAATCAAGTACCTTAGAATCATAAACTTTTCTGTTACGTATAGTTTTGCTATAGCTGGAATGTTAACAGTTCGTGAACTGCAATGGTGGGAAATTCCCTCTCCCAATGCTGCCTCAAAGGGATTACGGAGCATGCTTGCCCTCATAGAGAGTCGGAGTCAGGCTGGTGGACTGAGCTTAAGCAAAACAAGTATTGGATTGTCGAGCAGCAACATCAGTAAGTGCTGCTTACACTTATTCATTTATAGATAATGAGACAAAGTAATTTTTTCAGAGAACAATTCGTTTAAGAGGTAAGGAGTAATTCATTGTGTAAAACAGGAGCCAACAGATATATGAACAAAATGGAGTTTACAACATCCTACGATGACTCTAATGTTACTTTTTTTTTTAAAGAAAAAACATTTTTAAGGCCACAGAAAAAAGTAGAAAAAAGTGGCAATCTTTCCAATGGAAATACAGCACTGCTCACATTGTGCCCCTATATCTACCCATTATTTGCAGACAGCATTTTTAAAATATCACTACCAAAAAAATTACCTTTTATAAAAAAAATTAAGACCAGAAGCAGGAGGACAGATGTGAAATAGTAGCGCACAATATGATGTTCATGGCAATCCTTCCTCTCTGACCAATTTACTTTTTACTTACACTATTTAAAATAGCTATAATACAAATATAGTTCTCTTTAAACTAAGTTCCTTATTTTAGTTCCTTGGTGGTCTCTCTGGTCTGGTTTTCCTATGGACATATTTTTCCATTTATATGTTTCTAGGTAAAGCATGAATAACTTGGATAAAGGTACTGTTACAGATATAATGTTAGCCGTGCTTTAGCATAGGACTCAAAAGGTTGAGTGGTTTTTAAAGAATATAAATCTTGCCTCACTTTCACTGGGTCTGAATGTGCTCCCAAGTGATTTCTCAGGCTATTGCGAACAAAATTATTTAGTTAAGTCTAGACATAAGAAAGCTGTATATTAAAGGTAAATCTTTTAGACTGCTATGTATCTCAGAATTTATATCCTTTCTAAACAAAATGCAGTGTCTGGTCCTGGAAATTGTGATTGCTGACAGTACTGATGATATTCTGCCAAAGGAGCATGGATTCAACAGTGAATCACTAAGACAGGCATATGCAAACTGCTGTGTAATTAAAGTGTGTGTTAGTTACTTGGAACAGGTTTCTAATGTGGTCAGACTCTGGCAAATTCAGTCCAGTTAAATAAAGAATCATCAATTCAGTCCAAACACAGTGTTTAGTTCAGATTGTTTAATAATATGACACTGAATATCCATTTAAAAACACATAATGGAACACGGCAAATACAAATAAAACTGTAAAATGTTGACCGCTGATTAAGTATAGTGTGTGGTAGGAAATATGATCTTGGAATATAAAGTCACATTACTCAAAACTACCGTAAATCTTTAATAAACTATTCTGTTAGCTAACATCTTTTATTCTTCTTCAGTATTGTTACTGACTTTCCTTTGATTGGATTAGATACATTTGAAGGTTTTTATCTAGATCTATAGGAGCAGCAGTAAAATATTGTGAAGTCTCCTAGTCTCCATTCTCTGTTTCCATGCTGGAGGTGGTGACAGATGCTTTGTTTGCCAGCTATCCTTGGAGCACAGTTGAGTTTCCTTCACACTCAGCACATCTGCCCTCAGCATTTTGTCTTTCTCCCAAACCTCCTCTTTATTTCCAATGTACTTTTTATGTTAATCTTAAAATAATAAATAATTACAATGCGAATCAAAACTATACAAATCAGGTGCTGGAAATATCACACACTAGGTATGATTAATGATACATTCAGAAAACAATATAATGAGCATCGTATTTGCAGAGGCTAATGGATTTCCTTTTTTTCTCAATGGCCTTCTCGATGTATTTAACAACATTCTTCTTTCATTTATTCATTTTCTGCTTTTCGGTTGCCATAATCATTATTATCTTTCTATTGCTTATTTGAAAACTGACTTTAGAACATGCCCTTGTAATGTGGACCTCTGTAGGCAATGCTTTGTTTAATTGAACAACAACAAGAAAAAACTACAACTGACATCACTAGTTACAGTATTTGGCTAAAAAAGACCTATGTGCCGTATCACTTAGAACACTACCAGGCTACTACCCCTGTCTTTAAATTTTATGGCCTGAATACAAGAATAAGCATTTGAATTGTGTAACAATAAAAATAATAATTACTATTATGATTGCTTCTGAAGGTTCTCATTCATCCAGTTTGTGGTATATCGGTGGTGTTTGGTTGAATCAACTGGACTTTATCAATTCAGAATTATTGTTATTATTGTTTAGAGGATTTTTGCTGTTGCTAATACCATTTCTAAAAAAAGAAAATTGGTTGTCCCTTGAAATCTTGTTTAAATCATGAAAGCCATAAGACACTCAGCCAGACAATAAAAATGGCCTCTCCCTAGTCAGTCTAATGTTTGCTGTCAGTCGGTACTGATTGAAAAATTCTATTGCCCACTGCCAGCTCCCTGTACTATAGGATGGGTATGTGCATGGAGCCCCCTGAAAATCACTGTAGCCACATTTTAAGCAGATCACAGACATAATCTTACCAATGTTACCTGGGAGAATATCTGAATATCTGCAAGAATGTAAAGGGGGCTGTGTAATCAATGACACATTTATGACAATACATCTTAAAGGGGAACTGTAGCCTTTATTTAAAGAGCACACACCTACCTTTAAAATGTCTCCAGAATTATAATTCTAGCTGCAATCTATCTAAAGTCACAGTATTGTTTCACTTAAATATCTTTGCCAATTCTTTTGTCATTGTCAAATAGTAATTTTACTAACGAGGATGTTTCAAACAATTAAAGGGCAATTCCACCATTCAAAAAAAAAAAAAAAATGAAAACATTTTTTTACCTACCATGGCTGCAATAGTTAGAAAGTGGATATAAAACTAACCTGGAATGATGCACATGTCCCCACTTTTTACTTCCTGGTTCTTAAGGTTAGCAACTGACAGTTGAAATGATAGCCACTTGCAAACTCATAACAAGTGCAGAATGCTAGCAAAGTAGGAGGAAACCTTGAGAGAGGTAAGGGTAAGAATTATATTTTTCTTTATAACAGTTAGTCTTACATCGGTCAGCTTTTGAACAATTGCTGTTTAGGTTGGGAGGGGGTGATTAACCTATATAACATTTTTCATATGAGGGGTGGAATTGCCCTTTAAGTTTAATATCCCAGAGCTAAGAATAGGAATCAAGATGTTTATGTTTAATGAGTTTGGAAATTAGCTTTCTCTTAATAGGCTTAAAAGGCTGGCTAAAAGAAGTTTTATAAAATAAGGCAAAATAAATGAACATATAAAGGCACAGACATTCTGTCTTGTTGCCATTAAAATGAATACTTTTGATTTTGCATGACTGTGCTAACTCGCAGATTTACATAAAGTAATGCAGTGAGTCCACTCATAATAGAGAGAAACTGGCCTAGACAATCCAATTAAGGGGGTGCTTGGGGAAAACCACTTCAATAACCACATTCAGAAAATAGAATAGATCCAATGGTACTCCTTATTGCACACACTTGTGGCCAAAATGAATACCTCCAACCTGACAGACCCCTCACAATCTAAAGAGTCAAAAATATAACAAAAAAAATAGGTTTATACAAAATACGTCACCAGACTATAATAAAAATCGGCCTCATTCAGACCATACGGTTCAACTGTGCCTAACTCATAAATCCATTTGCCCTCAACTTGGAGAAGACATCTCTCTATGTTCCCACCTCTGGGTCCCAAATGTACCTTTTGGATCCCCATGGAGAAGAACCATAAACTTAGCATGTTTCCTATAATCATACGGTAAGGTTGTGGCAAAATTTGTACATAAAAAAATGTTGGTTATTATCCCTATGTGGGGGTTGAGCCCCATTTACCTATTTTTTCCCAATTTCTCCCAACTGCGTACCAGAACTTATTATGCCCCTCTTTATGAAATGTATATCTTTCATTTGTTGGATTAATGGGGTTATAAAAAGTAATTAAGGCTCATAGCCATGTAAATAGGTGTATGAAGCCTTAAATTATGCTGAATGAAAGAATTACAAGTTTGTATGTTGCTATTTTGAGTCATATTACGAGATATTGTGTAATGTGTCAATATAAGAGTAATTTGTGACAAATTTCAAGTGCTTTTTATATAGTTTAAGTTTGTAACAATATCCCTTTAATTGGACCTGTTAAAAGGTGAATTGTATAGTATAGTTTTTGAGGTTGAATAAAGACATCCATCCATCCAGTCCAACCCATCTAGTTATTCACATTTCCTGTTGATCCAGAGGAAGGCAAAAAAAACCCCACCAAATTTATGAAAATAGTGGAAAAAATTCCTTCCTGACTCCAAGTGGCAATCGGAAATGTCCCCGGATCAACTCTACTTTATGTATCAATACCAGTAATTTGCAACATTCCTTGTTTGCAGAAACTCAGCCAGCTATTTTTGAAACTGAACAATGAACCTGCCATAACAACGTCAACTGGAAGACAGTTCCATAGCTTTACTGTTCTCACAGTGAAAAACCCTTTCCGAACTTGAAGCCTAAACCTTTTTTCTTCAAGTCTTAAGGGATGTCCACGCGTCCTCTGACATGCTCTATTGGTGAACAATGCCCCAGATACTTTATTGTATGGCCCATTAATGTTTTTATGCACAGTAATCATATCCCCACGCAAGCGCCTTTTCTCCAGCGTACATAATTGTAACTTTTCCAGTCTCTCTTCATATTCAAGCTCCCCCAATCCCCTTATTAATTTAGTTGCCCTTCTCTGAACCCTTTCCATTTCAAAGATGTCCTTTTGTACACAGGATTTCAAAATTGCACAGCATATTCCAAATGAGGCCTTAGCAATGCTTTGTAAAGAGGAAGAATAACATTTTTCTCCCTTGAATCCATACCTCTTTTTCTAAAAGACAATACCATGCTGGCTTTGGCTGTTGCTGCCTGGCACTGTTTGCTTCCTTTAAGTTTGTTATCCACCAAAACTCCAAGATCCCTTTCCAACAGGGATTCATTTAAGACAGAGCCATTTATAGTATAAGTAGCACAAGTCCAAAATGCATCACCTTACATTTATCAACATTGAATCTCATCTGCCACTTAGCAGCCCAATGTAACAATCTATCTAGATGCCCCTGCAACGATTGCACATCCTCTGAAGTTTTTATGGTTGACAAAGTTTTGTGTCGTCAGCAAACACAGAAACCTTGCTGACAATGCCCACTTCCAAATCTTTAACAGATAGATTAAATAGAAGGCGGCCTTAACACATAACCCTGTGGCACCCCACTTAGCACTTTAGTCCATGATGATGAAGCCCCATTAGCAACTACTTTCTGCATGCTATTCATTAACCAATTTTCTATCCATGTACAAATGTGCCTCCCCAGACCAGCAGACCTTAGCTTATACATTAGTCGCCAATGGGGGACTGTATCAAAAGCCTTTGCACACATCTACTACATTACTACATCTACTGCTATGCCAGAGTCTAAATTTCTACTTACTTCCTCATAAAAGACAAGCAAGTTAGTTTGACAAGATCTATTCCTCCTAAATCCATGCTGGTTACTACTTATAATGTCAGTCCTTGAAACATACCCTAGAATGTTTCCTTATTAAATTTTCCAGTATCTTCCCCACCACTGAAGTTAAACTTACAGGCCTGTAATTACTCAGCTGTGAACGACTACCCTTTTTGAATATTGGAATAAAATCAGCCTTTTTCCAATCTGGAGGCACACATCCAGACATGAGGGAAACTGCAAAAATAAGAGACCCAGATGAAGCTGCAATACTTACTTAGCGAAATGTGCATTGGACATTTGAAGTCTGTTTCTGGAACCACAGGAGTTGTTTGGCGCTGGAACGGGTGTGTATTCACACGGGTGTGAAGATCTGTTGGAGTGGAGTCCGGCCAGGCGACAGCAGCAGCGCAGGTGGGCACAGGAAATGAACATCAGACAATTTGACTATTCCTAGCCTTGGGGACTGTGAGTACTACCAGCTGTCCTGGTGTGGACTGTTTTATGAACTGTTTAAGAAACCCACCTGCATTCTAAATCCCGGGTCATACATGGACATTCCGTTCCCTGCAGCTATTCTGTGTGGAGAAGGATAGCCTTTGATGTTGGTGGAAGGGGTGGACATGGATTAGTAATAAATCCTAACTATACTGCTATTCCCCATTAGTGTCCACTCAATCTATTCTTTATCTCTCAATCCTGATCAGGACTTCTAAAAGTTATGAAAGTTAGTGATACAGTATCTATTGGGGACGCCTGATTTTTATAATGGTCCAGTGATTTATTAATAAAGGTTGTATGTATTTTGTATATACTTATGTTTTTTGTTATATTTTTGATTCTTTAGATTGTGAGGTGTCTGGCAGGTTGGAGGTCTTCATTTTGGCCACAAGGACCTGTGTGCAATAAGAGATACCAAAGAGTCGATCCTATTTTCTGTATGTGGTAACTCACAGATTTACCATGTTTGTAGCAAACAAAAAGATGAAATAATTAAGTAGAAATGGCAGGGTCTGGTTTGAATACTTTAATATGCACCTCCCTAAAATAACCAGTAAAATAACCGTGTTGCCAGACTAGCAGACAATGTGGAGTTGAAGCAAGTGTATGTCTATCTTAGATACCATTTGAAACAATCAAACCCTATCAAGATTCAGCAGTAAATAAAGGACAAGCCAAAGTTGTAGTTAGTTATGGAATAACTTCACATACAAGTGAAACATGGACATAATTTTAAATAACCTTTAATACAGAGATGTATTAAGTTGGTTAATTACTTTTTCCTTCAACAGAGCCATTTCTAATGAAGAAAATGATGTGGAGTGATTTCTGACTAGCTTCCTTAAATAAATTGCCTGGAAAGACATGGTGAAAGTATGAGTTCATGGTTGGAGAAAATCAAAGAAATCACGTCTCTTGTTGACAAGAAATTGCTATAAGTGGCGGAAATGATAACTGCACTTAGAACCTGCAGGTAAGAGAATGGTGTCACTTCCTTGCAGATGTGGAAGGTTTTCAGATATTGATCTCCAACCCAAACCTTATTGTTGAATTATACTGTGCACAAAAACAGAGAAATATGAGAGGTCATATGGTTCACAGTGATTACGATTTATTCCCCGTATACCATTTTTAGTTTTAAGTCTTTGAGGTGGGAAATAGACCACCTTAGGTGAACATAATGACACAAAAGTGAATCACAGATGTTTCCAATGCATTTTAAACTTCTTTTCACTTGAATGTATTGATGGAATACAGACCTTTAGACGACTTTGGCAATTACTTTATCGACAGTTATATTATGATACTAGCTGAACAATGTTATGCAGTGGGACTGAACAATGACAGTAGTACCTTCTTTAAATTTTATTTTTAGATACTGGTTAAGGATGACAAGTCTTAAGTTTATTTGGTGCAGTGGTTTGCGTGAATATTTTATTACTGAATGATTTGGAGCAATTATTAAGAAAAGATATGGATGCAATGCATTTCAAAATTACATAAAACACTTTAAAAATAAAAAGGAAACATTTACAAGGCCAGCTATAGAAGCATAAACAAAATAAATGAAAGCACCCTTGATATTAATAATTTTATTTTATTAGTATTAATTTAGGGTTGATATTACTAAATGGAACTGATGTATAAAGTAGCAACAGCAAGGGTAACAGTTTAATAGTGTAAGATTAAAGGGTATGTCCACCCCCCAAACTAAATTTTTATATGTTGTAGGAAATTACTGTAAACCTCAACCGGCATCCACTCCTGTGGATCCCCACCTGCTTGACTTCCGTGCACAAAGGCTGGCAAGTGCATTTGGGGAGATCTTTGAATGCTGTAAACCTCGCGAGGTCAAGGTTTACAGCAATTTCCTACAACATATAAAAATTTAATTTGGGGGGGTGGACATACCCTTTAAGAAACTAAATGACCCAGTTTCATAGCATCCAAGCATTTAAAGAATTTATATGTTGCAAACTTTTCGACTGTGGTGGAAGGTATAGTCTTGTAAAGTTATACTTCTTTGTCTGTCCTGACTGTCTGAGTCTGTGACAGTCACATGCTGTGCTGTGTAAGAACCCCCCCCCCCCATGCAGCTCATGATGCTCTGTTGACTCAATGGTAATGCTTAATACTGAGACTTAGGGGTAGAGCAGTGGTGCTGGTGATTTTACAGATCACATTACTAGCAACTGTTACTGCAACTAGAAGCATGTTCCTGGAGACATTTTAATGAAGGCTGCTTGTATGGAGACCACAATTTCCCTGTAAAACAAATATTTTTTGCTATGATAATCCTATTTAACAATCCACAAGAATGCTTACATATGAGTTTTCTAAGATAGCTTCCCATATGATCTAAAAGGTAATGAAAGGGGCTGGTTTCTATAAATCTTTTCTGCCTTTAAAACCCACTTTGACCATATGTTCTGCATAGGCAGGTAACCTAATGTGATTTAATTTATTTTACCAGACTTATGAAGATGATAATGTGAAAGTCAAATATTATATGCAAGCCAAATAATTGTACAGGTAACCCTAACCGAATGCTGAAGGTGTTAGACAAAATCCTGTTTGACAGATGGTTAACAAAATGAAAAATATGTTTAATCTGCCAGGTATAAATATGTGACAATATTCTAGAGCAATCACAGCCAAACTGTTTGCTATTAGTAAAAACACTATGATAAAATAACAAATAGCAATAAAATGATTTGGCATACAAATAAACAATCTACAGAAAAATAAAATGTAATAATATTGCTATTAAAAAAAGTATTTATATAGTAGGCCTCACCTGTGGAGTGCTGTTGGGTTTCCTTTTTCTGACTATATATATATATATATATATATTCTTTATATTGAATAAATATATATTTTTACGGAGATTGCATTGAGTTCTTAGGAGGAACTACCGTATATACTCGAGTATAAGTCGAGTTTTTTAGACTTATACTCGAGTCACTAACCTGAAATTCTTCAGCCGTCAGGCGCCTGGACTGTGGATGCGTAAGAGAGAGGAAGCGTGCGGCTGCAGGATTTCAGGTTAGTGGTTTTAAATAGATGCAGCCGGATTACCTTAAAACAAGTCCTCTCCTCCACTGGGTAATAGCCATACTGGATTTGGCTATTACTATATGGGACAACTGTATGGGAATTTTGCTGTCCATTTAAAGGGCAAATAAAGCCTCAAAACAATACAGAATTAGGAGGCAGTTGTAGTCCTATTTTCTACCCTCGGCTTATACTGGAGTCAATCATGTTTTTCTCCTTTTCCAAGTAAAAATAGATACCTCGACTTATACTCAGGTCGACATATACTCAAGTTTATACGGTAATTAGTTAGGGGTATATAACACTATTGCACATCGGAAAGGTCTATATGCATGTGTGTAATTATCACTATTTAATTAAAATCACCATAACAAAGTACACTATACAAAGTATAGTACCACTACTGACTTATATTTTAATTAGAAAACAAATTATACAATAAATAAAGTACTTGATACCCCTAAGTTTAAATGGAAAACTCAAAAAAGGGTTTAGCCATACCTCTAAGTGTGGTAAAGAATCTCCATATGGACACTAAAAGGAAGTGGAATTTTCATATCATTCAATGAGGTTCTGATCTTAAAACATGTGCCGCTGTTAGCTAAGCAAAAACGTCTCTTAGGCATTGTACATGAAAAGACAGGAAGTGTAAGGAATTTCTTGTATTAAACCAAATTATGTGCTGTTTGTAAAACATGTGACAGTCTTAGCCAATCAAAAATTCTTCAGACTTTCACATTCACTCTCCCTCCCTTCTCCATAGAAAGAAATAAGACCTTCTTTAGGAGAGGCAATCCAGTTTTTGTTTGCTAGACATGAGGTGATGTCTGTTTATGATAAAATGATTTTGTATGCCCTTGAATATACCCAGCATTCTTAAAGAAATTGGCAGATTTTCCCTTTTTCCAATATTAATATATTAATAGGATGAGGCTGTGAAGTACCTTCTGTTGTAAGAAGGCTCTGTTTCATTGTATGCTCTTTGGAGGGCTTCACACCTGTTAAGCCCACCTCAACCTAGAAAGCTAATCAGTATCCTGTGCTACCAAGTCCTATCCCATAGAAACCATGAACCTGTGTCCTGCACTGATGGAATCTAATAAGATTGAAACATGGCAGGATTGTCTGGGTTCATAATAGGACCTCATAGTGACCAATAGTAATCCCTCTCTAACAGACTCCCTAGTGACAGCTGTAAGTTAATGGGGAGGGTGAGTATTGGTGGGTGGCTTCATTCCTTCCTTTATAGAAACTTCCAATGGATTTCCTCTTGGTTGGTTTCTATTAGAGGGAGATCATAAATTAAAGCTCTGCATATTGCTCTGTGGTGTTTGGACTGAACTATAACACTCTTTACAATGTTATTATTATTATATGTTTGTGTGTATGTGTGTGTGTGTGTATATATATATATATACACGTGTAATAACTCAATGCTTGGTCGCTGCACTCCACTTCCTCTGTTCAACAGCCCAGGTGCACAGTGTTAAACTCAACGTACTGGTGTTATATATATATATCCAGCTATATTTTAGCTTGAAAAAGGTCATAAACCACGACCGAAACGTCGCTATCTACACGAAATATGTGTGAATAAAAGTTTTATTTTGGATAAAATGAAGCCCTTATGTGTGCACTAACTTCAATCAAATACTTTTGAAACTCTCACCAGTAGCACCAAGGCAATAATACCTGTTGAGTGAGTGCCTAACCATACCCCGGATATATTTTATAGCAAAATTGTGCCCGTTGGTGCACAATGGAAATTATGTGTGTGTATGTATTGCTGCTATGTTTGGATGTAGTGGATATAGAATCTTTACACAGGTATATTTTAAACTGTTACTCAGACAGTCACCAGCTTCCAGAGGAACCAAATAGGATAATCCTGCAGGTCTGAGAGTAGACCCAGGCAATCCTGCTACACTGTGTGGTTGAAACTAAACATGCTAGGTTAATACTTATTATTAGTATTCACCACGGCAAGCGGTGATGGTACCTCATATATTATAACAGAAGGTACATCACAGCATCATGTTATTGTAATAGCATTACCCTAATAATCGAACGTATAAACAAACATTTCTCATTCCCAGTTTATCTAAAGAAATGGATTTATCCTTTATATACTCTTATATACAGATCCAATTGAAAAAAAGTTGCTTCAGAGCAATTTTTAGTAACTTCTTTTTATTTCAGTATTACAGTAAATCCTTGTTATACCTGCCTGGCTTTACCACTAAGCAAAAGGCTAAGGACTTGCAAGCGAGCACCTTTATCCCAACCATTAATAGTGGCTGCCAATTCAAATTGTTCTAGCCAATCTTTACACTCCCTAGTTACCCCATCAAATGGATCAGATTTAAAAATAGGTTTGGCAATTGGGCCTGGTAGAGCTACTGAGTCTAATTGGTAAATTTCATCTGCAGGTACAAGGACAGGAGGATTTAAATCAATACTTTCAGTAGCAGCCTGCATAGCTTAATACAGAAAACAACTATACAGAGAAAACTGAGAACAAATGGTATTACCAGCACCTCTGCCACCAATATGTACCAGATCACTGCTTTATGGAAGGATAATTGGTAGCATGGCACACAGTGGGTTACTCTGGTGGTCTGGCACAAAGCAGACAGTGCACAGAAACAGGTTCCCCACATAACATGTGCAGTAATCACCGGTGCACCACTTTGAATATTGACCAGGCCTGTAAATTGTGTGTCCTTGTAAGTTGGTGTACACTTATCTGTTGCCTCAGAGTTTGTATCCAATAAGGTAAATTGTCTGTCCAATGATCTGTCCTCCCAACAGGTGGTAACAGGATCTTATACACAGGATCTTGTGCAGTCAATATCACTCCAAAGCACACACCACAATCCACTTTCACTTTCTCTTCTCCTACCATAGAGAGCAGGGATGTCTTGTCTTTTATTACTCACTGACACCACCTGCAGGCTGGAGGTGGTATACAAGGAGCCTTGGTGTATATGTCCATTACTATACACATCACATCCTGTGTAGCAGACAGAAACTTTTTTGGATTATACTTCCTTTCACATGGAGCAGACACAGGGGTGTGGTTTAAGCTGCCATTTGACCATTCCATTTTAAAAGGAATCTGTAAGTAAGTTTATGTATTTTGTATATTTTGTGTTGTACCTAATATAAGTCAGTGCTAAATTTTATATAAATTTACATATAAGGGATATATATATATATATATATAGATAGGTGAATAGGTGCACTAGTCCCTCATCAAACGACCAAATAGGCCCAGGTGCTTCCAACGGAAATACACAGTAACAGATGATAGGAGCACTCCATGGACTAAAAAGTGTTAATTAGGCAATCACAAAGATCGACACGTTTCAGCCGACACGAGGCTGTCGTCAGGATACGCCATATTGAAAGTAAGAGCTATAAATAGATAAAAACCCTCCCACTGACACTCCCACACCACATATATATATATATATATATATATATATATATATATATATATATATACACACACACACACATATATATATATACACACACACACACATACACTCACAGGGCTTTTTCAGTATTTTATTATAAGAATGTAATTAGACAACATTTCGGTCTAATACCTCAGACATTTATCAAGCCATAAGTGATACACTGCATTAACACACTTTTAAACATTATAAAAATACGACCGCAAACGATAGGGCTGAAACACAGACCTACTCTGGTAAAATATAGACAGTGTACATCTACACAAATTAGTGTACATCTACATTCATGTTTTTACTTCAGCCTTTAAAAATCACCATCTGCTTTTCCATCCAATCTATGGAATTCACAATAAGACCTCCCTCAATGTCATTTTCAGTTCTTTAAATCCATATTCACTTCCAAAAATCCAATAAATTAAAGAGGATTTATTAACTGTACTTAGAGGGTGAAAATGACCCCTTCAGCCTTTAGTTGCCACTGAACAAAGAGCTGTTAATTAATACAGTGCTTGATTGCAGTTTTTCCTACCAAATACCATGGCTTCTAAAAGCCCATTAGTGCATTAGGATATCATATAGCCCTAATCTCGTTTTAGGTATAGGATAACGAATACAGACAGAGCAATGCATAGTAGTTTATGCACAAACAATATGTAAGGGAGGCTTTAAGGCAAAAAATATACTTTTTTTGTGACAGGACTCATCGCATAAATATGGCACATTTTTCCAACCTGCTTAGCTACCTGCCTATATTTACCTTTAATATATCAGCGTGGGTTTAGGAGGGATGATTAGGAGCAGATATAGTATTGCCCTCTCATGCTGCCCATTCATTTATTGGACCTACCTGTGATGTTCTCATAATGTTCAGAAAAACAGCCTGGCCATATGACTTCAAACATTACAAATGTAACATTGGTCGCATATCATAATCCATCCAGGCACATCACTGAATAAGAAATAAGAAACCTTTTTGTGGCCCAACATTCATGTTTAATCGAACATGGAATTAATAAAATGTCAGGCAAAGGTATGTCCTGTGTGTGTCTATCACTGAGCATATTCTTTCAAGATTCACTCAGTTTTCTCCTACTAACAGTAAGAAGCAGGGAAGATCCAGGCAAACACCAATTACTTATGGGCTTGATCATTTCTATGTAAATCAGACAATTTTTATTTTCTTTAGCACAATAGTAATAAAATCTCAATAAATATTTGTACACAAAATAAATACAAATTATTAGGTTTACACATGCATCAGAATCAAGTAATGATGCATGTTTAAACCTAAAGTTGGTCTCTTTGTGTTAAATAAATCACAAAGAGATTACCTTTAGTTCCAAGGGCTTAGAAGTTTCTGCCAAATTAAAGCCGACATTTTTTTGTTGTTGTTTTCAAGTGCATTGTAAACTCAATTAGTAGTTGAAGTTAGTGAGAAAATCAATTCTGTGTGCAGAAATGCTAGGTTACCTTTTAAAACAGAAATGTATGTTAAAGAATTTTTTTAGAATACTTAAAAAAAGACTACAAATATACCATTTAAAGCCCATCAATAATAACATTTTTACTATTACAATTACAATAAGTTAAATTGCCTTACTATTACAAGTAGAACACTTTACCCCCCCCCCAAAAAATAAAAAAAACCTATACTTTACTAGCAGACAGGCGATAATACTCCTACCTCCCATCCTCTTTCAATTCCTCAACACTCCTCCCACCATTAATGTTGGTGCATACACAAACACTTTATGGATGGAGACAGGGAGATTGGTTTGGGGGTGGATGGGGGTGGAGGGTCAGTGGAGGGGTGACAGTGTGTTGATTTTTGTATATATTACAGTATATTGGCAATCGCATGTAAGAACAAGAGGTAGGAGTATTATTTCTTGTTTATTATACATTTTCATTTTTTAAAGTTTTTATGGGGTTAAGTTACCCTTTAAATGTATGTATCGCTTGCTTTGTAATTTAACTAATGTAAAGGTATGTTTTCATAATTTCTGCAATTCCACCAGGTTCACTGTATAGCTTACAAATTAACTTCCACCCCCTCTTTATACCAGGCAGTTAGCAGTAAAAACAATAATTACTACTAAGATTTGATTCATGAATGACCCTACCCCTTCTTAATTGAGCCAATTAAAAATATGCAGAAACAAGCAAAAGGTAAGGGTTGCTTCAGCCAGAGTAACAAATGCATCCAATCAATCATTTAAAATGTAGTTAGGGAAATTGATATGATTCACAACACATATTATTATCCAATGGTGATTGACATTGTGTAATGTATTCCACTTTGGCTGGTGCCAAATAAGAGCACTCTATACAAATATTTATTATGTACCTGAGCCACACATATTCACCAAAAGGGCAATTCAAGAAGAATTATACCCCCCACACTCCACACCTTCTGGTATCCAGGGTGAGGACCAGAACCACTAGGTCATCTCATCACCCTTAAGTTGTTAGTAAGTGTTACTTACCTAAAATGTTCTTCACTGCTCTAATCTGCCCCACCTCTCTTGGTCTGTCTGGGACAAAGCCTATTAGAAGGCAATGCCAATAAGAATTGCATCTTCCTATTGGCCGTATCATAAAGACGGAACAGGGACTGGAGCAGTGAATACTAATGTTAGTAACTATGCAGATCTAAATAGAACCTTGGAGTGAGTAGGTGATGCAGATGCAGGTGATGCAGGTGCAAAAGTTTGCTTGTACTATTAATTTACAGAAGCCAATAAGATGTAAGCTTTTTACTGCAATTAGAAAACATCTGACTGGCTGTTTAAGATTAATAGTTTACTATATATACTGTTTACATCAGTCTTCCATAAATGCTAATCATCAGGTTTAGGGTTCTGCTCCACTCACTCAACTTGTTAATCTTCCCCCTGCAATAATATAAGCAGATGGTGTGCCAGGAATTTAAACCAGAAAGCACTATTGAATTGTGGGATGTCCAGAATTAGACTGCTCTACCAGGGCACTAGGCACCCAAGGGCACCCATAACAGCCAGAAAAATAATTTGAAGAGATTTAGATTAGTGATGAAAGGAGTATAAAAATGATGAATAGGTCTAATATTTGCTGGCCCCCCAGTCTGGGACTGAGACATTTCTGGTTTAGTTTCAGAAATGTCAGTTTTCGAGATCTGACAGAATAAAAATTTGAAAGTTTCAAACTTCGAGAATCAAAAATGATGAATGAAAAAAAGTTGAAAAATTACACCTCCATTGGGTTTCAAATAGGATCTTCAGATTTTCGGAATTTCAACGGAACTGCTGCCAGATGAAAACTCATCTCATTCCTCTCTAAGAGGAAGGCAAAGCAAATCATAATCACAGAGGGATAGTAGTTGAAGATATAATCAGTGTCAGATTGGGATGTTGGGGCCCACCAGGAAACATTAGACCAAGGGCCAACCAGGAAACATTAAGGGGCCCACTCAACTTTTCATTTGCCTTTTTTGATCATTTTAAGTATCTGACTTACTCCTATTTCCTCCTTATGCTTATTCATTTATATTTGTTACTGTCTCTTTGATTCAATATCTAAATTTGAAATATTTTCTCTGTTTTCCTGGGTGAAAGGGCTGTAGGCCTACTGGGGATTTCCCCCATAAACCTGTGGGGCAGTCTGATCAAGCATAGAATATATTTTAATAAGGAACGGAGACTTCTGGGTAGAATACATTTTATCAGGAGTAGTACCAGGATTAGTTATAGATTCATTTACATGTATTTAAATATAGACATATAAAATATCTGGCAGTACATTTAAAATTAAATTTTAGGTTTACTTTTATAGCTGTATATGAATCCAGTTCCTGGTTATTGCAATTTTGTTTAAGGATAAGTGCACTGTGAAAGTTTAGTTTAAAAAAACTTCCCCCCCTTTTTTTCTCCCCCTAGGTCCCTCCTGAGCCTACCTGTGTGGCTGTAAAGTTGCTTCCCCTCTTCCCTTATTGCCTCCAAATCAGTGCTTGTGATGTCCAGCGATGATGTCACATGCGCACTCGCCAAGTGAATGCGATTGACGCTGAGTTGCGTGCGCTGTGACGCACAAGCGTGCGCACGGACATCACAAGCATGGAATTGGAGGCTAAGGGAAGAGGGGAAGCAAACAACTCACAGAGGGAGGAGCTCATCAGCCTTATCCTTCACATCCAAGATGTCACCAACTTTACAGCCATACAGGGAGGCTCAGGAGGGACCTAGGGGGGAATAAAAAGGGGAGCAAGTTTTTTTAAAGTGGCATCTTACTATTAAACTAAACTTGATTTTACAGTGCACTTACCCTTTAATTTGCTTTGTACACAGTCACTGAAAAAAAACTGTAAAAAAACCAAGAAAACTAATATCTTCAAGTTTACATGAAATAACTGCATTTTGTATTTTTTTCAGTACAACCACATACCCATAACTTTCAAGACTTCATGATCATCTATCTTTCTTTTCTCCTTAATCTTCACTACATACCATTTTCATTATGTCATAATAACCTGGTTTTTACTGTAATTCCCTCACATTTCTACAAGTTAATTACTTTTATTCTGAGCTTTTGTTTGGGGGTGAGAAAGGTAGGTGTACATTTTCCATCTGGGGTAATGGTATTTACCAAAAACGGAATTTTATTAGAAACTCTTTTCATCTTTTGATTGCATATAATATCTATTATGCTTATCTCTGTACATTTCAACATGCATTAATATTTTAATCATGTATGAGGCAGCTCAGGTATGTGAATTTGGCCTGCCTGGCTAGATCCAGTGCCTACACTACTGGTACTACTATATTCCCTAAAAACCCCTTGCCTATTTTCTACACTTCATTGATTGTCAGTTGGTATTTTGTCTTCTATTTTGTCCTGGGTGTGAGAAACAGGAATGAACTGAGCATACCAACAAGGCAAATGGACAGCAAATAGGATGGAGAAATACCCATAAGAGGATTTTGTTAAAGTGGATTTGTCACCTCTTTAATTCCATAGTAATCAGCATTTTTAGTCAATCCTTTTTCTGAATATAGCCCAGTTAGGAGCAGACGTAAAGGCTGAAATAGTCCCAATACATCATTAGTATCATTTTTCCCATTTATATCAGTCATGTCATGTTTTTCCAGTATCTTTATACTGTGGGGATTATTTAATAAGAGGAGCAAAGTTTGTCCGTGTTCTCAATCTACAGCAACCAAACAGATGTTATAAAATATTTTAACTGTAGTAGACCAGTAAAAAGGTATCATCTGATTGGTTGAGGCAATTTAACAGCTCAGGCAAAATTGTGCACCTCTGATTCAATAAGGCTTACATGTATGTGTGTATTCTCAAATTCACTTGTCTGTTTTGTTTTTCATTATTTTTATTAAAAGCCAAGAAGAACACATTTTGTATTATGAGGGATATTTAAAACTTGCTGAAAAATCTTAAACACAACTTTTCAAATCTATAGTTAATAAAAGGCAATTCTCATCAAAATTGATATTAATCAAATATGGAATGTGTGAAAATCAAGTGGGAGTGTAAATTCAATTTACAAGCTATTCAACTAAAGTCTCTAATACTGCAGGCTAAATGAAACATCTGTTGTAAAAACAGTTAGATTGTATTGAAATAAATAGCTCTACAATATATCTTATTAACACTGATACATTTATGAAGGAATAAAAAGAGATTAAAAACTTTTAAAAAGAAAGTGTAGGTGATAGAGAGTAGGATGAGTTTAAATGCACCGACCCCAATGGGTCAGTTTAAGACTCTGTCGCCCATTTGCCAGATCGGACAGGCGGTAAATTACAGGCAATTGTATAAAAGAACAGGCTAGGTGGTTCTTATATATATATAGATTGGACATTTGTCTATAGACGAACAACTAATATGTCTAATGTCTAAGTAGTGTATGGGCACCTTTAGTGTGCAGTATCTACCTATAGCAATTACCATTTAATAGAGATAACTAACTTGAATAATTGGGTTGGAACCTTTAGTTTGCTTATAATACTAAATACAAAATGTCCTGTCCTGTTTTGTACATCTAATTTGTTAGCTCTATTTGATCAATTGTACTATATCCCCCATGGGCATATCAGGCTACTTTGCAACAACAACAAAAAAAGTAGCTGGGGCAGGGAGGTTTAGTAACCTACCAATATTGTTTCTGTGAGAAGTACCAGCATGAAGAAAACTGCTTCTGCCATGCTTCCTCGCTGGTTCAGCACTATCTTTAATACAGGAAGGCCCAGGACACCAACCTGGCAGATGAAAAGTGTACATGCTAGCGCTTTTTAAAAAGTTTACTTTTACAGTATAGTTTTACAGTATAGTTGTCCCTAAAATGAATGCACCAATTTCTAGGACTATTGCACACATTTTTGTTAGAATTTCAGGGCTACAATAGATCTAATTTCTCCTGATGAATGAGGGACAGTATTTAATTATCAGTTGAATAAAATGAATGATATTTCTAACAAGAACAAATATTGGATGAAGTAAAAAAACAAAACTAAACCGATCTGCCTCTTTTCAGTTATACCAGGGGACAGTCAGTCCCACAAATACATATTGAGTCCAACTGACTGCACCCAAAACCAAACACCTTAGGGACCTCCTAACAAGGTACATTTCCATGTATGGAGTGCATCTGCTATTCCTCGATTTTTAAAAGGGGAGTTTGTGAATCACCCCAAGAGCGGAACCAAAATTAAGAATAAACATAATGCTACTTGTAAAATGTCCAATGTAGTCTACATGGTAAAATGTCCCTGTGGACAAGCCTACCTTGGTCAAACAAGCAGGAAGGTCAAAACTAGGATAAAAGACCATATAGGGTACATTAGGAACTACAAACCCTAAACACAGAGAGACACGTCGGTTTGTAGATAGTTTGACAAGAAACAAACACACTCCCGGTTAAGATGGCAGGTTTTGTGTTGAACCCCAAGAGGTAGGGATACGCAGTGACTACTTTTACAAAGGGAATCCTATCGGATCAAGAAATTATGAACCCTCATACCAGATGGGTTAAATAACCACTGGAATCTCAAATGCTTTCTATTACTACAGTAAATGTATTATATTGTTGTTTTATATCACAAGTTTTCGCATCTGGGGATAATGCCGTTCTCTTCAATACAAATTGCCTTTGAGTTCTCATTCACTACATATGGTTAAATGTAGTGTGGCAGACCTTATTATTATTGATCTCAGTGTTTTTCTACTGAACCCTATTACACAAATTGGTATGTAGACACCCGTGTGTAGTTTCTGGGGCCTCTCATTTATTATATTATGATGTAATATAATGTTGTCTAGAGATGGACTAGAACTCGAACTCGAACCCGAGTTCAAGCCAAACTATTCAAGTTCGAACGGACTCTGACTTCTCAAACTATCCTGGACCCGGATTTCTCGGAATTCGATAATTTTCAGACTTTCGATAATCGAGGTGCGAATATGCAATTAAAATGTCTATTATACCAATACGCGAGTAAATATCGGATTATCGAAAATGCAAATAAAATGTCTATATAGCAATACACGAGTAAATATTGAATTATCGAATATGGGAGTAAAATGTCTATTACACCAATACGCATGTAAATATCGAATTATTGAATATACGCGAATAAATATCGTTTATGGGATAATTATCGAATCTTCGAACATGAGAGCGTGCGTGAGTGTAAAATAGATTTTTTTTAAAGTCCTGGATATTCAACCATGTTCCCCAGACCATTTCTTGGTCCACCCAAAATTGAACTTTTAATATAATGTAGCCCCCCCCTGCCCAGACCCAAATGCTGCATTAGTTTTTTAAAAAACTAATCCAAATCATACTTTCATGCCTTCACTCCCGAGGCTCACTTATCATGGCTTCTGTTTGTAGGAAGTTGCAAACAGGGGCTGGACCGGCAGCCACGACTGTGATTGGCTGAGAGGCAGACAATCACAGACGCACCTGCGGGCAATGGAGGTGCCATAGGAAAGAACGGCAGTTAGTATGATTCAGATTCGATTTTTTTAAAAACTAATGTGTTGGTTGGGGTTGGACAGGAGGAAGCTACCTTACATTAAAATGATTTAATGCTACGCTATTGAGCAGGCGAGGATGGATCCGGATGGTGGGAGGGAGGGGGGAAAGGGCTCCCCTACACATGCCAGAAGCAACTGGGAGGACAGATCAGAGGAAGAAACTGTTTGAACAGGAAGACAGCTCCTACTCTTCAGTTTCCTGGACTTCGAACAAGCACTGCAGGAGAACCATAGGAGCAGGGATGTAAGGTAAGTATTTTTAAATTGTACAGTGGGGCCAGTAGTGGGTTAAATTTTAGTTTGGGTGTGGACATGCCCTTTAATTTCACACACTGTAGCACCAAATTAGAAAATATTATTCTCCTGCTTTACAAGGCACTGGTAAGGCCTCCTTTGGAATATGCAGTGCAGTTTTGGAATGCAAAATACAAAAGGGACATCTTGGAAATGGAAGCAGTTCAGAGAAGGGCAACTAAAATAATAAAGGGAATGGAGTGGTTTGACTATGCAGGCAGATTAGACAAGCTAGGACTGTTTACATTAGAGAAGCGACGGTTGTGTGGGGATATGATCACTTTGTACAAATATATTAATGGGCCATACAATAAAGTCTCTCACTTGGACATCCTTTAAGATTAGAAGAAAAGAAGTTTCATCTTCAGGTTAGGAAAGGTTTCTTTACAGTGAGAACTGTCTTCCAGCAGATGTGGTAATGGCAAGTTCACTAAATAACTTTAAAAGTGCGTTGAATAAGTTTCTAAAATTAAAAAATATTGAGAATTACTGGTATTAATACATATACTGTAGTTCTGGTTGGAACAGGGATACTATATAATATTGAGAATTACTGGTATTAATACATATACTGTAGTTCTGGTTGGTACGGGGATACTATATAATATTAAGAATTACTGGTATTAATACATAAACTGTAGTTCTGGTTGGTACAGGGATACTATATAATATTGAGAATTACTGGTATCAATACATATACTGTAGTTCTGGTTGGTACAGGGATACTATATAATATTGAGAATTATACATATATCAATACATATACTGTAGTTCTGGTTGATCCAGGGATAGATACTTTCCAATTTCCATTTGTCAGAAATAATGTTTTCCCCTTTTTAGCTGGGTTTTTTGCCTTCCTCTGGATCAATTGTTAGGTAGGGTTAAAAATGAGGGTGGAAAGTTTGGGCTTGATGGACGTATGTCTTAATTCAACCTCAATTACTATGTTACTATGTATGTAACTATGATTGAAGAAGGGGGGTAAGACATAACTCCATGACCTCCTGGTCTTCAATCAATGCATTAAAGGAATAGTTCACTTTAACTATTCTTTAAATATCCCTGCATAGCCCTTAGTACATGATGGAATTAAAGGAGAAGAAATGCCCAATAAAAAAGTTACGTTAAGATAATTCCTTATATATCATAAAAACATGCAGGGTTATTCAATAAAAGTTCTTATCGTTTAAAATGGTGCTAATTTTACCCCAACCAATCAGATCTCATTTAGCAGATAACATCCGAGTGGTTGGGGCAAAATTAGCATCATTTTAAACAATAAGAATTTTTATTGAATAACCCTGAATATCTGCTATTTTCCTAACCTTAGAAATGCTATTAGTTGCTAAAGATGTAATGTGGGTTCGATTAGAATCGAATCTGAGGATTTTGAAGTCCCAACAAAACTTTCGGAACTGAATTTCACGGAACCAAAATTTTTTGAATTTTCGATTTTTATCGAAAATTGAAAGTAGATAATTATCGAAAATCGAAAGTAGATAATTATCGAACATTGAAAATCAAAAGTAGACAATTTTAGAAAATTGAAAGTAGATGATTTTCGAAAATCGAAAGTACACGATTTTCGAAAATCGATCTATTAGTTGCTATGAAATTTATATTTTATTGTGGGAGTTCATAAACTCTTCTGCTTCTGGTAACACCCTGTGCACCATATGGCTCAAGCCCCATAAGAATCAGTGTGTTACTAGAAACTACCTGCTGCAATCTAATTGGTTATTTTAAACAGTGATTATGCATTTGTCAGCACTCAGGTTTAGGTTACTTTAGCCCTAATTTTATATATCACAATCTATTTGAAGTGAAACCTGTTTATATTGTTAGAGGATATTTAAATATAGTTACCAGATCACATTATGTTTGTAGTAATTTAGGATACTCTTAATATGAGTAATTAGCAAGGCTGCATTGATTGCAAACTAATTGCATTTAAACTGCATTAATTATCATTTACCAGCATGTGTTTCCTCTAATAAATCTGTTGCATTTCAAACCTTTTCTAACATCCACCTTTCCAAAATTGCCCTCTGCTATTATAGAATGCTGGGATTTGTAATCCAACTGTAGTAATATAGGTTAAAACTGCAGCATAATGCTTGGCCAGAGAGAGATATATTTTAATTACATAATTGAAAAATACAAAACCAATTTAGTTATTCTTATCATTTATTTTACATACTGATAAACAAGTACTGAGCTGTTGATTATGTATGGCAAAGAGAGACTACTACACAATAAACATTAGGTATGAGAACTGCATCCCAACTAAGTTCTCATAATCAGCATTTGAGCTATTGCAATTGACATGCTTTAATAGAGTATCTCCTGCAAGCTCAGCTGCTTAACCAAAAGTGTGCTTCACTAAGCAGCACTTTCTGTTTTATAATGTCCCCTAGGCATACACCCTTTATTGATTGGCCCAAGATTCAAGAACCAATTGGATTCAAGATTTGTTTCAGAACAATCAGCATTTAGGGGTGTGGTTAGGCAACACTATAAAATAGCAAGAGTGCCCCATGGA
The DNA here is from genome assembly GCA_019447015.1 of Hymenochirus boettgeri. Lineage (NCBI taxonomy): Eukaryota > Metazoa > Chordata > Amphibia > Anura > Pipidae > Hymenochirus > Hymenochirus boettgeri. Next base: position 180,210,511 of record CM033474.1, on the reverse strand, counting down.
AGCTTAGTTTTATTCAGCACTCTGTTCCAAATGAAATATATGTTAAGCAGTACATGCAAGTAGAGATGTGATTTTCAAAACCTGCATTTTTCTGTTGTAACCCAAAGTCTGCAAATCTGAGTAACTTTACTGTGGATATAATTTAATTATTTGCATTTTTGCACCAACAGCAGAGGACAGGTGAGGGTGGAGTTGTAATTTGAAAGCATTAAGTGGTTAAATGCTTTCAGCTTTTAATCAATGCAGCAGAATAATTATAAGAATGCCCCCCAATATTTATATAATCTAGCAAATTATTATATATTTTCTAACAGTAAAAGCAGGTTATAGAACATCGATATAAAACTAAAAACTTGCTAGTGTGGCCTCACCTTTAAATGATGTGCTATATTTTAATGGGATTAGGACAATAAATACACTAAATATATTTTTTAATTGATATGTCTATATAGACATAAATAAAGGCTTTTTAATAGCAGAATATAGAGTGTTACAATTCAGTCTTTTCTTTCCTTCTTAAAGGAGAACTAAAGTCCCAAGACAACATTGTCTCAATAGACAGAGCACATTCACAAACACACAATAAGCTGTGTCTCATGTCTTCCTTTGCTGTGCATGCTGGGTGATTTATGAAAATAACCTGTGTGTACTAAGGGTCAGCTCCCATAATTCACTTTATCTTGGAACACCCAGCTAAGTGTGCGCCGGATACTTCACAGGAAACTGCAGTCTTGCTTCCTGGAAGCTGACAGCCAATCACGATACAGCTCAGAGATCCCTCCCTCTGACACAGAACACAGATATCAGTGCAGTTTTTGTGTAAACACATTGGAAATGCTCCTGTCCCTAACAATGATAAATTCCTATGCTTTTCATACAAAAAAGAAAACTAATCTTTGTGGTGTATGTCTTTGCTAGCACGAATGAAAGAAACAGAACATTTAACATTTCAGCAAAAAATAAAAGTCTGGGGAATCGAACCAGTAACTTTCTATACTGTGTCTTTGTAAAAATAAAGCTTTCTACCACTAGGCCACATGGGCTAATAAGTAATGAACCTGTACATGTAGAGTCTTTATCTTTTGCTAGACACATAATAAAAACAAAAAAAGGGAACACGGGGAATCAAACCTGTGTCCCAATAGTCTTATTTTTTTCCTAACCCAGCACTTTAGCAGAACACGCCACAGGCGAACTCTCAATCAATAGAAGTAAATGCAAGTAAAATCAGTTCACTATTTTGTATTCCTACTGGAAGACTGTCAGCAATTCACTCTGGTTGGTACATAAATAACAGAGCTGCTATATATAAAGTTTGTACATATGTAGAAACTTCATATTTTTCTAGAAACAAGGAAACAAACAAACAAAAAAAGCACTAAACTCAGGCAGTAGACTATGTTATATTGTTTCATAAGTAAACTAAGGGATTTGAACTTGTGATTTCTTGGTCTGTTTGTTCCTAAACCCAAAGCATTTTCATGGTACGCCACCAGCAACTGAACTGTGATCACAGGTACATTTGGAAACTTTATCTTTCGCTAGAAAGAGATGCTAGAAACTCTGCACATAGAGACAGTGACTCCTGGGGTCAGGGGGCGTGGCTCTTTGAAGCCAACATGGGCTATGAGTTGTACTGGCAACAACATGGAAGCCTCCTTTGTTATAGAATCTATTACTTATATCTACTAAATGCAAATAACTAGAGGAAAATCTTTCAACGTGTAGGTATTTTGCTGAGAAAAACTTTCACATTAGGATCTGAAAAAACAAAGTTTAGTTCTCCTATAAAAAATAGTTAAATTCCTTTTCTCAACTAGCACCTCCTCTACTAAGAGCATTACAATATATCTAGTGACCTGCCCTACCTATAATATTGCTTCAGTGTGTATATATATTAAAGAAAGTCATGTCTGCAAGTCGGAAGAATGGTACTATACCATTAAGCTGTATTGTATGCTATTATGCCAGTGGTTCTAGACACATGCATTAGCTATAGGACATGTAGGAGAAACTTTGCATGTCTTGTCCCATTTCTCTAGGAAAGCTGTGAGTGATAAATCATAATGTGATTCTTATGCTGCTTTTATAGGTTGTGAAGTGAAGGTGAAGGTTGTGAAGTGCCTACTGTTTATAAAAGGCTCTTTTTCATTGTATGCTCTGTGGAGGGCTTTTTGCTCCGTTAAGCCCACCTCACCTTAAGCTATATAGCTGACTGGTATCTTGTGGTCCCAAATCCAATCCCACAAAAGCCATTAATTTTTTTCTTGCACTAATACACTCAAACATGATTGAAAATTGCTTCTTGTCCTTTTGGCTAATTTCAATTGTAGTATCTGTTCTTATCAGTTGATGGTTGAGAGGGAGGAAGCCCCCAGCCTCCTGAATGTTTTGGACAATATGAATCTTGGTCAAGGACCTAAGCTGAGGGGTGCTCAAAAGCTCGAACTTCCCTTATAGCACTACTGTGCAAGAGATAGCACGTGATTTTTAATACACTTCCTGTCATAGCTTCAGCTATAATGGAACAATTGTTTACTCCCTGGCTGAAAGGCAGGGTCCTATTGGGCCCATCCACATTTAATTTCACTATTTGACTATAGCACTTAATGACACTAGCATTTATTTTTTGTTTTTTGGGGGTTTCTTACATATGTAGCAGGATTATTTAATTAATAATAATTAAAACAATGTATATTAAATAATAAATTCTAACTAATAAATGTCATGCCTTCTGATGAGGTTCTATGAGGCTTTAGTATGGATTTAATACTACTAGGACTTTCTACCATATAATTTAGCTTGAGTATTTAGGCAGTATAACTGCCTGAAGAAGCTTATCAGTGGCAGACCAATTAATTTCCAAACTCCTTTTAAACATAATATAAAACAGGTTCACATGAGAATCCCATCCAGAAGCAGACACCTTTGTCAAAGTTTGTCTCTCACTGACCCTCTGTAGTTTGCAGCCAAAAAGCAGAGAGAGATTTTGTGCATCCAGAACACCGCACTCACTGCTGACACACCCCCTCCCTCCGTGAGAGGAATGTGGAGAGAGACAGGATGCAGCACGTACCTCTCACGTGATAATCTTTAGCTGCAGAAGCTGGAAATGACCGGGGGATCTAGCAGCTGGGGGTTTTACCTTTTAAATGTACAGGAGTTATTCCGGATCTGCTTCCCAAAGCCCGGGACTCTTGGTAACTATGATAATATATATATATCCGGTGGTGGGGACCCTGGGGCATTTGCCCCATTTGCCCAATGGTTAATCCGGCCTTGCATACAAAATGCAATTCTTGTACGAAAATCCCATATACTGTAAATACATTTTAAGGCATTGGTAAATGATTATGGGCTACATATCTAATTTATACTACTATTACTTGGTTAGGAAGGGATATTATTTTGTTCTTGAGCTATGGTTTAGTTCATACTTTATGGTCTAAACCATAATGTCATTTTTATCACATAAATTATTAGGTTTCAGTTGTGTTATTAAATCCCCTTTTTCTTGATAAGTTAAACAGTTAGACATTAAAAAAAGTAAATAGCAATCACCATGTAGTGACCACTGCCCTATGTTATTATTAATTCCTAGAACATCTGGAAACCTTTGATTCGTGGCAAGAAAAACATTTTCATGCCATTGTTAGTGAATGCTCTTGGCAAGAGAAAAATACATGGGTTATGGGGCAAAAACAGAGTAGATCCAAACACAATAAAAAAAATGGCAGTATAATATATGAATCAGGCATATAATCATCATCAGAGCCTTCTTGTCACAAGACAAAAAATTAGCTTTTAATAACTTCCACAGTGGTCTTTATAATTAGACAGCTTATTAAGGCAGTTTTGCAAATAAACAAACAGTAGCTGTGAGTTAAATCATAACAAGCAGAAGAGAGTGGGTGGGTGTAAAATTCCATCTTAACTCATCTGTTTCTAGGCAGCAACTGGTTTCTGGATTCTATGTGAGTGTGACATTGAGAAATATGCTGTGGCATTGGGTGATTTTTTTCCTAGGTCATGATTTTAAGAATTTATACACTTTGACCAATAAGCTATTTATCAAGGATCAACATTACTATAAAAAGTATTGGGTTTAATTTAGAACATCAACCTAAAACACATACCCCAGACATATAGGGCTATGTACAGAGAGTTGCTATTGCTCTCTATTGCCCCCTTTAGGCAATGCACAGAGCCGATAGTGGGTATTAGTGCATTGCAAGTTTGCATTTTGAGAATCTTTAATGTCAGCTATTTGGTGGCGTTTAAGGTTTATGTCTTAAAGATCCGTAATTGGCTTGGTACATTGGTTGCAGCAGTTGGGCAGCACAGTTTTTGCGTAAGGTCGCAAGTGCAGTTAGTTGTGTCTTAAAGTCACGTTAATGCTTGGTACATTGGTTAATGTGACTTTAAGACACAAATAGCTGATAACGGCTCTCGGTACATAGGCCTGTTAGCCTACTACATAGACTACTAATTAAAATGATATATAATTTGTCTTTCTATGTTATTTTTTACAGACTTAGGAATGAAATGTAGTTAGTGTTAACAATAATAATACCTAATCCACTTTCTATTTAATTTATCATAGTTATGTAGCCACATACCAAAGGAATGGTATCACTAAATGGTGACACTGTCTGTAGAGACAGTAAATAATGGGATCAGAGGGCATGGCAAATTGGTGCACATGCTCACAAGGTTAGACATATATACTATAGACTATATAGACAAATATGTACTGGTAACAACATGTTAGAACACACTATTGTATCCTATTGTTGAACAACATTTTTAATTCCGCTTTCTTTTCTTTTGCTTTGGCAATATTAATCTGGGGGCATATTAATGTGATATAGCATAATGAAAAGCCTTCATTCATGTGATCACAGTAATGTATACTAAAACCCCTTTGTTTATAAAGTATGCCAGTGTGCAGATAATATGATATTGTATGGGGCCTAGGAATGTGCATTGATTATCTTTTCTATGTTTGTATAAATGTTTGACCAGATCAGTAGCACTTCCACTAAATGTAGTTGTAAATTAGCCTAATTGGAGTGCTTCCACAATCATTGTATTGTATGTATGTATATATATATATACAGTAATATAAACTATGGGATAAGGCCTAGAGGAAATTGTTACTTTTTTACTTTTACTAAGCTAAGCTCCGAACATTTGAAAATACATTACTACCAATCTCTAACACTAATTAAACACATTTCTACTTTTATTGATACCGTGTAAATATAGTAGAATATGAAGGAAGTTTATAATATTGAAATGGGTTATTTGAGTCATTTGTCAGTTTTATGGTTAAATACATTTAAGATTCATATCAATTGAGATCAATATTTTTTAGCATTAATGCCTTAAAATACTGTTTCTTGGATGAGTAATGTGACAAGGTAATTTAATAATTTTATGTTGGCTAGATTTTAAAGGCATGTTTTTCTTGGCACCATTTTCAATGACACATGGTCTATTTTAATATCATTCTTACCTCAGTTAATTCAGTTTGCAAAAATTCCCTTTGCAACTGCTCATAAATATTAACTTCACACAGCTACAGATTGTTTTTTTTAGCAGAAATGTGTTGCAGATTTCTTTAATGTTGTAAAAGGATATTTAAAAAATCATATATATTCATGCATGGGATGATTAAAGTAATGAGTACATTAGCAGGACTAAAACATTACAATAAGCCACAAACTTATCTTTACCTTTAAAAAAAGATCCTTTTTAGCTACTGAAAGCTCTTGTGTAATACTCATCAACAGTCCAGCCAAACTTCTAAGTGAACTTTCCCTGGCATGTCTGCTGATAACATCAAGAATTATTTCATATTGCTTTGCCTTCATCCTCTAATGTGTTTGTAAATAGTCCTGTCTTGTGAATGAAATTGCTATTCCTTATATTCCTTCTTTACAAACAAGCTTATTTGAAAACTGCAAACAAGTTGCACACTGTAAACAGAATATTCAATCAAGTGCAAAACACTTCACACAAAGTGTGTTAAATGCCCCTTTCACAGGGGACAGTTGGCTTCACAAAACATTGTTTTCTGATGAAGGGAGCAGTTGCCCCCCCTGAAACCTATGCTGCGGTTTGCACAATCAAGTAAGTTTACAGTGTGCACCTGGTCATTTGTTTGGAGTAGTAACATATATAATAGGAATTTTAGGATTATTTTTTTATTTTGTTTTGTTGTTATGATACTATTCCATATGCAATTCATAATAATAAGACAAAAACACTAGTTAAATTAAGTTTTTTTGTTTTGTTTTTTGTTTTCAAAAAGTGCATTCAGAAAATTCAAATACAGGTAATCCAAGCTTCGAAACACACCAAATATATTATTTTCTCCAACTGAACAAGATAAGTTAGTAAGTAAAAGAACAACAAAACATTGCCTGGCTCAGAGAATGCATGAAGGGTTATATTTTTATCTACAAAAGTTTCTCGTTTTATTTAATTATGTGGCTTTACAGTAATTCAGTGTGTGACAAGATATCATTTCTGTGCTTCCAAAGCTTTCCGTAGAAAGGTAGTTTGAATTATTCAATTTTATATAGATATCCAAGTTGAACATTTATGATTAAATCAGACTAAAGTAACCTAAACATTCCCAAAATCCCATGGGATCACTTTGCCTTTTCTGCACTACTAGAAGCAGATATTTTGTTATTTTACCACTCTTTACTATTCTAATGGGCTTTAAATTGTAGCAGGTTCCAAGTAGTTTTTAAATTATAGCAGGGGTTAATTCTTTTTAGAATATAAAATGAACTGGTAGCAAATGGAACATTTCAATTCCTTTACAGAGATAAAAAAAAAAAATCTTCTTAGGCATTTAAGATAAAAAGCAAAATGTAACTTATTGAAGCATTAAACTTACATACAGTATACATGCTCTGTTTTCAACATAATAAAAAGGAATTCTGTACATTTTAGGTTCACAAAGTCCTATTTCTATTTGAAAGCACATGGTAAAGCCACATAGAATCAAAGAAATCTTTTGCTGCATTTTTACACTAAGATAATACAATTTGTCTCAGTGTGAAATATGAACAAATATGCCATAATTGAGGGCAAAATGGGTTGACTGTCGACAGAAACAGTGCTGCTTTCATTAGCAAACCCTATTAAAAAATTGTATAAAAATGCAAAGCAAATTGTGCAGATAATGGAATGTTTGTTCCGACTGATGATAAACATATTTCATTCTAGTATTATATTCACATTAGACAATTGTATCTCAAAACAATAATGTGATTTTCAAATAGCAAATTAAAACCTTTTTTTAAAAAAAAAATATTTATTACAATGGCTATAAAAAGATGAAATCATTTACTCAAAAACTCTGAATAGAAGGCATGTTTGTTCCATCAAATATCACGACAAACACAGAAGTATACGACTTTATATATAGTTCACATTCCATTTAACTGTATAATGTGTTGTATTTATTATGCTGTATATGGTTCCATTACCAATTTTCTATTAACAAATATAATTTTTTGTGGCAACTGACTAGGAATATGAAATGTAATCAAATCAGAGGCGCATCATCCATTGGATGTAAATAAACAATTTAAAAAGGAAAAAATAAAATGTAACAAGCAGACATGGAGAAGAGGCAGTTGTACTGGAATCCTAGTCTAAGGCTGTGTTCACATGGTACATCGGTGCAAGATTTGATTGTTAAGACCTTAAGCTGGCCATTCATGAGTCGACAAAACTTCCAATGTTCCTGGGTCATTTAAAAAAAACTGGCCAGGAAACATTTGGGGAACATCAGCAGTTCTTCATGGTGCAACTGTATATGTTGGATAAAAATAACAAATCAATGTAATGTGGAGCCAATGTATGGCTAGCGTTGAAGGGACACTATACTCATGCAGTAACTGTCTGCTCTATTGTTGTCAGTTCCTCTGACACTCCTCCTAACTCTGACTAAGATAAAAAAAATTGTTAATGAAGGGGAGAGGAGACTGGGGATAAGTAGAGATGTTTGAAAGCCAGTGAGGTCCATTACATTTTGGATTTTCAGAATTTCGATAAAATCCAAAATTCCCAAAAAAGGCAATGGGGCAGACAGAAATCTAAAAGTTCAGAGTACAGTAAAGGGTATAAAACACATGGTAACTTACATTAGATGGCTCGGACACCTAGGAAATGGGCAGGAGAACACATATAAATCACCAAAACATTTATAAAAAGGAACTTCCTTTACACGCAAGCTATTTTCGAGTTTCAGCACATATACGAGACTTCTTTCCATATACATCAAAGGTAGCTTCATATATTCAGTAACCCTCAAAAGAAGCCTCTGATGGGACCTGGATACCATCCCTAAGCTTAAGCCAAAAAGCGGAAAGTTGGCACACAAGTATAGTGTCTCCTTAAAATGTGTTTCTATAAACAGGCTGCTATGTGAAGGGAATCCCCCATACAGCTTTAGATTGTAGACCTAAGTATTTATTTGTTGGCTGCTTCAAACAATTATCTAACACATGGTCAAGGGACATTATCACAACAAGAGTAAGGAAAAAGAACAAATGTGTAGTACCATAATAGCTCACTAGTATTAGAAATAAACCATGTACATTGCTTTGTTTAGTAAGCAGTCAAAAAAACTTAATTGAGTTATTATGTCTTCTTTTTAGGTAGCAGATTAAATAAGGAATTAGGGTAACCCATGAACATTATTCTATATTTTACCCTTTCCTTTTGGTTGGGTTTGGTTTCTGCATTTTATAATGTTGACATGTTTCAGTATATGTAGTTGTGTGTCACATGCAGAGATTTCTTTCTTGAATCTTTTCCCTTACTTTTAAAAAATAGGGAAGGTTTATGTTACCTCTTTCTGGCAGTATAACAATAAAAATAAAATAAACGTTATCCCTTTTTACAGAACAGATTACAGATGTCTGCCAACTTCTTACTGTGAGAGCAGTACCAAAAATGAATACCAAGGTCAAGTTTGTTTTAAAAAATTTGGCAAAAAAGGACCACATAGTGTTTAATAACAATAATTAAAATGCAGGTAGACTGTTAATGATTGCAGAAAATGCTTGTATTGTAAACCATATAAAGGATAAAAGGTTATGGCCTAGTTGGGAAATATTGGTTGTTTAGCTTTCCAGCAGTCTAATAGAAAGGGGATCTGATTAAACAATGATGCTTATTTTTAAATGTCACTTTTACTGCAACTCCAACTGTAATCCTACACTTCCCATATCTATTTCTTAATGAGAATTGAATATGCTATAAACTTTTAATTTTACTGCACAGCAGAGGGCTATAACATCACACAAGCAAACTACATCCCAGAACATTTCAAGCCTTGTTGTTTTTCCTATTTACAATGCTTAGAAACTACGACTATTTATAAAGACACGGTAGTGATAAATTGCGATACCGCTCTTTTAATGGTTGCTGGTATTTTGCAACTGCATCTGTATTTTATGATGCAAAATGCACATGACTATTTCAGCCATCCTGTTATTTTTCACGGTGTGACCGTAAATTGAGAATCACGGCAATAATGGTATATTCTGAAAGCGCTCCACTATAAATAAAGTTCATATTATTATCTTGTGCTTCCACCACACACATATAGTTTACCATATAGCCATTTTATTACCATTATGAACTAAGTACAATCATGATCATTACCTTACAAACTGTATTTATTACCATTCATTATACATTTTACTGATGAATGTTCTGTGGACCTTTGTGATGACTGGAATAACAATGAAAAATTTTACTAAGTAAGTGTGTATTAAAGATCAAGGAGAAGAGTTACAGGGTAACTGAATATACAAGTTGCAAATTTATGTGGCTTTGATCTACTGCTTTTTGGCTGCAGGATGCTTGAATTGCTAAAATATTCTATCTAAAAGCTGGTACACTCAGGGCCATAATTCAGCCCAATTAAGTGCTGCAGTTAATATTTTTGCAATGAATACAGGTAATGTGGTATAAAATACACAAAATTGAATATTGTGTCCAAACAGGTTGTGTATATCTTTATACCTGCTTATTTTCAGCAAACTGCAGCTAATTATTAAACATTAATATGGGAACATACCATAGTGCAGTAAGTAATGATATTTGGGGAAATGTTGGGTAAAACTGCAAATAATATGCAACAAGAGGGAGAAAAGGGGCAAAGAGGTGAAAATTCACCTATTTATAAATAGCTTTAAATAATAGCTCTGGAATTACACTAGAGTGCAATCTCTCTTTTCGCAGTGATACCACACTTAACGAATAAGGCGAAAACTATCGCCACACATCGCCTCAGGGATACTTTTCCGCAAAGGCGAAAACAAGTGGTTTTATAGGCGAAAATAGCGGTATTTGTAATTGCGATGTTCTGCAATAGCGAAATGTCGTTTATAAATATGCCCCTGTATATATATATACACTGAAACTGTACTGTGCAAGTGCATACAAATATGTATATGTTTACATTTGTCTTGTAGAACCTTTATTTATATTGCAAATTGTCAATTTGCCTCCTAAAGTTTTTCTTAAACTTTCCCCTCAAATGGTTAAGTGGCACCTAGCGTGATGTCATTTTCTTTCCCCAGAATTATGCAATTACACTCACAGTCATCACATGACCCCAGAGCTCTCACACAGCACACATGGAAAAAGTAGAGTTCTATTACCATTTTAAGTGCTCAGACAGGCAGCTCTTTGCTATCCGCAGGAGATAAGAATTGGTGCAGATAACGTAAAACCATATATTGTCCAGAGATTTACCCAAGGTACAGTTTTTTTTAATGTTCTTGAAAAGCCACAAGCTGACTTGGGCTATTTCTACTTACTCCACATGAGTTTACTACATTGCACATGCAATGTTACACAGAATAGGAAAGGCATCTGCAATCATACAGTACAATGATTCTTTATTGTAGAAATCTGTGGATGGTTATTGGTTGGTTACTGCTCATTAACTACTGTTTAAAATAATGTGTCACTTGCATTCCTTTTTATAAACATTCACATCATATCAGAAAGAGATTGGAAATTTACACACAGTTTGTCAGTGAAATAGAGAGATAAAATATACATTGTATTTTTATTGCAGTTATTTTCTCAAATATTAAACTATTTTGATAACATTTTTAAAGTTGTGCACGGAACTCACAGGCATCACCATTTGAGGCTCAAGCAGGAGAAACAGAAAATAAACAATTCACGGGCTAAACCCCACAACACAATTACTCATTAACCCAATCCTTACTTGGACAAACAGGTGGTCTGGGTGTGAACCATCCCAGACCCGTCGCCTGATCAACTGTGCATCATGGGAAGAAACACTAATCCTAGGTTAACTGTTTACCGCAATTTCCATATGACTGGGTGCCAGTAGCCCCAGGTCCTTCGCAAGGGCCTGTGTATCCAAAATCAGTAAAGTAAATGACAGGTTCCACACTGTCCGAAAACCACACTGCAGGAACGTTAATATACGCCTAGGCGTGATCTAATAAATTTGGTATATTAACGTTTCTGCAGCGTAGTTTTCTTTGTTCCAGTGATCTCAGACAGTGCGGAACCTGTCATTTACTTTACCGACTCAAGCAGGAGAAAGCAGAGGAAATCTCAGAGAGGCGGAGCTTAACAAGGCCACAAAGCTAGGCTCTGGAGAGCCATAGGTAAAAAAAATTGGCAACAATATTTTTAAAGCTGCAGCTTCCAAATGAACATAACTTGATTTTATAGTGCACTTATCCTTTGATGTCCCTCTTACTGCTTACTAAACTCCATCACAGTGGAGTAAATATAGTAACTATTGTATCTAAATCCAGACTCAGCAATAACCTCAGGCAGCTGCAAGTTTAATGTTGATACAATTTCTATGCTGCTGTCAATCACAAGGCAGATTGGATACATTTTTGAAACAATCACAGCTCAATTTACAATGTAACAATCTATGTAACAATTTATGGGCACCAGGTGAAGCAGAACATCCGACTGCACTGAGCAGGCAGAAAAGGGGGATTCCAGGCACCAAGAATCCCCCCTAAACACACCCCTGCATCTCACCGAAATGTAAAAGCTAGGCATCCCACATCTTATCATAGACCTTAGCTTGGCTTCTGGACATATATATAGATCTCTCATTAGAGTGCAGTCACCATACTTTTGGCATTAGTTGTTGTTTAATTGGAGCAGGGCTTTTCCATAATGCTGCAAGTAGGCATCTTGCAGCTGCATATATATTTTGAAATCGTTTATTACCTTCTGTGTAGTATAGTATTTGAGGTTGAATAAAGACATAAGTCAATCCAGTCCAACCCATCTAGCAATATCCTCATTTCCTGCCTAACTGAAAAAAAAACAAAAACACCAGAATTATGAAGGGGGAAAAAATTCCTTCCTGACTCCAAGTGGCAATCGGAAATTTCCCTGGATCAACTCTACTTGTATCAATGTATCAATAACAGTAACTTGCAACATTCCTTGTTTGCAGAAACTCATCCAGTTTTCTTTTGAAACTATACAATGAACCTGCCATAACAACGTCCACTGGAATACAGTTACATAGCTTTTCTGTTAACACAGTGAAAAAACCCTTTCCAAACTCGAAGCATTAATTACTTTTCTTTAAGTCTAAAGGGATGTCCGCGTGTCCTTTAACATCTGTTCTTTAGGTAACAATGCCCCAGATAGTGTATAGTATGGCCTGTTAATGTATTTATATACTGTAATGATAACCCAAACGTAAGCACCTTTTCTCTAGTGTACATAATTGTAAATTATCTAATATGTCTTCATATTCAAGCTCCCCCATTCCCTTTATAATTTTAGTTGTCCTTCTCTGAACCCTCTCCATTTTCAAGATGTCCTTTTTGTACACAGGATTCCAAAATTGCACTGCATATTCCAAATGAGGCCTTACCAATGCTTTGAAGAGGGAGAATAACATTTCTCTCCCTTGAATCCATACCTCTCTTTATACAAGACAATACCATGCTGGCTCTAGCTGTTGCTGCCTGGCACTGCTTTAAATTTGTTATCCACCAATTTTCCAAGATCCTTTTCCAACAGGGATTCATTTAACACAGAGTCATTTATAGTATAAGTAGCACAAGGAATTTTAAGTCTAAAATGCATCAACTTATATTTATCAACATTGAATTTCATCTGCCACTTAGCAGCCCAATGTGACAATCTATCTAGATCCCCCTGCAACGATTGCACATCCTCTGAAGTTTTTAATGGTCGACAAAGTTTTGTGTCATCAGCAAACACAGAAACCTTGCTGAGAATACCCACTTCCAAATCATTAATAAATAGATTAAATAGAAGCGGCCATTACACTGTACCCTGTGTCACCCCACTTAGAACTTTAGTCCATATTTTCCCAAGAAAATGAAACTGGTGAGTTTCGGCTATCTCTAGTTGTAAGTCTTTAGTGCTCAAGTTTAATACCAAACTTAAGGAACAAAACTATTTACGTTTTGGGTGGCAGAAAATACCACAAGATCTTTTGCTAATATAAGACAGAATTTTTAAGGTAGTATGAGTTGCCATGTAGTTACTGCATTGCAATAGTATGAGCATTGCTAAATAATAGAGGTTCTTGGTGCATCGTTCTAATGGTGTCTATGTACTCCAATCTGTTCTGCCTACAAGACTTATTCCGGCCATAGACACAGAGATTGTATTTAGTGAAACTATTGCATTTGTCATGTTCATCTGTGTTAAGATGGATGCAGATAGTAAAGATTTATAGAATATGAGAATATTGGAATCTGTCATCGGCTATAAATTCCCCAACACATACTCCCCATGTTTTGCCTTTATTTTTTTCCAATCCAATCCAAAGCAAACATCAAAGTGTTATTAAAATTGAGCCAGGAAGAAGGTTCTTACCTTACGACTTTCCTGTGACATTCCCTAAAAGGAAAATGCTTTGCACCCGATGTTATGTAACATTTGTCACAAAGTTAACTAATCTGGCAGTTTTTTTGAAATGTCGCTGGAACACAAAGGTAAGTCTGAATGGCGCCTTTAGATAAATGTGAATAGTAACTCTTTGGAGTTTGCAATTGGTATAACAAAAATAAAATAAAATGATTAGCCTATTAGTTGTTTCAAACTATTGTTATATACTGTATGATGTTTGACTCTCCGTGAATGACCATCATTATGGATCACAGAAAAAGCAATATTCCTGACAATAATAGCATTGTCTATGTCCGGTCTTTAAAAGACTAATTAACACCTCTAAATACAAATATTAAAGAACACTAAAGTAGTGTTAGGAAAATTCCACTGTATAACATGACTAAATTTGCAGTTATAGAAATTTGGTCATGTGCAAATGAGAAAACTAAAGCCTCAAACACCTCAAGCTAAAGAAAAAGAAATGTGAGACAAAGAAAACACTTTCCAGTTATTTATTACTATATCCACATGTTAAGCCACATGATTTAGACACAAATCGAACTTTTCATAAGTGCCACCCTCTGATTTGGGCTATTGCATGGCCCAGGCTAGAATTTGCGTTATGTGTATTGTATGTATTGTGTACCAGCTGGAACTCTGGAACATTTGAATGATAACAGTGGTGAACATATTGCATTTATTTACTGAGCGATATCAGCAGAAGAAATGCTGCCTCCAGCATAGTACAAGTAAATGCTAGAATACCAGTAATTTCTTGAATCAGTGCAAAGAAAGTTTCAAACAAAGAATGGTAAAATTATAGGAGCACATCTAACCAGAAATAATTTCTATTTCTGAGAACACAGAACCATTCCCACAGTGAAGGTGACATAATGAAATGTGGAGAACTAAAAAGATTCTCTCAGACCCAAGTTGTAAGCAGCTCAGGAACATTATAACTACTAGGTTCTATAAATGAAAGCAAACATGTTAGTTCTCTGTGAATATGGCATATTGCATGTATCTTAAATAATGTTTGGAAAATATCAATGTATTAACTATTTGGTTTAACATATACTGTATGTGCAGCGCATATTAAATGCTTATAGCTATTTGGGGGCATAACTCAGATCTAGGATGTTTTCTCAGAAAAGGAGAGGTATAACTTCAGAGGATGTGCAATCGTTGCAGGTGGATCTAGATAGATTGTCACATTGGGCTGCTAAGTGGAAGATGAGATTTAATGTTGAGGTATAAGTTGATGCATTTTAGACTTAAAATCCTTGTGCTGCTTATACTATAAATGGCTCTGTGTTAAGTGAATCCCTGTTGGAAAGGGATCTTTCTATACTTTTTACATGTATAACATTGGTCGCAAAGCATTTTCAAGTAGGGAACATCACAGGAAAGTCGTAAGGTAAGAACCTTCTTCCTGAAGGCAGAACATGGGGAGTATGTGTTGGGGAATATATAGCCGATGACAGATTTCAATATTCTCATATTCTGTAAATCTTTACTATCTGCATCCATCTTAACACAGATGAACATGAAAAATGCAGAAACAGATTGGAGTACATAGATACCATTAGAACGATGCACCAAGGACCTCTATTATTTAGCAATGCCCATATTATTGCAATACAGTAACTACATGGCAGCTCATACCACATTCAAAATTCTGTCTTATATTAGCAAAAGATCTTGTGGTATTTTCTGCCACCCAAAATGTAAATAGTTCTGTTCCTTAAGTTTGGTATAAAACTTGAGCACTAAAGACTTACAACTAGAGATGGCCAAAACTTGCCAGTTTAATTTTCTTGGGAAAATCCCGAAGATTCGAAAATCTGAAAATGGAACAAATTTTTGATTATTATCATATGTTTTCAAAGATTATCGAAAATAGCCTTGAACATTCGATAATCCTCGAAAAATACATCGGGGACTACTTTTGAGTATTCTATTGTATTTTCAAGGATTATGGAACGTTCAAGGCAATTTTTTGATAATCCTCGAACGTTTGATAATTATAGAAAATAGGCTCCAAAGTCACAAAATCCAGGACAATCCGTCCGGATTTCGACAGATCTTTGGGATTTCTGAACGAGGGGTCCCATGTTGGACCCGGATCCCATCTCTACTCACAACATTTCCAATACTGCTGCACCTATTGTAAATCTCATCTTAAATATACCCAAAGCTGTAAGGACCCGCAGGTGAGTGCCGATTATTGCTTTTCTGCTGCCTTGGCTCCTGTTTTCTCTGTGCCTGTTCCTGTGCTTCCTTGTATAGCATTTAGTTTCTGTGTTCTCCTGCTCAGCTCAGCCTGCGTAGCTATCAGTTTTCCTGTTTTGTCCAGTCTTTACCTCCATATGGGACAACTTTACCTCCATATCCACCAGTATTCATGCTGCAGTCTGGTCTGAATATCTTCCAGTATCCATCTACAGCTCTACCTCCATATCCACCAATATCCTGCTACAGTCTGGTCTCCATATCTACCAGTATCCAGCCACAACTTTACCTTCATATCCACCAGTATTCCTGCTGCAGTCTGGTCTGAATATCTTCCAGTATCCATCTACAGCTCTACCTCCATATCCATCAGTAACCTACTACAGTCCATTCTCCATATCTACCAGTATCCAGCTACAGCTTTACCTGCATACCTACGAATATCCTGCTACCGCTCAGTCTAACTACCTGCCAGTATCCCATTACCAAGCATTCTTCTTTTCATACAAGATCTTTCCTACTGCTACACATTTCCCTGTGACTGTTTCTTGAGTGTTGCACGCTTCCCTTTTTCAGCACCCTTAGCTTACACCTTTTATCCTTATCAGTCCAAACCCAAACTGCCACTCTCTGCGTACCCAAACTGCCAAGTAATCGCTGCCATTCACTTTTGAGGCTCCACCTACAAGAAGGGCAGCCATAGAGGGATCCAGAGGGTGGGAGGGAGGGTTGGAAAGGGAAACCTTTCACACAGGAAGACAGCGCCTACTCTTCAGTTTCCTGGACTTTGGTCAGCCATTGTAGGAGAACCATAAGGAACAGGTATGTTAGGTAAGAATTTTTTTAAATTACACAGTGGGGACAGTAGTTGGTTAAATTATAGTTTGGGGGGTGGACATGCCATTTAAAAGAATAATCCAGGATCACATTGTTTACCCAGTATGATCAATTATTTATATCCTGGTCTACTAGATTTGCATACCACAACTTCCTCCACCTTTCCTTCACATAACAAAATGTGATATTTCAAAAATGTGTTATTTGTGAACAACTGCCACTGTATATACAAAGGTGAAGTTGAGACAAGGGACTTTGATTTCTTTTTTGTATTTTCTTTCTTTTTTTTTTTTTTACAAATTAAAACCCTGAAGCCAAATAATTAAATGAAAGAGAAACTGGCACAGCTGGATATTGGTGCTTTGTCATTAGATTAAAAATTGTCATTTTAATTGTCTTCAGTCCAGTTCAACATAAAAGTGGCGTGTCAGTTCCTGAAAAATCCCTTCTCGCTATGTTGTAAGTTACAGAGAATGACAGGATGTGACAATACAAATAAAAAGACAGAGGTTGCAGTTACTATAAATTCTCAGAAAACAAATGAATAAATTAATAGAGAGATGGATATCCACCCTGCTGACCCCTGGCTGTTGAACTAACCTACACACTCCTTAACTGCCTTTGGATATGGAAGGATAATAAGAATTGTAGCTGAAGAAAAAGACTGAAGTTTGGATGTCTATGATTTATGGTGTGCAGTAGACATCTGGGGAAATTTTACAGATGTATTTTCTATCAAAAGGGCATTTTTTATGAAGGCAGACAAACATGGGGGAACAAATAACATGTATTCTGGACACATTTCAAAAGAATCTTAGACCACAAAACACAAAAGGCAATAAAGCAGATGATATACTAATATATTACAAATCAGCTTCAGATAATGACACATCAGAATACATCTATAATCTATTTAAATAAGATATATTTCATTCCAGAATAGCTTTCCAGCAATCAGGGGGAAAAATGTATTTACATAAGTAGCCAGCGTTAGGTGTGCCATAAATAATATACGCACGTCAAGGCAATCAGACTGGAAAAGCAGAGTTCACAGTGGTAGTAACTGCGCTATGTTGTATAGTGTAAACATCTGTATTAAAAGATCTATTCATTCTCTACTTAATACGTGTATAGCAGGCCGGAGAGGGGATGTTTGGATGTATTTTATCAAGCATAGCCATTATAAATCATGTTAGTATATTTCACATATTGGATAAACAGATGTATAAAAACATATACATGTTCTTTTTTAAAAAAAAAGGTTGAAATACCAAAGGGATTAAAGGGATAAAATTAGGTCAGTGTGACTTGGCAGTCAGACATTCAATAATCCTATGATTATTGAATCATAGGATGAATTTTAACCTAATTGAAAACAAAATAGAGCAAAAAAAAAGAGGGCCATGCATTGGTGCAGAATTTATCAGCACAGAACAAAATGTTATCAAACATCTTTATAATTCACAAGCACAGTAACCCAGTCAAGTTATATTAGGTCAGTGTATTTGGTGGTACGTGGCTTACTAAAGCCAACAGTATCAAAAAAAAATGTATTATCTGCAGGATTACACACAAATTTGCAAAGAAGCATGAAAATTATTCAAGGACCTTGAATATCTACCCTTGTCATTAGGTGCCCTTAGGAGCATAGAGAAATGCACATAATTTGACTGGATTCTTTTGCCTTTATCTGTTTATCCAGAACCATTCTAGCTATGATTGTCAGCCCTGCCTCTTGTTATTAAATTACCAAATGGTGTGTACATTTTCATTTGATCCTTGTAAAAAAAAGATATACAAAACAGCTAAGGAAAAGCAAAAAATATTAATAGTAAGTGATCCATATTATAATATTCTCTGCAAACCAGTATATAAAAAGGCCAATAAAAAAAACCAAGGTAAATACCTTCATGTGAAAAGAGAAAGAAATTCCAATAAACATTTGACTTAGAGCGATCTTTATAAAAGAGCAAATTTAGTTTTCAGTAGAATGCTTTATTAAAATTGTACCACCACCCTTTGTTAATTGCTGTTCTCTGCACTTTATAACATAACTTAAGAAATGTCCCTTTGCTATTTATTAAAAAACAAAATAACACCAAAATAATTTACTAAGTCTCAGATGGAGTAAATGCATTGGAGACTTTTATATTCTGTAAAAAAAATTTATGAAATGTGTCATTTTGTTCTTAATGTTGAAAAGTATTTCATGTTTTTTACTAAATTTTAGAAGTGAACTATTATAATACTATTACATTTCTCCTGCTGTGTTTCATATAACATGCCCAGTAGGATGACTGACTGCTGCTACCCAGAAGATCTGGGAAGCAGGGAGGAGGCGGCAGAGAAAGGGTACTTTGCAAATCTGTAAATGTTGCGGTTTTGGGGTGTGATTAAACTGTTTATATTTTTTTATTTAAAGTTAACACTCTCCTTAAACTTTCAAAATATCAAGTTCTTGGAAGTAAATTACCTTCATAATACAGACGTGACTTCAACATATCATGTTCGCCTAACGCAATATTTAGAGAAGCACAGGACTCCTGCATATAGATGCCCGATGTCGCCTCTGGATGGTTGCCTTATCTTCTAACAAAAGTTACATTTTAGGTTTATTTCATAAGTACTCTTGGGACTAAAGAAAGAGGGGGAAAAAACTTAAAAGTTAATTAACTATTTCAAAAAATAAATAGTACTGGGTTGTAATCTGTATGGTTCCTATAGATTATTATTATTTCTCTCTCCTATTAAAACATTAAATTATATTAAAATTCATTACCATACACAGAGATTTGTAATAGCTTTTGATGTGGCAATTAAACCAATTCTAAACAACTCAGAGAAATTGATAAAGAACTTGAACAGATGTTTTTGGTACGTAATATTAAAAATACGTGCAAGCAAGGTCAATTTGATTTCTGTTGGAGACTTGCTGTTTTATAGGTATTCAGAACTACAGTAAATGTATGCTGATGACAAACAATTTCATTTATATACTCACATTTTAAATGGGAACTGTGGTTCCTACCTTTAAAATGAGCAGGAAAAAGCAGAAGAAACCAGGAAGAGATCAAGTTATACAGTGACTGAAATAGAACTGAAGGCGAGAAAGGGGGAAGAGAACAGCACAGCCCACAGCAGGGATTGTGTAAGGTGTGTAAATGTTTGTCTTTTTTAACGCATCCCACACAGGTAGGGATTGTCACATGGTTTCAGAGCAGGAAGCAGGAAGTGCAGGGGATCTGGTGATGCTGCTACCATGTCACACACATACATGTAAATATCTTCAAAACTATGTAAAATAAATAATGAAAGTGTGCACAGAACTCCAAGGCATTACTGTTTAAGGCTCAAGCAGGAGTGTGCACGGAACTCACAGGCATTACTGTTTGAGGCTCAAGCAGGAGAGTGCACGGAACTTACAGGCATTACTGTTTGAGGCTCAAGCAGGAGAGTGCACGGAACTCACAGGCATTACTGTTTGAGGCTCAAGCAGGAGAGTGCACAGAACGCACAGGCATTACTGATTGAGGTTCAAGCGGGAGAGTGCACAAAACTCACAGGCATTACTGTTTGAGGCTCCAGCAGGAGAGTGCATGGAACTCACAGGCATTACTTTTTGAGGTTCAAGCAGGAGAGTGCATGGAACTCACAGGTATTACTGTTTGAGGCTCAAGCAGGAGAGTGCACGGAACTCACAGGCATTACTGTTTGAGGTTCAAGCAGGAGAGTGCACAGAAATCACAGGCATTACTGTTTGAGGCTCAAGCAGGAGAAAGCAGAGGAAATCTCTGCGGAGCTTAACATTCAGCAAACCAGTAACAAGATGTCAGCAACTTTCAAGGCACAAAGCTAGGCTCTGGAGGGGCATAGGTAAAAAATTTTTTGCCAAAAGTCTTTTTAAAGCTGCAGCTTCCAAATGAACATAACTTGATTTTACAGTGCACTTATCCTTTAAATGAAGTGATTCCAACTGGCATTCAAGGGGCCTTCATATATTTTAGAAACAATTTTTCATTAAAAATGTATTGCTCTTCTCAACAAACAAGTTTGGGTTAAATAAAAGCCATTCTGTCGTACCTTTAAAATGAACCCTGGATCAAGTCTCTAGGTAAAAATTGTAAGAAGTTATATTGCTGGAAATGTTTAGCAATATAACTTCCTGAAAGACGTGTGACCAGTCTGCTTTAATAGGCGACCTCTCCACTGTAACATTTTTCTGTTTGAACATCAACAATATAAGGCTGCTGATGCACTAATAAACACATGGAAGCCCATTATGGGCAACAATATTAGGGTGTCTATGGTAAAAAAAAAATGTTTTTCAAAAGTCCAAAAGCAAACAAATACATTTAACATTCTGGAAAAATGCAATAGAAACTTCTGGGTAATTACCATGGTAGCTCTAAAGGAAATGCTACACCTTCAGTGCAACGTAGGGCTCTGGATTAAATGTGAAGCGCCTATCGAGAGATCTCACTAAAGAATCAAATAGAAAAGGGAGAGTATAAGTTTATAGAGCTTCTCTTTAAACACAGTGTGCAAATAAGGAATGGAGCAGACCGGTTTCGTTTTTTAAAGGCCATCTTCATAACAATGTTTTGCAATGAAAAGCGCCAATTGATTCCTTCAATTCCCTCCAGGAGCGCTTCTAGGGGTTTCAAAACTAATGTGAATCCAGGGGTGAGGATCTAGCAGTTCAGGTCTTTAACCTGGGTAGTGGGGGTGAAATAGGAGGGGTGGGATTATATGGCTGGAGTTGGCCTTTAAATCAGCACTTAATATAGAGAATTTTTAGTAGGGAAAAAAATATTCTTTAATCTCAGTCTAACCAGTGCAATGATTTCTGACATATAAAATGCAATGTAAAGTGTTACATTTAGTTAACTTGTTGTACAACTTGAAATAAGCCAATTTCATTAATGGTTCATGCCAAATAAGTGACCATTTGAGAAATTGTTCTTTTCGGTAGTTTAGACCTGTGAGTTAGTAATGACTGTTCTTCACATAATTTATTGTGTCTTTCTGTAAATGAAACAGAGCTATGAATTTGTACTTTGAAACGAGAGTTATTTCAAACTGTTAAACATAACAATTAATAGCCATCTGGATTTCCTGAATAGAGAAGGAATTTAAAGGGTTTACAATTGTAGCACAGATGAATGTTGACATGGTAAGGCAATCTGTCTGCCCTACTTAGTATATTTTGGATACTAGTAAGTGGTATTGCCAATGTTATGCAGAATACTATTTATGTGGGTCAGGGGTGTTAAAATTCCGTCTTTATAGATTAAATATATTCAAGCTAGAGTTGGGGTGAATGAGTTAGTGACTCAATTGTTTTTAAGTGAAAATTGAATACTAGCCATGTTATGATTCTTGATACTTGGTGATTGTAGGATCATTAATGGAGACATTTACAAAGAGCTACACCATCTTAAAAACATGCTAAATGATTTATTGCAATTTAAAAACATCATGTCTTTAAGATGGGAATCAATGTGGCTGCATGTGTTTATAAAAACACACAAAAACCACAGAGTGTGATTTACGATAAAGATGGAAAAGGGATTCCTCCAAGAGCTGCAATGGCTATATTAAATCCCCTTAGTGGCCACATGGGGGGAATTGATTGGGTCTCATTGTAAATGGCCCCATATGTATCTTGGTGTGCATTAGTATCCTGGTGTGGATCTATATATGTATCTGAAGCAATAAATGTTTTGAAGGGATATTTTTATAAACTTTTATTTCATATCGGAGATACGGCTTATATAGTTATATAGTTACTGCATGTATTTTAAGACCTACAGCATTAGCTAACTAGGAGCATTAGCTAACTAGGAGCATTAGCATGTACTGAGCTTTTCTATTTTAATGGGCAACGCTCAAACCTAATACCTAATTGTAGCCAGGAAAAGGACCTAAACCTCCAGGTCCTTATCCCTGGGTTTCCTTTAGTTTCCATAAACAAAGCCATCAAACACTAACTTTAGAGCAGTTTCTATAGAAGAGAACTGAACTCCTTCTACAGTGTAATGAGAAGACATTATCTGCAATGAGCAGCTAACATTAGAGGGGCAGGGCAAGACTGGCTTTAGAAGCTGAAGTTTAACTGCTTTGTTCGTGTATTCTACTGGAAACCCATCTAGTTCTCATTTAAAGGGACACTATACTGAAAAAATGACTTTGCCTCATCTTAATCTATAATTAAATACATGCAAGTAGCACTTACTCTGATTTGCATGTGTTGCTGTATACCTCCAACCCAGCACATATTTTAATTAGGAGCAGTATCCCCCCTCCCTTTAAAGCATTTTTCTTCCTTAAAGAAACAATATTGGGAGGTAGCAAATGCAATTCTACCTACATGTCCCAGGTACTTTTCTTTTTAAAGCACATGTCCACCCCCAAAACTAAAATGTAACCCCATACTGGCCCCACTGTGTAGTTTAAAAAAAATCCTTACCTTATATCTCTCCTCCTTATGGTTCCCCTGCTGTGCCAGTCCAAAGTCCAGGAAAGTGAAGAGTAGTGTCTGTCTTCCCGTCCAAAAGTCTCTGCCTCCTGTCTTGCCTCCGGGAGGGATGGTGACATGCGCAGAGGAGCCCTTTTCCCCCCTCGCTCCGACCATTTGGATCCATACTCTGTAGCTGTTGCACCTAGTATGATCTGATATGTCCACCTCTAACCGAGTCATTTTCTTAAAAAAAAATCCGAACGCTACTTACAGACCTTTTTACTAAATGCACGGTCATACTGCACTGTTTTTCATTATGTATTTTACAGCATTTAAACATGTCATTCCAGTAAGAAATCTTCAAACATGACAAAACAGTAATGCATTTTCAAATCTGCTTCCCCTCCCATAGCACCCACTGACAACTGGAAGCTGTAGAATCCAAAAATGCTGATGCTCCGACATTCATTTCCCTGATTATGTTTAGTCTGGTTTCCACGTGGTATGTTGTTTTAAACATAATAGTAACACCAAAGATGACAATGTTGCAATGTTGTTGTAAGAATCTATTGAATAAACCTTTATTTTACTAATATTACTGGGGCATAGGTGAAACACTAACATGTCAATTACAAACTGTTTTCCTACCTTTTATTCCTCCCCATAATTTCTGGTGCACACCAGCTATTAATATTATTGTGGATTTATATAGCACCAACATCTTCCGTAGTGCTTTACAATTACATGGATACATTCACATCAGGCCCTGCCCCAAAGAGCTTGCAATCTAAGCACATATATTTGACACATACAACCTATCAGTATGTCTTTATGATTGTGGGGGAAATCGGAGTGACTGGAGGAAACCCACGCAAGCATGGGGAGACCATACAAACTCTGCAGATGTGTCCAAGGGTGGAATCGAACTCAAGGCTACAAGACATCATTGTTAACCACTCAGCCACCATGCTTTCCTAAATTTTGAATATGGGGAGCAAGAAGACAATGGTCTATACTTTGTCATACACATACTGAGGCTGTGTCCATGTCCCAGTTAGTGGTGATAAGGAATCATCAATACTTGTCCAAACCAGCTACATAACACCAAATTCAATAGACTAAGAAACGGTAGGCTAGAAGATGTTTTCTTCTCATGAAAAATTGTATACATTTAGTTAATTAAGAGAAAAAATAGCTGATTGACATGCTTTCTTAATTGAATACTGTACCATGGTGCTACATTTAGAGCCATGAAATTGCTTTCTTAGATAAAGTCAAACCATGAGTTTGTAAAATGCTCCTAATTTAGTATCATCAGAGAGCAAGATAATTAAAGATTACAATGACATTACCAAACAAATATACTGTTAACATTTTCAAAACACAAAAACTTAATACCTCTGGGAACCTTCTTACATAAATCAGTTGTGATTATTCGAAAGCTAAAATCCCACTTCAATAGTTATATCAGAAGGAAACATCACATGCTCTTAGCTTAAGTTATATTTCATCTCTGAAATTTTAAAGGCAAATATTATATTGTGTTGAATGCTCTGAGAAATGTTTTCAGTCATTGTCTTTACTTGACAGGACTAATGTGAGTTGCTAGGATGGAATTTACTGATATCTGAATAAAAAAACATAATAAAACAGCAGAGACTAACTGGTTGTTGCTTTGTTTGTTGGTGTGTGGAACGATTGTTTAGGGTGGAAAGTGGTGCTAATGTATAAAGTACCACAATGTTCTCTAGAGGTGGCCTGCCAGATGGCATTCTGTCTTTTAGCATGAAGAGTAAATGCAAAGGAAGACAAATAATTGTTTTTTTTTGTAGCTGCGGAACTACAACCTACGGTTTTCCCAGGACTAGTTTGTTCCTTTATTTTCTCACAGCATTATTCACTGCCAAAGCAAACTATGAATGTTATTAATGTTTGCGTTCTTAAACAGAGACACATGTTTCAGAGCTATGCACAAAATCTTTCCATCCCTTCCCCATAAGGCCAAAATCTAAATACTGGGCTATTTGGCAAAAGGATGCTCATTTGATAAAAATTCTCATGGTTGTAGTATAGCTGTGAGCCAATTTCTATTTGTTTATTACCTAGCAAGTTATTAAATGTCACATATGTTATGAACGTGCCAACAAAATGCCAGAGCCCTTCATAAAGGCTTAAAATAAATTAAATTTACAAGGTCCTCTTTTACACATTGCAAGGCCTTGTGCAAGCCAATGTTGATAGGACCATCCACCCACAAAATGTCCATGGTTTTAAGAAATCTGTACTACAGTAACATACTTATTTTATGTTATATGAGGAAACACCAAGCATTCCTAAGGAAAACTTCATGTTCCTTGCCAAAAAGTATAAAAGAATACTAAACATTCTGAATCATAATAAAATAATCCCCATAGAAAATAAATTACATTGGAATACACAGCAGGAGGTGACAAATAAATCCCATGACAAAACAGATATTACACAGCCCTGACAAGAAAAGGGTAGATTTCAGCTGCTTAGAGAGTCACACGACTCCCAAAATCAGGGTGCTAATTAATGAGGGAGAGGTCAGCTTCAACCACCAGGCTGTTCATCATTAATAGGGAGAGGTCGCTTCAACCACCAGCTGTTCATCATGATTTCCAACACCAGCATTAATATTCACTTACTATTTAATTGCATTCTTGTTTCTTTAAGAAGGGCTTATATACTGCATCTATCAATCAATCAATCAATCAATCAATCAATCATCAAATCTTCTATCTCTATCATCTATCTATCTATCTATCTATCGGTCTGTCTGCCTGTCTATCTTATATTAAAATAGAACTGGGTATTCTACCAAAATTTCTCCCGATGACTACTAGAACTTCTGGACTGATTTTCTATTTGGCTATTAATATCTGTTCCCCATTCCATTACCCAGCTTCCTATGCAATTTGTACACAATTAATATTGCTGTTAGTCCTTAAATAAATACTGGTAATTTTGAAATTTCTCGCTCATTGACTTCAATATGTTTCTCTGGAATATTTTCACCGAATTTCATGAAAGGGCCAGTGAAATGAAACTGGGTGGTTTGGTCCACCTGAAAAATGTAACGTTGTATGCTTGGGTCCCATTATACTGCAGCCCACTAACAATATCAATTTCTATACATATCACATGTGTGTATGCAGCAGATTGTGTCTCTGATATCAGCAGCAATTTAGCAAACATCACAAGGCTGCAAATGTTCTTTTTTTTTTTCTGCATTAAGTTTATTTGTAGCAAACCAGTGACATTCTAGGATAAAATTGAATATGTATATTTGGAAATGTTATACTATTATTTCCTCAAAGTTAACTTTTATTTATTGCTAGATATGATAAATGGAATATAGTTTCAGGTAAAGCAAAAACAGGAATGATGATGATGTATCCATAGGCTCCTGAAGTTAGAATCCTGTTTTTTCATCTTTCAGTGGATAGCTCTATAACCTTATTGCTGAAAGGATATTATTGCTCAAATAAATTCAAACTTGAAGTATTCATATGCAATTTTATTATCATTTATAACATATATCCCAGCTGTCAACACAAGAAAACAGTACAAGACACAGATCCTTCTGTGCAGAAAAGGAAAAGTCTTAGGAAATGCTAAACTTAAAAGTAAAATTTAAATTATTTTTTTAGCAGAAATACAGTATTAAAAACAATAATAATTTAAACAAAACAAGAACAGGAATAGATCTTTTACTCTCCATTATCTGCTGGTTGCTGTATGCACCTCATGAATGGACTGCATCTGATTTCATGTTTATAGTGTCGGGGAAGGTGGTCTGGGGCTAATGGGATATGGGTATAGGCATTATTTTTAGCCTTGTTTTAACATTACCTTAGTACAACACATAATCAACACTTATAAGTTGGGTTAATAGCATGGTATGATTATATTTTTTCAATCAAAATAAAAACTAATTGTAGATTGCATATTGTCAGCTCTAAGGAGCAGGGACCGTTTTCCTCATGCTGCATTGTTCAAGTACTTGTACTTTTTTAAAGGGCATGTCCACCCCCAACTATAATCTCCCCCACTACTGGCCCCACTGTGTAGTGAATAAAATCCTTACCTTACATCCCAGCTCCAATGGTTCTCCTGTAATCCCCCAAAAGTCTGAAAAACTGACCACCAGGAGTACTGCAGAGTCCATATAGGACTCTGCCTCCTGTCTCTCCTCCAGGAGACTTTTGTCCTGCGCAGTTCAGCCCCCCCCCCCCCCCTCTCCCCCTCCCTCTCTCTCCCTCCCATTTTGCAATCCCTCCCTCTAGCGTAACTCCCCTTTGCCATATAGTAGTCTCCTTCCCCCAGCCCCAACCGCTATAAAATATTTTACATTTACCTTACCTCTCTCCCCCAGCGTTCTCCACTGCGGCGCAGCTGCTCCATGATTGGCTGCCTCTCAGCCAATCACAATGTGGATGCTGTCCCGCCCCCTGCTTGCAGTTTCATGCAAGCAGAGGGCCGGGACAGTACGTCACGGGAAAGAGGTAAGGTAAGTAAAGATCGGGGAGTTGCTGTAAAATCTTTTATGGCCGTTGGGGCTGGGGAAGGAAAGCTACTATTGGACAAAATTCAGAAAATGGGATGGACATGCCCTTTAAGCACATAATTATTCATGTATTTATTTATATTAGTTGTCCCCCTTGTACGAATTTTTGTATTATACTATTGTACGGCTCTGCATCCCAATGTAGTGCTCTATAAATAAAATACATTCGTACAAAATTAGTTGCATTTATTAATTGCTGATCAGTTCAAGTATAGTAATCCCCAGATTGCTGCAATCCAATTTTCATGTTGGCAACTAACAACTCAATGACAGCCCTCCTCTCTGTCCTTTGACTCTTTCTCTTAGGTGTATGTGGGCATGATTGTGCCATAGCAGAAGCATTAGAGTCAGAGACACAGACATTAAAAAAACAAAAACTTTACAAAGAATATAAAAAACTGAAATTCACAAATAAAAATTAAACCTAATTATAATAATAAAGCTTTAGATTTTTTTATATTTTTACATATGGACATCCCTTTTTTCCTTGAATAGAAATTACAATGATTGTGGACATCAAAATACTGTACTTTAAAGCATCCACTGTATTTAGTTTTTCATTTACATTATATATTTTCAGGCTCTTTTCTAAACATTTAAATTATGTAAACAAATTGTTGCCTGCCTGTGAGAGAATATTGCCTCTATTTGATCAAATAACAAGAGAGGGAAACTTTTAAAAAAAAAGGATATAATTCAAAGATTATAATCTTTTTTTTTTTTTTTTTTTTAATACGTTTACTCTCTGCATCATATGTATATTAAAGGAAGTTCACTGCAAAAGGAACTGTTCCTTTATTGTATGATTAAATACCAGGAGGTTAAAGGAACACTCCACCCTCATAAGAGCATCTTTTAGAAAGAATGTCCTCTTTAAATATGAATTCATTACTATATGCCTGCTATGCTTCTGGATGCCTCATGGAAACTGAGCAATTTAGAAACCTGTATTGAGCCTGTACTGAGCCTGAGCATGCTCAGAAGAGGCAGATGGAGGGATTAACATTCATTTCGACAGCTGCTAACGGGGAAGAACCAGGAAGCAGAAACAGGGGAAACAGGACATTGTGCAGGATTTCAGGTTAGACTTATATATTAGTCCAAACTATTACCGTTTTGGGTGGGTGGGGGGGGGGTTGGGGGGTGATTTACCTGTATGTAAGTTTTCATTTTAGGGCTGGACTTCAGTTCTTCAATCAATGAAGATAGCCCGGGACGAAGATAAAGAAACTTACCTTACACATGATCCACCGTAGCAGCACTGACAGGTCTCAACCTCTTCCTGTTCTGATTAACTATAGCCACATGCACAATAATACGCGCTATAGTTAAATTGAACCAGGAAGCGGTTGGGAATTTCGTGCTGCTGCAAAGGTTCACACGAAAGGTAAGTTTCTTATACTCCGTTCCTGGCTCCACAGGTTATTGATTGAAGAACGGAAGGTAGGCATAGCACCTTAACCTCCTGGTCTTCAATCAATACATTAAAGGAACAGTTCACTTTTGCAGTGAACTATTCCTTTAACAATGGCCATGGTTACCAATTCTATGACTTTGAGTTGAACCAATGGTCTTAAGAAAGAGAATGTTGTGTACATTATTGCCTGTTATAATTCTTAAAACCAACAAACAGGGTAACAACGTTTATCATCGCATCATAAAGCTATGCATTTCTATACTGATTTACCCAAATATCAAATTTAGCATACTACATGTATTCAATCTATACTATCTTAAATACATTTTTACACACTTGGATTCAAAGCTCAAACATAATTCATTTTGCATATTTATTTTGAATTATATGAATCTTTATTTAGAAGCTACTTTTTCTTTTTTAGAAAATTTAATAGGAACTGGCTTGTTGTAGCATTCTACTTTTAACCTTGGCAATGCTTGATCTGTATTCTGTTGTGTGTCAGTCCCCTAGGAAAAAAAACAGATGAGTCACACAATGCCAAAAAAACAGCCTATATTCATTCAAGAATTTCAAGAGGGTGATGTTGCAGAAGGATTTCATTGTAAATGCAAATCCACTGGTGAAAATGGCTACTGGAAATGGGTGATAAATTAAATCTAGAATTACAAGGATGTTGGTAGTTTAATGTTTTCTCTATTAAAACAAGCCAGTTTTTACAGTCCTGCACAGTGTAAGCCCAAGATGTAGATATCATTTTACTAAAGAGGGCTGTACGTGCTTCCAGTCTAGTCAATTAAGCCTAATTAAGGTGCATCTCAAGCTTATTTTTTATACTATCTCAATCTCTGAGGAAGGTAAAAAACACCGGGGGTAGCAGTAATCAGATTTTCCAAACCAATCCAGCAGAGAGCACCCTGATTTGGGAGTCGTGTGACTCTCTAAGCAGCTGAAATCTACCCTTTTCTTGTCAGGGCTGTGTAATATCTGTTTTGTCATGGGATTTTTGTCACTCCTGCTGTGTATTCCAATGTAATTTTTTTCTATGGGGATATTTTATTATGATTCAGAATGTTTAGTATTCTTTTTACTTTTTGGCAAGGAACATGAGTTTTCCTTAGGAATGCTTGGTGTTTCCTCATATAACATAAAATAAGTATGTTACTGTAGTACAGATTTCTTAAAACCATGGACATTTTGTGGGTGGATGGTCCTATCAACATGTCTGCACAAGGCCTTGCAATGTGTAAAAGAGGACCTTGTAAATTTAATTATTTTAAGCCTTTATGAAGGGCTCTGGCATTTTGTTGGCACGTTCATAACATATGTGACATTTAATAACTTGCTAGGTAATAAACAAATAGAAATTGGCTCACAGCTATACTACAACCATGAGAATTTTTATCAAATGAGCATCCTTTTGCCAAATAGCCCAGTATTTAGATTTTGGCCTTATGGGGAAGGGATGGAAAGATTTTGTGCATAGCTCTGAAACATGTGTCTCTGTTTAAGAACGCAAACATTAATAACATTCATAGTTTGCTTTGGCAGTGAATAATGCGTGAGAAAATAAAGGAACAAACTAGTCCTGGGAAAACCGTAGGTTGTAGTTCCGCAGTACAAAAAAAAACAATTATTTGTCTCCTTTGCATTTACTTCTCATGCTAAAAGACAGAATGCATCTGGCAGGCCACCTAGAGAACCTTGTTGTACTTTTACATTAGCAACCACTTTCCACCCTAAACAATCGTTCCACACACCAACAAACAAAGCAACAACCAGTTAGTCTTGCTGTTTTATTATGTTTTTTTATTCAGATATCAGTAAATTCCATCCTAGCAAATCACATTAGTCTGTCAGTAAAGACAATGACTGAAAACATTTCTCAGAGCATTCAACACAATATAATATTTGCCTTTAAAATTTCAGAGATGAAATATAACTTAAGCTAAGAGCATGTGAGTTTCCTTCTGAATAACTATGAAGTGGGATTTTAGCTTTCGAATAATCACAAATGATTTATGAAGAAGGTTCCCAGAGGTATTAAGTTTTTGTGTTTTGAAAATGTTAACAGTATATTTGTTTGGTAATGTCATTGTAATCTTTAATTATCTTGCTCTCTGATGATACTAAATTAGGAGCATTTTTACAACTCATGGTTGACTTTATCTAAGAAAGCAATTTCATGGCTCTAAATGTAGCACCATGGTACAGTATTCATTAAGAAAGCATGTCAATCAGCTATTTCTCTTAATTAACTAAATGTATACAATTTTTCATGAGAAGAAAACATCTTCTAGCCTACCGTTTCTTAGTCTATTGAATTTGGTGTTATGTAGCTGGTTTGGACAAGTATTGATGATTCCTTATCACCACTAACTGGGACATGGACACAGCCTCAGTATGTGTATGACAAAGTATAGACCATTGTCTTCTGCTCCCCATATTCAAAATTTAGGAAAGCATGGTGGCTGAGTGGACAATGATGTCTTGTAGCCTTGAGTTCGATTCCACCCTGTGACACATCTGCAGAGTTTGTATGGTCTCCCCATGCTGCGTGGGTTTCCTCCAGTCACTCCGATTCCCCCACAATCATAAAGACATACTGATAGGTTGTATGTGTCAATATATGTGCTTGATTGCAAGCTCTTTGGGGCAGGGCCTGATGTGAATGTATCCATGTAATTGTAAAGCACACGGAAGATGTTGGTGCTATATAAATCCACAATAATATTATAGCTGGTGTGCACCAGAAATTATGGGAGGAATAAAAGGTAGAAACAGTTTATTTGTATTGATGGGTTTCACTATGCCCCAGTAATATTAGTAAAATAAAGGTTATTCAATAGATTCTTACAACAACATTGCAACATTGTCATCTTTGGTGTTACTATTATGTTTAAAACAACATACCACGTGGAAACCAGACTAAACATAATCAGGGAATGAATGTCGGAGCATCAGCATTTTTGGATTCTACAGCTTCCAGTTGTCAGTGGGGTGCTATGGGAGGGGAAGCAGATTTGAAAATGCATTACTGTTTTGTCATGTTTGAAGATTTCTTACTGGAATGACATGTTTAAATGCTGTAAAATACATAATGAAAAACAGTGCAGTTGACCGTGCATTTAGTAAAAAGGTCTGTAAGTAGCGTTCGGATTTTTTTTAAGAAAATGACTCGGTTAGAGGTGGACATATCAGATCATACTAGGTGCAACAGCTACAGAGTATGGATCAAATGGTCGGAGCGAGGGGGGAAAAGGGCTCCTCTGCGCATGTCACCATCCCTCCCGGAGGCAAGACAGGAGGCAGAGACTTTGGACGGGAAGACAGACACTACTCTTCACTTTCCTGGACTTTGGACTGGCACAGCAGGGGAACCATAAGGAGGAGAGATATAAGGTAAGGATTTTTTTTAAACTACACAGTGGGGCCGTATGGGGTTACATTTTAGTTTTGGGGGTGGACATGTGCTAAAAAGAAAAGTACCTGGGACATGTAGGTAGAATTGCATTTGCTACCTCCCAATATTGTTTCTTTAAGGAAGAAAAATGCTTTAAAGGGAGGGGGGATACTGCTCCTAATTAAAAATGTGCTGGGTTGGAGGTATACAGCAACACATGCAAATCAGAGTAAGTGCTACTTGCATGTATTTAATATAGATTAAGATGAGGCAAAGTCATTTTTTCAGTATAGTGTCCCTTTAAATGAGAACTAGATGGGTTTCCAGTAGAATACACGAACAAAGCAGTTAAACTTCAGCTTCTAAAGCCAGTCTTGCCCTGCCCCTCTAATGTTAGCTGCTCATTGCAGATAATGTCTTCTCATTACACTGTAGAAGGAGTTCAGTTCTCTTCTATAGAAACTGCTCTAAAGTTAGTGTTTGATGGCTTTGTTTATGGAAACTAAAGGAAACCCAGGGATAAGGACCTGAGGTTTAGGTCCTTTTCCTGGCTACAATTAGGTATTAGGTTTGAGCGTTGCCCATTAAAATAGAAAAGCTCAGTACATGCTAATGCTCCTAGTTACTAATGCTCCTAGTTAGCTAATGTGTAGGTCTTAAAATACATGCAGTAACATATAACTATATAAGCCGTATCTCCGATATGAAATAAAAGTTTATAAAAAATATCCCTTCAAAACATTTATTGCTGCAGATACATATATAGATCCACACCAGGATAAATGCACACCAAGATACATATGGGGCCATTTACAATGAGACCCAATCAATTCCCCCCATGTGGCCACTAAGGGGATTTAATATAGCCATTGCAGCTCTTGGAGGAATCCCTTTTCCATCTTTATCGTAAATCACACTCTGTGGTTTTTGTGTGTTTTTATAAACACATGCAGCCCAATTGATTCCCATCTTAAAGACATGATGTTTTTAAATTGCAATAAATCATTTAGCAGTTTTTAAGATGGTGTAGCTCTTTGAAATGTCTCCATTAATGATCCTACAATCACCAAGTATCAAGAATCATAACATGGCTAGTATTCAATTTTCACTTAAAAACAATTGAGTCACTAACTCATTCACCCCAACTCTAGCTTGAATATATTAATCTATAAAGACGGAATTTTAACACCTGACCACATAAATAGTATTCTGCATAACATTGGCAATACCACTTACTAGTATCCAAATATACTAAGTAGGGCAGACAGATTGCCTTTACCATGTCAACATTCATCTGTGCTACAATTGTAAACCCTTTAAATTCCTTCTCTATTCAGGAAATCCAGATGGTATTAATTGTTATGTTTAACAGTTTGAAATAACTCTGTTTCAAAGTACAAATTCATAGCTCTGTTATTTTACAGAAAGACACAATAAATTATGTGAAGAACAGTCATTACTAATCACAGGTCTAAACTACCGAAAAGAACAATTTCTCAAAGGTCACTTATGGCATGAACCATTAATGAAATTGGCTTATTTCAAGTTGTACAACAAGTTAACTAAATGTAACACTTTACATTGCATTTTATATGTCAGAAATCATTGCACTGGTTAGACTGAGATTAAAGAATATTTTTTCCCTACTAAAAATTCTCTATATAAGTGCTGATTTAAAGGCCAACTCCAGCCATATAATCCCACCCCTCCTATTTCACCCCCACTACCCAGGTTAAAGACCTGAACTGCTAGATCCTCACCCCTGGATTCACATTAGTTTTGAAACCCCTAGAAGCGCTCCTGGAGGGAATTGAGAGAATCAATTGGCGCTTTTCATTGCAAAACATTGTTATGAAGATGGCCTTTAAAAACGAAACCGGTCTGCTCCATTCCTTATTTGCACACTGTGTTTAAAGAGAAGCTCTATAAACTTATACTCTCCCTTTTCTATTTGATTCTTTAGTGAGATCTCTCGATAGGCGCTTCACATTTAATCCAGAGCCCTACGTTGCACTGAAGGTGTAGCATTTCCTTTAGGCTACCATGGTAATTACCCAGAAGTTTCTATTGCATTTTTCCAGAATGTTAAATGTATTTGTTTGCTTTGGACTTTTGAAAAACATTTTTTTTTTACCATAGACACCCTAATATTGTTGCCCATAATGGGCTCCATGTGTTTATAGTGCATCAGCAGCCTTATATTGTTGATGTTCAAACAGAAAATGTTACAGTGGAGAGGTGCCTATTAAAGCAGACTGGTCAACGTCTTTCAGGAAGTATATTGCTAAACATTTCCAGCAATATAACTTCTTACAATTTTTACCTAGAGACTTGATCCAGGGTTCATTTTAAAGGTACGACAGAATGGCTTTTATTTAACCCAAAATTGTTTGTTGAGAAGAGCAATACATTTAATGAAAAATTGTTTCTAAAATATATGAAGGCCCCTTGAATGCCAGTTGGAATCACTTCATTTAAAGGATAAGTGCACTGTAAAATCAAGTTATGTTCATTTGGAAGCTGCAGCTTTAAAAAGACTTTTGGCAAAATTTTTTACCTATGCCCCTCAGAGCCTAGCTTTGTGCCTTGAAAGTTGCTGACATCTTGTTACTGGTTTGCTGAATGTTAAGCTCGCCACAGAGATTTCTCTGCTTTCTCCTGCTTGAGCCTCAAACAGTAATGCTGTGATTTCTGTGCACTCTCCTGCTTGAACCTCAAACAGTAATGCCTGTGAGTTCCGTGCACTCTCCTGCTTGAGCCTCAAACAGTAATACCTGTGAGTTCCATGCACTCTCCTGCTTGAACCTCAAAAAGTAATGCCTGTGAGTTCCATGCACTCTCCTGCTGGAGCCTCAAACAGTAATGCCTGTGAGTTTTGTGCACTCTCCGCTTGAACCTCAATCAGTAATGCCTGTGCGTTCTGTGCACTCTCCTGCTTGAGCCTCAAACAGTAATGCCTGTGAGTTCCGTGCACTCTCCTGCTTGAGCCTCAAACAGTAATGCTGTAAGTTCCGTGCACTCTCCTGCTTGAGCCTCAAACAGTATGCCTGTGAGTTCCGTGCACACTCCTGCTTGAGCCTTAAACAGTAATGCCTTGGAGTTCTGTGCACACTTTCATTATTTATTTTACATAGTTTTGAAGATATTTACATGTATTGTGTGACATGGTAGCAGCATCACCAGATCCCCTGCACTCCTGCTTCCTGCTCTGAAACCATGTGACAATCCCTACCTGTGTGGGATGCGTTAAAAAAGACAAACATTTACACACCTTACACAATCCCTGCTGTGGGCTGTGCTGTTCTCTTCCCCCTTCTCGCCTTCAGTTCTATTTCAGTCACTGTATAACTTGATCTTTCCTGGTTTCTTTCTGCTTTTTCCTGCTCATTTTAAAGGTAGGAACCACAGTTCCCATTTAAAATGTGAGTATATATAAATGAAATTGTTTGTCATCAGCATACATTTACTGTAGTTCTGAATACCTATAAAACAGCAAGTCTCCAACAGAATCAAATTGACCTTGCTTGCACGTATTTTTAATATTACGTACCAAAAACATCTGTTCAAGTTCTTATCAATTTCTCTGAGTTGTTTAGAATTGGTTTAATTGCCACATCAAAGCTATTACAATCTCTGTGTATGGTAATGAATTTTAATATATTAATGTTTTAATAGGAGAGAGAAATAATAATATCTATAGGAACCATACAGATTACAACCCAGTACTATTTATTTTTGAAATAGTTAATTAACTTTTAAGTTTTTTCCCCCTCTTTCTTTAGTCCCAAGAGTACTTATGAAAAAACCTAAAATGTAACTTTTGTTAGAAGATAAGGCAACCATCCAGAGGCGACATCGGGCATCTATATGCAGGAGTCCTGTGCTTCTCTAAATATTGCGTTAGGCGAACATGATATGTGAAGTCACGTCTGTATTATGAAGGTAATTTACTTCCAAGAACTTGATATTTTGAAAGTTTAAGGAGAGTGTTAACTTTAATAAAAAAATATAAACAGTTTAATCACACCCAAAACCGCAACATTTACAGATTTGCAAAGTACCCTTTCTCTGCCGCCTCCTCCCTGCTTCCCAGATCTTCTGGGTAGCAGCATCAGTCATCCTACTGGGCTGTTATTGAAAACACAGCAGGAGAAATGTAATAGTATTATAATAGTTCACTTCTAAATTTAGTAAAAACATGAAATACTTTTCAACATTAAGAACAAAATGACACATTTCATAAATTTTTTTACAGAATATAAAAGTCTCCAATGCATTTACTCCATCTGAGACTTAGTAAATTATTTTGGTGTTATTTTGTTTTTTATAAATAGCAAAGGGACATTTCTTAAGTTATGTTATAAAGTGCAGAGAACAGCAATTAACAAGGGTGGTGGTACAATTTTAATAAAGCATTCTACTGAAAACTAAATTTGCTCTTTATAAAGATGCTCTAAGTCAAATGTTTATTGGATTTCTTTCTCTTTTCACATGAAGGTATTTACCTTGGTTTTTTTATTGGCCTTTTTATATACTGGTTTGCAGAGAAATATATATGGATCACTTACTATTAATATTTTTGCTTTTCCTTAGCTGTTTTGTATATCTTTTTTTTACAAGGATCAAATGAAAATGTACACACCATTTGGTAATTTAATAACAAGAGGCAGGGCTGACAATCATAGCTAGAATGGTTCTGGTAAACAGATAAAGGCAAAAGAATCCAGTCAAATTATGTGCATTTCTCGCTCCTAAGGGCACCTAATGACAAGGGTAGATATTCAAGGTCCTTGAATAATTTTCATGCTTCTTTGCAAATTTGTGTGTAATCCTGCAGATAATACATTTTTTTTGATACTGTTGGCTTTAGTAAGCCACGTCCACCAAATACACTGACCTATATAACTTGACTGGGTTACTGTGCTGTGAATTATAAAGATGTTTGATAACATTTTGTTCTGTGCTGATAAATTCTGCACCAATGCATGGCCCTCTTTTTTTTTGCTCTATTTTGTTTTCAATTAGGTAAAATATCCTATGATTCATAATCATAGGATTATTGAATGTCTGACTGCCAAGTCACACGACCTAATTATCCCTTTAATCCCTTTGGTATTTCAACCTTTTTTTTAAAAAAGAAACATGTATATGTTTTTATACATCTGTTTATCCAATATGTGAAATATACTAACATGATTTATAATGGCTATGCTTGATAAAATACATCCAAACATCCCCTCTCCGGCCTGCTATACACGTATTAAGTAGAGAATGAATAGATCTTTTAATACAGATGTTTACACTATACAACATAGCGCAGTTACTACCACTGGTGAACTCTGCTTTTCCAGTCTGATTGCCTGACGTGCGATATTATTTATGGCACACCTAACGCTGGCTACTTATGTAAATACATTTTTCCCCCTGATTGCTGGAAAGCTATTCTGGAATGAATATCTTATTTAAATAGATTAGATGTATTCTGATGGTCATTATCTGAAGCTGATTTGTATATATTAGTAATCATCTGCTTTATTGCCTTTGTGTTTTGTGGTCTAAGATTCTTTTGAAATGTGTCCAGAATACATGTTATTTGTTCCCCCATGTTTGTCTGCCTTCATAAAAAATGCCCTTTTGATAGAAAATACATCTGTAAAATTTCCCCGATGTCTACTGCACACCATAAATCATAGACATCCAAACTTCAGTCTTTTTCTTCAGCTACAATTCTTATTACCTTCCATATCCAAAGGCAGTTAAGGAGTGTGTAGGTTAGTTCAACAGCCAGGGGTCAGCAGGGTGGATATTCCATCTCTCTATTAATTTATTCATTTGTTTTCTGAGATTTATGTAACTGCAACCTCTGTCTTTTTATTTGTATTGTCACATCCTGTCATTCTCTGTAACTTACAACATAGCGAGAAGGGATTTTTCAGGAACTGACACGCCACTTTTATGTTGAACTGGACTGAAGACAATTAAAATGACAATTTTAATCTAATGACAAAGCACCAATATCCAGCTGTGCCAGTTTCTCTTTCATTTAATTATTTGGCTTCAGGGTTTTAATTTGTAAAAAAAAAAAAAAAGAAAGAATCAAAAAAGAAATCAAAGTCCCTTGTCTCAACTTCACCTTTGTATATACAGTGGCAGTTGTTCACAAAAAACATTTTGAAATATCACATTTTGTTATGTGAAGAAAGGTGGAGGAAGTTGTGGTATGCAAATCTAGTAGACCAGGATATAAAATTGATCATACTGGGTAACAATGTGATCCTGGATTATTCTTTTAAATGGCATGTCCACCCCCCAAACTATAATTAACCAACTACTGTCCCCACTGTGTAATTTAAAAAAATTCTTACCTAACATACCTGTTCTTATGGTTCTCCTACAATGGCTGACCAAAGTCCAGGAAATGAAGAGTAGGCGCTGTCTTCCTGTGTGAAAGGTTTCCTTTCCACCCTCCCTCCCACCCTCTGGATCCCTCTATGGCTGCCCTTCTTGTAGGTGGAGCCTAAAAGTGAATGGCAGCGATTACTTGGCAGTTTGGGTACGCAGAGAGTGGCAGTTTGGGTTTGGACTGATAAGGATAAAAGGTGTAAGCTAAGGGTGCTGAAAAAGGAAGCGTGCAACACTCAAGAAACAGTCACAGGGAAATGTGTACAGTAGGAAAGATCTTGTATGAAAAGAAGAATGCTTGGTAATGGGATACTGGCAGGTAGTTAGACTGAGCGGTAGCAGATATTCGTAGGTAGCAGGTAAGCTGTAGCTGGATACTGGTAGATATGGAGAATGGACTGTAGTAGGTTACTGATGGATATGGAGTAGAGCTGTAGATGGATACTGGAAGATATTCAGACCAGACTGCAGCAGGAATACTGTGGATATGAAGGTAAAGTTGTGGCTGGATACTGGTAGATATGGAGACCAGACTGTAGCAGGATATTGGTGGATATGGAGGTAGAGCTGTAGATGGATACTGGAAGATATTCAGACCAGACTGCAGCATGAATACTGGTGGATATGGAGGTAAAGTGTGTCCCATATGGAGGTAAAGACTGGACAAAACAGGAAAACTGATAGCTAGCAGGCTGAGCTGAGCAGGAGAACACAGAAACTAAATGCTATACAAGGAAGCACAAGGAACAGGCACAGAGAAACAGGAGCCAAGGCAGCAGAAAAGCAATAATCGGCACTCACCTGCGGGTCCTTACAGCTTTGGGTTATTTAAGATGAGATTTACAATAGGTGCAGCAGTATTGGAAATGTTGTGAGTAGAGATGGGATCCGGGTCCAACATGGGACCCCTCGTTCAGAAATCCCAAAGATCTGTCGAAATCCGGACGGATTGTCCTGGATTTTGTGACTTTGGAGCCTATTTCTATAATTATCAAACGTTCGAGGATTATCAAAAAATTGCCTTGAACGTTCCATAATCCTTGAAAACAATAGAATACTCAAAAGTAGTCCCCGATGTATTTTTCGAGGATTATCGAATGTTCAAGGCTATTTTCGATAATCTTTGAAAACTATGATATAATCGAAAATT
The DNA here is from genome assembly GCA_019447015.1 of Hymenochirus boettgeri. Classification (NCBI taxonomy): domain Eukaryota; kingdom Metazoa; phylum Chordata; class Amphibia; order Anura; family Pipidae; genus Hymenochirus; species Hymenochirus boettgeri. Next base: position 180,170,090 of record CM033474.1, on the reverse strand, counting down.
TGTTCCATTTTCAGATTTTCGAATCTTCGGGATTTCCCAAGAAAATTAAACTGGCAAGTTTTGGCATCTCTAGTTGTAAGTCTTTAGTGCTCAAGTTTTATACCAAACTTAAGGAACAGAACTATTTACATTTTGGGTGGCAGAAAATACCACAAGATCTTTTGCTAATATAGACAGAATTTTGAATGTGGTATGAGCTGCCATGTAGTTACTGTATTGCAATAATATGGGCATTGCTAAATAATAGAGGTCCTTGGTGCATCGTTCTAATGGTATCTATGTACTCCAATCTGTTTCTGCATTTTTCATGTTCATCTGTGTTAAGATGGATGCAGATAGTAAAGATTTACAGAATATGAGATATTGAAATCTGTCATCGGCTATATATTCCCCAACACATACTCCCCATGTTCTGCCTTCAGGAAGAAGGTTCTTACCTTACGACTTTCCTGTGATGTTCCCTACTTGAAAATGCTTTGCGACCAATGTTATACATGTAAAAAGTATAGAAAGATCCCTTTCCAACAGGGATTCACTTACACAGAGCCATTTATAGTATAAGCAGCACAAGGATTTTAAGTCTAAAATGCATCAACTTATACCTCAACATTAAATCTCATCTTCCACTTAGCAGCCAATGTGACAATCTATCTAGATCCACCTGCAACGATTGCACATCCTCTGAAGTTATACCTCTCCTTTTCTGAGAAAACATCCTAGATCTGAGTTATGCCCCCAAATAGCTATAAGCATTTAATATGCGCTGCACATACAGTATATGTTAAACCAAATAGTTAATACATTGATATTTTCCAAACATTATTTAAGATACATGCAATATGCCATATTCACAGAGAACTAACATGTTTGCTTTCATTTATAGAACCGTAGTTATATGTTCCTGAGCTGCTTACAACTTGGGTCTGAGAGAATCTTTTTAGTTCTCCACATTTCATTATGTCACCTTCACTGTGGGAATGGTTCGTGTTCTCAGAAATAGAAATATTTCTGGTTAGATGTGCTCCTATAATTTTACCATTCTTGTTTGAAATTTCTTTGCACTGATTCAAGAAATTACTGGTATTCTAGCATTTACTTGTACTATGCTGGAGGCAGCATTTCTTCTGTGATATCGCTCAGTAAATAAATGCAATATGTTCACCATGTTATCATTCAAATGTTCCAGAGTTCCAGCTGGTACACAATACATACAATACACTAACGCAAATTCTAGCCTGGGCCATGCAATAGCCAAATCAGAGGGTGGCACTTATGAAAAGTTCGATTTGTGTCTAAATCATGTGGCTTAACATGTGGAATAGTAATAAATAACTGGAAAGTGTTTTTCTTTGTCTCACATTTCTTTTCTTTAGCTTGAGGTGTTTGAGGCTTAGTTTTCTCATTTGCACATGACCAAATTTCTATAATGCAAATTTAGTCATGTTATACAGTGGAATTTTCCTAACACTACTTTAGTGTTCTTTATATTTGTATTTAGAGGTGTTAATTAGTCTTTTAAAGACCGGACATAGACAATGCTATTATTGTCAGGAATATTGCTTTTTCTGTGATCCATAATGTATGTCATTCACGAGAGTCAAACATCATACAGTATATAACAATAGTTTGAAACACTAATAGGCTAATCATTTATTTTATTTTGTTATACCAATTGCAACTCCAAAGAGTTACTATTCACATTTATCTAAAGGCGCCATTCAGATTACCTTTGTGTTCCAGCGACATTTCAAAAAAACTGCCAGATTAGTTAACTTTGTGACAAATGTTACATAACATCGGGTGCAAAGCATTTCCTTTTAGGGAATGTCACAGGAAAGTCGTAAGGTAAGAACCTTCTTCCTGGCTCAATTTAATAACACTTTGATGTTTGCTTTGGATTGGATTGGAAAAATAAAGGCAAAACATGGGGAGTATGTGTTGGGGAATTTATAGCCGATGACAGATTCCATATTCTCATATTCTATAATCTTTACTATCTGCATCCATCTTAACACAGATGAACATGACAAATGCAATAGTTTCACTAAATACAATCTCTGTGTCTATGGCCGGAATAAGTCTTGTAGGCAGAACAGATTGGAGTACATAGACACCATTAGAACGATGCACCAAGAACCTCTATATTAGCAATGTCCATACTATTGCAATGCAGTAGTAACTACATGGCAACTCATACTACCTTAAAAATTCTGTTTATATTAGCAAAAGATCTTGTGGTATTTCTGCCACCCAAAACGTAAAGTTTTGTTCCTTAAGTTTGGTTTAAACTTGAGCACTAAAGACTTACAACTAGAGATAGCCGAAACTCACCAGTTTCATTTTCTTGGGAAAATATGGACTAAAGTTTAAGTGGGGTGACACAGGGTACAGTGTAATGGCCGCTTCATTAATCTATTTATTAATGATTTGGAAGTGGGTATCTCAGAAGGTTTTGTGTTTGCTGATGAACACAAAACTTGTGCGACCATTAAAAACTTCAGAGGATGTGCAATCGTTGCAGGGGGATCTAGATAGATTGTCACATTGGGCTGCTAAGGGCAGAGAGAATTCAATGTTGATAAATATAAGTTGATGCATTTTAGACTTAAAATTCCTTGTGCTACTATACTATAAAGACTCTGTGTTAAATGAATCCTGTTGGAAAAGGATCTTGGAAAATTGGTGGATAACAAATTTAAAGCAGTGCCAGGCAGCAACAGCTAGAGCCAGATGGTATTGTTTTGTATAAAGAGAGGTATGGATTCAAGGGAGAGAAATGTTATCTTCCCTCTTCAAAGCATTGGTAAGGCCTCATTGGAATATGCAGTGCAATTTTGGAATCCTGTGTACAAAAAGGACATCTTGAAAATGGAGAGGGTTCAGAGAAGGACAACTAAAATTATAAAGGGAATGGGGAGCTTGAATATGAAGACATATTAGATAATTTACAATTATGTACACTAGAGAAAAGGTGCTTACGTTTGGGTTATCATTACAGTATATAAATACATTAACAGGCAATACTATACACATCTGGGGCATTGTTACCTAAAGAACAGATGTTAAAGGACACGCGGACATCCTTTAGACTTAAGAAAGTAATTAATGCTTCGAGTTTGGAAAGGGTTTTTTCACTGTGTTAACAGAAAAGCTATGTAACTGTATTCCAGGGACGTTGTTATGGCAGGTTCATTGTATAGTTTCAAAGAAAAACTGATAGTTTCTGCAAACAAGGAATGTTGCAAGTTACTGTTATTGATACATTGATACAAGTAGAGTTGATCCAGGGAAATTTCCGATTGCCACTTGGAGTCAGGAAGGAATTTTTTCCCCCTCATAATTCTGGTGTTTTGTTTTTTTTTCAGTTAGCAGAGGAAATGAGGATATTGCTAGATGGGTTGGACTGGATTGACTTATGTCTTTATTCAACCTCAAAACTATACTACACAGAAGGTAATAAACGATTTCAAATATTTGCAGCTGCAAGATGCCTACTTGCAGCATTATGGAAAAGCCTGCTCCAATTAAACAACAACTAATGCCAAAAGTATGGTGGACTGCACTCTAATGAGAGATCTATATATATGTCCAGAAGCCAAGCTAAGGTCTATGATAAGATGTGGGATGCCTAGCTTTTACATTTCGGTAGAGAGATGCAGGGGTGTGTTTAGGGGGGATTTTGGTGCCTGGAATCCCCTTTTCTGCTGCTCAGTGCAGTCGGATGTTCTGCTTTCACCTGGTGCCCATAAATTGTTACATAGATTGTTACATTGTAAATTGAGCTGTGATTGTTTCAAAAATGTATCCAATCTGCCTGTGATTGACAGCAGCATAGAAATTGTATCACATTAAACTTGCAGCTGCCTGAGGTTATTGCTGAGTCTGGATTTAGATACAATAGTACATATTTACTCCACTGTGATGGAGTTTAGTAAGCAGTAAGAGGGACATCAAAGGATAAGTGCACTATAAAATCAAGTTATGTTCATTTGGAAGCTGCAGCTTTAAAAATATTGTTGCCAATTTTTTTACCTATGGCTCTCCAGAGTAGCTTTGTGGCCTTGTTAAGCTCCGCCTCTCTGAGATTTCTCTGCTTTCTCCTGCTTGAGTCGGTAAAGTAAATGACAGGTTCCGCACGTCTGAGTCACTGGAACAAAGAAAACTACGCTGCAGAAACGTTAATATACCAAATTTATTGATCACGCCTAGGGTATATTAACGTTCCTGCAGTGTGGTTTCGGACATGTGGGACCTGTCATTTACTTTACTGATTTTGGATACACGGCCCTTGCGAAGGACCTGGGGCTACTGGCACCCAGTCATATGGAAATTGCGGTAAACAGTTAACCACGATTAGTGTTTCTTCCCATGATGCACAGTTGATAGGCGGACGGGTCTGGGATGGTTCACACCAGACCACCTGTTTGTCAAGTAGGATGGGGGTTAATGAGTAATTGTGTTGTGGGGTTTAGCCCGTGAATTGTTTATTTCTGTTTCTCCTGCTTGGCCTCAAATGGTGATGCCTGTGAGTTCCGTGCACAACTTTAAAAATGTATAAAATAGTTAATATTTGAGAAAATAACTGCAATAAAAAACAATGTATATTTATCTCTCTATTTCACTGACAAACTGTGTGTAAATTTCCAATCTCTTTCTGATATGATGTGAATGTTTATAAAAAGGAATGCAAGTGACACATTATAAACAGTAGTTAATGAGCAGTAACCAACCAAAACCATCCACAGATTTCTACAATAAAGAATCATTGTACTGTTATGATTGCAGATGCCTTTCCTATTCTGTGTAACATTGCATGTGCAATGTAGTAAAACCATGTGGAGTAAGTAGAAATAGCCCAAGTCGCTTGTGGCTTTTCAAGAACATTAAAAAAAACTGTACCTTGGGTAAATCTCTGGACAATATTGGTTTTACGTTATCTGCACCAATTCTTATCTTGCGGATAGCAAAGAGCTGCCTGTCTGAGCACTTAAAATGGTAATAGAACTCTACTTTTTCCATGTGTGCTGTGTGAGAGCTCTGGGGTCATGTGATGCTGTGAGTGTAATTGCATAATTCTGGGGAAGAAAATGACATCACGCTAGGTGCACTTAACCATTTGAGGGGAAAGTTTAGAAAAAATTTAGGAGGCAAATTGACAATTTGCAATATAAAAAGGTTCTAAAGACAAATGTAAACATATACATATTGTGATGCATTGCACAGTACAGTTTCAGTGTATATTAATAGGGGCATATTTATAAACGACATTTCGCTATTGCAGAACATCGCAATACAAATACCGCTATTTTCGCCTATAAAACCACTTGTTTCGCCTTTGCGGAAAAGTATCCCTGAGGCGATGTGTGGCGATAGTTTGCCTATTGTTAAGTGTGGTATCACTGCGAAAAGAGAGATTGCACTCTAGTGTAATTCCAGAGCATTATTTAAAGCTTATTTATAATAGGTGAATTTTCACTCTTGCCCCTTTTCTCCCTCTTGTTGCATATTATTTGCAGTTTCACCACATTTCCCCAAATATCATACTTACTGCACTATGGTATGTTCCCATATTAATGTTTATAATTAGCTGCAGTTTGCTGAAATAAGAGGTATAAAGATATACACAACTGTTTGGCACAATATTCAATTTTGTGTATTTTATACCACATTACCTGTATTCATTGCAAAAATATTACTGCAGCACTTAATTGGGCTGAATTATGGCCCTGAGTGTACCAGCTTTTAGATAGAATATTTGCAATTAACAATCCTGCAGCCAAAAAGCAGTAGATCAAAGCCACATAATTTGCAACTTGTATATTCAGTTACCCTGTAACTCTTCCCTTGATCTTTAATACACACTTACTTAGTAAATTTTTCATTGTTATTCCAGTCATCACAAAGGTACACAGAACATTCTCAGTAAAATGTATAATGAATGGTAATAAATACAGTTTGTATAAGGTAATGATCTGATTGTACTTAGTTCATAATGGTAATAAAATGGCTATATGGTAAACTATATGTGGTGTGGTGGAAGCACAAGATAATAATATGAACTTTATATTAGTGGAGCGCTTTCAGAATATACCATTATTGCCGTGATTTCAATTTACGGTCACACCGTGATAAAATAACAGGATGGCTGAAATAGTCATGTGCATTTTGCATCATAAAATACAGATGCAGTTGCAAATACCAGCAACCATTAAAGAGCGGTTATCGCAATTTATCACTACCGTGTCTTTATAAATAGTCGTAGTTTCTAAGCATTGTAAATAGGAAAAACAACAAGGCTTGAAATGTTCTGGGATGTAGTTTGCTTGTGTGATGTATATGCCCTCTGCTGTGCAGTAAAATTAAAAGTTTATAGCATATTAATTCTCATTAGAAATAGATATGGGAAGTGTAGGATTACAGTTGGAGTTGCAGTCAGTAAAAGTGACATTAAAAATAAGCATCATTGTTTTAATCAGATCCCCTTTCTATTAGACTGCTGGAGCAAAACAACCAATATTTCCACTAGGCCATAACCTTTATCCTTTATATGGTTTACAATACAAGCATTTTCTGCAATCATAACAGTCTACCTGCATTTTAATTATTGTTATTAACACTATGTGGTCCTTTTTTGCCAAATTTTTTAAAACAAACTGACCTTGGTATTCATTTTGGTACTGCTCTCACAGTAAGAAGTTGGCAGAACATCTGTAATCTGTTCTGTAAAAAGGGATAACGTTTATTTATTTTATATGTTATACTGCCAGAAAGAGGGGTAACATAAACCTTCCCTATTTTTAAAGTAAGGGAAAAGATTCAAGAAAGAAATCTCTGCATGTGACACACAACTACATATACTGAAACATTCAACATTATAAAATGCAAGAAACCAAACCCACCAAAGGAAAGGGTAAAATATAGAATATGTTCATGGGGTTACCCTATTCCTTATTAATCTGCTACCTAAAAAGAAGACATAATAACTCAATTAAGTTTTTTGACTGCTACTAAACAAAGCAATGTACTGGTTATTTTCTAATACTAGTGAGCTATTATTGTACTACACATTTGTTCTTTTTCTACTCTTGTTGATAATGTCCCCTTGACCATGTGTTAGATAGTTTTTGAAGCAGCCAACAAATAAATACTTAGTCTACAATCTAAAGCTGTATGGGGGATTCTCACAGCAGCCGCTGTATAGAAACACATTTTAGGAGACACTATACTTGTGTGCCACTTTCGCTTTTTGGCTTAAGCTTAGGGATGGTATCCAGGTCCATCAGAGGCTTCTTTGAGGGGGACTGAATATATGAAGCTACCTTTGATGTTATGGAAAGAAGTCTCGTATATGCGATGAAACTCGAAATAGCTTGCGTGTAAAGGAAGTCCTTTTTATAAATGTTTTGGGTGATTTATATGTGTTCTCCTGCCCATTTCCTAGGTGTCCGAGCCATCTAATGTAAGTACCATGTTTTTATACCCTTTACTGTACTCTGAACTTTAGATTTCTGTCTGCCCCATGCTTTTTTGGGAATTTGGATTTTATCGAAATTCTGAAATCCAAAATGTAATGGACCTCACTGGCTTTCAAACATCTCTACTTCCCCAGTCTCCTCTCCCCTTCATTAACAATTTTTTTTTATCTAGTCAGAGTTTGAGGAGTGTCAGAGGAACTGACAACAATAGAGCAGACAGTTACTGCATGAGTATAGTGTCCCTTCAACGCTAGCCATACATTGGCTCCACATTACATTGATTTGTTATTTTATCCAACATATACAGTTGCACCATGAAGAACTGCTGATGCTCCCAAATGTTCTGGCCAGTTTTTTTAATGACCAGACATTGGAAGTTTTGTCGATCATGAATGGCCAGCTTAAGGTCTTAACAATCAAATCTGCACCGTGTACCATGTGAACACAGCCTTAGACTAGGATTCCAGTACAACTGCTCTTCTCCATGTTGCTTGTTACATTTTATTTTTCTTTTTAAATTGTTTTTTACATCCATGGATGATGCGCCTCTGATTTGATTACATTTCACTAGTCAGTCAGTGCCACAAAAAATATATTTGTTAATAGAAAATTGGTAATGGAACCAATACAGCGCTAATTAATGAGGGAGAGGTCAGCTTCAACCACCAGGCTGTTCATCATGATTTCTCAACACCAGCATTAATATTCACTTACTATTTAATTGCATTCTTGTTTCTTTAAGAAAGGGCTTTATATACTGCATCTATCAATCAATCAATCAATAAATCAATCAATCAATCAATCATTCTATCTATCTATCTATCTATCTATCTATCTATCGGTCTGTCTGCCTGTCTATCTTATATTAAAATAGAACTGGGTATTCTACCAAAATTTCTCCCGATGACTACTAGAACTTCTGGACTGATTTTCTATTTGGCTATTAATATCTGTTCCCCATTCCATTACCCAGCTTCCTATGCAATTTGTACACAATTAATATTGCTGTTAGTCCCTTAAATCAATTACTTGGTAATTTTGAAATTTCTCGCTCATTGACTTCAATATGTTTCTCTGGAATATTTTCACCGAATTTCATGAAAGGGCCAGTGAAATGAAACTGGGTGGTTTGGTCCACCTGAAAAATGTAACGTATGTATGCTTGGGTCCTCATTATACTGCAGCCCACTAACAATATCAATTTTCTATACATATCACATGTGTGTATGCAGCAGATTGTGTCTCTGATATCAGCAGCAATTTAGCAAACATCACAAGGCTGCAAATGTTCTTTTTTTTATTCCTGCATTAAGTTTATTTGTAGCAAACCAGTGACATTCTAGGATAAAATTGAATATGTATATTTGGAAATGTTATAACTAGTTATTTCCTCAAAGTATAACTTTTATTTATTGCTAGATATGATAAAAATGGAATATAGTTTCAGGTAAAGCAAAAACAGGAATGATGATGATGTATCCATAGGCTCCTGAATTGTTAGAACCTGTTTTTTCATCTTTCAGTGGATAGCTCTATAACCTTATTGCTGAAAGGATATTATTGCTCAAATAAATTCAAACTTGAAGTATTCATATGCAATTTTATTATCATTTATAACATATATCCCAGCTGTCAACACAAGAAAACAGTACAAGACACAGATCCTTTCTGTGCAGAAAAGGAAAAGTCTTAGGAAATGCTAAACATTAAAAGTAAAATTTAAATTATTTTTTTAGCAGAAATACAGTATTAAAAACAATAATAATTTAAACAAAAACAAGAACAGGAATAGATCTTTTACTCTCCATTATCTGCTGGTTGCTGTATGCACCTCATGAATGGACTGCATCTGATTTCATGTTTATAGTGTCGGGGAAGGTGGTCTGTGGGGCTAATGGATATGGGTATAGGCATTATTTTTAGCCTTGTTTTAACATTACCTTAGTACAACACATAATCAACACTTATAAGTTGGGTTAATAGCATGGTATGATTATATTTTTTCAATCAAAATAAAAACTAATTGTAGATTGCATATTGTCAGCTCTAAGGAGCAGGGACCGTTTTCCTCATGCTGCATTGTTCAAGTACTTGTATACTTTTTTAAAGGGCATGTCCACCCCCAAAACTATAATCTCCCCCACTACTGGCCCCACTGTGTAGTGAATAAAATCCTTACCTTACATCCCAGCTCCAAATGGTTCTCCTGTAATCCCCCCCAAAGTCTGAAAAACTGACCACCAGGAGTACTGCAGAGTCCATATAGGACTCTGCCTCCTGTCTCTCCTCCAGGAGACTTTTGTCCTGCTGCGCCGTCCCCCCCCCCCCCCTCTCCCCCTCCCTCTCTCTCCCTCCCATTTTGCAATCCCTCCCTCTAGCGTAACTCCCCTTTGCCATATAGTAGGTCTCCTTCCCCCAGCCCCAACCGCTATAAAATATTTTACATTTACCTTACCTCTCTCCCCCAGCGTTCTCCACTGCCGGCAGCTGCGTCCATGATTGGCTGCCTCTCAGCCAATCACAGATGTGGATGCTGGTCCCGCCCCCTGCTTGCAGTTTCATGCAAGCAGAGGGCCGGGACAGTACGTCACGGGAAAGAGGTAAGGTAAGTAAAGATCGGGGGAGTTGCTGTAAAATCTTTTATGGCCGTTGGGGCTGGGGGAAGGAAAGCTACTATTGGACAAAATTCAGAAAATGGGATGGACATGCCCTTTAAGCACATAATTATTCATGTATTTATTTATATTAGTTGTCCCCCTTGTACGAATTTTTGTATTATACTATTGTACGGCTCTGCATCCCAATGTAGTGCTCTATAAATAAAATACATTCGTACAAAATTAGTTGCATTTATTAATTGCTGATCAGTTCAAGTATAGTAATCCCCAGAATTGCTGCAATCCAATTTTCATGTTGGCAACTAACAACTCAATGACAGCCCTCCTCTCTGTTCCTTTGACTCTTTCTACTTAGGTGTATGTGGGCATGATTGTGCCATAGCAGAAGCATTAAGAGTCAGAGAGCACAGACATTAAAAAAACAAAAACTTTACAAAAGATATAGTAAAAACTGAAATTCACAAATAAAAATTAAACCTAATTATAATAATAAAGCTTTAGATTTTTTTATATTTTTACATATGGACATCCCTTTTTTCCTTGAATAGAAATTACAATGATTGTGGACATCAAAATACTGTACTTTAAAGCATCCACTGTATTTAGTTTTTCATTTACATTATATATTTTCAGGCTCTTTTCTAAACATTTTAAATTATGTAAACAAAATTGTTGCCTGCCTGAGAGAATATTGCCTCTATTTGATCAAATAACAAGAGAGGGAAACTTTTAAAAAAAAAGGATATAATTCAAAGATTATAATCTTTTTTTTTTTTTTTTTTTAATACTGTTTACCTCTTGCATCATATGTATATTAAAGGAATAGTTCACTGCAAAAGTGAACTGTTCCTTTATTGTATTGATTAAATACCAGGAGGTTAAAGGACAACTCCACCCTCATAAGAGCATCTTTTAGAAAGAATGTCCTCTTTAAAATATGAATTCATTACTATATGCCTGCTATGCTTCTGGATGCCTCATGGAAACTGAGCAATTTAGAAACCTGTATTGAGCCTGTACTGAGCCTGAGCATGCTCAGAAGAGGCAGATAGGGGATTAACATTCATTACTGACAGCTGCTAACTGGAAGAACCAGGAAGCAGAAACAGGGGAAACAGGACATTGTGCAGGATTTCAGGTTAGACTTATATATTAGTCCAAACTATTACCGTTTTGGGTGGGTGGGGGGGGGGGGTGGGGGGGTGATTTACCTGTATGTAAGTTTTCATTTTAGGGCTGGACTTCAGTTCTTCAATCAATGAAGATAGCCCGGGACGAAGATAGAAGAAACTTACCTTACACATGATCCACCGTAGCAGCACTGACAGGTCTCAACCTCTTCCTGGTTCTGATTAACTATAGCGCACATGCACAATAATACGCGCTATAGTTAAATTGAACCAGGAAGCGGTTGGGAATTTCAGTGCTGCTGCAAAGGTTCACACGAAAGGTAAGTTTCTTATATCTCCGTTCCTGGCTCCACAGGTATTGATTGAAGAACGGAAGGTAAGGCATAGCACCTTAACCTCCTGGTCTTCAATCAATACATTAAAGGAACAGTTCACTTTTGCAGTGAACTATTCCTTTAACAATGGCCATGGTTACCAATTCTATGACTTTTGAGTTGAACCAATGGGTCTTAAGAAAGAGAATGTTGTGTATCATTATTGCCTGTTATAATTCTTAAAACCAACAAACAGGGTAACAACGTTTATGCATCGCATCATAAAGCTATGCATATTCTATACTGATTTACCCAAATATCAAATTTAGCATACTACATGTATTCAATCTATACTATCTTAAATACATTTTTACACACTTGGATTCAAAGCTCAAACATAATTCATTTTTGCATATTTATTTTGAATTATATGAATCTTTATTTAGAAGCTACTTTTTTCTTTTTTAGAAAATTTTAATAGGAACTGGCTTTGTTGTAGCATTCTACTTTTAACCTTGGCAATGCTTGATCTGTATTCTGTGTGTGTGTCAGTCCCCATAGGAAAAAAAACAGATGAGTCACACAATGCCAAAAAAACAGCCTGATATTCATTCAAGAATTTCAAGAGGGTGATGTTGCAGAAGGATTTCATTGTAAATGCAAATCCACTGGTGAAAATGGCTACTGGAAATGGGTGATAAATTAAATCTAGAATTACAAGGATGTTGGTAGTTTAATGTTTTCTCTATTAAAACAAGCCAGTTTTTACAGTCCTGCACAGTGTAAGCCCAAAGATGTAGATATCATTTTACTAAAGAGGGCTGTACGTGCTTCCAGTCTGAGTCAATTAGAGGCCTAATTAAGGTGCATCTCAAGCATTATTTTTATTACTATCATCAATCTCTGAGGAAGGTAAAAAACACCGGTGGGTAGCAGTAATCAGATTTTCCAAACCAATCCAGCAGAGAGCTCTATCAGCACAGAGATGGAGAGGTGAAGAACAAAGAGAGACTTCTGAGGTCTTATGCACAATATTTTGCTTTTATAGCAGTAAGTTAAAGTATTGTTTTATTTATATTTAAAAGGACTGTTTTATTCCTGTAATGAAATATCAATTAACCTTATTAACAATACATTCCCTTTAAAAATGAAATGTGAATTTAACCATACAAATAGAAAGGGGCAGGAGAACAAAAATACTATGCTTGTGTCAACTTCTATAGTGGAACCTTGGAACACATAAATGAATGCAGAGTGCATACAGTCAGGCTGGATACTGATGTAGACATCACAGTTCTACAGACAAGTAACTCCACAGATAAACAACACACAGATATCAGTTACAAGGGCAGGGGTCACAGACCTTCTTCTGCAGTTTCTTCTGAATATGTATGTAATTCAGAGACGTACCTTGAACTTTTAACTGCTTCCATTTTTACTTCTATCAGTGGGTCCATCGCTATGTTTTAATATTGTTAATTGTGTAATTCACTTAATTCACCAAGGGATCCAATGGCTGCAAGAAAATATAGCAGATTTAGTATTCCTAATGGATAGTCCTTCAATGAATGTAACAGGAGCCAGGAACAAATATTGCAAAACTAACCGCGTGCGTAATCCTTCGCTGACGCTTCTGACAGGTGCGATTGCTTCCGGATTACACTTTACTATAGCGAGCATGTACACTATAGTAAAGTAAAAGCTGGAAGCAGTCCGGAACTGTCAGGTATCTCAGCGGGGGTGCGCACTTGTAGGTACATTTTACAATCTTCGTTCCATGTTAAATTAATTGATATAACTCTTTTACCTCCCTTTCTTCAATTAATGCGAAATTGGATAGGTTCACTTTTTGAGTAAACCTATCCTTTAATGTCAGATTTGCGCATTTTTACTGTCCTTCAACCTATTTGAAGAGCCAGGTACAGTTATACCTGGTCACAAAACTGAGTATAACCAATGCAGCATAATACAAAAAATATTGCCTTTAATCTTATATCTCAATAATTAATTTGTAGAATCCTGCATATTGCTATATCCATTAAGCCTGTTATTGGTTTCCAACTTCACACAACTGTGTCCTTTAGAATTTTAATACTATATGTCACACAATATTGGAGTCCATCATAGATATGTGATGACATTATCTGTCAATCATATGGTAAGGGGAAGAGTGAACTATATCACCTCCAACCAATAAGACTATAAATCTGAAAGCCAATCAGGGACACCATCAAAGCTTCTGTTTCTAATACCTGTTTTCTACTGTATGTCATTGAATTTCCCAGCAACCAATACGTGGATGAGGAAACTAACTGAACCCAGTAAACAATGCTCTACAGCAGAGAATGTACATTATGTCAACCATCCAAGGTAATATGAAAATATGTCTTATTCACAGACATACTTCTAGTTACCCAAGGACAATTATGAATTATTTTCAATCTGTTTATCTTGATATGTATGTTTTAAGCTATTATACAGTATATTCAATCATGTCATGGGAGGGGTAACAACATGGAATGTTGAGAAACTGCCACTCCAGACCACTCCATTAGTTACAAAGGGTCAACTGTGAACAAAGCCATTTTGCCATTTTACATATGTGAAAGTAATTGCCAAATGAGATCCCCTGGTCTAAATTCATAGCTTTGGCCTGCAATAAACCTGCAACTTTTATTTTTTTTCAGAAACACAGATACTAACAATAGTGTGCAAAGCTAGCTAATTTAAGAGCAGTTTCTGTAAGGATGTTGGATTGTAGGTTAGAAAATGGAACTAGACTTCTAAAATCTGCCCAAAAAAAGAATTTCCAAATTTACGAAGTTCCAATTAGATTTTAAGGGTAACTCCATCCCCAAAAAAACTTAACACAGTTTGAAGTATCATCCCCCAAAATAATCCCTCTATGATTAAGGGCTATGGCTTGAAATGCATTAGACTTCAATCCATTCCCCAACTGAGGCTGTATATATGTTTTACAAATTGAATGCTATCAATTGATGACTTTATGAAAGAACCCCAGAGTTAGTGCTGCTTGCTGTGTGTGGTGAGGCCATTTAACTGTGCAGCGATATTCTTCTATGCTTTAATGGATTGTGTCTATGTGGGGTAAGGACGCCCCACTGCCACGAGCATGTGACAAGGCTTGGAGAAGGACCAGAGCAGAGCCACCATTTTTTTTTATATTTCATCCCCCAAAACCCCAGTTTTGTTAAATTCTTACCTTCATCCTCTGTTCCCAGGCTGAGGAAATAAAACTCACAAACATGATTCCTTTCCAGTCTCCTCTCTGCTTCCTGGTAATGAACGTCAGTCAAAGCCCCATTGGTGACATCACGGACAATGGCTGACTGCCATTACCGATTGAGTGGTCACAATCAGATTTTGCTCCTAAGTGCGCTCATAACCAGCTTGCAACAGGAGCAGAGAAGTAGGGACTTCTAGCAAGGGATCGTTGTTCTATAGTTCAAATTCCTCAGGGGGATATTTCAAACTATGTAAAGTTTTGAGGCTGGTCTTGCCCTTTAAGGTATAAATAGCAATAGCATGTTAGTATAGATGGTCGGTTTCTAGTGTCCGAACTTTCAAAAAATTTCGAAAATTCTAGAATTTTTTAAATTTTGCAAAAATGATACAGTAACTTACTGTAAATGGTTCTGAGACCTGGGAAATGGTCTGAGGAACAGACAATCAGATTATTTATGAAATAATCTGATTGTAACCAATTCTGATTAGCTACAATCAGAATTTTCAGAAAGAATCTAATTGGTATACTAACCAATCACATTTTTACCGCAGACATTGGTTACAATCAGATTATTCCAGAAAGCATACCAATCAGATTATTTATGAAATAATCTGATTGTAACCAATTCTGATTAGCTACAATCAGAATTTTCAGAAAGAATCTAATTGGTATACTAACCAATCACATTCTTTTCCCGTCAGAATTGGTTACAATCAGATTATTCCAGAAAGCATTCCAATCAGATTATTTCTGAAAGAATCTGATTGTAACCAATTCTGATTAGATACAATCAGATTCTTTCAGAAATAATCTGATTGGCATACTAACTTGAAACAGGCGCCATTTGGTCAGTGTGGTAAAATGAGTTTAATGGAGTTTAATGACAGTGTAGGAGTTGGAGTCTGCTTTTTGAGCTTTCTGTGTGGTGGACTAGCACTTGTTGTTAACCACTCCTGCATTCACACAATTTGGGAATCAAAAGTCCTTTTAAGGACTCCCCTTTAAGTTTTTTATACAAAATTTAGTGTATTGTACATGGCAGACAGTTGGTGTCGAACCCATGTACAATGCTGTTTTGACACCTTAGCCTGGGCGTTCCTATAACACCTCTTAGCCACTATCCAATCACACCCATAACACTTGGCTGTGATATGCTAATTGGGATTTTCCAGGGTACATAATTGCCACAGATTTTTGTACAAGTCATTCTGAATTGAGAAAGCCAGTCGGATGACTAGCAAAACGTCTTCAAGAACTAAACTTCAAGTCCAGTTGATCTAATTGAATACAACAGATATACCATGACCTGGATGAATAAGAACCTTCACAAGCATATAACTAATAATATAAAAAAAATACAATCATATGCAATTACTGTATATACAATTATTATCACTACATAGATATTTTTAATCAAGGGAAATTGTTATTCTTTTTTTCAAAGGAATCAAAACTGCAGGTCTGACACAATATTTTAAGCACTTATTAGCATTATGACGGAAAAAGCAAATATTCATAGAATTGTGTGTAAAGCCCCAATTATTCCTATGAAAGTTGCTAAGCTAGCAATGCTGTGAACTTTTAATATTTGCAGAGTATGAATTTTTACTTATTGCAGCCCCACCGCAGACACCAGAGAGAAGGTTTTGAGTGAATTAGGCAAAAGTCATTTAACTCAATAACAGAATAATATAACAAACAAGGATGTCTGTGTAAGCCAAGATAGAATTTTCTATGGGGCCTAGGCCTTATTGTATATTTTTTATCTTCTATACATAACAACTTTAGTTAGACAAGGGGGATATTATAGATATATCTTAAAATAGATACTGAGACTATTATCAAGATGTAAAACTGAATAAGCCTTTTACAACATAAATCCAGTCGGTACCGATTGGTATTGTGTGTATTCAGCTTTTTACCCAAAAAAAGAAATAGAAATTAGATTGCACATTTGATAAATAGGTCTCATCATAAAAAAGTAAATGCCCGAAAACTAAAGACTAAAGCATTTAAAGGCATTTTTAAAAAATGTGTATTTACACTCCCAAAATACTAGTGCCCATGCTGTAATCCATTTTGGAATCAAGTACTACATGGTAGAGCAAAATTAATGATAACTGGTTAGATATATGAACATGGTGATATCATCGAACTAGGATGAAAAACGGACTGCACTTTTGCACAGTTTATTTTGTTTTCTTATTTTTTAAATGAATTAATAATAAATTAAATATAATTATTAATAAATAATTAATTTTATATATTTCAGTCATTTTCTGACAAATATCATTTATCTGTTAAAAATTATTAACAAATAATAGATAATAAAACATTTTGTTTGCTATCAAAACCCTCCCGAGCTCGAGCCCCTGACACACAACCCTCCCGAGCAGCACTGTGATCAGCTGTTTGAAAACTGTTGGTCGTGTGTATGTAGTAAAGGTACAAGCGACCAACTATTTAAAACACCAGTACCGGGCTGGACTCGGTTCAAAACAGCTGATCGTGGGTACCTTTACTAACATGCACATGATTAGGTGTTAAAAACAGCTAATAGATGGGTCCTCTTAGTGCTCAGGGGCCTCCTGAAGTCGCAGGCCCTGTAGTTACGCCACTGATTTTGTTTGTCTTTTTGGAAAAAAAGTGTTACTGTTGGATCATTTTAGCAGAAAATCATTTTTATGTGTATATATCTAAGAGTGACAATTCAGATACATGGGTAGGGCTACTTCAAATAGAATTTCCAAAACAAATTCAGTATAATGGCCACTACTATTATAAAGTAATGAACAATTAATGAAAAGTAAAGTTAACATAAATTATAATTGGATTACTTGTTGTGAAAGACAAGAAAGTCAAAGTAGAGAAAATAAGAGAAAATTTACATCACTATGTAAGTATGTGTTAAAAATGGAAAGAAAACCTTAAAAGGCCACCCCCCCAACTGAAAATTGCCTCATTGTTGAGCCCACTGTGTAGTGTTAAATGACCACTACCTTTCTCTTCAGCTGCATATGGTTGTCTTGCAGGGCCAAAATAAAGAACTGCATACTGATGAGTAGGAGCCATTTCCTGGTGTAATCCATTTCCGCCTCCTGTTCCTCGTAGAGGTTTCTGGCATGCACAGTGGAGTTCCCCCCACCTCCCTCCTGCTGTTCTGTACACTGTAGTTTAATTTTGTAAAAAGTGAGGATCTTACTTGCAATGCCCCAGCACCTAGACTTTGCTAGGTTTATATGCTCCAATTTAGATTCTAACTCTACTTACCATCCTTTGTTCCATTGCAATCACTGAGTGTATGAACCAATCATCCGAAATTCAGATTAACAAGCCCTTAGGAGGAGAATTGCGATTTCCATCTGTTTTAGCAGCTTACTATAGTCAAAATTGTTATTTCGGGGGGAACATTTGCCAGGATCCATTTTAACTTTAATTAAGCAATTTATAAATAATTCCCTTGGAAAATACCAAAATATTTATAGCGGATTCAAAGAAAACCAAAGGTTGTTGTCTCACTAGTCTCTGGATCATTTCAATACAGTATTTATTTAAATGAATTTTCTTGTGTCACTTGATCTGAGGAAAAAACTATCCACTCCTTTCCTGAAAACATTTCCTGCTTGCCAACATGACTTCATCATGGAGTACAGTTTCCAGCTTAACTGTGGTCACTGAAAAATATTCTCACCATGGTTTAGAAGATAAAACCTCTTTTCTTCTAATCACTAGAGATTAACTCATGTCCCCAGTGTGAAACAATTTAGTGAAAACTCTTTTTTTTTTTAGTTTTCTATATTAAGTGATCCAGTGTCCCAGGGGAACAGAATAAACAGCACAAAGAAAACAAAGTAAATAATTTCTGCACAGTTTTTGCAACAATCTGTGGCCCAAGTAAGGAAGCGAATATGTGCTAATGCAAAGGTATTACACACTCTCACACAAATTCCATTCAGTGCATTTCCTCCTAAAAGTAAACTAACTTTAAATGTGTAATTCTTTCCTTAAACTATTTATTTTTATGTGAACTCTCTCAGGTTTATATTTTTAGTTTTGTGAAATGGAGATCAAAGCAACTTTAAATACTACTTTCTAAACAACTTTATAAAGGAGAAATATATTAATTTTACTTTTCTGTACAGTAAAAAATAAAAGAGTAATGTGCTCTGTAAAGTTCACTTTCCATTGCTGTCCTAAAAAATATAAAGCATCTTAACCATACTTGATTATTGAGTATTTTGCAATAACCTACAGCACCATTCTTGTCAACTCTAGAAGGAGAGTTTTTTGAACTTTCGAACTTCAGTAAAAGTTCGAATTCGGACCCATTAAAGTAAATGAGGGAGTGATAGTTCGAAAAGTCCGGGTCATTTACAGATAAACTAACAATGGTAACTTACTGTAAATGGCTGTGGCACCTGGGAAATGGTCTGGGGAATATGTCAATATCACCAAAACTTGTTTAAACACTTCTTAAACACGAGCGGGCAATTGTCGGGTTTTGCGCAAGCTACATTCAAAGGGTTATGGCCAATTCGAGGGTTACCAAACGATACTTTTATCTTACATACTTACCGAAAATAGAATCATACATTTCAAGGATTGCCAAAAACGAACAATACTTTCGAGGGTTATCGAACAATACATTTGAGGGTTAGCGAAAACAATCCATACATTTGAGGGTTACCGAAAATGAACGATACTTTCGAGGGTTACCGAAAATTGAAGGCTACATTTGAAGGTTAGCGAACGGTACATTCTAGGGTTAGAGAAAACATTCTGTGCATTCGAGGGTTACCGAAAAATTAATGATACTTTCGAGGGTTAGCGAACTAAACATTCTAGGGTAAGCGATCAGTCCGTAAATTGGACAATTATCGAATTTATGATAATTATCGAAAATACAGTCCGGAAAGACAAACTAGTTCTAGCCCAAACTAGTTCGAATAGTTCGAGTTCGTCCGAATTCCTAATGTCTGGCTCAAACTCGGGTTCGAGTTCGGTTTTGTGTCTATCTCTAGACCACAGTAACAACTTTAATCTTAGAATTTGAAGAGTTAGGGGTTCACATTTGGCATTTAACATAAGTGATATGACACCTGGCAAAAGAAATATACTGGCATTTTAAGCCTTAGGAAGGACTAAGTCATAATTGATCAGAATAATAACTAGCGGCTATTTTCTTTTTATATTCCTATCTCTGTTTATTATAAAGGGCTTAGAAGTCAATCAATGACTTTCCTTAGGCCCCCTTCTTCCCACTCCATTGATGGGTAGAAGCAACACTGCATCAACTATTAAAACTATACATACTTTTGGAAGGAGAAACTGGAGTTTTGCTCGACCATTCCAGATTTGTGATCCCATACATTTGCTATAGTAGCTCCTAAAGATGGCCAAACTTTTGAAAGTTCGGTCCGTTTTCGAACTTTCGAACTATATGGAAAGTTCGAAAGTTCGTAAGTTCGAAAACGGACCCATTAAAGTCAATGGGAGTCAAATAGTTTGAAAAGTTCTAATGAAATACAATTAAAATATCAATGGCAACTTAATGTAAATGGCTGTGGGACCTGGGAAATGGTCTGGGGAACATGTTCGAATATCCAGGACATTCAAAAAATCAATTTTACTCTCACTCGCACTATTTTCGAGTTCGTTCACGCCTAGATACCATGTACATTTTACTCGCGGATTCGATGCTCACGTATAGGCTTTAATGGACACTTTACTCGTAGATTCGATGTTCGCGCCTAGATACCATGGACATTTTACTTGCGGATTCAATGCTCGTGTATAGGTTTTAATGGACACTTTACTCGCAGATTCAATGCTCATGTTCGCGCCTAGATACCATGGATATTTTACTTGCGGATTCGATGATCGCTTATAGGTTTTAATGGACCCTTTACTCGCGGATTCGATGCTCGCATATAGGTATAACAGGCATTTTACCCGCACATTCGAACGGTCGAACATTCGATATTTATTGAAAGTCCGAAAATATTGAAAATCCGGGTCCCGGATAGTTCGAGAAGTCCGAATTCGTTCGAATTCGAATAGTTCAGCTCGAACTCGGGTTCGAGTTCTAGTCCATCTCTAGTAGCTCCTACTGAAAGCAGCACATAATTATCCTGTATTGAACTACATATGGTTTTAGAAAAGAATTCTAAAGTGCATGGGCATAATGGGTCTGGATTAGAGCAGAGTGACTGGCAGCCAAGTGTTGAAGGAGGGTCAGCCTGACCCAACTGTTTTCATTCATTTTGATTAATTCTCTGTTGTATTAATACATTGAAGGACTTTGGAGATTGAGTGTTGTTTGGGGAAAATAGGCATTAAAATGTTATTTTCACTGACATTTAACTGAGGGAGTTTAAGAAGGGTCGCTGAGGGAACTTTAAAATGCACTTGCATTTTTGTAATGTATTTCCCTTGTGCAAAACAATGTAATATCTGGATAACTGAGTTAATAATCTGTATCAGAGACATGGTGGTCAGTTCTGGTTTCAAATGAACCTGCTTTTGATTCAGAACTGACAGTTTTAAAAATTCATTGATCTATTGAAATTCTCGAAACTCAAAATTTAATGTGAACAATTTAATTTGTGAACAAAAATTTCAAAGAATTTCAAATTGATTGGGTTTGAATTGAATTTTCGGATTTTCAGAACTGCCATAGCTTTGTATGCATATCCTAGCCAGTATTTAATTGTGCCCCCATATTTTGATGCCCATAAAGTTCAATTGGGACAACCATTTGAAGAGCAAGATTGCTTTTTCTGCTCTTTATATTTGCCGATATATGAACTTTTTTGCCCTTAGGAGCTAAGAAATTTTGTGAAATACATTTATGAACTTCTTCAGAGGATGATAAGTATAATATATTAGAGCACAGTTTTGATTTATATAACACTAGTGGTCTTATTAAAAAAAAGGTGTAACATTTTGCCTTCGCCAAGTACTGTAGGTTTTACCATTTTAAAGGTTATCTCCACCCCTAAAACCCATTTTTCCTATAATATAGGGGGACCCCCTAACCCTAAATGCAAGCTTTAACGTTTTAGAATCGGCCCAGAAAAACTTACCCTTCATTCCCTCTGCCTCTACTGATAATTCCGGGAACAGAAGAGCAGTAAGGACCGGACAGGCAGCCAATCGCAGAGACGACTGCTGGTTAGTAAAGGAAGCCGAAGGAAAAAATTTAAAGCTGGTGTTTAGCATTGGGGGGTCCCCCACATTATAGGAAAATTGGGTTTAAGAAGAACTCCCTGCAACAGATGGATCTAGAGGGGGGGAGATCCCTTGCACATGCCAGAGTCCTCAAGAAGGACAAGGAAGAGCCAGGAACCAGATTACACATAAGGAGCAGAGGAGAAAGCTAAGGATTTTTTAACACTACAAAGTGGGGCAAATTTTAGTTTGAGGGTGGTGGACATGCTCTTAAATGGTCTCGTGTAGTGAGAGAAAATTAACTTTGGCCACACTCTCAGCACTGTGTGTGGGTATTACTGTATAAGATTAATTAAGTGACGTTTCAGTACCATGTTGCACCTTCCTCAGACAAACTAATTAATTATTACTGTGGTGCTGGATGCCAGGACATGTCTCCAAAAGCCAACAGTATATATCAAATAGGACAGCACAAACACAAGTTCTAAAAATGAATTAAAAGGCATTTAAAGGGTATGTCCACCCTTAAAAAAAAAATCAATCCCCCTGTCCCCCCAGCCCCAACTGCTCTATTTATATCATTAGAAAATTCCCCAAACTTTACTTACCTCCCCTCTTTCCTCCGCCGCGCTGCCGGCCCTCTGCTTGCGAGAAAATGCAAGCAGAGGGGCAGGACCGGCAGTCGCGTCTGTGATTGGCTGAGTGACAGCCAATCACGGACACGGCTGACGGTCATTCAGTTCGGCGGAGGGGTAGGTAAGTAAAGTTTGGGGAACTTTCTAATGATATAAATAGAGCGGTTGGGGCTGGGGGGACAGGGGGAATAATTTACCTAATGGGTTTTATGGTAGGGGGAGGGAATCCATATTGGGAGGGAGAGGGAGGGGGAGAAGGGCTGCAGTATGCATGCCAAACTTCTCCCGGAGGCCAGGTAGGAGGCAGAGTCCTATATGGACTCTGCTATCCTCCTGGTGGCCAGTTTTTGGGACTTTGGGGGGGGACTACAGGAGAACCTTATGGAGCTGGGATGTGAGGTAAGGATTAAACTACACTACACAATGGGGCCAGTAGTGGGGGGGATTATAGTTTTGGGGTGGACATGCCCTTTAAACCATTTATTAGTGACAAATAACACAGCAAGGCAAAACAATATTTCGGGGAGGGCTGACTAACTAACTAACTAACTAACTAATGCTGCAGTATGTCCTTTTGTACCAGTTTCTGCTTCCTGGTTATTCCAGTTAGCAACTGTCATTTTTCTTGTTTGCTTGCTAATAGATAATATGAAAATATAAAGGACCATTGATTCTGTCTCTTTTTGTTTTCAAAGACCTTCTGCTGCTGATGTTTTGAATCAGGCTAAAGATCATTGAGCTGGTGCCACTAACATAGGATTTTGATAGAAACGTACATTTGGGAGAGGTCTATATGCACTTTATATCTCCAGTTGCTATATCCTCACAAGGTGAGGATAGCTCAACTTATAATTAATAACCAAAAAGGAAGGGCATTTTGGTGACTTTGAAAACAAGAGAAAGTATGGTAGGGGGAGGGTATCTTTATACCTTAGTGCTTTTTAACTTCCTGTCCATAGGACCTGTGGGGATTAACCCATTTTGGTGACTGCTGCCATGATAGTGACTGGGAAACAGAAATCTTGGTGAGTATGATTTGATTTCCTGTTTTCCCCAGATCACCATGGCAGCATGTCCCCAAAATGGGATATACCAAAGCTAAATAATGAGCGGGCAAGATATATGCTTAAACACACAATCTTTTATTTTATGTTGGCCAACACAGACTGCAGGACCTTTTGCCTAAATTTTGCATCTCCTGAGGCCACCACGTCCAGCTTGTAGTGACGTACAAAAGTTTTTATCAAAGACCACTTTGCTGTCTTACAGATGAGGTCTTTAGATGCTCTTGCAAGCTCTACTCTCCTTGATGTATTTCCTGATGGCTCAAATAATCTGCCTGGACATTTTCTCTTCCTCCCAAGTGCAGAGCTGACAGTAGAAGGTTTTTCTCTGCCCATACAAAGATTTTTCTTGCCTCCCGGAGAAGAGCTTTGCTTCTTGTGCCCCCGTTTCCAAATGTATGTCACTGTGGTCACATTGTCGCTTCGGATAAGCACATGTTGATCTTTATTGAATCCTGGAATTTTTCCCAAACCATCCTCACTGCTATTAATTCCAGCAGATTTAATAAAAGGGACTCTCCTCTTCTGTGCCACTTTCCCTGAGTGAAGCAGTCCTGAAAGAGGGCTCCTCATCCGGTTGCGGAAGCATCTGTTGTTATTGAGAGGAAGCTTGGTTGTTCCAATGGAAGCCCCTTGTCCAGATTCTTTTGTCTGCACCACCATTCCAGATCTTTTTGTATTGGTGCTGGAAGAAATAATATTTTGCTCATATTCTGGTGAGGTATTCTGACCTTGGACAGAAGAAAGTGCTGCAGTAACCTCATGTGCCATCTCGACCACATTGTGAGAAAAATTGTTGCCGTCATTAGACCTAATACCCTCATTATCGAGCGTACTGATACCCGAGGATCTTGTCTCAGATGTTGAACGGCTTGTATTATCTTGAGTTGCCTTTCTATTTGGCTTGGTTCGAGATTGCTATTTCCAGATTGATGAGCCACCCATGATCTTGAAGGATTGTGCTCACTACCCTGGTCTGCTGTTATGCTATGGACTTTGACTTGGCCACTATTAGTATGTCGTCCAAGTAATGATAGATCTGTATGCCTTTTTTTCTGATCTCTGCGATTAACGTTATGAGAGTCTTCGTAAGGATTCTTGGGGACTGTGATAGCCCGAACGGCAGACTTGCAAACTGAAAGTGATCTTTCTCTACAGTGAAGGGAAGATATTTTCTGTAACCCTGATTGGGACATGCAAGTAGGCATCTTTTAGGTCGATACTGGCCAACCATGAATCCCTGTGTACTGCTTGAATGATGGAGGCTAGAGATTCCATCTTAAATTTTTGATTGTAGGCATAGTAATTCAGGTTTCTGAGATCCAGAACTGGTCTCATCGACCCTGAGGCTTTTTTTTTTTACTATGAAAAGGTTTGAATAGAAGCCCTTTCGATGTTCTGTTCGCGGCACTGGCTCGATGGCTTCCTTCTGTAAAAGTTGAGATGCATAGTCTTTTATTAATGTTAGTCCTTCCTAGGTTGCTGGGGGCTTGAATGGGAAGAATCAATGTTTTTTTGGTAATTCCCAAAACTGTATTTTGTAGACCTGCTGAATTATCCTTTGAACCCAGGAATCTGAAATTGTTGAGGCCCAGACATTGGAGAAAAGTCTCAATCTTCCTCCTATCTTCTCCACCTGGACCAGCACACCCCTATTGTTGAGAGGATTGCGCACCAAACGGACCCTTTTTGGGGCACCCGAAAACTGTTTTCCAGGCGGCTGATCTGTTTTGCTCTTTTCCTGGTCTATAAAATTTGGAGTCATGGAAGGACATCTCCATGTTAAATGAAGACTCAAATCTTGGCTTCTTATTTCTGAGGTCCTGAGGCAAAAAGGCGATTTTTCCTCCCGAAGCCTTGCTAATGATGGAATCTATCTTCTTTCCAAGTAACATATCCCCATCATATGGAAGTAAACATAAGTTAGTTTTTGAGCTTGTGTCTGCAAACTATGACTTAAACCATAGAACTATGACAAACCATAGAGCTCTTCGAGCTGCCACTGACAGAGCAATTGACCTGGCCAATAGGCGTACCATGTTGACTGATGCCTCAGCGAAATAATCTGTCTCCATTTTGATCTCTGATAACATCTCAATAAGCATGGGATGCTTGACATTTGCTCCAATAGCTTCTTCCATCTTTTGAACCCATAATTTCATAGCCCTAGACACTGAGGTCATAGCCATGGCGGGCCTACACGATGCTCCTGCAGCTCCATAAGCTTTTTTCAATGAGAACTCCATTCTCTTTTCCATGGGGTCTCAAAAAATTGCAGCATCCTCTACCGGTAAGTTGGTCCTACGAGCTAACCTTGATACTGCTGCGTCCACCTTTAGGGAGCATCCCAGAACTTTGAATCCTCCTCTTCAAAAGGATACTTTTTAAGAAACCTTCCGGTTACGGAGAATTTTTTATCAGTTTTTTTCCATTCTGCTTCCATTTTTTCTTTCATAGAAAAATGCAGTGGAAAGTTGTTGAGGATTTTGGCGTTTCTACTGTAAGTGACAAAGAATTTCTTACAGCCTTAATTAATGGCTCAGTCACTGAGGCATAAAAGTTTGTCTCAATTTCTAATTCTTCGTCTTCTGAAAGAAATGACTGTTCTTCTGACCTTTGGTAGGGGGAGGGTATGGTAAGGGGAAGGTATCTTTATACCTTAGTGCTTTTTAACTTCCTGTCCATAGGACCTGTGGGGATTAACCCATTTTGGGGACATGCTGCCATGGTGATCTGGGGAAAATATATGCATAGAGACAAATGTTAAAGGAGAAGGAGATGCTCTTCAAAATAACTTTTGAGCATTTTAACTAGGAGCCAAGTTAAAAGTAAGGACTGCCAGGGCAGTATTTTTAGAAATACTACCACAGTCATTTGCTACGCTAGGAGCTTGGGAGTATTAATGTGTGGCTAAGAGTTTGGTGTATGAAGATGGGGTTTGGGTTTTTAGCCAACTGTGCTAACTTTTACAGTAGGGATAGACCGAACCTCAATGATGATGGTGCAGCTGTTTTGGGGGAGAAGATGGCTAAAGGGTTGGAGGAAATTTTCAATTAGGTATGAGGCGGAGATTATTTTAGACTACACCGGGATTAATAGAGGATAGGGAAGCGTGAATGTCAAAGTGCGGAAATTAATTACACGGTAACTTAAAAATAATGTTTACAAACATAAGCAGTCTGGCTGAAAAAACTTTGAAATAAAATTAATATTACAATAAAATTATGATGTGATTGGTATGGTAGAAACATAAACAATAAGGCAGAAACAATTAGAGTGGAACTGTGAACAGGAAGCAAGAAGGTGGCTAAATTTGTTGTGGAATTCTGTAATAAGCCAACAAATGCCAGTAAGTTTGTGGAGATTCACCTCAATTTGCAGTTAGAGAAGGCAGCAGGTATGGGGCACATTATGATGGGGTATTTCTAGTCCTTCAAATCCTAGTCCTTATCTCAGGGAGTGTAAT
The DNA here is from genome assembly GCA_019447015.1 of Hymenochirus boettgeri. Classification (NCBI taxonomy): domain Eukaryota; kingdom Metazoa; phylum Chordata; class Amphibia; order Anura; family Pipidae; genus Hymenochirus; species Hymenochirus boettgeri. The sequence continues at coordinate 180,142,971 of CM033474.1, read as the reverse complement.
AATATAAAGGTTATAAATGAGGAATATTCACTCTGCATGACAGTTGGTATGGTATAGGAACAGTTAGACAAAGTTAATATCAATAAAGCCCCAGGACCTGAAGGACCTGATGAAATACATCTTTGGATCTTAAGAGAGCTTACTCCAGTTTTATCTAGACCTTATCTTTTAAGATTTACTTTTGTCTGGTGATGTGCATCTGGATTGGAAAAAAGTCAATGTAATACCAATATTCAAAAAAGGTAGTCGTTAACAGCCTGGTAGTTCGTGGTAGGGAAGATACTGAAAAATATCTGTTGTATTCAATTAGATCAACTGGATCAACTGGTTGTTGAAAACGTTTCACTAGTCATCCGACTGTCATTTTTAATTCAGAATGACTTTACAAGGATCTGTTGGCAATTATGTACCCTGGAAAGTCCCAATTAGAAGAAACTTAGAAGGTCCCTAACACTTGGCTGTGTTATGCTAAATTGGGACTTTCCAGGGTACATAATTGCCAACAGATTCTTGTACAAGTCATACTGAATTGACAAAGCCTGTTGGATGACTAGCGAAATTTCTTCAAGAACTAAACTTTAAGTCCAGTTGATCTAACTGAATACAACAGATATACCATGACCTGGATGAATGAGAACCTTCGCAAGCAAGATACTGAAAACTTTGTTACGGGATCATATTCTGGACTTTGTTTTCAGAACAGATCTTATAAGTAGAAGTCAGCATGGATTTATGAGAAATAGAAAAATAGAAAATACATTTTTACATGTATATAAAATTGCTTGTTTGATCGCAAACAGAGAGTAGTGGTCAATAAGCTATATCTATATTTGCTAAAGTTCTAAGTGGAGTTCCCCAGAGTTCTCTACTGGGATCACGTCTTTTTAATCTGTTGACTTTGAAGTGGGTATTGAGAGCTCTGTGTTTGCTAATGACACAAAACTATGCAGAGCTTTGGAAACTTTAAATGATGTGCAACTGCTGCAATTAGACCTAGATAGATTACAGCAGAGTGGCAGGTGAGATTTAATGTTGATAAATATACTGAGATGCATTTGGGGTTTAACAATCCAAATGCCCCCCACACCTAAAATAGCTCTTTGCAAAGTGAATCTCTGTTGGGAAAAGATTAGAAGTTTCTAGTAGATAACAGACATAGCTGTAGCAAGCAGTGCTAGACAGCAATTACTAGAGCTATCAGGATATTGATCAAGTTAGGAATAGATTCAAGGGAGAAATATAATTTTCCCTCTTTTTCCCTCACTGGTAAGGCCTCATTTGGAATATGCAGTGCTTTTTTGGCATCCCATAAACAAAAGGGGCATCTTGTAAAGAAGTTCAGAGAAAGGCAACTAAAATGATAACGGGAATGGAAGGGCTTGACTAAGTAGATTTAGACAAGTTAGGGCTGGTTATACTGGAGAAGCAGTGATTGCACAGGGATATGATAACCTTATACAAATATATTAATGGTTCATAAAGTAAACACTCTGGTGCATTGTTCGCCAATAGGTCATATCAGAGGACTCCTACAAGCAAAAGGAGGATCAGGTCATTCTATGGTAATAAAAAAACATTTACTGAGGTATTACACACAACCATATCAGAGGATTCGTGGACATCCTTTAAGATAAGAAGAAAAAAAGTTTCATCTTGAGGTTAAAAAAGGTTTCTTTACAGTGGGAATTTTGAAACTGTGGAAATGCCTTCCAGCAGATGTGGTAATGGCAAGTTCATTCAATAGCTTTAAAAATGGTCTGAATACATGTCTAGAAAAAAATTGAGAATAACTGGCATTAATACATATTGTTTTGGTTGATTCAGGGAACCTTTCCGATTGCCATTTGGTGTCAGGAAAGATTCCCCCCCCCCCTTTTTTTTTTTTTTGCCTTCTTCTGGATCAACTGTTAGGTAGAATTAATGTGTAGGGTATAAAAGTTGGACTAGATAGAGGTATGTCTTATTCAACCTCCATTACTTGTTATACCAATAATAATATTATATCAACAAACCAACCAATCAATCATCTTTAGACCTCTAATATTATTATATTAACAAAACAACCAATCAGCCATCCAGCTTCAGGGTACACACCATGTATGTATGTATGTATTTTATTCCTTATGTAGCACTACATATTCCGCAGGGCTTTACAATTATTTACTCAATTCACATCAGGCCCTGCCCAGAAGAGCTTACAATCTAATCACTTTATGTACACATACAACCTATCAGTAATACTTTATGATTGTGGGGGGAACCAGAGTGCCCGGAGGAAACCCACGCAAACACGGGGAGAACATACAAACTCCTTGCAAGTGTGTCCAAGGGTGGAATCGCACTCAGAACCTCAGTGCTGCAAGGTATCTAACCACTGAGCCACCGTGCAGAGCCATAAAGTCCTATGAGTATGGGTTTTTTTGCACTGCATGAAAAACATACTTTAGAAACTCTAAGCAGATGGTGCCTAGGGTGGAGCCCATAACCCTGATTTTGCGAAACAAATCTACTAGTCAATATATTAATGCCGACCTCAGGGTGACTGGAAATATTCTTGAATTTTAAAGGAGAACTAAACTCAAAAAATCAAAGTTTAAGTTACAAAGTACTTGCCTCAACATCCTTCTCAGCATGGAATATTCCACTCAGGGGCCTTTTCTTTACCTCTATGAGCTCATTTTAGGTTCTGTTTGTTCCCCTAATCTGAAACTGACATTTTCCCTTGCCTGCCAGTACTTTTACCTTGATTCCATTTTCAGCCCCTGTGTGATTTCCACTCCTACCTTATAACCCCTATGATGTAGGAATATATTAAATCATCAATATTCAAATTGGTGGTGCAGCTGATTAACACTTTCCTAGTAGCAGTGTTGTAGTGTGATGTATATAGGTCTGGGTATCTAGTGTGACCACATCTGAAATAATGTATGTCTCACCTACGGCTTTCACTCCACCAAATCTGATATATAAACAATAAATTGCAGGTGAAGCATACAAAGACACAGGTCTGTAGCTGTGAATATTGCAAGTTTATTGCAAAACATGCGTGATACATGTTTCAGACCCACTCAAGCACTTGAGGAAGGACAAGTGGGTCAGAAACATGTAGCACGCATGTTTTGCAATAAACCTGCACTATTCCCAGTTACAGACCTGTGTCTTTGTATGTTTCACCTGCAATGTATTGTTTAAGTGATGGAGGGCCATATTTAAAAACTTGTGAAACTGCAGGTTTTCGTTACTGTATGACCGTGGCAGTAGTATACTACCATAATGATATTCTACGGGCGGTCGTAAATTTACGCTCGGAACCATACATTTAGAAGATTTCCGATAGCGATCATAAATTAACGATCGCTAAAGAAGGCGATACCACACCTTTATAAATATGGCCCGTAGTGTGAAGGTCTCTAGCTCTCCCTGTCAGCTGCAGCAATATTAGTGGGGAATGTTGGAGGGTAGGAAGAGTGTGTTTTTATAGAAACCACATGGTGCAGAACTGTAGGGGGAGGATAGTGAAGTGAACCTAATCTTAGCACAGCTCTGTGCAATGCATTTCGCATCAGTGTACCTTCTTAAAGGAGAATGTTGGAGGGTAGGAAGAGTGTGTTGTTTTTATAGAAACCACATTGTGCAGAACTGTAGGGGGAGGATGGTGAAGTGAACCTAATCTTAGCACAGCTCTGTGCAATGCATTTCTCATCAGTGTACCTTATTAAAGGGAATGTTGGAGGGTAGGAAGAGTGTGTTTTTTAATTCAGCTATCTGTATAAAAACAACAAACTGTAGTACAAAGCTAAGCTTAGAAATGCATTACACAGAGAAATGCATTGCACAGAGCTGTGCTAAGATCAGGGTCATTATATTATCCTCCACCTGCAGCACTGCACCATGTTCTTTAAGTGTATGTATTAAAGGGGAATGTTGGAGGGTATGCCACTTGCAGCTCTGCACCATGTTATTTATATAAATGTACATATTAATAGGAATTATTGGAGGGAATGCCAATTAAAGGGGTACTGTTAGAGGGAATGCAGCAGGAGGGCTGCCTGTGGGACGTTTTGCATAAACAAAATCAACTAGGGTTCCCACCTTTGCCTTTAAGACCCAAGCACATATACAGGCCTATGTATTAAAAGTTCTTGTTAAAAATGGTGCAAATTTTGCCCCAACCAATCAGATTTTAGCATAAAAACTTTTATTACATAGGCCTGATAATATCTACACAACAAAAGGTTGTTAGTATTTTCTTTAGAAGCATGATGCAGGCTGATACAGTTTGCAATGATACTTAGCACTGTAAATGTAGATTTAATATGTGTTTGGGTCTTTAAAGGTGGCCTTTACCTTTACACTACTTCCAGACTCCAACATTCCCCTTTAAAATGCATTGCACAGAGCTGTGCTAAGGGTGAGGCCACACTGCAACGCACAGGAATCGCGCACAAAATCGCGAGCGTTATCGCACGCGATTGTGTGCGCGATTCTTGCGCGTTTAGCGCTCGCGTTCGCGTTTTGCGCACGCGTTTTCGCCTTTTCACGTTATGGACACGCATGCGTTAACGCACCAAAAATGGTGAACGCATGCGTTACCATAACGCGAACGGACGCGCAATCGCATGCGCATCGGAAATCGCGGGAATTTTTGCGTTCCCGCGATTTCCATTTTAGCGAAAATCGCGGGCGCAAACGCGAGCGCGAAACGCGTGCGCAAACGCGCGAAAAACGCGCTAGTGTGGCCTAGCCCTAAGACCATGCTCACGTCAATATGCTGCACCTGCAGCTCTGAGCTGTTTTGTTTTTATAAATGTACCTTGTAAAGTGGTCATTTCAATTCTACTGGGGTTGCCACCTTTCCCTTTAAAACTCAAACACAGGTCTAGCTCCCACTAGCACGTTTTGGATTGCGGTTTGTGATCCGATTGTGCTAGTGGGAGTGCAGGCTTGTAAAAGCCTATGGGACCAGCCCCACTACATGCGATGCATTTCCATGTGCTATTGGGGTGCATTCGATCCCCATTTTTGGTCTGTATTGCATGCGCTCTGCTAGGGTCCAAGCGCAACACCTAGGCACCGAAATAAGCACAATCCCACATTATTGGGAACGTGCGTTCTCCCTTCCGTTGCATTTAATGCATGCTGTATGGCTAAACTGAAATCAATGCAGCTTGCATTACACTTCTAAGGGCTAGGACACACAATCACGTTTTTCAGGCAATTGTGATTTTCCAATTGTATTAAAAATGCAGCAACACACCAAAATCTTGCGATTTCGTGTATGTTGCGATTCGCGCATGTGTCAGCAATTTGGTAACACGGACGTTTTTTGTGCAATTACATGCGTTTTCATAATGAAAACAGACAAATCAAGTGCAAACGCATATTAATCGCGAATTGCCCTAAATGTACATTGCAGCAATACACACACTATTATAAATGGTAGAGTACAGAAATAAATACATTAAAACACACAGTCTTGCAGAAATGCTCACAAATATAAAGGGTTTACAAGTTGCTTCCTAAATACATATGAAAGGGGTTAACCAGGACCACCAGGAAGAGGCAACACTAGAAGCCAGCCATGACATCATAGATTGCCAGTACTCATAAATGTTCTATAAATGATTTCTACACTAAGAGGCTGAATTCAGAGGTGAGAGTCAAATGGTTTTACTAAGTGACAGTTATAGAGTCTGTGGAGCTGCCTTTGTATTTTCGGTTTAGTTCTCCTTTAAGTTTACTGGCCCAGGGTCTACCAACTAGACCAGTGACAGATTAGAAAGTCTAAAAGAAGATTATAGGCGTCAGAATTTTATGAAGAAATTGGTAAGCCTAAAATTGACAAACTACTACAAATATCTGTAAAGCTGGGTACACACATGCCAGATTTTTGAAAGATGACAGACAGGATCTGCAAGATCCTGCACAGCATTGGGAGAATGTTTAGGACTGTGTGTTTCCCTCGACCGTGGAGACAGTGGAGCGGTCATAAAAAGACTTCTTTTTATGACCGCTCAGCCGACCCCACTGTTCGGAGGCTGCGCTCTCGTTCGGAAAACCTAGGTATACACAGTACCGATAAAGCCCCAATACCATTGGATCCTTTATTGGTACCTAGGTGTGTACCTAGCTTTACTGATTTTAATTTATTATATCTATGGAAATCGCTTATGGTATTAACCCTATTCTGACCTTCATGTACAGCAGCTTCCCAACAGTAGCCACTTTTCACTCTGCATGCACATAAATAAAAGGGACTAAATTAGAATTATTATGATTAAGATTAAAAAAATCTGATCCGAAATCATTACTTTGTAATAACACTTGTTCTAACTTTCTTAATAACATCCCAGTTGAAATGTATGTATTATTTTTTTGTGGTTTATGCAAAATATTACAAAAAATTTTCTAAATATCTTCATTTTGTAATATACAATTTCTCATTATTAAATGATTCCCTCTACTATGCTGCCTTTTGTATCCTCTGCTTAACAGAATTGGCCTGACCTCTGTAATGGTATAATCACTCATGAATACCCAGCATCTGGGTCTGCAGTCCTCTCTGGCAGAAAGCAATCTAAAGAATTAAAATGGAAAGAATGGGAGACCCTCCTACTCAGCACACAAGAGGGAGTAGCCATAGAAAACTGTCATATTTGTCAGAATCCAGGTTTCCATGGGAACACTTTGATCTAGAAGACATTAAGAATGTCTTTCTAATCTGAGATTGTTAGTTCACTGTAACTATAGATATCTGAACCCCCAAACAGTTACAAGAATGCATTTTTCCTTTTACTCATCAAAGCCACCCCATTTAAGTCCCTCTGCAAAGATCTTTAGGAACTGAAAGAGATTGTATGAATGAAATATATATATAAAGTTTTGCAGGCATTGTGTAAAGAGATTATGATGGTAAATGGTGCAATATAAGTATAAAACACTGGAAATGCTATTTATGAATTGGTGAATTGATTAATTGGTTGGATTAACCATTATTATGAATAGAGAATAGGAAAATAGCAGTCAAATACAGTACTATGTATGTTTCTATAATGACCATTTACATAAAGCTCCTACTTTAAACATATGGTTTATACAGTAAATACTTGTGGTTGGCTCCCCTTGCTTAGTGAAGGGGACAGGCCAAAGCAGTTAGGGAGCAGGACTTTGGAAAGTGGTTTAAAGACTATAATGAAACTAGGCCACGGAAACTTGGAAAATACCCAATAGCTCTACTTTTATGGGGCTTTTTTTTACTGTAGAACAGTTAGAGTAGGCAGAGACTGCACCAGATATCAATGGAAATATAGGATCTAATTTTACTTTGGCTTAATTATACTATATACTATATAGACATTTACACAAACCACTGAAAACAGTAAACAACATTACCCCAACAAACCTAAAGGGACACTAAACTGAAAAAAAATTACTTGCCTTTATCCTTTTCTATATTTTTATTGCTGCCAGGGACTTTATCCCTTTTTGCTCTCAGTGCTCCCTGTCAAAAGATCTCCTTATGTCCTGTTCAGCTCACTCCCAGTTAGTATGCATGTCTCCTATGTATCCACCCCCTCCCAAACCTGAGGCACAAATGGAGTGTGGAGCATGTGCAGTGGAGAGGACCTGTGCCCCACTACAGCCAATAGCATTCACCCATTGATTTTGAGTTATAGTGAAAGTGAAAACTGCTTTGCTATGGGAAGGTAAGCAATACTGGGAGCTGCAAAAACTGCTTGAATCGTGTAATATTTTCTTTTAGCTGTAGGAGTTTGAAGGTGTGTGTGTGGGGGAGCTTTGTAATTGATTTAAGGTACAGAGCTACATTGGGACTCAAATAACAGAGAGCAGCTAACTGCATTTCTGGGCATTATCTCCAGAAAAAGCACACAGAGACACAGATAATGTTTATTACTTTTCCTGATCTTAATGCTGAATCAATTAGCCATGCAGTGACAGAGAAATACGCTTTACTGTTACAGAATGGATAATGTCTACATGTAGTGTGCCAGGGGAAGGGGCTGGGTGATTGACAGTTCTTTACTGACTAGCTGTGCCCCATCCCCTTTAAAAAGTAAAACTCCCAAAGCTAAAAAACAAGGGATAGGAAGGCCAGAGAAGGGAAAAAAGCAGATTTAAGATTGGTAGTAATTAATCCTAATTACTGTGTAATTAGTCAAAAAATTATTTGCCTCAGTTTACATGTCCATTAAAGTTTGACTCCCATTAAAGTCAATGGGAGTTAAATAGTTTGAATGAAATACAATTAAAATATCAATGGTAACTTAATGTAAATGGCCGTGGGACCTGGGAAATGGTCTGGGGAACATGTTCAAATATCCAGGACTTTCGAAAAACCGATTTTACTCTCACGCGCGATACTTTCGAGCTCTCCCGCTCGAATATTCGATAATAAGCCCATAAACGACTCACAGATTCGATAATTCAATATTTACTTGCGTATCGGTATAATAGCCATTTTACTCCCGGATTCGATATTTACTCGCAAATTGGTATAATAGACATTTTACTCGCATATTCGATAATTCAATATTTACTTGCGTATTGGTATAATAGACATTTTACTTGCATATTCTCATGCCTCGAACATTCGATAATTATCGTAAGTCTGGAAAATGTCGAAAGTCCGAAAATCCAGGTTCGGGATAGTTCGAGAAGTCCAAGTTCATTTGAACTCGAATAGTTCAGCTCGAACCCAGGTTTGAGTTCCAGTTCTAGTCCATCTCTACCTTAAACCTTAACCATGTCCACCCCCAAAACTAAAACTTAACCCCCTACTGGCCCCACAGTACAGTTTAAAAAAATCCTTACCTTACATTCCTGCTCCTTATGGTTCCCCTGTAGTCCATGTCCAAAGTCCATGAAACTGAAGAGTAGTGGCTGTGTTCCTGTGCTATAACCAGGAGATGTAAGTAGAGTTTGGGAACGATTTTTAAAATTATAATAGCAGTTGGGGGTGGGAGGGTATGCTTACCATTAAAATGAAAGTCAATATGGAGGGATGACATGCCCTTTAACACACTCAAACCCTGCCTTGCAATCCAAAATATTGCTTTTAACTGAATTGACTGATGTTGAGTTATTTAGGGACATGTTGTTAAATACAATAAAATTGGCTATTGGTAGGTAGCAGTCTTGGAATTTCCTATCTGTATTTTGAGCATCTGCTCCTTGTCAGGAAATACCATGTTTAAATTGCCATAAAGAAGCTGCCCAATAATTTGGGCCAAAGTCCATTGATTTTTACTTGACAATTTTTAATTAATTTCAAAACTTAATTATACAGCTTAGCAATGAAACAACAGTGAACATTTAGCAAAATTGATATGTTATAAAGGCAAAATGTGGTGAAAGTATAAATAATTTTGCGGCTACTAATAAGACCAAGGAGCGGTTAAAATGTGCTGCTTTGTAGATACAGTGAAAGCAAGGTAAAACAACATATACATATATAAATAAGTGTAGGTCCTGAATTATAATATTTAAGAGATTTCCTGCAGTTTAAAGCAGCCTGATTTAATAAGGGATTTATTATGAATTGTGAGGAAAAAATATAAAGATAATCCATGGAATCCAGGGAATGGAAGTAACACAAATGTGGCCAATTAAAGAGGCAGCACATTCTGCAAAACTATTGGTGCTAGAAAGAAGAAATAGATTGACTTCATATGTTAATTTAATTTAAGGTAGCGGTGGGATATTTAAGTATAGATGGCAGATAAGTCAAGCATGATATTATACTGTACAGCTATGTGGAAAATCAAAGAAAAAAGACAAATTTGACTTTAATTTGTATAAAGATGGTTCTGAAAACTTGCAGGTTGATTGGGTATCCAGGGAATAAAACTAAAAATAAGAATCAATAAGGGACCTGGGACAGAACATTTTTTTGTTAGATCGCAATAGTTCTACAGGTAATATTTGTAGCAAACTCCAAAAAAACCTCAGTGTAGTTATAATATTATAATTAGCAGGACGTTTATCTAACCAATTGTATATAGTAGCTTGCTGTTATTAAGCCCATGACTGACTAATATTGCACCTAGTAAGGCTGACTGTGAGCAGAAAAACACTGTGTAAGACAAACATTTAGAGAGGGACACAAACAGCATACTCTATTATGATATTTTATGGCAAAACACTTTATAACTAGGTGCAAAACATATTTTGGTACAGAATGGAAATACATGTAAATGCATACTGTAAATGGTATAATGCCTAATGATTAGTATTTCCCTTACATATTTTACCTGAGTGTTGCAGCACCCAAAACCATCATTAGCAATCTCACTGTAAATTAGAAGCTACTCCTGTCTTGTCCAGGCTACTAAATTTATAGCTGTCTAATGAAATGCTAGTATATGGTTTCTGATGAACAGAGGGGTTTATCTGTCTTAGTCAACTGAATTTCCTAGAACATTACATCATCAATGTGACAAAGAAAAATGTGAACTGAATAATGCAAAATGCTGCATGGATCCAGTATCTATAAAAAATATCAAAACAACTAATTTAAATATGGGTTGCTACATCTGGAGGAGCAACAGACACATACACAGCACAATTAAATTCCTTAGTAATGTAACATTCATTGGACATAGCGAGTTTAAGGTGGGTTACCATAGTAGCTGCATTTATGTTAAGCGAGAGTCAAGGCAATGACCCCATTTTACTTTGTTCCTTCAAAGTTCCTAGCTTGTGCATGTCATTAACCTTTTCCCATCCAGTAGTGAATGTGGTCATAGTTATGGAATTCACTGGTTTGCTTTCATAGCTGCCGAGCTGTCTTGTTGAATGGATTGTCTTGGACAGACCTGAAAATACGTGATCAGCGTTTCAATTCCGAACATCTTCTTCCATTGTGGATACAGTATATGTACATGTATATACGTATATGTAATACTGTATCGGAGATGGCGGTGTACATATAAAGTAGGCTTAACACAAACAAACTAATTTACTATTTATTAAAAGTTTGTTGAGACCTCTATAAACATTCTTAATGTTTGAATATTTCTATGAAATTAGGACAGAAAGAAGCATGAAGTATCTATTGAAGTATATTTAGTGAAAGAAGAATTAAAGTTTTAACGTAACTCAAATTTTTTTTTCCTGTATCTTAATCATAGACTGTAATAGAATGAAATGTATTGATCTGAATTAAAGAATAGTGTAGTGAGTCCACCTTAAATTAATTCTAGATCTTAATGATACATACAGAGCGTATTTTGTCTACCAAGATACATTTGCAATGTTACTGCTATATTAAACAGGCGGATGAAGTGGCCCACTAAATTGAAAATGTCCTCTGGTCAAAAATCTGTTCTGGGTGAATAGTTTGATGATGACTGAGCTCACTCTCCAGAAAGGTCGCATTCTGAACAAAACCCTGGTTTTACGCAGAATTTCTTATACGCAATATCCATTATCAAAATTATTCAGAATAAAATTATTAAAATTCCATTGCCTTTTGTAGTGTCAATAGACAATTTTGTTTTTAAATTTCCATTACAAAAGAACATAGAAACATTGATTCAAAACTTCGATTCCATCAAAGGAAGAGAGTAATTGTATTACAGACATTAGTATGAATATGCATTAAATATTTACGTTTCAGAAATGAATTAGGTTGTAAATATGCCATACTGAATGGCCTGCTGTTACATATAAACTTTGGCAATAGAAGAGATCTTATTAAGCAACAGAGACTTACTGTATAATATTCCCAGGATCATGAACAAGAGAAAAATATTGGCTGTTTTTTTTTCTGATATCTATAGAAGTTTATAATTGTCCCTTTGTGTTTTGAGCACTGATAGGAATTTGGCTGCAATAATTGCTGAATGTCTACTATGCACTTCTGACCCTTGTTGCACCCCAAGTCATTTCATAGTTATGTCTTGAATCCAGACAGTAATTTGTTTTCTTCCTGTTATTTCAAAATCTATAGTCTGCTTCTCGACTTATACAGCCTCTCTTCTGTCCCAGTGAAGCTAAATCAGCATTAGACCTGCTCTATTATTTTCAGTATTGAAGATCTGAGCATATTATTATCAACAGTGTTGTGCAAATGTGGCTACAAATCAGAATAAACTGCATTCTAAGAGCGAGTATATATTACATATCAAAACTGTAAAGCTAATCTAATGGAAACAAACTCAGCACTTTTGCTAACATAATGGCAACCAAGTCTGCATAACAAGCAGAAATAATTCTAAAATGATGCTTTAATTTTGCCTTTGCATTTTTTCTGAATGTAAAATGACAAATGTCCACAACAGCCCATGGACGGCACTTCACTGTCCTATATACACAATAATGTATCCTGACCATATTTATGGTTAACTGAAAGCAAAGTATTTGTATGATTTCAAACATATCCATAATCATAGGAATGGATACCATGAATGCATTAAAGGGCATCTATAGTGGGGAAAATGAACTTTTTTTCATTTCTTTCCATGTGTTCTATAATTCCCCACAACCCCCAGAGTGTCTTCACTTTTTTCAGATTCCCTCTCAGTACTGAGTTACACCAGTTAGAAGAATACGTGATTGCATTCCTCTACTCCTACTTGGACTGTCAATCAAATCCCTATGACGTGATCCTCCCTCCCTGCTCTGTAATAAACATAGAGATAAGAACATTAGCAGGGGGAGAGAGGTAGCTTTCATGTTAGATATAAGGCTGCACTTGACCCTCCTTCTTAATAGCTATCACTGATTGATTATGAGTCACAAAGAGAGAGATCTAAACTGTACTGTTCTCCTTCTTCCGTGTCTCCAGGACAGCTTGCTTTCTATTGGCCACTGTGCATGAGTGTGTTTTTCAGGATGTTGAACTTTTAACTCCTACTGCACATGATAAGCTTGTCGGTTAGCCGAAGTTGAGACATGGAGGAGGTAACAGAGGGGAGGGGGAAGGGGGGAGTGCTGCACACAGTTCTGACACCATGGTTAAACAGAGTCACTGACAGAGATAGGATTAAGGCAGCACAGAGTACATGAATTTAACTTTGCAAAGGGGCAATGTGTTTTTTTCACTATAGATGCCCTTTAAGCTTAAAATAATATATTAATATTTTTCAGGATTAACATTTACAAGAGGAATACATTGGGCTAGAGATAAGAACCTTATGAGACGCATATACTGGTGTGTATTTTGCAATCATTGTACCAGCGACTTACTGAGAAACACAACAAAACTAAATCAAAGCCCCTTTAACCACTCGCTTAAAACACTTCTGATTTGGGGTTTTCAAGCTACCGAAAAAATCAGAAAATCCGAAATAGGACCCATTATAGTCAATGGAGAGCAAAAAAATTTGAAAAGTATAAATAAAATAAAGATAAAATAGCAATGGTAACTTACTGTACATGGCTCTGGGTCCTGGGAAGTGGTCTAGGGAACATGTAAAAATATCCAGAACTTAAATAAAATAAAATCACTTCCTTCACACACGTGCAATTTTCAAGCTTTTACACCTCGCAGTCACTATCAGATGGAATACACAGTTTCTGTAGGCTCTAAAGTCCCACATACAGGTCTATGTAATAAAAATTTTAATTAATCAAAATGGTGCAAATTTTGCCCCAACCAATCAGATGTTATTTACCATTTGAAAGCTGATTGGTTGGGGCAAAATTAGCACCATTTTTTTTTTAACAAAAAGAAGAACTTTTATTACATAGGCCTGAAAGCCTGCAAGATTTGCCTGTGATAATAAATCTACCAAGGACACATTTGCTGCTGCTTCTGTATGACTTTCTTCTTCTTACACAAATTATATGAATAAAATTCATATTCAAATGTTAAAAGTAGTTGTTCATTAGAAAGACTTGGATAAAACTCATTCATTTCTAACACAGCAACTAAATCAACTTTAAGTCTTTAATGAGCCTTGATCGTTCCCAAAGGTTTAGCTGAGCAGAAAAATCCCAACAGAATTTCTTGATTTCCTGGAGTCATGTTGAGAGAAGAGTTTAAATCAATTGAAGGGAGAAATTCTTAACGTTCATCTTGTTTTTTGCTAATGTGTAGTTTTAACCACGTTTTTCGGCTGTGGAAGAAAACTCAGTGTTGCAAGTTATCAGCCCACCAGCCCAAAGCTTATGGGAACCTAACGTATCTGGATTCCATAGCTGTAAAGCTTTCTATGGATGGCTCAGCATGTTTGACAGTTAGACAAAAGTACATTATGTTCAGTGAATACCTGCCATTCCTTATTCATTCATCACAGTGTGCTGGAATTAGTGATAGATTCAAAACTTAAAGTAAGAACCATTTTATTAACTCCTAGAACCATTTATTTAGCTCACAGGGCAAATACGAATAAAATTAAAATGCCAAAGGTAACACACACACAAAAAAGAAATCTACATTTTTGTATTAATATACATGTTAATATTCTACATTTTAATTTGGGGGGGGGGTTGTTACTTTAGAAAATCAATATTTATTTACAGCTTCAAGCACTTAAAGGAGAACTATTTAAAGGAGAACTAAGCCTAAAATGCTAACTTTTGGTTAGCAGAGAGGGGATTTTTGCATGGAGCTTGCATTTTGTAATTTTTGCAATTTCTTGAGAAATAGCACCTCAACTCGGATCGCTCAAGCGTCCTCATCTCTGACCATCTACAACGCATCCGCACTCCACGTGCTCACATAGCAAAGGACTGTGGATGCGTTGGGGAATATCAGTGGTGTTGGAGACTTGTCAGCAGTGCTGGATCGATCTGCAGTGAGTTTTTCCTCCTCTCCTGCAAGTTTTACTGAAGAACGGAAGGTAAGATATAGCTCATTTACCTCCCGTTTTTCAGTTAAACAGAAAAAAAGAAAGTTAAAAAATCAGTGGACATGATAATTAAGTCTATGAACAAGCAATATAATATATGAGGCACTTTTATGTACCAGCTCTTTGTATCTCTGCAAAAATGGTGTAACTAATAAACAAATCCAGATCATATCCAACAGGGCACGTTACCGTAAACACAGCCAGAGGTCTTTTTATTGGTGTTCTCATATGTAGAGAATGTTTTAATTCAGATTACTTTTATACATTTGTTTTTGTTTTGCCTTAGCTGTTTTATATGTCCTCTTTTTGTATAAAAATGATGCTGTACAAACAGTTTGGGAATTAAATAACAAGAGGCAGGGGTGAAAATTGTAGCTAGAATGTTAAAGCAAAATGAAAGTACCCAGGGTAAGGACTAGGTCTTTACCCCTAAATTAGCCCTATTTCGGTCTGGTGCAATTTCTCCCCACAACTGGCCATACTGACAAAAGTCCCAAATTGTGGAAGGAGGCAAGGATAAACTGGTATTATGAGACAGATTTTGATAGAGCAGTTTGGAACAAAAATAGAAAACCCAGGGATGAGGGCCTAGTGATTTAGGTCCAGACCCTGGGCACTGGGGGTTAAAGGGTCAGTAAACTTAAAAAAACAACTTGCCTGTGAACTTTTGAAAAAAGAAAGCTCTTTCAGAGCCTCTAGTTCCCTCCACACTGTGCTCACTGGCAGCCGTGTACTGCTCCACTCTTTTTCTTCTCCCTGGCACGCCCCCAAGTTGACAGTCCTCCCCTTTCCAGTTGTGCAACTATGCTTGAGGTAACACGAATGCGCACTGTAAGAAGACTGCGTTGCAGATCGCGAGATCTTCTCTGGAGGGCCGTCGTGCTAGCAGCCAATCACAGCAAAGCTTAGATGCAGCTATATTGACGCGTCCTGCTCCTCATAGCCGCGTCCTTTCTGCTCACATGCGTGCAGATAGCTGAATCGGCACAGGATAATTTGCGGTACCTGCCTATTTTAGGTTGGTAGGTTGGTTTGAGTTGGGAAAGAAGGCACCAGGGGAAAGGGGGGGGGGGATAAATGGATGAGGAATGGGATTATAGATGAAAATGTCTGAAATGGGGGTGGGGAATATATGTGGAATATGTGGAATATATGCAATATGGGACTACAGAAGGAAATATGGATAATAATTGTTGCATATGGGATGAAAAAATATTGAGAGAAAAAAAACTATGCAGACCAGGTAAGGGAAGATTATAGAGTTGTACCGTATATTGTATTCAGTTGGAAAATTTTGATGGTGACTTACATGTCCTTGGGGTATAATTGCCCTTTACGTATGTAATCTAGTTAAAACATCCATTCTCTGGGTAACTAGATCTTTAGCCTCAACCAAACAGGTGCCCTCACCGCCAATTATATAGACTATTCTTAAAATTAAATGGGCGGTACATTCCTTATTCAAAGACCTGTGTGCTAAAATGTTGTGTGCTTCCTTGTGGGATCAGCTCATTGAGCATACTAAGGACTGCACAATCCTTTCATTGTAATGAATACATTTAGCTATTTGGGTAGCACCCATGAAAAGATAAAATTGTCACATCCACAGATAAGCTTTCAAGAGAATGAAAAAAAATAAAAAGGCAACAGATCCTGTATTTGTCACTTGGTAAGACCATTTGTCTCTCATCCCTCTATTCAGCCTCTTGGTGGAGAAATTATTTGTAGAATATTTTAAGTTACAGGCGATTTGTGATGTTACTGCTGCAAATATGATAAGCAGCTTTGCTGTTCAAGTAGTGATGCAAAGGAGGAAAGCATTTAGGGGGTGATGCAATATTTCCTTCCGTCACACCTCACCTGCCCAAGTTCCCTCAATGCAAAAACCCCTGTGCGAGATTTTGTACATCGCGGAATCTCTGCCAGGTAAGTGCGCCAGCTAACGCGTCCTATTCAGTGCCGTAAAGTTTCATGCTACATATTAGCGCAAAACTTTACTTTACTTTAAGGGTGGTTTTGCATTGCCACGCTTTTTCCGACCATTCTCGGAAATGGCGCAGGCAACGCAAACTCAGTGTAAAACCCACACTAACCCGATAATACATTGGATAGCGTGAGCTTTACACTGACTTGGGCATTTTGCGCCCAATATTGCATCGCCCAATATTGCATGTGTATTTATAAAGCAACCTTTATATCTGTGAGCATTTCAGCAAGAGGCTGTGAATATAGAAGGGTGTGTATTGTTGCAATATATATTTTGAAGCGTGATGCAAGCTGCATTGATTTCATTGTAGCCATACAGTACATCATATATTTAATGCAATGGTACTTAACACTCTAGCGTGTTTAAGTCTTAAAGGGAAAGAGTGCAACCCTAGTACAATAGTGGTACACTTATAAAAACAGAGCTGCAGGTGGAACACAGGTCAGTGCAATGCATTTCTCATTACTGTACCTGTATAAAAAGTAGAAAATGGAAGATAATGAAGTGAACCTGATCTCAGCACCGCATGGTGAAATGCATATTTCAACAATGCATATTGTTATGTACCTATTTATGTCATACCCTCTAACATTCCCCTTTTAAATGGTACATTTATACAAGATGGGGGCATATTAATATATATTATAAATATATATGTATTTTTTATTATATAGTCTCGCCTTTTAACTATTGCAGGACATCGCAATGGCAAAGATAGCTATAAATGCCATATTTATTAAGCCAATCGTTTTTGCTGTGGAAAGTATTGCTGCGTCTCTTTTTGACACAGGAAAAGAGAAAATGCCGGTCTTAGTAAATCCGTAAATCGAAGATTATATTACAGTAAATGCAGGAAAATAGTCTGGACCCCCCCCCCCGATCCTTATTAAGAATTGAGAAACACTCCACAATTTCCACAATGAGACCTTCGCACGCAAGGAGAATTGAAGAAATCCAAATTTAGTGAAAACGGCGGTGGCAACAGTGGGGAAAAGTTAATGAACATTCATAAATATTCCCCATGGTGCTAAGCTGCAGGGGGTGGGGTAACAAAAGTGAACCTAATCTTAGCAAAGCATTGTGCAATGCATCTTTAATAAGTGTGCCATATTAAAGGGAAATGTTGCATACATATTTTGTAAAACTGATACAGCAGGCAGTGGCGTAACTACAGCCCCCGCCACCCCCGTAACTGCGGGTGGGCCCGGGTTGTAGTAGGGCCCGCCACAAGCCCAAGATGCGCCCAAGATGCCTCCCGCAATCAGCTGTTTGAAACATACGCGTGATCAGCTGTTTAAAAGACCGGACCCGAACTTCCGGAACTGAACTGGAAGTTCGGGTCCGATCTTTCAAACAGCTGATCATGCAGGAGGGAGGAAGGGGCCCGTGCAGGAGGGAGGAAGGGGCCCGGCCTCTATTCTCGCAGGGGGCAGGCCCCTGGAGGTACGCCCCTGACAGCAGGAAGGCTGTTTGTGGAAAATTGTTTGTCTGTGCATAAACAAAAACATACTCTTCCTATGTAAAATATGTAGAAACAACAACAACAATAACTGTAATAAAGTTAGTTATTTATATAAACTTACAAAAAATGGCCACTTGTTAAAGGAAAAGTCCACAGCAACCGTAGGAAGGAGGTCATCTCACAAGAAAAAAAAAAGTAGAAAGGCACAAATATGACCATAAAATTATTTAAATTTCACACGTGTGTGGTAACTAGAGATGGCCGAACTTTTGAAAGTTTGCTCTTTTTTCGAACTTTCAAACTTCTAAAAAGGTTCGAAAGTGCAAACGGACCCATTAAAGTCAATGGGGGGTAAAGAGTTCGGAAAGTTCAAATGAACTTTCTGAAATATTGCAGTGTAAACTTACCTAACAGGCCCCTGGGACCTGGGAGATGGTCTGGGGAACACGTCCGTGCGCGGGGAACAGCATAAACCTTTGTGGCCCTGACAAAGGCCCTTTGGGGCTTAAGGGGTCCCGCAACTCAAACCGGGACCCCCCTCCCTGGCCCTATCAGGGCCCATGCGGGACTTATAAGTGCCCTTGTGGCCCTAACAAGTGCCCTTTTGGGGCATTCGAGAATTCTCGAAAAGTTTGGCTCGAACTCGGGTTCGAGTTCTAGTCCATCCCTAGTGGTAACATGGTAACAGATATAAAGGAGAACTGGCCTTGACACCTACAAATAACTTGTATTACAATGCAAAATGAAACCCGATACTATTCCGAAAAACAAGCAGCAGATGCAAAATCGCATTTTTAAGTTTCACTTATATGCAATATTCAACCTATAAGGAACTTGTACTAAACAGGGAGTGAAACTGAAAAGCCTTGTAGACCAACCAGAAATCAGCCTGGATATATATTTCCTACTGTATCAAATGTGTAACGTTCTATTTTATGTTCTTAATAAAAATATAAACACACAATAAAATATAGGTCTGTTTTATTAATGAAGAACTGCAGTTAAAATGTAAATGAAGCTAAATGGATTTTGTAATATAAACCTAAATGGATTCTGTACAAACAGATATCTGCAACATTCACACTTGGTATCAGTAGCATTGTGTATGTATATATTTAAGATCTTATGTAGTAATACAAGCACCACAGCGTTTTACCTTTTTTTATCCATTTACATCAGACCCTTCCCTAAAGAGCTTAGAATCTAGTCTATTTATCTCACACATACAACCTATCAGCCCTAGATAAAACCTACCCAAGCGCATGAAGAATATTCAAACAACATGCTGATGTGTCAAAGGGAGGACTCAAACCCAGCACTGCAAGACCTCCGTGCTAACCTCTGAGCCACCACACTGCCCTGTGGACAAAACATCTGTAATTCTGCAGGTTTATGGAATTCCCTGATTCCTGATTCTGCAGCCCTCCTTTCTCATGAGTAACAATGGGCTGTTTCACAAGCTGGTCACCCAGCCGTTAAGTGACAGCATTAATAGTTGGTGATAGAGGGCTACAGGTCTCGCCGAGTATGAAATTGGTCAAGCAACCACTCTGAAAAAGCCTAAAACTTCCAAAATAAAAGAATGATTTCTTTAAAATGTGGTTAATTGCTGAGATGCAGCAATTTTTTAGTTAGGTCACTTTCAAGCGAACTACTGTTCATCGTTCTGTTCGCATTGTCATTGGCAGTTTCTTAGCATTGACCCTAAGAAAATGCTGCATGCAACATTTTCCTAGCGGCCAACCATCTGAAACTGCTAGAAAAAGGTGAGCAGGTGGACAAACAGTAATTTTTCTGAAAGTAGCCTTAGGTATTCATGCAGGCCCAATTACCCCCCCCCCCCCAAAAAAGATGTTCCGAAGATGACCCTGAAGTGACTTACTTGACCCGGACCCTCGAAGTCTGGGTGCTGCCCCTGCTCCTATTGCGAGCACATTTTGAGCAATAACAGGAGCAGTGAGTCGCTTCCTGGTCATGGCTGTCAGGTAATTGGCCGTGACGTCATGTTGCTCCTTGATTGACAGCCACGACCAAGAAGTATTGCTGCAGAGCAGTGGAGTAGTGCAGCAGAGCGGCAAGGGATCGGATCAGGTAAGTCACTTCAGGGACATCTGTGGCAATTATGTATAATGCAAAACTGGTGTTTGGGGGTTGCTATGCATTTACATAAAAAGTTTTGTTTAGGCTGGACATCCCCTTTAACAAAGTCACTAGTAAGAATGATAAAACAAGACTAGTAATAGAGTCTTCTGTTGTTCCCAGAGTATATTTTACATGCACAATATCACATAGTAAGGTTTATATGTGTGTGTGGTAATCAGTTCATTTGACAATACAAGGAGACTTCTATTATTAATCTCTGAAAGCACTGAATAACTATGTGTCACACCAAAGAAATCTAATGTTCTGCATTTTTACACCTTTTATTTCTTGCTGAAATAGATCTTCAGATATGTTCAATTTGAGATATGGCCTTGTACACAAGTACAGAAGACCTAAATCAGAATATCTGCAAAATGCATTTGACTGACAAAAAAGTTAAGAACTACTTATGGTTACTTTACAGCAATAAATGTAAGTTAAAGGGCATCTATACTCCAAAATAGGTTATTTTAAATTGACCATAGCTGAAAACTATAATTCTTCCCAACCACCACTGTATCATATTTTTGTTGATCTGCCCCCTATTTCTTAAAAAAAAAAAAAACTTTTTATATTTCAGCTGTCAATCAAGTTCTTTGCTCTCAAAAACTATTCTTCTGTGACTGTAGCTGGAATGGTGACAGAGTTTTGACAGTTGGAATGCTGTATGCTGTACGCAGGCTTGATAGTTTGTGGGGAAAAAGTCAGGTCGGGAGTGGTTAAAAGAGGGAGGGGGGATACTGTTTCTAAACAAAATGTGTGCTGGGTTGAAGGCATGCAGCAACACATGCAAATCAGAGTAAGTGCTACTTACATGTATTCAATTATAGATTAAGATGAGGCAAAGTAATTTTTTCAGTACAGTGTCCCTTTAAGAAGCATTTTTAGTTTGAATAGGGCCATTGGTTGCAAATCGTCACTGAATAGCAAAATAAAAATGTGGTAATGGTTTAAGGTGTTATTATGATTTTTGGTACAGGCGTGTTCGCTATGCATGCATGTATCTTGTACTGTTCAGTTTTTTCACATTCACTTTTCTAAAAATGTATGTTAGTGGGTACTGCTTCTCCTCCTTTTCTCAAGCTTCTCTGTAGCTGATAACACCTTTTACTTAGACATACGTTAATTTCAGTAAGAATGAGGTCACCAGCTTCAGAAGTAGCATTAATGATTGGTTTGTTTTTATGAGGCTTTTTTTTTTAAGGGAAAGTTTTTCACATATAGGTATTCTTTCAAGAAAAAATTACAGGGTTATTGAATAAAAGTTCTTATCGTTGAAAATGGTGCTAATTTTGCCCCAACCAATCAAATGTTAGCTATCAAATGTTAAATAAGATCTGATTGGTTGAGGCAAAATTAGCACCATTTTAAACGATAGGAACTTTTATTGAATCTCCCTGTAAGTATTTTCTCATTTCAGTTACCATTATTTGCCCATCTGGCAATTTCTCTGTGCCTAAATAAATGGTTCTAAATTACTGCCTTCTGTTTGCAGGACTGCAAGTACTATCTATTATGGCTTCATTTACTGGGCTGATTCAGTTGCTCAGTAGAGTTTTTTGACCCAACCAACAGCCAATCTTTACAAATTACTGTAGGGAACATTTCAAGGAAGTATGGATCCTGGGAAGAAATAGGTCAACTGCAGAACATATAAAGCCAGCTCGCTACTGACCACAGCAGAACATAGGGGCATATTTATAAAAAGACAAAATTAGCGGCAAAAAATTACCGCCACATATTGCGGCCGCGAAAATAGCGCTATTGCCGTATTTATAATGGCGAGCGCCATTCCCGCGATATGTATCGCGGCCGTGATGTGTTGCGGTAATTTTAAGTCCCTTCGCGGCGATACTGTATAGTATCGCCGCGAAGGGACTTAAAATCCCTTCCCGATGCCTCTCCTAAGGGGGCGGGGCATACACCCACCCCGCCCACAACCCCCCGCGGCGGCGGAGAACACCCGACGCCGCTTCCCAGCAGATTTCAGAACTTTCCAGAAATCTGATTGGTTAATGTAAAGCATGTAAAGCAAGTATTAAAAAATTGACCAATCAGAAATGAATTAGGGTTTTTTGCAAACCTATATAAAGAGGTGCACTCCGCTGTGGAACTCAGATGCCATCGCAGTAGATGGCTGAAGATAGAAAGAAAGAGCGCTAGCACATCGCATCCATTCTGAGGCCGGCGGTGCCAGCAGGCTCACTGGCGGCCGCAGTGAGTCTGCCTGGCATCGGCGACCTGCGTGGGGTTGGTGTCGCCAGCCCGAAGACGTCGCCCAAGGGCTCTTTTAAGAGCCACACACTGGGGGTCCCGGTTCGAGCTGCGGGACCCCCGCCAAAGGCACTTATATGTGCCGCAAAGGCCCTGATAGGGCCAGGGAGGGGGGTCCCGGTTCGAGCTGCGGGACCCCTTAAGCCCCAAAGGGCTCTTGTCAGAGCCGCAAGGGCACTTGTAAGTGCCGCAAAGGCCCTTACAAGGGCCGGGGAGGGGGGGTCCCGGTTCGAGCTGTGGGACCCCTTAAGCCCCAAAAGGCCCTTCTCAGGGCCCCGCTGGAGGGTGCCTCCACCCCTCCCAGCGGGTCCCTCCCTTCCCCTCCCCGGGAGCGGCCGGGGGCTTGGAGGGGTTGCTGGGGAGGGGGTGCGCGGCGGGTGGTCGCGGCCACCTGCTGCGGCCCCTTCCCGGCAGCCCCTCCTAGCCTCCCGTTCGGAGATTGCCGCGAGCGGGGAAGGGGTTGGGAGGGGCTGCTGGGAAGCGGGTGGTCTCCGCCACCGCGGGGGGTTGTGAGCGGGGTGGGCGACCACCCGCCGCGGGTTGCCTGCCCATCCCCGCTGCGGGGAGGCTAGTATCAGCTGTTTTCGCCACCTTCAAGGTGGCAAAGTAAAACAGCCGATACTAGCAGAGCGAAACACATACCGCCGCTTTATAAGTAACAGGTAAGTATAGCCGCGAAGGGTTAACGCTTCGGTAACTTTTCGCGGCCGTTTTCGGACATTTATAAATCGCGCTAAACGCGATTTATGCGTTAATGTCAGTGAAAACGGCCGCGAAAAGTTAACGACCCTTTATAAATATGCCCCATAGAAAAAAGTGTGAAAATAGATTTTTCATAAATAAAAACAAAATGCAGAATACCTAGGTATGCTAAATATAGATACATAATCTATATAATAATTATATCTGTTGTATTCAATTAGATCAACTGGACTTGAAGTTTAGTTCTTGAAGACTTTCGCTAGTCATCCGACTGGCTTTCTCAATTCAGAAGGACTTGTACAAGAATCTGTGGCAATTATGTACCCTGGAAAATCCCAATCAGCATATCACAGCCAGGTGTTAAGGGCGTGATTGGATAGTGGCTAAGAGGTGTAATAGGAACGCCCAGGGTAAGGTGTCAAAACAGCATTGTACATGGCAGACAGTTGGTGTCGAATCTCCCCACCTCTATTTAGGCTAGGTTTCTTTAATTTCCCATAAATGGCCTCCTTGACACCTCTCTTGAACCAGTCACGTTCCTTTGCCAATATGTTAACATTAGCACTATTTTAAACGATAAGAACTTTTATTGAATAACCCTGAAAGATTGCAAAACACACTAAAACATAGCACATTTATTAGGAACTCACAGAAAATAATGTTTCGGGGGAATGTACATTTTGTAATTTTTTTATGCTTTAAGCTGTTTTCAGGCTTTCAGTCCTGCTAAAAATATATTTTAGAAAACCGCTTTAAGGCTACATTGAGACACACAGTTTTTCTTAGAGGCTCCAAATATTTGCTGCTAGCAAATCACTACATGTAGTGTTTCACTAACAGCGACCGCTGGGGGACCAATCAGAAAACAAACTAAAAATGGGGTCCTTACATTCGCCTGAAAGTAGACTAAAACTGTCAATATATTGAGACCTAGATAA
Source organism: Hymenochirus boettgeri (assembly GCA_019447015.1). Taxonomy (NCBI): domain Eukaryota; kingdom Metazoa; phylum Chordata; class Amphibia; order Anura; family Pipidae; genus Hymenochirus; species Hymenochirus boettgeri. Next base: position 180,118,650 of record CM033474.1, on the reverse strand, counting down.
TCATATTGACCATGCAATGTCTTTTAATTTATACTGCTAATTGAATTTTATTAACACTTTTAGTATTCAGTTTTTTATTTTTAAACCTAATTTTAATGCCTTTTGCAGTGTTTTAAATAAGGAAAAAGCAGGTGCGTGGGTTTGTAAATGAGTTAAACAATATATTTTTGAAATTTTTAAGTATTTGCTTCAGTTTTGAAAATCAAAAGCAGCTTTGGAAAAAGCAGTGACATCAGCAAATGTGATTTAGCCATAACTACTGCGTGGCTTTAAATTGCATGTCTACCCCCACCACTAAATCTATACTTTTTAAATCCACCCCCACCCCATAACTGAGATTGTTGTACTTTTTGCCCCTCCCCCGTGGCCACCAAAGTCCTTATATTTACCTCTTACTGCCAGCACTGGTCTCCCAAGATGTCATCTCCTCTGCAAGCTCAAAAAGCTCTTACAGCCTTAGAAGAGACATTCTGGTGTGAAACCGACATGCCCACAGTCATTGGTTGTGACATCACTGTCAAGGCTGTGACTGATGGCTGCAATCAGAAAGCTAGCTGACACCAGGGGAAGATAGGTAAGTATTAGAAGCTTCATGGACCACAAGGAGGTAAGTATAATGATTTTGGGAGAGTAGGGAAGATAAGTATTTTAGTGGTGGGGTTAACATGCCCATAAACACCGGTTATTAAGACCTCATGCACAAATGCTGCTAAAGCAAACAGGTTATTATGACTTTAAGATGGCCATCAGTGACTGTGTGTTTCTGTACATCCCATTTATACAAGTTTTATGTTGAACTCCTGTAACTAGTTTACCATTTCTTTATCTATAACATTTACTGTTTATGCATGTTTTATAACCAGCAATATACTTCTGTGCTTACATACATATCGCCATGCCAACTATATCACCAAAGAGTAAACTGTGGTGTCTTTATGTGAAGCAGAGTGATTCTGGACCCCTACATTTAATTATATGGCATTCTTTCAACACATTATTTTTCATTAATTTGGGTATCCTGTTTGTGCAATTCACTTTAGAATTCTGATGTTTATTAAATGACTGAATGCTGGGACCTGCAGCAGCTTGGAAAACATCACATGGATAATAGGGAGACATTAACAAGGGATGATGATGTAAGACATTTATAGTGGATGAGATTTGTATGGTACATTTTATAGGTGATTATCTCAGGCATGCTTTTTAATGTTAATGCATTATGTTATTGTTACTTTCACAATAGCCGGAATTCTACAGTATAATTCTTCTATCCACACTTATTAGTGGGTAATAGAAATAAAAAAGACCCTTTTTCATCATGAATTTTATTGCCCATGGAATGTTTGCTGTTGAACGTGTTTGTTTGTGTTTGGTGGATTGTTTTTTGCTTTGGGCGGCCATGGAAAGTTCTGTATTTCATTATTTTAGGTCTTTGTGGAAACATTGTTTCTATTCATCTTCCCCTGGAGCCTCGGGCACTAGCAGCTTGTGGTTACACCAAGGCTGCATGTTAATGTGCCCACCCTGTCTGCTGTTCACATTGCCTACAAGGTGTAGACCCCATAATTAGTTCACTCTGGAATATAAAAAAAAAAATAGGAACTGATTTGAAAGACTTTTTTTTCTTTATGCATCTACTCTGGTGGCAAAATCAACTGAATAAAAAAGTACACGTTGCTGCTGTACAAAATATATATGGAAATTTAATAGAGTTTTTGGCTATTTGATGCCTCTTTAAAACGATGAAGCACTCCACATTTTATTCCAATATTATAAGGCCACATCTATCAAAAAGCTATTCACCTTCGTGAATGGAAACAATTGATGTTAAGGACCATAGCTCTGTCCAATGTCCTTATGTTAATGCCCCAGAACACCTATACATTGTAAGATACATATCTAGTAAGTTGCATTTATTTACGTGCATTCAAGAAATAGATTCTGTAACTAAGAAGGTTTCCACAGTACAACTTTCTGCCCACGCAGTCATGCAACAACTTACTGCCCACGCAGTCATGCAACAACTTACTGCCCACGCAGTCATGCAACAACTTACTGCCCATGCAGTCATGCAACAACTTACTGCCCACGCAGCCATGCAACAACTTACTGCCCATGCAGTCTTCAAAGAGACTCCCTGCAACTCCCTGTCTCTATGCACATATTTTCTACACAGATGTCTCCACAGTGATATGGAAGCACCAGGTAAGACTTTTATATTTGTTAGTTGTCCATTAGTTTATTTTCCAGTCATAATGAATTACAGACAGCCTACCTGGAACAACACAAAATAGCTGATTTTACCAACTTTTTTTTGTTTGTTTGGGGGGGTTTGCATGATTTTTGCTTGCATTCTGTTCCTATCAAAAAATAAATAAATAAACAGCCTTATTTACTAATTTCCCCTATTTTATAGCCTAGACACTGCTAATTGAAATTATGTTTGGCTTTCCTTTTGTAATTGGTCCCAAAACAGAAATCTAGCAAAGTAAAAAAAAAAAAACAATCTTTTACTAGAGCAGATAGTCTGGTGCTACTGACTGTCCTTTTCCCCATAAGTTGGTTTTGGAAAACTGGAGAGCTAATCTGTCCTAGTTTTAATGCCACATGCTTTCCAGTGAGCTCTTTGTTTCCAGAAGTAAAGGGTGCAGTTTGTGTGTTTTTCTCCATATTCTGCATACATTTCTTCCCTTTATTTCAGCTTTTTGTGCAATTGGATTGACCACAACCCCATTTGCTTTTCAGAACAATACCTCTCCGTTCCAAGAGCCTATTATTTTGTGGATTCCATGCATATTGCCCTTTCCCAGAAATCAAAGATGTGCTAATAAAATGGTATGTATAGGCACTTCTTTAATAGAGATAAAATGTAAATAATTCATTTTAAGAAATGTAAATGTAACAAAATTAGGGGTGCAGTCTCTTATTTGGAAGAAAACATTAGCAATAATGACTGATAGAATTACAATGTACAAAACATGGAACTGTGTCATGTCTCTTCTTTCTCTTCCTGTCTCTTCCTGTCTTCATAGTGCCCTACAAAAAGACAAGCTCATAGAAGAGACATGAATAAAATGGATATGATACAAAGAGATCCAAAATTCAAGGATGTACCAAACTGTCCCATGTGGTACTGGCGCTCCCTGAAGTGGGCTCACTGCCCCAGCCCTCTAATATCCAAGGGCTAAGTGTGGGCCCAAAACGTTGCCACAGTTTTTAATGTGTTCTGATGGGGGAAAAAATTCAGTTATCCCTTAAAGCTCTACGCCTGGACCTCCCTTGTTAGTTTTTGGTGTTATATATGGTACAAAGTTATGCAATAAAAACTTGGAAGGGGAATAGAGAAATTTAGCAGGATAGAATGTCAAGTTTGGGTTTGCTTTCTCTGGAAAAGATATCACTGTAAATGTGTTACAGAGAATTACAGGTAATTAGTCTTTTTTTTTTTTTAAACAGGGTACTATAGGACATCGCTTTTAGCTTGAGAAAAGGCCTTTTCAGCTTAAGTAACATAAATTGTTTTTCATTGTGATAACAGTAGGGTTGTAGAATGCTCTGCCTGACACCATGGTGGTGGCAGAATAACTAAATGCCTCCAAAAGAGCTTTTTAGACAGCCAGAACATAAAGCCTTACAATTGGTTAAATGTATCCATTGGTGGAATGTATATGTCTTGCTTGTGAGTTGCATAAAAGGGATACAGGGAATTATACAGACAATCTATTTTTCAGTAAAAAATACCTATGTAACTGTAGGAAAAGGGTTTCCTATATTTCCAAAACAAATTTTATAGAGACACTTGCTATTTCATGTCCTGTCATTGTAAAAAGAATGGGCCAAGATGGGCAATGTTGCGAGGAAAACAGGAGCTACAACTGGCAGGCTAATCAGGTATTCAATAGATTTGATGGCCAAATGTCTAACAAATATATGGCCAGCATAAGTTGACCTTTACATACTTATACATACATACAAGTGAAGTATAGGAAGAATTAGACAGCAAATTTTGGTGTTCATATGATTTTCTTTGCAAAGTAATAAATGCATGAAATAAAATATCCATAAAATAGCTAGCTTTTGAGTGATGGCTAAAATGAAAAAATAAAACAAAAGGTGGTATACAGTTTTTATTCAGACACTTGCAGGGAGATTCAATAAAAGTTTTTATCATTAAAAATGGTGCTAATTTTGCCCCAACCAATCAGATCTTATTTAACATTTGAAAGCTAACATCTGATTGGTTGGTGCAAAATTAGCACCATTTTTAACGGTAAGAACATTTATTGAATAACCCTGTTCATTTCTACAAAAAATTCTAAAATTGGCAATTGTAATTTGTAATATCTTTCTTTAAGTATGCCACTAAGGCCGTTATAAAATAACAAAGTCACTTAATACATATAATATGTTGTGGCTTAATCTGCATGTTAAATATGCAGTAAATATTAACAGCTTTCAGGCAGGAACTCTACCAATTAAAAATCAGTTCAACCCCATGAAGTGTCAGACTGGGGTATTGGGGCTCATTAGGAAATATAAGACCATAGCCCATCATCCCACTTAGTATTTTATTTTTATTTAATTTTAATGAATTAATTATTTTATTTTGATATGTGCATCACCAGAAGCTCTGGACTTCGTATATACTCGAATATAAGTAGAGATTTTCAGGCTTTAAAATTAGCTTGAAAACCTAACCTCTGCTTATACTCGGGTCAAGTCCTAATTTAGATCCAAATGCTGCGATAACGGATAGTAACCAGTAGGTGGCGATGTGTTAAAAATCCTTCACCTGCATAGAAAGTTACAGGAGCTGATCTGCCTTTACACTCCTTCCTGCTTCCTGTAGTCTGGTTGCTGGACTCACTCAGCACTGTCACTGCTCATCTTTATGCTGTAAATCTGATGGGTCTTCTCAGTTTGGGGGAAAATGGCTGCTAGTTCAATGCAAGTGACCGCTTGAAACTTCAACTTTCAGGTGACACTTTTAACTATTGGGATTCAGAGTGCCCTTTACTATATAGGGGTCAGGAGAATTGTAAATGATGGTAAGCTTAATTAATAATTTATTGAACCTTGCCACTCCACATGTTTAGAAACTACAATTCCCAGCAACCAAAGCATGCTGGGAGAGTGGGAGTTGTAGCTTCCAAACATCTGGAGTGCCAAGGAATGGGGGTTTACTGGTACTGGATTTGGCTATTACTGTATGGGACTACTGTATGGGAATTCTGCTGTCCTTTAATGGGCAACTTAGGCCACAAAACAATACAATGTCAGAAGGCAGTAGTGGTCATAATTTCTAGCCTCGGCTTATACTCAAGTCAATCAGTTTTTACTAATTTTTCAGGTAAAAATAGGTACCTCGACTTATACTTGGATTGACTTATACTCGAGTATATACGGTAGTTCCACACACAGGCAGGCCATTGGAATTGTTAATGGGTTATGTATTTCTTTTTAAAGGGATGATGTGTATCATTAGAACTGGCAAATTATCCATTTTTAAACTAGAAATATTACAACTGACCAAGTTTGGCAAGACATAGATTGTTCAGGCATATTACTTATATGGTACAAAAATATTTTTTTATACCTCCGGTTAAAGAGATGGTATATATACATGATAACATTGCGCTCTTTAGAGATGTCTAGTTTCATATAAGGTATATTTCACATAATTTAATGCACTAGACAATGGGCTTGAGTCTTGAGTGTGACTGAGGGTTTTTTAAGCCCAATGAAAGTAGACTATTGGTAGGTATAGGTATAGATAACATAACATAAAATATACCTTCTGTATCACTAACTAGTTATCAATACCGATAAATTCTAGAGATCACAGAAGTTTTTCTAAAACAATGTAGTTAGCATTTCTACCTAATCCCTTTACAGAAATACAATTCTCTTGTTGTCAATTTAGTTAAATGGTTTAGAGTGGTCTCGCTTGCATGTAAATATGCAGTAAGCATAAAAATAAAATGTTGAATTTATCAGATGCATTTTGTCTTTCAAGTTTAAAACCTAGGTAAGCAAATCAAAACGAATCAGTCAAATATAATATACACAATGTGATGTAAAAATGTATTTCCCATGTGTGAACAAGATGAAAAGCAGAGGAGCACACTACTTAAGTGATGAATTCAATTTATTAGTGCAAAAAACATACAACGTTTTGGGACTCCTGTCCCTTTCTCAGGTACATACCTGAGTCCCTAGCAGCCAACAGCAGTGTGCTGGAGTGTACTTTTGAATTTTTGCATGTGTGACCGGCAACACTGTATCCTATCAAATGCAGGTAAACGTATGAAAAGCTGATAGGCATGTGCATAGTTGCTATCCACACCAAAAGACCATCAGGAAGATTCAATAAAAGTTCTTATCGTTTAAAATGGTGCTAATTTTGCCCCAACCAATCAGATGTTAGCTTTCAAATGTTAAATAAGATCTAATTGGTTGGGGCAAAATTTGCACTATTTTAAACGATAAGAACTTTTATGAAATTACCCTGCATGAACCTTGAGACTTACTAATGTATTTAAAAACTCATAAATCAAAATAAAATTAACAAATGTACTTAAAAATGTTTCTGTATAGCAACAGTGGGCTCACATTTAGAGGTATTTAGTGTATATTCAAATATGTATTATTTTGTTACATAGCATTAAACTTATTCTACAGAACTTTACAACTAAAGGGTGGTGCACTTTACTTACTTTACTGCAGTCATCAACTGACTAGTGATGAGTTCAGGTTTCGAAGAAAAAAAACTGTATTTGATTCAGAACTGCCGGTTTTGGAAAATCTAAAATTTTAAAACTAGACTGAAAAAACTTAAAAGTGGGTTCTAAAATAGAAAATTCCTATAGAAATTTTTAAAAATTCTATTGAAAATTTAAAAAATTCAGATTCAGTTGGGTTTGAATCGGACTTTCAAACCTCAATAGGTTCTGCGGAACCGCAGGAGTTTCCCTGGTGACTGGTTGGCTAGTTCAATCTTGAACAGACAGAAGGCAAAAAACTAAACTTTGAAACTGATATCCAAGTATATCTGTACAAAGAGGATTGTTTAATGATTTATACTTACTTTACAGTAGCATATTGTTAAAATAAACATTCAGTTTATACAGTATATATGTATGCATGTATGTATGTGAGAGTGTTTTAGCAATAATTCCACAGTTTTCAGTATATACATAATAAAAGACACTAAGAATCACTAAAGAAATTAGAGGCCTTCTATTTCTTTTCTGGCTTTGCCTTTAAAATGTTGATGAGACCAATAAAGCTATTTGATGTACAGAAAAACATATAGCAATCTGAAACAGAATGAGAAATAATGGCCATTTCCTTGTTGTGAAAGACAGTATGGAGCTAACAATGACTTCATGCTGAATCAACATACTCTAGTTTCACTCCGAGACAGCGTGATTACTCCTGAGATGTACGCGCTTACCTAAGGGAATATCCTTTTACAGTATGAAAGATTGTAAGACGCACAGGAGCTCTGAGTTAGGTACTGCAGATGGGCCCTCAAGGAAAACGTACTTGCAAAGACACACAAGACACATACATCTAATAATTGATCTAACCTAGCCTATCGTTTATTCCTCTGTATGAGAGGAACAGTATTCCCTGTCTAACCCAGAGAAGAGCATAACTGTCAGACAGATTTATTAAACTGCAAACCTCTTTTGCTTGCACCATTACCATTCATTACCCAGCAATAACACATGTAAAAATGCATCTGCCAAAATCTGCGCACTCCTTCTTTACTACTGTACCAGCCTTGGGGGTGGTTTAGCTTTTCATGAAGGTTATGTTCTTGGTTCAACCTACAAATCTAGTGGGAACTTACAGTAGTGGTTTTAAGATCATAATAACATTAACCATATTAAAATGAAGTGTTATGTACAGCTAAAAAAATGCAATTGCTTTTACTTGCACATTCCAGATTAGGCTGCAAGGATGATGCAACCCAACACAGGATATTTCATGCTTTGATGGGCTGAAATATATTGCATTAAACTCTTGAAAATATTCAGAATGATTTTAATGAGAAAAACTTTCAAAGACCAATCACTGCACCTACTTATTTCGTGCATTTTAATAAAACACCCCACATACTGTAGATGACTACAGCTGTAAATAAACATAAACATGCTTAGATATAGACATGGCATAACACAAAAAGGAAACTGATTTTCATTCACAAACACCTTCTTTTTGCTCTCTATAATGAAATCCTGTCTTGGTATATTGGATGGCAAATTGCTTTTATATTATGGAATTCTTACATGATAGTGGAAGCATTATGTAAAAAGATTAAATATATTCAAATGTATCTTTTTATTAAAAGTTGTAAGGCATTTCTGTGCAAGTTGCACAATAGGAATTTATGTACATAGTTTCCTGGCATGCAGCAAGGATATATATTATTGTTAGTACTGGATATTGCAATGAAAAGAGAAAAATAAACACACTTAGGGTAACTTATGTAGCACTAGTTGTTCAAGGCTGTGGTTTGATTAACATACAATGATGCATAACTGAGTGATATAAGTCTAATGTAGCCTATCTCTACTGTATATTGGGTTTATAAGACAGTTATCTAGTTAATTAAAGGGATACTAAACCGTTATTTTAATTGTCCCTTTGTATTTGTCCATTTTCATTTTATGAGACTTTAAATATTGGACAGTGTGTACACAGACTTAAAGGGACAGTAAAGTAACATCTTGTATAAAAGATGTTATTTTACACACATGTGTATATAATGATAGAATGGAATCTATTTGTATTAAAATCTATTTTATTGATATTCTACATCTTTATTATTTAAATATTTTCAGTCACTGGGTGACTGCATTTTTTAACTAAATTATTATGAGTGGGGTTGGTCAGAGTTGCATGAAAAATGTTCACCACCAACCTTTTTGATGCTTTAAAGGGCAACTATGCCCTAAAACCCCTTTTATTCAACCACTTTACCAAGGAGGAAGGAAATCCTATTCCTACCTCCCTGTGTGGCTGTGTGCATGAGCGATGATCTGGCAAGTTCTGCTTGTGCACAGAATTACACCACGAGCTAATGCATGCTGTTATATTGACTTTTAAATGGATTTCTCTTTTTAGTGTATGTGTGGGGGGGGTAAAGTTGCCTTTTAAGAATATATGAACTCAATTATTTACTCAACATAATGTAAATTTCAGTTTGAAATCTACCCAGGCAGGGTTAAGGTTCATACACACGTACAATCGCAGGTGCAGACCTGCGATGCACCATTTGTATGAACAGCTGTTTCGGACGATAATCGTGCCGTGTATGGGCACTTTATTGGCCGAAACGGACTTTCGGTCGGGGATCATTGCCCGACTGGCCAGTCGGATCGTTGCCCGACCGGTCCTTTTCACCCAATAAAGTGCCCAAATACGGCATGCTTATGAGCATTTTCTGATTATCCACCTAATTTAATGCACCAAGCAGAAAACAAAAGGTACATTTAGGCTGAGGCCACACTACAACCCACAAGTAATTGTGTGTGCGATTCTGATGCATTGACGCGTGTTGTCTCACGTTTGCGCATGCAATTTCGCTATTTTTCCATAATGGAAACGAATGTGTTTGTGCAAAAAAATGGTGATTGCAAAATGGAAACGGATACACATCAGAAATCGCAGGAATTTTTGTGTTTGATGCGCAATCCTGTGTGAAAATGCATGTGCAAACGCGCAAAAAACTTTCTAGTTCTAGAGCTGCAGGGAAAATGAAGTAAACCTGATCTTAGCACAGCTCTGTGCAATGCATTCTCCATCAGTGTACCTTAATAAAGGGGAATGTTGAAAGGTATTTAGAAATCTGCTTCTTTGTGTAACTTCTTTTTGGAGCCGGTTTAATATTTTCCTCTTAATTTTAATGTTATCTGTTGTAATTTGGTCAGGAGACATATTAAATTACTGGTTTAAAAAACATTAAACTAGGACAGAAATAAATATGTCCCTACAACACTTCCATTGTCCTAGTTGATGGTTGAACTACACCTGCCAGCAGGTAGTACTTAGTTAGTACTTAGTTACTTAACTACTACCAAAATGTGCATATTTCAGGGCAGCAATTAATATGTAATGAGAACACTATCAGGGGGATGTAAAACTTAAGGTGCTCACACATAAAATGGCACATTTTAAATAAATAAGTAGTTTTCGCATTGTAGTGCAAAAACTTAACTTTCTTTGCATTGGGTGCCTGTGCTGTTAGTAGAAAACCCTGCAGGCCCCCCAAACAATGAGTTAAGTACATGCTAACCTGATATTACATAGGCAATAGCCGTTTGCAGCAAATATTACATTTCCCAGAATATAAGGTAAATAATGCTGGAGAGTGTAAGTGGGCATCAAACAAGATCACAATAGGGGCTTAAGATTTACTTACCAGTTCCTGGTATCTTCACTGTCTGGTCTACAGAAGGGAGGGGGAGGGACTTCAGGTTTTGGTCCACATGCACTGTAATCTGCCTCCCACTCCCTAACTTCCTGATCAGAGACTTCTTCATATTTTGAAATGTACAGCACACAGGGAAGTGGTTGATGGCTCATTTTAAAAGTAGGATCATGGTTTTTCATTTAAAATCAACTTGTGTGGAGACCCCAGTTCCCCTTTACAAGGTGTTTTTGCACTGAATAAACTATGCAGGCATGCATCCGGAGGTGTCATAATTTCCCCCAATTCAAATCTGTTGTATTTAGTTACATTAACTGGACTTATATATTTGGTATTCATCCGACTGGCTTTCTCAATTCAGATTGACTTGTACAAATGAAGAAAGCCAGTCGGATGACCAGTGAAACGTCTTCAAGAACTAAACAACAAGTCCTGTTGATCTTGCTGAATACGACAGTTTTACCATGATTCCTACACTACAGGCACTGCAGAAGAACCATAAGGAGCTGAGGTGTAAGGTTAGGATTTAAAGGGTATCTATACTCTAAATAGTACCTTTACATGTAGCAAGATTCCACTCCTCCAAAACTTTTTTCAGATTTGAAATCTGAGGAGTAGATTCTGAGAAATCATCATTTTAATCACAGCAATTACAGGGAAAGACCTGTCACTCCAGAAGGGGAAATTATAATAAGTGACCCATGCTTGACCTCTTTGCCTGCCTGCCAGCACACTTTCTGCAACATACAAGAGAATCAGCAGAGAAAAGACAGCAGGGGGAGAGAGGAGGAGATGTGTAAGCAGAGCAGTGTCCACGGTGAGGCTGTGCAGAACACATAAGTGTCGCAGACACTACAAGAAGGCAGTGAGTAAGGGAGGGTGGGGGAATTAGGAGCACTCACTAAACATTAATAATTTAATGACAAAGCAAGCACAGATAAACATGTGAGTACTATAATTTTCTCAAATTGTAGTTTCAGAAAGTGTAAAGTTGTTTCAGTGAGTATAGTGACCCACTATAGTGACTACACATTGGGGCCAGTAGTGGGTTAAATTTTAGTTTTGGGAGTGGACATGCTCTTTAAGAATTCAGACAGATATGTAAATAAGACAGAAAAAGAAAGATTAAATGTTGAGTGGGCCCCTTAATATTTCCTATTGGTCTCTTAGTCTTTCATTTCCTAAAGGGCTCCAACAACTCCTGGGGGGCTTGACACCATTCCCAATATATTGCAGCTGCAGATAGGATTATCGGAAAAATTTCCAACCCCTCCGACCCCCTTTTACTTGGTAAACTGTCCAATATCACCTGTCTATTGAAGGCCATTCACGTTTTTTTCTATCAACTCACCCGAACCAATCAAATTCAATTTAAAAAAAAACCTGTGTATGTATGTATGTATAGTTTATTTATAAAGCGCCACTTGGGGATGCAGCACTGTACAGTAACAAAATACAATAAAGTCATACAAGAGGAACAAATACATAGATAGTTCAGTACATAAATATATAAATTATATAAATAGAAGTGCTAGAGCTTTGCCACAAGAGGTAAGGAGATCCCTTCCCTGTAGAGCTTACAATCTAGTCTAGTGTATGGCTAGAAAATAGTGTAAAGCAGATTTAAAAGGAATCCTGGATAATGTCAAGCGTATCAATTATCCTCAGTAATTACAGCGTGTGTTTAGGACCCTTAATTATCAATGCAACACAACATTTACTAAAGTTTTTTTATTGTTAAGACCAATCATTACACAATTGGTCCAACAATCTGTCACTATAAATAGGCTGCTTGGCCAATGCTATTCTGTCCCATAGCTGGTTAAGAGGGACCCCCTGTGTCTTCCTGACATAGTTGAGCAATCCAACAGGATGGATCACTTAACAATGCCGATGGGAGCCTCCCCAAATGCTAGATAGCTGCTGAAGCAGTCATTTGTCAGCTGTTTACACAGAGACTCCCTTTAACACTGTAAATTGATCCATCATGCCAGATCAATTAACTGTGGTGGGGAGCCACAGGGGTCTCCCCCTTGCTCCACCTTCAGTGTATTGCACCAAGAGGCGCACTGCTCCTGTTCTGAAGTCTAAGTCACGCTAAACAATGTTATATTGGTTAGCATGACTTAAAACTCCTTCATTGCGGCGGCTGCGTGGCTAACGAAGAAGTTAACCATGCAGCTGAAAGCAGAATTCTATTGCAACACTTTAAATGCTAGCTGATAGCTAACGTTAAAAGTGCAGAAATAGATCCTGGCACTTAGTGATGCACCAAGAGCTACTATTGGTTTTTAGCATTGACGTTGTGTTTGCACCGGGTTGCCGATAGCAGTTCTCTGTGCATTGGGCTGCTGGTTTGTAGTAACAAATTGTTGGACCAATCTTCAATGATTGGTCTTAATAAAAATCTGACAAATTGAACACACCATTTTAAAATCTTATTTACATGCTTTTCAATCCCTGGTGTGCTATTGGCTAAAAGGCTTATTTATTATGCAGGAGGAACCTTTTGAATACAGTATTTATTTGATATGCTGGGATCATTGGGCGGAGCAACCCCGGAGGTTTTTTACTTTTTTTATTATTACTATTGATTTATATAGCGCCAACATCTTCCATCGCCCTTTACAGTTACAAAGGAGAATATTTATAAAGGGTCGTTAACTTTCTGCCACCATTTTCCAGCCATTTTCGCCAAAATCAGAATTACCTTGATTTATAAAACAGCAAAAATGGTGGCGGAAAGTTAACGCGGTGGAAAGTTAACACATTGCGCCGCGGGTGGCTTACACCCCCAACCTTGCCACAGGGGGGCGAGGGCAGGGTGGGTCTACACACCAGCCCTCTCTGGCAGCAGGTGTGACCACCCATGGCGCAATCCATTCCCAGTAGCCCCTTCCAGCCCCCTGCCCTGTACGTCGAGATTTTAGCCCTTCGCCGTGATACTATACTTAGCGCATTGCGCTAAGTACATTATCGCGGCGAAGAGTGTTCAAATTACAGACGCACATCACCACGGTATTGATTTTCACCACGATATTGATCAGTAATGCATATTATATAAAGTCATATATAATACATACACAGGTATTACATAATATAAGTACACAGAGTGATGAGTTACTTAGAGCAACACCCTGATACAATAGGAGAGAGGACCCTGCCCAAAGAGCTTACAGTCTAGAGGAAATGGGGATGAGACATAAGATGACGGGAATTGGTAGGTTGTAAATAGATTGGCAGTGGAGTGTGAAAGGTGAGTTGGATAAATTTCCTCCTTGATTTTCTATTGTCTTTTTTATAAAACTATGGGGAGATATGGTAATACCCTATGCTATATGGTAAAATAGAGTTAAAACCAACGCTTCCCAATGTAATTATTATTATTATTATTAATATTGTGGATTTATATAGCACCTACATCTTCCATAGCGCTTTACAATTACATGTATACATTCACATCAGGCCCTTCCCCAAAGAGCTTACAATCTTAAGCACATTTATTTGACACATACAACCTATCAGTATGTCTTTATGATTGTGGGGGAAACCAGAGTGCCTGGAGGAAACCCACGCAAGCACGGGGAGAACATACAAACGCCTTGCAGATATGCTAAACACTGAGCCATGGTGCTGTAATATGGGGTTAGTGGGGTTTTAAATGTAAAATCCCTTGCATTCGTTTTTACGCTACATTGTAGCTGAAAACTAACCCCTTACCATTTGGGTTTTCACAATGCAGTAAATCACATTAAGAGAATGCTGCATTGCGGGAACTAAAAAGGGAAGAAGAAGAAAGCGGAAGTAAATATTGCACCTACCTGTATGTTCTATTAGTAAAATGTTAACATTTCTAGTAATTCCATTATTATTTACCGTTTTGGTAGTTGTAAGTCTTCATTAATATGTTATCAAATGATTCTTATTGTTTTACGTTATAAGCTGCATAGAAAATGACAGGATACCATAGTTCAGAACCACTGCATTCTGCATACATCATACGACAAGGACCTTCAATCACCATGACACATGCCTACTTTCCAAACTAAAGTTAAAAACCAAGGGCTGTGATTCTACCAAATTCGATTTATATCTGTATATTTTGAACACTGGCACTTTCTAAAAATCTGACAGTAACCTCACCCAGTTTACATGATGCCAAAGGCATTCTGAGTGATTTCTCATGTTGCTCGGGCATCTCAGATCTCCAGTCAGTTATACTGCTAGTTTTGGACAGGTAGATCAAAGGAGGAAAGCATGATTTAAGATTTTGGACAACAAAATGTTTTAGACAAACAAACAAATTGATTGATTAGATCTCCTGCCCAAAAGTAAAGTGGAAAATCATATGAACTATGACTCAATAACATATTAGGCTAAATCCAACAACTGACTCTTGCTGGAATTTTGAAAATGTAGCCCAGCTACAGGAAAATAAACTATGCACTAAGCATTAAATACAGTGTAATCATACTAGCATTGTTTGTAAAGCACAATCAACACTGTCAAAAAACAAACTAATGCAAATTGTGATACTGTTAATATAAATTATTTTTAGATTTTTGTCTATCTATCCATCTATTTATTTTTAAAGGGAATGTTCACCATTAAAACAGAAAACTGGTCAATTGTCGCCTTCCCCCAACCCCAACTGATACATTTTGCCCACTATTACCTGCATTACTAACCAAATATTTAAGGATTATAATTGTATCGATTCTGGCAGAGTAAGCTGGCCCCTCCCTCCATACAGTAAATCAAGGCTTGACTGCTGACATCACAACCAATGATTGACTGCTGTTTCCAATAAAGAGAAGATTGAAGGTCGCACTCCAAGTATAAATATCCAAATTTGTTGGTGACCACACATAGAAAAATCACAAGGTTTCAGGGAGTTAACGTGCCCTCTGAGGAATAAACTGGGAAATACACCAGTTGGGATAGCGGGCAGATAACGGACAGGTCACCATTCTTTTTTTGTTTTAAAGTGTATGTATACTGAAAAAATTACTTTGCACCATCTTAATCTATGAATAAATACATGTAAGTAGGTGTGTGTGTTGCTGCATGCCTTTAATAAAGTACTTTTTTTGCTCAGGCTCTGACCACTGACATGACTATTTTCCCCTATGCCAATACTGCATTCAGTATAAAGCACACCAACTGTCAAACCATTCCAGCTACAGCAAAACTGCTTACAGAAATGCTGAAATGTAAGATGTTTCAGATTGGATATCTAAAGAAATAGTGGGCAGATCATTAAAAAATAATACAATGATAGTTGGGATAAATTATAGGTTCCTCTAATGGGCAATTTATAAAAACTAATTTGGCAGTGTACATACCCTTTAAGGGTTAACATACCCTTTAATGTATCTATCATCTATCTACATCCACCTTCCTTTTTTATAACTAGTTCTTTCAGTGACAATTTTAGGAGATTTGTCTTCTGCAGCTTCTCTGGATAAAGATTGGTAGCAGATCTCCTAAAATTACATTCTGTAGACCATAATGGGAATCACCTGAAGGTGAGTTATGGACACAGGTATAACTAGGCACATTTTTAGGCAACAATAGCATCCACGGGCCATAGATTTGACCAACATTTTGTCCTTTGTGAACCAGGACTGAAATGTGTAACAACTGTAGATTACAACACTAGAACTTAGTAGTAACTATCAATTTTTATTTTTCCCTTTTTTTTTACAAATAATATATAAAGCTAAGCTGTGCCACAACTGAATACCAAAGAAACTACACATAAATTATGTCTTTAAGATTTAAAGGCAAATATGAAATGGTGCTTATCCAATAAGAGGTACAATGTTTTGCCTGTTCTGTAAAATTAATCTACAGCCACAAAAATGTTTTTTTAACTGTATTAGACCAGAATAAAGGTATCACCTGATTGGTTGCTGTAAATTACCAGCCCAGGCCTGTGAAATACCCATGGTGAGAAATGCACACGAATATTTAGTTACTAGAATAACATTCCTGGTTCGGTTCAAATTCAAGCATCAAAGGAATCAAGGCCACTTTAAGTACAAACTCTAGGGACATTGGTCTTTAAAACACCAGGGGAAACAAAGCACACATGAAGAATGTTAATGGGTCATCCTTTTATAACAATTTAAATCCACAAATTTTGCTACTCATTTAATAAGCAGATAATTTCTTGTGTCAAAAACACACATTTAAAGGAAATATAATTTTAAAAAAGCAAGTATTCCAAACAAGCAAATTTGTTTAGCAATATCATATTGTCTTGATGCTACACTAAGGTCTGTTACATTGTGTCATTAAACAATTTCATTACCAAAGAATTAAGAATATTCTGTCTGGACAAACAATTACAGGGCATGACCAACTCACTACATGAAAATCTACATTAACCTTCAGGACCCCTCTCCCCCAAAATGTAAAAACCACAATACTTACACGTCACTGAAGAGAGGAATCCTTCTTGACTTTTGCCAGCATATCCAGGTTACTCACTCATGGCTATGATGGTGACATCATGACCAATCCTTGATGACAGCTACTCAAGCCATTGCCTTTACAAGAGAACTATAGTGTGTATAAAGTTTTTTTTTAAAGACATTTTAAATGTAAAGTAGTTGGGACAGGGAAATAGGACTGGTAATTCCTACCTCCCAGTTTTGTTTCAGTGGGAACCCCAGCCCAAAGAAAACTTATTCTGCCAGTCTTCCCCTGGCTTCATTTAATAAATTACAACTTTATGTGCTCTAACTCCTCAATGAAACAATATTGTGAGGTAGTAATAATCAATCCTAACTCCCTGCCCCAGGTACTTTCCATTTTTTAAAAGTTATTTTTAGTGCATTGCTATCCTTTATGGCTTTGCAAAGTTTGTACATTAACATTCTTGAGGATTGTGGATTAAGAATTCCTCTCTTCAGGGACATAGGAAGGGTGGCAGTATTTAGGTGTTGAGGGGTCCTAAAGGTAAGTATACATGTTCATGTGGGGGGAGGGGATGCCTTTTAATGCTGTTAGGGTATATTGTGCATTTCTGTCGTGAGTTTAAACAGCTATTATTGCAAATCACAAAGCAGCTGCACACTATCTCCATTCCAACAACAGAAACAGGCTTCTCTTACAGGTATACAAAAAAGACAATTGTTTTTTTTTAGTCCTAAATATTCCAGCTCGCTTAACATAGTGTAAAGCAAAAGGTTGGGATTGGAATAGGGTGGCATTTGCAGTCAATTTGCATCCAATGAAAGCAAAGAATGACTGTGGGAGGGGGTAGATAAACCATACCTTTAATGCTTTATGTGACAACACATAAGAAACAGACAAACCAATCTTATTGACCAATGTTAGGAATTTTGTGAATTTGCAAGCTTTACGCCTTCAAAAATCATTGAAATAAAAATTTCTGGAAAATCCCCTTAATACCTGTGTGGGTTCATGTTTGTATATGGTCAGCTATAAACAAAAATGTTACATTATCATGAATTATTATTCCTATACTTTCCTAAAGTTTATAATGCCTTGTTCCCAGTCTCTTTTCCAGAAAAATGTGAATTGAATGCATTGTTGGTGTGATTACAGCACATTAAATATATATGGCAAGTCCTGCAGCACACACAGCAAAGAGAGTTCTATGTGCATTTAGTTTGTAGGTGAGATGAATTGAACAGCTTTCCCTGAACTGTGGCGCTAGCTTGGAGCAATATTAGCAATTCTGTTTGCCATTTACTACAGTCTATCAGGAAATGTTCATTTGTAAATTAATTGATTATTCCCAATTTATGCTGCTCTGCAGTTTCATGGATTTTCACATTCCTTGATTGGTTTATGACCACATACGGATAATAATTTCACAGCCAATGTGATAATCTATTGAAGAAGAAAAAAAAATATTGTAACAAACAAATCTTGCAGTTTCTCAATAAACCTTGTCATGTAAAACAGTAATAGCTTTCTCCAAGTAAATAAAAGTACTGCTATCATTTTTTTTTAATTGAGCTACTGTGATGCCCAGTAGACCATTAAAATTAGTACTATGCATTATTACAACTAAAAGCTAAGGTGGGGGAGTTAATGGTTTGTGCTGCTGTGTATGAATATGGGAATTACCCAGATGTCACCTTCTCTGTGTTGAACCTTTTTTTTGCTTATTCGTACAGGCAAGCCTAAGACACAGACTTTCCCTTGTCTTGTGATGCTACTCATATGGCACTTCATATTGCTGACCAGAACAACCAGCTCTATACTGAAGAGGCACAGCAGAGAGAAACAGATCTGTCTACAGCTGTTGTTTTGTATCAGCAAAATCTTGTATAATGCTCTTAAAGCCTGATGTGCAAAGACATTGCAGAAGAGCTACCATGGAAATTACTAGGGCATATCATCTCCACTAAGAATGCTATTAATGCTCTTTTTCAATTGCCACAGATTTAGTTTAACACAAAGAATTTGAATAAACCTGGTTTGTACTTAACATCACTGGTGCAAACAATTATACAGTGCTTGCCTATAACCTATCCAGTCATTGCAAAATGGTTTTAGAATTCCACATTCTTTAATCAGGTTTAGGGACATATATTTTTCAGCTAATCATCTTCTATAAATGTTTCTTTTCTTTGGTTATGGGTAGTTGAATTTGTGCAATTGACCAGCTATAAAACAGGGAGATTCAATAAAATTTCTTATAGTAAAAAAAATGCTGTTAACTTTCCCCAACCAATCAGATGTTAGCTTCCAAATGTTAAATATGATCCGATTGGTTGGGGCACAATTAGCACTATTTTTAATGATAAGAACTTTTATTGAATCTTCCTGATAGCGTTTCCTTATTTGATTATATCCACCACCATCCTTGGCTTTAGGATTTATACACTGGTGTTTTAATCCCCTGTGCAACTGTCTGCTCTTTTATTTGTCAAGAAGGGTTCCTACTAGGATTCATCAGTGCCATTTTTTACTGGATAGCTGACTTTAAATCTTGAATGACGATACTATTCTATCTTGTGGTACTAGTTTTCTCTAGAGATGAACATAACTGCTAAAGTTCCATACAGAGATTGGATTTTTGAAAAACATCCAAAAACAGACCCATAGAAGTCAATGGGAGCTAAAAATTCCGAAGTTCAGAATTAATTTTAGGTATAAATAGCAATCGTTAGTTAGTGTCAATGTCTCAGGGACCTGGGAAACACCTACATGTAACCAAAAACAAACTTTCTTCATGAACAAGTTCATTTTTGAATATTCTAAATCGAGGGCTCCCACATTCTCCCATATTCAGAATAGAGGGATCACATATTCAGAATCGAGGGTTCAAGAATTTAATATTTCTCATAATTGGCCTGTATATTTCAATAATATTCCAAATATTCAATTTAGAAAATTATAGAAAATCCAGAAAAAGTTCCACAACCTGTAAAATCAGAAAATCTGAGAGCTCACGGTTGAACAGTCAGTTTGACTAAAAAGAATCACCTAAAAAACACTAATTTCTATATACCATATGGCTAATCTAACTTAATGTTAACATGATTATACCTTATATACATTATCTTTTGTTGTTGTGATTCCTTTGTAATATAAGGAAATAAATAGAAATTAGCTTATGTTATTTTTCATGTGCAGTTCTGAGAAACAACTAAATCAATAAGCTTTAAGAGATGAGTATTTGCGGCCTGGATGTATCAAATAACCACATATAACAAGGACTGAGTATATAAAGAATGCATTCTTGTAAACCTACCCTCCGCTGAGCAGAATTTAGTTTAACTTGACATTATAAAGCTTTTTTTATAATAAAAATGTCTCCAAGCTTTTACATTTTGCATTGTACTTAAGTCTTGGCAGGCTGGCAGCCTAATAAAAGCAAGCACCAATTTGTATTGCTCCAGTTGACTGGGGATCCTTTTCACAAAAATCATGACATGGTGTGAAAAAACATCCTTAGTATAGGTTTGCCCCTTTGAAAAATACTTCAGTTGCAGATGTGAAAAATAATGTGTATATAGGAAATACTACAAAAAAAGTTTACACTGACCATTAATTTGTTTCAAAGATCTTGGTTCAATTTGGTTTAACTTATTATTAACATGGTCTCCGCTACCATGAGGCAGAGCAAGACTTTTGTCTTAGATGGTGGCTCTGGGAATAGAAAGTGGCACTTTCTGCTAAAAAAAAAAGTCAAAGTGGCACCAAGGGTGCTTTAAATGCTTGCCTTTAATCTTATCCTGATGCCTCTGCCTGTCAGCACATCTCCTGCCATAGACCCACAGAAAACTGTGTGGGCAACTCTTATGTACTAGTCACTGTGGGCAAATTGCATGTACCAGTCACTGTGGGCACCTTGAATGTACCAGTCTCTTTTGGCAATCTATTTGTACCAAACACTGTGGGAAACTTATATGCACCAGTCACTGTAGGCATCTTGCATGTACTAGGCACCGTGGGACTATATGTACCAGTCACTGTGGGAAACGTATATGTA
Source organism: Hymenochirus boettgeri (assembly GCA_019447015.1). Taxonomy (NCBI): domain Eukaryota; kingdom Metazoa; phylum Chordata; class Amphibia; order Anura; family Pipidae; genus Hymenochirus; species Hymenochirus boettgeri. The sequence continues at coordinate 180,097,729 of CM033474.1, read as the reverse complement.
CCAGTCACTGCCGACAACTTATTTGCAGCAGTCAATGTACCAGTCACTGTGGGCAACCTGATATATACAGTTGAGCCCCAAAAAATGTTGCATGCTTTTCACAATGAATAATCAGAAACTTTTGTAATGTGCCTCTCTCATCCATTATCTTGCTGACTAGCAACCAATATGTACCAGTCATATATGGGCAACTTATATGTTGCTCACAGTGTACCAGTCATTGAGGGCTACTTATATGTACCATATGGCATATATATAAGTTAACCCTCCAGTTCCCCAGACACTGTTAGGTAAGCCCTCCAGTTTACAAGCCATGGTAAAGTCAGCTTTCCATTCATCAGACACTGTTAACACTGGCTGGTAATCTGGAGGGCTGACCTAACAGTGGTCGGTGAACTGAAGGGCTAACCTAAAAAGTTGCTGGTGAACTTGAGGGCTGACCTAACAGTGGTTGGTGAACTGAAGGGCTAACCTAAACATTGATGGTGAACTTGAGGGCTGACCTAACAGTGACTGCTGAACTGGAGGGCCATCCATGAGTAACTGGTAGAAATAGAAGGGACAGATGGGCAGGACACCTGTTAGCTATGTGAACAAGTTTCTAACTGTGGCAGCTTATAGTGTGTTGTACAGGTAGTAATCTTACTTATGTGCCACATGTCCATGGGTTTCAAGTAAATATACTGTATATCTTGTATGCCCAAAAATAGAAGTAGCAAAAATAAGGAAAGGGGATATTGTGTGTTGCTGTAAAGACAAAAAACTGTACTTTAAGTAGTTTCCAGCATACCAGCATATATACAAGCCTGTGCACTCAACAGTCTATAAAATACTAGTTTATAGGCTATTTAGGTATTTTGGTTGGTTGGGACAAACTATTGACTCTAGTGTACCTAGCCTAAGACATTCTTCACTTCAGAGAGATCATAGGGAAAGGAAGTATAGGATAACTGCTTTACTTAAAGGTATTTTTTGTTTAAAGCAGCAAATGGTTATCAATATCACTATGGTAAATTCAAGAAAACTGTGACTGCAGGGTTACTTGTGATTATGGGTACCAAAACTTTACTCTTGTAAAGTAGCTTCTTGGAAAATCAAAAACTGCAGAATGTTCAATATAGCAGATTGAACCATTTGGGATATGTTCAAGTTGTTCTCTTCTTGTGACAGTAATAAGAATTTTCAGATCAAAACAGACAGATTTTATGCCTTGTTTCATGAAAACAAACTAATATAGAAAGATTTTGGACATGATTCTTACAATTAAAATTACAACCAATTATGTAAAAGAAATATTTTGTATTTTTTAATACAGTAGATAACAAATTCTCAGTGATTTTAAAAAGTGCAGCTAAACTGAGTACATAACAAAACCTGATATTTGTGATATGTGTGATATCTGATCTAGATATAACACATAAACGTGCAAAAAGGAGCTTTGACTTAAACCAGCAGATTCCATGGATTATGAAAATATCAAGGTTATTCAATAAAAGTTCTTATCGTTTAAAATAGTGCTAAATTTGCCCTAACCAATCAGATGTTAGCTTTCAAATGTTAAATAAGATCTGATTGGTTGGGGCAAAATTAGCACCATTTTAAACGATAAGAACTTTTATTGAATCTCCCTGTTAGTGTTTTATGGCTCAAACTGCCATACATAAGTAACTGCACAGACTACAATTAAGGACAGCACTTCTCTCAGTTAGAGATGTAGAGATGGCCGAACTTACAGAAATACGGTCCAATTTCAAGGTTTTAAACTTCTGAAAAAGTTTAAAAATCATGTATAAATATGAACAAAACTTAAAATAACGCCACTTTCTTCACACACGCTACTTTCGAGCTTCCGCATTCCACATTTGTTAATTATTCCGAGAATTTTCAAATTTTCAAAAATTTGATATTTCTAGACTCTGTCCCTGAAACTCTTAAAAGGGGGTGTTCTCTATTATACAAGAGGAATCATGCCCAGCATGCAGTGGCAATGATTGCTTGCTGCTTACCTCAACAAAAGGGGTTAAAAAATGTTTTTTTAAATCTGTCTTTAAATGGAAAGTTCCATGGAAATATCATTATTTGTAAAATTCTTAGTTTCTATTAGGAATACCTAGTTATTCTACATATTCTCTTCCATTTTGAAAAATTATTTGAATTTATACCCCTTGCCCTGCTGTTCTCATTAGTGAGCTGACATTTCAGGTTCTGTAATGGTCCTTCTTCCCAGAATGCTCACTAACATGAAATGTTCCTAAAAGTAATTTCTACTGATTGGCTGTTGGATGGTTCAAACATGCTCAGATCTCTACTGAGCAACTTGAATTAACCCAGGTGCTGGGTCAAGGGCAAGACCATAATGGTCTCTATTAGTGGTCCTGCAATCTTTATTTTTGTAATTTGCATCATATTTGCATTATATAGGGGAAAATGAATGACTTAGAGTATGCTCACTGCAGTTTGCCACCATTGATGAGGAGTCAGGCAGGCTTGGCCCCTCTGGACATACCCTACACCACATTGGTTCTCTCCTTCAGAGAGCTATTTTTGTGTCTCAGAGGAAGTGGCTTGGTGCCATGAAATGCGCCGGACTCAGACTCCCATAATACTCTGTATGCCTTGACACATATATATGTGGTCTGGATATATATTATACTGGTCTCTGTTGATCGGAGAAGTCACCGTACATTTTGATTTTGTACCATTATTGAGGAGTCAGGTAGGCTTGCCCCCTCTGGACATACCCCTCACAAAGTTGGCTTCTTTTCCTCAGAGTATGCATCATGCAAGGGAAAGAGGGCAAAAGGGTAACACTTCACAACAGCAGGACCATTGAGTTAGAGTAGACTTACTGCAGTGGGCTACCATTGTTGAGGAGCCAGGCGGGCTTGGCCCCTCTGGACATACCCCACATCAAATTGGTTTCTCCCACCCACAGTTTGCATCATATAGGGGAACATTAGTTTCTCTCCCTTGGAGTATGCATTGTGCAAGGGAAAGTAGATGGAAGGGTAACACATCACAATCACAAGGCACCTTTCAAGCTGTCTTTTATACCCAGGGGGTTGGCACTGCTAAAAAATAGCTGTCATTGGTGAATTTGGGACAAGTGAATGTATCTTCTCCCCAAATTCGAAAATTCTCATAAGTTCGAAAAATACGGATTTTGAAAAGTTTGAAAAGTCAGAGTTCATTTGAACTTGTAAAATCTGATTTGAACTCAGGTTCTAGTTCGAATTCTAGTCCAACTCTAGTTCTAAGATTTGTTGTTGTTGTTGTTGACTGGCTAGCATATGAATTATGTAGCTTAAGCATACAAAAATCATATTTACTATTTGAAAAATGTAATTACCCAATATATATTTGCATGCAGGGTTAAGTCCTTTTAACATAGGCAAAGCAGGGTGTTAGTAATTGGTGCCAGTTTGCTCCTATGGTAAAACTAACCATGTTAGCATGTTCTAAGCAAAGTGGGCACTGCCGCAACTCATCTTTCAATAATGAGACACTGGATTTTTAGATATGCAGTAAGTGATTTACAATACTGATCCTGGTGGCTAACTGGAAAATGTCATACTTTTATATTTATATTCAAATGCACAAACTCTAGATCTAAAATATCCATCAAAATTGCTGCAAAATTAAGTTACAGCCATTTCTATTGAAAAAAGAAAAGACCATACATTCACAGGGCTGAAAAGACAAATGGCCTAATCTAGGGATGTCAAACTCACAGTCATCGAGATGTTTGAAAACTACTCCCAGGGTCGTAAGTTTGACATCCCTGGTCTTGTCTCTTCTAATTGGAGCAAAGCTTTCAGTGGCAACAGGTACTGGCTGAGTGTTTTCATTTGGAATAAATTAATAAGTTTGTAATGTCTGCTATTTTTAATTTTTCTATTTTCGTTAGAAAAATTCTAAACAATGCTCTTATAGTTTGAGTATAGTTGTCCCTTAATTTAATGGTCATTAAGGGTTCTTTGGAATTAGAATTGCATGTTCACAAACAAAATTCAACATTACATTTTCCCTTATTGCAGGGACGTTTCTAGCAATCTTGGTGCCCTAAGCACAAATTAATCAGTTTCTAACATCTGCTTAATTTTTTTTTTCTATTTTTGTTATATTTTGAAGGCGTTCAGAAATATACTTATAAGTATAATATATACTTTCAGAAAAAAAAACTTCATTAAAGGAACACTATACTTATGCGGTAATTGACAGATCTCTGACAACAACCCCAGTCTGCCCTCCAATTCATTAACATATGCTTGCCTATGTCAGTGAATGTGTGCAGTCAGTGATTCTGACTGGGGAAGTGAAAAAGATTGACAATACTGTATAGTGGCCCTTCAAATTAAACTTAAAGAACAACTGAGTTGTTTGGTCGAACCCCTTTTGGCCCAGGGCCTAACCTATGAGAATACAGACTGCAAGAAACGCTTCTTACCATTGGATAAATGCCAGACTTATGGGAGGCAGAGCTTGGACACAACTGTTGTCCATTAATCTGCCTATCCAGTATTTTCTCATAAACAAACAATAAAGCCAGCATTCTGGAAAGGACCATTGCAGGACCTTAGCCTGTACCCCACTGCCAATGTCCCAAAAGCATAACAAAGGGAATTATACCAATATTTTTTTTTAATGAGGCATGTAGAAGTATTGAGGTATGTGTAATATAATTAACAATCGAGGAGATGAAATATGTCCTGCCATGCTTCTCTTACCTTCTTTGTGAATGTTACTGCATTGCGGGAACCCAAAATGTAAGGTGTGCCAGCGTATCGTTTCCCTTTAACTTTTGTTAGTTTCTTTGGAAATGGTGCAGGCCCTGCAAATAAGGTGTAAAGCGCAAGCCCACACTAAGCAGATATAACATTGGGTAGCGAGAAATCCATAGCATTAAGGCAAAGGGACACATGGCTGAGGGGGAACAGAGATAGCAAACAGGGATTTACAAGCAGGGATTTTAAAAAAGACAAGGATTGGAGAGAGAAAGACAGAAAAAGCAAGCAGGGAAATGACAGGCAGATTTGAAAAAGGCAAAAGTCAGGGTCAGGGACTGGAGGGAAAGATAGCAACACTGTTGCAGGTATAAGAAAGTATGGTATAAAAAGCATGGGAAAAGCATAAGCAGACGTAGGCAGAGGAAGAAAGAAGAGGTTTCCCACCTGCCCCCCTGTTGGTTTGTTTTATGTGTTATTACAGGTCTCAACATGATGGCACAGCAAGGAGCGGTGGGTCACTGGAAGCTGGCTGGTGTTACAAGTGGTGGAGTTACCCCACAGGGTGGCAGCTCCAGGTTCAATTTTTGGCAGTGGGTCCGATATGGTACAGTGAGGACAACAGGTGCTCATTGAGTTGGTGCTTCTACAACTGATAAGGAGAAGTTCCACAGTAGCTTCCAGTGAAGTATCAGCAGGAAAGTTAATAGTTATGTTCTTAGGAACACGCTATGCTAAACGCTTGTATCAGTTACTTTAAATAACGTTTAAAATGGTAAAAGGTGTTTTTTATATGAAATACATGTATTGTAAAAAATAAAAGCTGTGACCCCTTTTGCTCCAAATTAAGTCTCCTGTGTTGTTAAAGGGAAGGGAAGAAGGGAGGGAGCCAAGGGGACATAATAAGAAGTACATTGGTAAGTGGGGTGCTGAAGAACCAAATGGTATAGGGTTAATTGAGGTCCTCCCTCTTATCTCAGCCATGGGTTTTACACTTAATTGACTGATAATGGTCAGTATTGCATCTCCCTGAATGTTTATTCCATTAACCTTACCTTAACTTTTTTAAAGGAAGAATATCATTATGCACTCATAAATATCTCTCTTAACACAGGTACTTTCCTACTACATTTCCCAGATAAACATCCATAAGCAAGATCCATATTGTCACTGGGCCACATAACTGCATGAAACAATGAACACCCAGCAAGCATTTTATAGTTTCAGAAAATCTTGGCACAGTGCTGCCTCTTTAGTGTTCTTGGTGAAAGAACAGTCTTTTCAGGAATATGATATAAACTAGCAAAAAATAAATTTTTATCTAAGTAATGTGCTAATACATTTAGAAATACCAGAGTCATATTATATGTAGGCCTATATTACCTCCTACCTATTTAATCTGTAAAATTACAGGGGAAAAAATTTGAAACCGGAACAAATTTTCAGATTTGCATATCAGATTTCAGAACCGAGGGGTTCCGTGACGGATCCTGGATCGTGTTGAACCGGATACCATCTCTACTTACTACTTACATCTGAAATGCAAAACCAGAGACATGCAGCTTCTAGACTGAAAAAATATTTATAAATAAAATGCACATATATTTTATATGTAAAATAAGTGCAAGATTCAGCATTGCTTTATATTTATAGAATATAAACATGTAAACTTTTGTAAAAACTTTCATTTATATGGCATTACCTCTGAAAAAAATATAAATATAACAAGATAGCAATTAGAAGCTCAGGCCATATACAGCACTATCACCTATATATCACATTGGTCATTTTGACCATACAGGTACTATGCTACAAAATCTCACAAAGCCAACCACCAGACTTCTAAATTTAAATAGTTTTAAAAACTATTTGTAATAAGCTTCAGACAGGTAATTAAGATGACCCTACAGTACTTAGTGGTAATATCTGCTGAGGAAAACCTATCCGCAGTATTAACAGTGGCTGGGTGTTGAAAAAACAACCTTCAAGGGTCCTAAACTCCGATAACGAGAAACTCATAGGGGGAGATTTACCTAAAGCTGCTATCGCTCTGATTAACTCTCCTGTACGCAATTCAAACTTTTGTTTGCTGATGGGGGATTTACCCACAAAGTGATTTCAATAGCCAGCATTAAAGGTGTCTACACCTTGTACAAACATTTACAGGGTTATTCAATAAAAGTTCTTATCGTTAAAAATAATGCTAATTTTGCCCCAACCAATCAGATGTTAGCTTTCAAATGTTAAATAAGATCTGATTGGTTGGGGCAAAATTAGCACCATTTTAAACGATAAGAACTTTTATTGAATCTCCCTGTTAGTGTGTTATGCAGGACCCCATAAAACCCCAGGTACGTTATGCAAAAACTTTTCAAAAATGCTCCCAGAACTAGAAAGTATACTTGCAAATCCACGATCCCCCGCTACTGCTAACTTTTACTTCTGTACCAGATAAGCCTCCACTGCTGCTACTCGTGAATGGAAAAAAGGCACAAAGCAGCAGCAGTAGAGATGGAGCAAGTGGCAGCAGATGTTGAATTTGTAAGTATAATTTCAATTTCTGGGAGCATTATTGAAAAGTTTCAGCTTAAATGTTTTCAGCACAAATGTGATATAAAACACAAGCGCCAGTTGTGTGGGTGTCTTTTGCGAAACCAACTCAACTGGCGCTAAGATGGCGTTAAAGTCGCACTAACCAATATTAAAAGGTTATCAAGACTTTAACCCCTGGGAAAGAGCTCATCTGAGAGGTTTGAATCAAAGTCCTTTACAAAAAATTTATTCCTTAAAGCAAATTGTTTATATAATCAATTTCAATATTTAATCAAAAAAACCTAAATAGTTGTAGCAATATGCCCCTAGAAAATATTAAGCTTTCCTCCTTCCATCTGATGTTAAATTTTAACATTCAGTATCTAGATGCTGAAGGATGCTGCTTAATCAATTGCAGTGTGAATGCCCCAGTAGCCATCCTGTTTGCTCTAGAGTTCTGCTGAAGTAGCCATTCGAAGCATTATAATGAATCCCTTAAAGCACATACCTTTCTATTGACAAACAGGATTAACCCTTAAAGGGCATGTCCACCTCTTTTAAAAAAAATTCTGTGGTGTAGGGCACCCTCTTCCACCCCCAATCACTGTATTAGTTTGTCAAAAAATGTTCAGACACGGTTCTCTGTTTGCATGAAACTGCTAGCAGGGGGTCGGACCGGCAGCCACGTCCGACTAAGAGGCAGCCAAACACAGACACTGCTTCTGGCAGTACAGAACGCCAGTGGAACAAGGCTGTGTAAGTACAGATCAGGTTAGTTTTAGAAACTAAGACACCTCTCAAAGGACACCTAAGAGGCGGACACGTTTTCCTCCCTGCCAGGCTCCTGGTGTTAACTTTCTAGGACTTTACAGGAGAACCATTTGCAACAGAGAGGTAAAGTAAAAATTTTTACTCTCTACACACTGGGGCCAGCAGTAGGGGAGATTGTAGTTTTGGGGGTGGACATGTCCTTTAAAATCTCCCACTCTGTGTTTCTTTTTTACTAGCAATGAATAATTATTTACTTATTACCAAAAAACAAGGTTAACCCCTGGAGGCCCACATATACCTTTCTCAACCAACTACAGCACTATTATTAACTTAACCTTGGTAGTTAATTCATGTTAAGTAAAATTACTAATTTATTTTACCTTGAAAACATCAAAGGCTATTCTTCATACACCTGAAGTAGTCACAATTAATCAAAAATGACACAGCCCCACCCTCTGAAATAACACCACCACATATTTGAAAATCTGGTAGTCTATCCAATGCAAAATTCATTTTTTTTCTTTTTGTAAAACCATTGCATACAGCAATGCTCATCAGTCAGAGATTACCTGTCCTTAATAAGAATTTGTGTTAAAAGAACATACATTACCCATTCGGTACTCAATATAACAATGCCATCTTTACATTTTACACCTCTTTACATATAAAGCATTATAAACTAAGCATAGTTAATTAAATTGTCTGGGGAGTTATACTTTGCATTTTGGGTTCCACATAGTCAATCCAAATGTGACCTATTCAAGCTCCCTGCTGGAGTATAAGCTTACCATAAGAACCATTAATTTTCTTGTTTTTGTCAGACACCAATGACATCTGCTATTTCTCCAGTGGAATACCAGCTACACCTCTTATAATGCAATAATAAATGTGTAATAAAATAAACTACAGTAACATATCCTTCTTTAAATTAAATTATAATATACAATATGACCTCCACGCAACAAGTAAAATATATTTTTTTTCCTACATCCCATAGAGTCCTTAGCTGCATTATCCATATATTATCAGAAAAGCTACCCATGCCGCTGCTTTTCTTAAGTGAAGACTGATACATGTCTAACAGCCATCATTTTGAGAGGACATCAAATAAAAGATTGACATACATCAAACTACAACTATCAAATAAATAAATAAAAGTAATATTATGTATACCAAATATCTTTGGTGTTCTATAATGTCCCATATATTACAGAGGGTTCAGAGTACAATAATAATGTTTGGTGTTGTTCAACTATACCTATGTTCATATCTCTCCCCCCCCACCCCCACGGTTTTAAAGTGAGGGGTTAAAACTGTGCTTACTATTAATATAAAGGTTTAACCTCTCACTTGTGCCAGAGTGCAGTGATCGGAAAACGGTGCACTCTTCAGACTTTTTTTCAAACTTTATTATTCTACTGAATTGCAGGTGTCTGGAGAGGTTGTCCCGGAAACCGAAAATTGCCAGGGTGGGATGTCTGTACAGTGGATATAAAAACTCTAAAAATCCTACAAAATGGCAGGGTTTTGTTTAATAATAATAAAAAAGAAAGGCAAATCCTATAAGAACTTGTTCCACCTTCATTGTTCAATAACCATCTATAAAAAAAGTCTAAAAGTAATCCAAAAGATACTGGTTGCATTATTGTGCACAGTATTACTAAATTGGTATCCTCTTATAGATATAAAACAAGTAAACTTTTTATTGTACTTGTGCAGCTTCTGTAATGTATGGAAAATATAAAACAAAGATATTTATGTATGGGCAATGAGTTGTATTGGCAACAAGGTGAAAGCCTTCTTTGTTACAGAATTTATTACTTACATGTAGAGACTGACGAGATAACAAGATTGAAACACGTTGTGTCTGCAGGTCAGATGATTGGCTCTACATATTAAGCTTTATTGCATGTTATTAGCCAGCGGTTCTGGACACATGCATTAGCTAAAGGACATAAAGGAGTGTTTTGCATATCTCTACCCCTTACTCTGGGAAACATGGGAGTAAGAAATTACTTCCTGTTTCTTAGGCTTTCTGGGCAATGCTATTCATATAGCATAAGACTGCAAGATGCCTTCTGTTATAAAAAGGGGTTTCTCTGCTTTTATGCTCAGTGAAGGGCTTTTTGCTTCTTTTGGCCCCTCTCTCCCTAAGCTTTCTAGATGCCTTTTCAACTGTACGCCCAAGTCCTACCCCATAGAGCCATGAATCTGTATCTTGCACTGACAAGATCTAACAAGATCGAAAAACGTTGTGTCTGCAGGTCAGATGATTGGCTCTATATATTAAGCTTTAATGCATGTTATTAGCCAGCGGTTCTGGACACATGCATTAGCTAAGGGACATAAAGGAGTGTTTTGCATATCTCTACCCCTTACTCTGGGAAACATGGGAGTAAGAAATGACTTCCTGTTTCTTAGGCTTTGTGGGCAATGCTATTCATATAGCATGAGACTGCAAGATGCCTTCTGTTATAAGAAGGTGTTTCTCTGCTTTTATGCTCAGTGAAGGGCTTTTTGCTACTTTTGGCTCCTCTCTCCCTAAGCTTTCTAGCTGCCCTTTCTTACTTACATGTACTAATAGCAACTTACTAGAGAAGAATCTTACAATTTATAGGTGTCCTGGGGAGAAAAGCTTTCACATTAGGGTTTTAAAAAATTAAGTTTAGTTCTCCTTTAATGACATTGTGTGTCTTTGGCTACATTTTTTTTATAAAAACACTTAATTACCTTTATTGATGGTTGGAACCCTGGCTATGGATATGTCTACAGTCTTTCTTAATATACCTATTTATATATGTGCCCCTGTGTCCCCCTGTTCAGTGTACCAGTCACCCATCCACATTTCATAATCTCAAGAAAGCACTTTTCAGGATCACTGGGGGGAGTGCAAACTAACATACTGGGTGGAAACACAAATCACTTTAGTGGAGAAGAATGCAAATCAGAACACTTTTAAAATTAATCTCAACTGTAAAGGCTTTTAATATTACTACTTATTACTTATCTGACTACTTATTACTTATCTCACTAGCATAAGCGACTTTTTATGATTACCTAAAAACAGTATGTGTTTAAACAAAGGATATAATTTGGTGTAATGATGTAAACTAATATATGGTACCTTAAAGTTTCTTAACATTTTAATTGACATACATGGTGCTAATTTTGCCCCAACCAATCAGATCTTATTTAACATTTAAAAGCTAACATCTGATTGGTTGGGGCAAAATTAGCACCATTTTAAACAATAAGAACTATTTATTATTTATTAATTATTATTAATAACCTTGTAAAACTCATATTTTGGTTCCACATACAAGAGGGTGGGGCTTAGAACTTTCATTTTGGATATTCTATTTAAAAGAGGGGTATTCAGTAAGTACATTTCCAAGTTTACATATTTTTGTTGCAGCTAATATAAATCATTACTATACTTTATATACATTTATTTATGCTCATACAGTACACATGCTGGCAATAATAATAAATTACATACATAAAAATACACCTATCATATACAGTAACTTATAATATATAATCCCCATCTCATTGTAAGTTTCTAAATAAATACTATCTGATTTAAACTAATAAAATATTTTATAGAATAGGAAGGACATTGTTGGCATGTTATTGTATCTAGTTTCTAAAAGGGTATCTCCACCCTGCACTACACCTTGCTGTAGAGAAGACACCACCAACCACCAAGTTCTCTCTGTAAAAGAAACAGAAATGTACTTATACTCCTTCGTTCCCCCAGGGCTCTGCTCCCGGCCCTCTGCTTGCCAGAATTTGCAAGCAGGGGCTCTCAGCCAATCACCGACATGGCTGAAGGCAGTGCTGAGAGTTGAGGGAAAGAGGGAGCGTAAGTATGTTTCTGCTGCTTGTTTTACAAAACTAACTTGGTTGGGATTGGGCTACACCACAATAAATGCTTTTATAGGTAGGGGTGAAGAAGCCAAGATGGCTTGTCCTATCTCAAAAGGACAAGGAGATAGCAGGGACCGGATGAAACACAGACAGCTCCTAATGTCCCTTTCTGGAACTTTAAACAGGCACTGCAGGGGAACCATTTGGAGCAGAGGCAGTAGCATAACTAGGAATCACTGGGCCTCCCAGCAAAACTATAATAGGGCCCCTATTCGTGCTTCTTCCACAGTTTTTCTGGGAGGAGGCTATATCTGCTAAAAAAATAAGAAGATGGTGCCCCCTTGGCCCCCGGGCCCCACTGTGGTTGCTCCCCCTGCTCCTCTGGTAGTTACGCCCACAAGCAGAAGAGTAAGGTAAGGATATTTGAAAACTAAACAGTGGGGCCAGTAGTGAGTAAAATTTTAGTTTTGGGGATTTCATTTAGTAATTTAGAAATAGGAAACCATGGACAGCATTTTGCAATGTATATATATCTGATTAACCTTTAATTTCTGATAAAAAAAATTTAGGCAACCTAAGAAACAAACAAATACACTTACAACTGGGAAAATACCCTGGGATTCAAATTCTCAACTACAATGTTAGTGTTTTTTTTTGGGCTAAATATCAAGGGCATGTTATTCACAATAACACACATTGAAGTAGGGTTTTCTTTTGTTATTACTGCTGGTAAAAAAAAAAAATGTCAGGTGCCTAAACCAGGTTAAGCAAACTGAGTAGCTTGTAGTAAAAAAAAACAAAAACGTGTTTATTGAAAATATGAATAAAATATCTTCCAATTATATTAAAGAGACATTAAATTCACAAGGGAAGAGGTACAAAACAACAAACTTGCTTTCTTGGACTGCTTGGTAGAAGTTAAGGAAAATGGTAAACTGGAAGTAGAGGTTTACAGAAAACCAACACACACAGATCAGTATTTGATGTTTGACTCCCACCACCCTTTAGATCACAAGCTGGGTGTCATCAGAACCCTGCAACACAGAGCCGAGAACATCCCCACTAGCACAGAGGCGAAGGCTAAAGAAATGAAACATCTCAGAGGAGCCCTTAAAACTTGTGGATATCCAGACTGGGCCTTTGTCAAAAGAAGTAGAAGGAAAGAAAAGAACACAAATACCAACAGTGAAGGGGAAAAGCAAGACAGGAGGAAGAACATGGTCATCCCATATGTAGCAGGGGTCTCCGAGAAATTAAGAAGAATTTTCAAAAAACATCGTATCCCTGTCTGCTTTAAACCGAACAACACACTGAGGCAGCAATTGGTACATCCGAAAGACCCAATACCAAAACACAAGAAAAGCGACATCATATATGCAGTGCAGTGCAGTGAAGAATGCTCTGATTTGTATGTGGGGGAGACCAAACAGAAACTGCATCAACATATGGCCCAGCACAGAAGAGCCAATTCCTCGGGTCAGGAGTCAGCCGTGTACCTGCATCTTAAGGATAAAGGACATACCTTTGAAGATTGTAATGTTAACATATTGGCGAAGGAACGTGACTGGTTCAAGAGAGGTGTTAAGGAGGCCATTTATGTGAAAATAAAGAAACCAAGCCTAAATAGAGGTGGGGGGGTTCGACACCAACTGTCTGCCATGTACAATGCTGTTTTAACACCTTACTCTGGGTGTTCCTATAACACCTCTTAGCCACTATCCAATCACACCCTTAACACCTGGCTGTGATATGCTAATTGGGATTTTCCAGGGTACATAATTGCCACAGATTCTGTAAATTACTTTGGGACCTTGGAAATGGACTGGGGAGCAGACCAATCTGATTGTAACCAACTCTGATTGAAAAAGAATCTTATTGGTTAGTATACCAAGATTCTTTCTAAAAATAATGTTAATGTATCAAATAAGAATTGCTTACAAATAAAAGTGAAGTTTTAAAACCCTCCAACTTAAAGCCCATTGTTTGCAGTATATATGTTTTCAAGAACTGCGGCACCATTCTAAAAGGCCGCTGATGTGGAGCTCCACGAATGGATGGGGTAGGTGTATGCTCTGTTTTCTATTTTCTATTTCTATTTTCTGTATAGATTATCGAGCAGAATTTTGGAAAATCTGTGGATTCGCAGGTCTTGGAGATCCGCCGTGGAACTGGATTCAGATCCGCAATCCGGTCGATCTTCAGTTAGTATGCCAATCAGATTATTTCTGAAAGAATCTGATTGTATCTAATCAAAATTGGTTACAATCAGAGTAGAATTTGATTGTAAACAATTCTGATGGGAAAAGAATGTGATTAGTTAGTATACCCTCATAGACATTATCAAATAGTTTCTTTTTTCAAATCATAATATGATTGAACAGAATGTTGTATTGTCATGCATATGTTATACTAATAGAGAACAAACTAAAGTAAAAACTTCTGAAAAATGTAAACAGTCCACTGTTATGATTGTCCTTCAGGTAACCATCTAAATGCACTTTTCTTAATAATATTCATCATTAATAACTCCAAATCTTTTAAGGAAAATGAAGCCTATCTGTGAGCTATGTTTGCTGTTAGTTTGTATCTGCAGATTAATAGCATATACATTTCTTTTTAGAGGCAACTAATGTAAAATGATAAATAGGATATATTTGTTGTATTCAATTAGATCAACTGGACTTGAAGTTTAGTTCTTGAAGACGTTTCGCTAGTCATCTGACTGGCTTTCTCAATTCAGAATGACTTGTACAAGAAGTTGAAGACACCTTACCCTGGGCGTTCCTATAACACCTCTTAGTCACAACCAATCACGCCCTTAACACTTTGCTGTGATATGCTAATTGGGATTTTCCAGGGTACATGATTGCCACAGATTCTTGTACATGTCATTCTGAATTGAGAAAGCCAGTCGGATGACTAGCGAAACGTCAAGAACTAAACTTCAAGTCCAGTTGATCTAATTGAACACAACAGATATACCATGACCTGGATGAATGAGAACCTTTACAAGATAAATAGGATGATCCAATTCATCTGGCAGGGGCTCCATTCATTTCAGAAAATGGAGATGCAGTGCAAGTTGCATTTTGGTTTGCAATTCAATTACTATCCTAACCTCTATATCTGTATGGGTGCATAGTTTATTCTGTCCACAGTCTGTTCTGTAAGCACATTTAATGCATAATTATGAAATGGTTACTTCATTAAACCAATCATACCTGATTTAAAAACCAAACTTAAGGGCTAGGCCACACTGCTGTGATTTTTCTACGTTTGCGCTTGCATTTTTTTCAATTAATTGGAATTGCGGCAACGCGCCGAAAACGCTTTTCCGGGTGTGATGCGATTTTGCTTGCAATTTGCGTTCCGCATTTTAAATCGCAATCGCATTCGTTTTCCAATACTTAATTGAAAATACGCATGCGCAAACGCAACAAAATCGCACATGAAATCGCATGCGATTCCATGTGTGATTGCATTTACGGTGCAGTGTGGCTGTGCCCTAAGTATATTTTATTTATAAATTGTCCCAATGGAGAAGAGAGAACGTTCAATAATTTTTTGTTGTTGTTGTATCAAGCTTCTGGTTATTTGCTATTTTGCATGTCTTAGCTGTGTAACTTTTTCTTTTATATAATTAAATTCATAGTGATTAAGAACAGACATAATTGTTGCCTCTCTAATTTATACACATAGAAACCCTTACCTCTACAATAGGCAGACACTATGAACATACTGTATGATCTACAACTGTTAAAATAAATATAACAACTACATGGAAATTAAGCCCAGTGACAGACCCTTGTATTTAAATGAGGCTATAGCGTAGGTTAATGTTAATTAATAGTATTGCTATTAGTTCCTTTTCTTGAACCATCCAAATGGAACATAGACAGTTAATTTCCCTGTATAATGAACTGATCCATATTTCTAACGCCTGAAATGGCTTGGACAGTGAGAGAAAAGTTCATCCATAGGCCCCTTCAAACTGCTTGCACTAAAGGATCTAGGTTTATAAAAACTGGAATTATTATTGTATTGTTTATTATTATGATTTTTTTTTTTTTTACAATTTCCAGACATTTTCCCAAAGCCTCGCCAGTTTATTGTGCATATATTGTCTGCATATATATATTGTTTAGAAGGATATATTTTTTAATTTGATTCCATTTTTGATATAGTTTCATAAAATCCCTTTTATAAAGCATGCATTACAGTATTACCTCATTCACATGGGAAATCTAATCTTTATATGACTAGCAAGCCCTGATTAATAAAACATAAGGACATGAAATCAATACTTAGACCTTTGGAATGTCTTTCCCTAGACAACAGTGTTTGAATCTAGTCACAGTATACTTATGGAGGCATACAATTATCAGATTAAAAACAAGCTGTGTATATGTATCATTAATATCTTAAGTTAAAAGTCTTCCTTATCAACAATGTCAAACAAAATCAGCTTCCACATACAGTGTGTAGCAACCCATTATTGTTGTCATTTAACACTGGAAATAAAGAGACGACCATCATATGAAATATCTTGCTAAATTTGTATTTTGTTTTCAATGTTAATCCAGTATAAGGAACAAAAAAAACATTTAAATCACAAATTTGTTGGAATCAAAACACAAATAATGCCTACGCAAGGGTGGATTTCTACCTAAAAAAATGGCAGGCAATACTGTTTTATAATTTGATATTGATATTGATAAGTTGTGGTCTGGTGTGGATTCCCTTTGTGCACAGCAATATTGTTGTCACATTTGGTCACAACCCAAGCGAAGGGCCTGGGGCTGACTGCACCCAAGCCATCTGCTGGACATGATGAGTTTGTATATCTTTCAACCACAATTTGTAAGTGTTTGAAGTCTTGTACAGAGATTGCGCATAAGTGAAAGGACTCAGGCTTGATCACCTGGCCCAGAAAAAATATCAATGTAAATGCTACCTTTTTAGTACGTGTTTAAAACAAGTGTACAGATCCATATCTATGACTTGATCTGCACCCAACAATCTCACATTTTAATTTAGATGAATTAAAATAATAATTCCAGACTCCCCAATGTCACTTTTAAAAGATGAAACATCTTCTGAACACATGGGACACCCTATTACACTAGATACAAGAAGTCCAATACAAAAATTTTTAGGGAGCAGATCTCAAGAAAAAAAGCAGTCAATATATATAGTATATGTTTTTTTTTAACATGGGTGTACTGGTTCTGCCATTGACATTTTATTGTTTGAATCTACCATCAAAATGTTTTCATTACAGAATTTCTTTTTCAAACGTCCACTAAGATCATAATTGCTTATTAATGAGCAGTATTGCAAAAATACACTGCTTGCTGCACAAAATGTGGGAGAATAATACATTTGCCACACCAGTTTATACCTTCTTTTTAGATATAGGTAAACATTTTGATGGACTTGCATTTACTTAAATAAAGGGTTATGACCTCTATCAAAAAATACTCACAGCCAATGTTCTCCTACATACTCAGTCCCATTCAACTCAACTGGCCTGCTCACACATGTTATTTAAGATGTACACAAAAATCTGCTGGAATAAAAGCAATGCAGTAGACCATACACAAAGTTTACTTTTGTGTCCACACATACACATGTACATAGCCAATAAGAAAAAAGAGGAAACTTGCTCACAGTATGGCCAAAGGGAATTTTTAGTGTGTCTATTAAATATGCCCTAACAGAGTTGATTGTTCCATTAACATTTTCTAACTACAAAAGATAGCACTTTGTAATTATTGTTTCCATTTTGATATTGCTTCAGAAATGTTCAAATAGAACTTAAATTTGATTCATATTAGAAAACTGTCCTTTTGGAAATACTGCATACAATCCTTCAGCCACCCTTTCACAGTTTACATCTACAGCCTCCAAGATGAATACAATTAATTCGTAAAGAAACTGATTTAGCAATCTATCTAAGTCAGCATCTAAATAGATGGAATGTACAGCAATCCCAAGATCTGGCTACCAGCTCATGTTCAAAAACCTGATGCATTGAAATAGTTGTATTTGTCCTTTGTAAACCTATGCTGATTGTAATTACAATACTGTTCTAAATATATTCTTAAATAAACCTCTCAACAAAACATTCATCATATTAGCTTTGAGGAAAATTTACATTTCATGAAATCAACAAATTAAAACAAGAATCCTTCAGAAAAGATTTGTGATTTTGAAGGTTAAAACATCAAAAAGCCTAAAGAACCAATCTAAAAGAGAAATATTTGCTGATCGTCCAAGGCTGCCTTTTCCAAATGCACCCATTATTGTATTTTGTAGCCACTGGCTATTAGCCACAGAATATCAGGACTCATAGACAAGGAAATATCTGTCAATAATTCTTCTGAGGATCAACATTCATTATTGCTTCTCAGTATCCATACCAATTTCTCACTTTAGATAAACCAATAGGCAGGGCATGCAATGAACAGAAGTTCTGAATTACAGATGATATAAGCTATCTAACACTTAAATAATCTAAACTGAATGCAAGAATGCCTTGTATGAAGGTGCGCACTGCACCATGCTTATAACCCTTTGGTACTAACTATATAGTGTTTTCTCACGGAAACTTTTGATATTATTAAGTTACCCAAATGCTAGCCCTACCCAGAACAAATGGGTAAATAACAGGTTAAAACGAAAGCCCTTTTGGAATAAAATAGACTAAAAGTTTATAAACTGAACAGAAGCTTTTGAAATAAAGCAACAGAGCAAATTAATAGTGATAAATACTTTTTACTGATGTCGCTGTAGTAATACTCACAGCCAATACTCTAAACAATGCACTGCTTTCTATAACAATATGATAAAAAGTTCAACTTCTCAATACAAATTTTGACTTCATAATGTCTCCAACTTAAAAGTTTTAAAAATAATAATAATTAAATAAAATGTATTTTAAAACTGTGCAGTATTTCTCAATTGTACCTCCCAATGTAATCAACAGAATGTTGGTGTATGTTGCAGAAATGATAAACACTGCTAATGTATGTACAGAGCTGTTTCCATAGCACAAAATATGATGGTACTTTACAAATTGACCAAAAAGACTATTACACACTGTATTGAGAAGTCAAATATAAAACATGGCTATGTGCCCATAACTCATGCAGAAATAAAACATGCTGTGCCTTTGAACTGTCTCGTGCAGAGGCACATAATGGTGTCCCTTTCCCTTACTGGTCACTTGGTTAGAGGACTCATTGTTGTCTCTCTCACACACACACACACATGTACACACCCTCTGTACATACAAAGCCAGGCTGCGTTTCCTAGAAGATTCCTTTAAAATGATTTCAAGATTCTTTATTAAATTTTACAATTGTTTTATTTTCTAGAAATTTTAAGAGATTCCTGTGATTAAATTGTTCTCTTTGTTAACCCTTTGATTCAATGCCGTGTATTGAAGGCAATACACTATTAGATATTTCCACGACATTCCGATGATCGATACACAACCACGTTGCCCAATCATTTTAGAATCAATGTTATGCGGTAATATCAATAAAAAATGAATGGTTCAGACTGGTAAATATTGATTGTCGACCTGTCATTGAACAGCCATTTAATTGATATTTCGATCAACTCAATATTTAATGTTGGCAAGCATAACTCTACAAAAATCAAAATCTTTACCAGCATATATTGACACAAAGGGAATACAGTGCAGTATGGGCTATGCAAACCACAGTAGGGTTTTATCCCTGGGAATATTTAGAGGTGCAACTTCCCCTGCCAAAGTTTCCTGGGGAAATCACAAATCTTCTAATATAGCTAAAGACAAACATGGAACTTCCCAAAAACAAGGGTTCACACACAAAAAGTGTTTTCTCAGAACTATAAATACATTTTAGGGATAGTTCCATATATACCTATATTAGAAGTCAGTATTGGCCTCACACTGAACCCTAGTTAGATATGTTTATACCAATCCTGTTTAAGCTCTACAACAACTTAGATTGGTCTGCACATTTCTGATCACGCTGATGAGGCATTAAGTTTCTTTTCAATGAAAATAACTGATCTTGTATACATTTATTGCTGTAAACATAAAAGCATTGCTAGTATTATAAAGATCTGCAAAGTTCCAATATATTCCCTTTTGCATGACATACTGAATTACAGCACTTTCAAAATTTTATTAAAATTTGAATGGTAGATTAGGTAAAAATGGTAAAATAAAACATTTTTATTTTGTATCCATTCATTCAAATGAAATATCCATTTCCTTTATAACTGTTAACAAAAAATGAGCAGATCTCCTGTTTTTCAATGAGAATGTACGACTAGAACACTGACATGTAATAATTGAAATATACCATCATAGAAATATACTATCAAGTCAAGATAGATATTTTTAATCAAAGTAATTACAATATAGCTGATTCATTCCCAGTTAAAACATTGTTGCACATCATACTTTTAGGAAATGGTTATAATATACTTTAAATTATCACAATCTCCTAAATCAAAATTTCCTTATATTGCATTTTATTTTATGTTAAGTTGAGTTTGTTTGTTTGCTACTTGCAGAATCAACATTCTGCCTTACTCTGTGCTCAGACCACTGGGTTTTTTTTAACAACGAGAGAAGCGCCAATAAGAAATATATGCTCTTTTAGGACATGGAATGCCCAATCTTTCTACAAATTCAAATCCTGTTCAAAGTATACTCCATTGTGCCAATCAATGCTCATAATACCCAATCTTAACATGGAGTGGAGGCAACCACCATATCCTACATTATACATTGTTTAAAATTATTTTTATGCAAAATTAATAAATATGATATTAATTATATAAACATACATGTCATCAGGGAAAAAAAAGTTTGGTGAATCCCACACAAAAATAAACCCGCACTAAAATCTAAGCAAAGATGGAAGGGGCATACGGTCTTAAATAAGCAACAAAGAAAATACATTGGCAATAGACTACTTTATAGAATTAAGTATGTAACCATTAGTTTAAAACCATACATTATTCTTTAAGTAATGGGAAAATCTGAGTCTCCACCATTCTCTGAAAACCAAATGTAGACCTCCCTTCATGTGCCAAATGGTCACAGAAGACAAATAAGAATAGAGGACTTTAGTAAACATCTCTCATATAAATCTAATTAAAGAAACAGAGAACAACCCAGCATTATCCAAAGCCTACTGTTCCATATTAAACAAAATAACACCATTTTCGCCTGACACAAAAAATAATAAATGTGAAAACTGATAACACCAATATTAAAGGAGGCTTTTTGCCTCAGTATGAAGACAAGAAAGATGTAATGAATTGGATCCAATGCTAAACTCAATAGGCGTAAAACCAGCACTTTAGGGCTGGGGAAAAAAACGTATTATAGAGGCAATTTAAATGGCACAAGCCTTTCGACCTGTTACATTGAATTTGCTGCTGTCATCATGGAAGACAAATGTATAGATATACAGAAGTCTTTTTTAGTAAAATAATAAAATACTTCATTTTCTTAATTGCTGTAAACGCTTGTGCAGAAGTAACTATTAGTGGATTTTTTTCTCACCTGTTTTCATTAGTTACATTTTACCTTTTGCTTGCTGTTTGATCTATAAGCAAATAAGGTTTACGTTTAATTAACCTATGTAACACATGTTCTGTGAATTTTACCTCTAAATATTAGAAAATACTATCTGTATATACCAAATAACTACTGTAAGCCCTGAATCCATGTTTAATTAGTTTAGTCTCAAATGGATTGATAAAATAGTGCATCTGAAAGAGATCTTAGGTTTGCAGTGCAACTGATTATATACCCCATAGAATGCTAGATCTCATAAAATCAACGCTTTTTTAATTCTATAGTTTGTATTTTAAAAAGAAAAAAACAACAAATAAATAACATACCGCTAAGCACTGGATTACTTCAAGCACAATATAATCTAATATTAAAAATGAAGCAGGCAACTAAAAAGACAGTGACTTCTTGCAATCTTAACACAGAAGGAGAGTAGAGCCTTAATGGAACATTTCTAATCACTAATGCAAACCAAACCCACATCCCTAAAAGCTACAACTATGCAATGAAGGATATTTCACAGGTTTACAGGCAAGTTTATGTATTTTATAAGTGTTTCATGCATCTTTAAATCATTTTGGAGCAGGATTTATGAAATTATACGATACAGACTCATTTGTTTGGACAATGAGAAACAGAGAGGCTATATGAGGGGAAAAACTATGCAGCTATTCAATACAGTACAAAAGAAGGCTCCATTTTATATAATGGTGAATAGACAAAAGCTTGGGACATTAACACTGTGCTATTCATCTTACATGGTTATTTTAGCACATGTTAATCATTAGGAGAAAAATGGATTCAAAATACCAGAGAACACTTTTTAAAGCATCTTAAGGCACAAAATTAAAAATATAACTTATCAAACATACAAATATGTAAGGGGGGAGGCCAGCTATTATTATCAACAAAAAGTGGACCTGTGATTTTAAAAGTATTGCTTTCAACACTGTCCCCTCTTTACGAGAGAACAATTTATAGTGATTTGTCCAGTGTATGGAAATGGTGGCGCACATTAATAGATAAGAAACTCATTTACAGTCAAAAGTTGTAGAAAAGGCCATAAGGGGTGTTTGGTAACAAGAAAGAAAGAAAAAATGTTTAGTTTAATGCATTCTGAATGTTCATTAGAATTCCTTTTTACAAGTCCATAAAACCTTTACAGTAGCATGAGATGACAGACAAAAGGAATTACTCACAGAAAATGGTGTATTCATATAAAAACATTTTGCCTTACTTTCCTATGCACTGTTCCACATTTGCAAAGATATATAGAGCAAATGAATGAGGACAAATCTTCTAAAATAACACCTTTCAATATAAGTTCCCAATATTTCGGTACATATGGTATCTTATTGTTCACAATGTCTTATTGTAGCTTATAGTTCACAATTGTTCACAATACTGCCCTATTGTTTTCTGTTTCTATTGCTCACCTTTTAGGAAAATGAGTTCTAATACAAGAGGCCATTTTACATGCTCTTGACTCAGCATATTGTAGTTATGAACAAGCAATATTTCCTTTACACAATTATTTTTATCTAGTCAGCCTAAAAGACTTATAAAGAATACGTAGGTCTAAAAAACTGTGTTTGTGGTTAGAAATAAACCATTTTTCATTGTTATTTCCGACTCAAATAAGGCTTGAATAAGAATCTTTAGAAATAGGCATAAATGCACTTTAACTCTGTTAATTCTTACATTAGAATCTTTAGAAATAGGCATAAATGCATTTTCAGTCAGTTTATTCCTACATTAGAATCTTTAGAAATAGGCAAAAATGCATTTTAAGTCTATTAATCAACAAATTAAAAATGGCAGATAAGTATTTGTATGATATAGACTGAGGTTGGGAGTTGGGTCATAAAAACAAAAAGCTTCAACAAAATGCACTGTCATGTAATCAACTACTGTTTGGTTACATCATTCATTTGATGTTAGGCAGAATTTGCATAGTAAATTCTTAAAAATAAAGGTTTGTTAAAAAAAAACATAACCCACCATCTTGCAATGAAAGGGATTCATCACATGACATCTATTCATACTGCGTTAAGTTACTGTTTGCCCCCTACAATCAAAATGGAATCTTCTTTCTTATAACATCATCAATAGTCCTCCCTTATTTACTGATAGTGTTATTATTCCATCAGTAAATATATTTCCAAACAACAACAACCTATTATATGTTTAGTTGTATTGAACATTTCTTTTTGAGTCACTTGCTATTTTGTTAAAATGTTAGTGTTTTTCCATAAACATTATACAAATACAGTATTAGCAACATTGCTACAGACATAAAACCTGCAAAACATGAGACAATATCTAATTGGCTAAATTTGAAGCACATTTTAGCCAATATGGAATCAATGGTCTTAAGGTGGTGTAATACAAAATGAAACTCTACACTGTGGAGTTTGCACAAAATAGCTGTTACAAAAAAATGTTCTAAGTGAGAAAACAAGACCATGCCACTTTTTGAGTAATAAGTCAAGGAAGTCTATGACTTTCACGTTTCCAAAGTTACTACATTAACAGTTAATCTTACAGACAATTTAGCAATATCTTTCAATTTCTGTAGCAGGATTATTTTAAAAACCGAACAGGAACTGATGCAATAAATATCTTAATGACATGATAAATTAGTTCTAATTGTATTTCTTTTAAATACAATAAATCATTTCAGTGATGAACTGTGTCCTGAATTAAAAATTCAAGAAATAAACAGGAATTAAATAAGTGTAAAATAAGAGATTGCGATAGGAAAAATAATGTAAATATGTACCTTATTTAGGACCTTCAGACATCCGTTTTTTATTCCAATAGTACTTTCATCTGTAATTTTTCTAACATCCACCCAAATATTATTTGTACATCCAAGTGTTATAAAGAAGGCGATGGTAATTCCATATAAAACGTGTAGAGAATCATATAAACCACAGATTTCCGTCTACTATATGTTTTCCACAAAATTATTAAAGAATTGGGCATTGTAAAGATTTCATTTGGAACTAGGATACATCTTCACCTGTCACATTGTACTGAAAAAGAAAAAAAATATATATATATATACACTAATGACTAAAATCTGAAAGTGTGGGAAGTTAATCACTGTACGGTAGATTGTAACTGTAACAAGCAAAAAAGAAATAAATTATGAAATAATGTTCCCTCCTAAAAAAACAATAAATAGATGTTAGTTATACAAATAGTTTTATTTAAACAAAAACATTAAGTAATCTTACTTTCAATATTTCTTAAAAGAATCCAATGTATTTAATTTAAAAAAATGGCGTACTAGATATTGCTACAAAGGAATATTTTTTAAAAATGGGATGATCCAAGGCTTAGAACTTTGCCTTTACTGCACCCTTTCACTTTGAAACAGACCATGTATTATATACATATATCTATACATGTACGGAATGATTTTGTACATTAAACATTATATTATTTGTGACCATATATACATTTGCCTTGATTATTTTAAAAAAATGTTTTTAAAAAGTGATTCTCCCTTTTTTCTGTCAGTTTTCCACTTAAGAGATGTTTAAGGGATGTCATATTGCAACATCTGGATATCCATGTGGTATATCTAACCACAGATTTTATGCCTAGATAAGTATTTAGTCTTCCATGTCCATTGCCTGTTTTTAAACTTGAAACACCATTTTAACTATTTATTCAATCCCATTTTGGGCAGAGCGAATCTGCCCTAAACATTTTGACATGTTTGTGTCAATCATTAAGAACAATAGAGGTCATTAAAAGTTCTTTTACAAACTGAAGTCCCCAGCATTTTATAGGCATACTGTATGATATCCACTGTGAGAAACATAGGGAGCCACAATCGTCATATAATGCATCTCCATCAAATAAATAAATAAATCTCCTACAGTTTCAGAAAAGTTAGATTTAAATTCCGCTAATTTAAAACTTTTTTAAAGTAACGTCTACACAATGTGTAAATTACATTTTGCTTCTCAAGATTCACTAAAAAACCTTCTAACTTTTATTGTCAGAAAAAGTATCTGAGAATAGAAACAAAGCCACCCGATAAAAGTTTTTCCAAGTTTCAAAGTCGGCTCCCATAAAAAGCTTAAAAGTCCGAATCCACACTTTTTTTAATAGTAAATAAGATACTCATTCAGATACAGATACTGCCAAGAAATGAAATCTAAAAATACATTTGCCTTTTTTTGATTTTACATAAATATACATATATATATCTATATACATATCTAGATTTGCATATCAACATTGAAAATGTACAAATGTATTAGACTATAATTACAGCTTAAAAGTATTTCCTCTTTGTCAGAGTTATAGAAAAGTATTTTTAGAAAATCTAACTATCCCTCAAACTGCTCAAAGTTAATAAATTCTAACATTCAATGATGTTCCAAAGTGCTTAGACACTGTTGGAGGACCCCTAGCATAAAAAACAGCCAAACTTAGCCACAATTCCCTCTTCCCTCCACCTGATCATCTCCTGCCCATATCCCATAGAATTTAGAAATATTACTCACCTCCAAAAAGCAAAGTTCAAAAGCTATTTGTGACTCCAGGTAACAATGAGACTGAACTTTTTAGAGCTTGCAAGGGGCTTGTGAGGTACACAAGCATTGCCTGGCATGTCAAAGAAGGACTGAGTGCAAGATATGGATGCAGATAAAGAGTTCTTCAGACTTTTCCTTTTGTTCAAGTTCCCCGAGCAAACAAAGGGCTGGAGAGCTGCAGCAGGTTTCTCCCTCTCTCCCCCTCCCTCCCTCCCCTCCTCCCTTGTCTGCTCCAAGCACAAAGTGCTTCTCACTGCCACCCATTGCACTATTTGTTTCACTTCATCAGAAAACTTTTGCCCTAAAATATATATCTCCACCAACCATGCACTCATGGTGTTAAACCTATGTTTTTGCTATAATAACTTTTAACTTACACAAACATCAATAAAGTGTAGTTTCTTACCTATTTTAGGAGGAGATTCCTAACCTGTTTAACTATGCACACAAAATTATAATAACTTTTATCCATACAATACCAAGAGAAAAACATACACTAATTCCAAAGATTTGGTAACCTAAGGAAAATTATAAGTGATTAAACTAAGTCAGGCAAGATTCCCTTCTGATGACCCATTTCACTGCCAGTCATTAACGTCTCCACCCATCTCATTATAGTTCTTGGGTATAAATTAACCACATTTTATGTTACACCGTCCTACCTGTTGCCCTGGCAGCAGAAAGAAAAGCACCAACATCGACTGATAAATAGGTCTCTCCAAGTGCTCCCGAAGTTTCACTTGTCCCAAATAACAGGCTTTTAGTACCAAAATGAATTTAATAGCACCTCCCACTAAACAAAAGTCGTAGATTGTGTAAAAGGATGTGTATCCAAAGAAATGATGCAATTCGCTTGTGCTTTCTCTTTACTTTGCATATTTTTTAACAGACTTTATGCACATGAAGGTGAATGAACAGTGAATGTTATGAAAAGTACCTTGCAGAGACAAAAGGCAAAGTTTCTTTAACAGAATAAAATTCACAGGCAGCTTCTCAGGCTCGTTCTGCTTACAAACTGCACGTTCCTACAGTGAAAAGGAAAGAGGAGGGAGTTCAAAACAAACACACAGCCTTTAAAGGCACAGCTCTTACACTACAGCTGTCTGGTCATTTTTTGTTTAGTTCATTCCAAAATCAGCATGGACTTAAGTCCTATGTTACAGCCAATGAAAGTGGATGATGGACTTTTTTTTAAGGTTGTCTAGGCAAGTGTTCTTCAATGTAAGCAGGAAAGGCACAAGTAAAAAGTTTGGAAATACTTTTTATTTGAGTCAGCATATTCAGCATCCTAGGCACATGTGTGTGTATATACAGTGTGTATATATATATATATATATATATATATATATACCAGAACAGGAATAAATTCATGCACTCAACGCGAATAATGAATAATTTATTGTGTGTAACACACTGCATCCGTGTTTAGTATCTACACGTTTCGCATACTACAAGCGGACGTGGTGTGTTATACCTAATAAATTATTGATTATTCCGGTGGAGTGCTCCGTGGATTTCTTCCTGTTCTGGTGTATTCAGTGGCAGAAGTACTAGGGTCCAATAATCCTGTATTGGGGGTGCGAAGGAATACCCCCTATAGCTATATATATATATATATATATATATTACCTAATAAAAGCAAAATTATAAAGCATAATTATTTTATAAATAATGCAAACTGCCAAATTAAACATGAAAAAGAAACACAAAGGTATAGGTGTTATAACACTCACCTGAGAGAAATCAGACACCGGTAGCTTTTTTGGAGAATGGATTTAGCAGGTCTGGAATACCTTACTGTACTGAACTCATAGAGAGATATTGTTCATTTCTAACACTGTCACAATATTTCTGTAGCAACTAAGAAATTCAAAATTGTTCTTCCGCGGTTACTAAAACTGTATTGTGCCTGTATCCAGCAATGAAGGAGTTTATTGTTGCCCGATGGTCCTCTCCCTCCCTTTCTCTTGGGCTCTTCCTAGCAGAACAAAGAAACTCTGCTCACAGCTTGGTTTGCAAGTTTAAACCATTATGACGTATTAAAGTGATGCTCCTTCACAACTTTCTAAAAACATACTTTCTAAGAAACACTTTCTAGAAAAAGAGGAGGATAAGAAGTAAAAGATGAAATAACACGCAAAATACAACAAAAGCACCCTACTTTCTAATACTCCTCCTCCTTGCCTCTCTGGTTATCCAGCACCCTATTCAAAGCAGCACCCTGGTCAGTTCTGGAAACAGAAACGTTAAAGAGTTTTCCAAGAAGCACTGGATAAAGTAATAGTGAGGGGATAATAAGCAGCTTAAACATGAACTGACACTTTATTATGAACTTTTTTTACAGAAAGAAATAGACACTCAGGGAGACAGCATGAAAGCAACAGTAACAGAAGCAACAGATGTGCATAATGCATTTTAACATCAAATACAATACAAGGGCAAAAGGTAAATAACTACATTTAGCAAGATATTGCTAGTTCTTAGAAAAATGTAAAGAAAATACAGGTTTAAAAAATTAAATGCAAAGTAATAATATGGTCTCTACAGAAAACTCAGGTTTATTCTCTGATAAATTATGTATTCATAAAATTGCAAAGAATGGAATCATCAAACATTAAAACTTAATTGAGCAATTAAGAGTGCTGCTCCGCCCTTTTTTTCCCAAATGGACTTTTCTGCTACTAGGCAAATCTTTATCAACATAGACCTGAATGGGGTCGAAACCTTTAGTCCTACATATTGCTTTTTTGGGGTTAAGGGTAATTTCCAAACGTCTTGTTTGATCAATTTTTGAAAATATCAAGGTTTATTAAGACCGGTACACAACATGTTTCATGTACAAGTACCCTTTTCAAGTGTAAGATGGCCAAACTTTATAAAGTTCGGTCCGTTTTCGAACTTTAGAAATTCAGTGAAAGTTCTAAAGTTCGAAAATGGACCCAATCAAGTCAATAAGAGAGTGATAGTTCGAAAAGTCTGAGTGATTTACAGACAAACTTACAATGGTAAATTACTGTAAATGGCTGTGGCACCTGGGAAATGGTCTGGGGAACATGTCACTATCACCAAAACTTGTTAAAACACTTGTTAAACAAGGGCGGGCAATTGTCGGGTTTTGCGCAAGCTACATTCGAGGGGTTACAGCCAATTCGAGGGTTACCGAACGATACTTTCGAGGGTTACTTAAAATAGAACCATAAATTCGAGGATTATCGAAATCAAACAATACTTTCGAGGATTATCAAAAATGAACGATACTTTAGAGGGTTAGCGAACAATACTTTCGAGGGTTAGGGAAAACAATCCATACATTCGAGGGTTACCGGAAACTAACAATACTTTCGAGGGTTAGCGAACGATACATTCAAGGGTTAGCAAAAACGATCCGTACATTCGAGGGTTACCGAAAAGGAACGATACTTTCGAGGGCTAGCAAAAAATACATTCTAGGGTTAGCGAACGGCCCATAAATTCAATAATTACAGCCGCGAGTCTTGAAAAACAAACTAGTTCGGATATATCTGTTGTATTCAATTAGATCAACTGGACTTGAAATGTAGTTCTTGAAGACGTTTCGCTAGTCATCCGACTGGCTTTCTCAATTCAGAATGACTTGTACAAGAATCTGTGGCAATTATGTACCCTGGAAAATCCCAATTAGCATATCACAGCCAGGTGTTAAGGGTGTGATTGGATAGTGGCTAAGAGGTGTTATAGGAACGCCCAGAGTAAGGTGTTAAAACAGCATTGTACATGGCAGACAGTTGGTGTCGAACCCCCCCACCTCTATTTAGGCTTGGTTTCTTTATTTTCACATAAATGGCCACCTTAACACCACTCTTGAACCAGTCACGTTCCTTCGCCAATATGTTAACATTACAAACATGGATGTGCTATGGGATCTCCAGTTTCACCCATTGTGGCCAACCTTTACATGGAGGAGGTAGAAACACAGGCGCTTAATACCTTTAAGGGCATAGCACCCAGCCACTGGTTCAGATATGTGGATGACACCTGGGTTAAAATCCACCAGAAGGAAGTACAAGCTTTCACAGAACACATCAATGCGGTAGACCAATACATTAAATTCACAAGGGAAGAGGTACAAAACAACAAACTTGCTTTCTTGGACTGCTTGGTAGAAGTTAAGGAAAATGGTAAACTGGAAGTAGAGGTTTACAGAAAACCAACACACACAGATCAGTATTTGATGTTTGACTCCCACCACCCTTTAGATCACAAGCTGGGTGTCATCAGAACCCTGCAACACAGAGCCGAGAACATCCCCACTAGCACAGAGGCGAAGGCTAAAGAAATGAAACATCTCAGAGGAGCCCTTAAAACTTGTGGATATCCAGACTGGGCCTTTGTCAAAAGAAGTAGAAGGAAAGAAAAGAACACAAATACCAACAGTGAAGGGGAAAAGCAAGACAGGAGGAAGAACATGGTCATCCCATATGTAGCAGGGGTCTCCGAGAAATTAAGAAGAATTTTCAAAAAACATCGTATCCCTGTCTGCTTTAAACCGAACAACACACTGAGGCAGCAATTGGTACATCCGAAAGACCCAATACCAAAACACAAGAAAAGCGACATCATATATGCAGTGCAGTGCAGTGAAGAATGCTCTGATTTGTATGTGGGGGAGACCAAACAGAAACTGCATCAACATATGGCCCAGCACAGAAGAGCCAATTCCTCGGGTCAGGAGTCAGCCGTGTACCTGCATCTTAAGGATAAAGGACATACCTTTGAAGATTGTAATGTTAACATATTGGCGAAGGAACGTGACTGGTTCAAGAGAGGTGTTAAGGAGGCCATTTATGTGAAAATAAAGAAACCAAGCCTAAATAGAGGTGGGGGGGTTCGACACCAACTGTCTGCCATGTACAATGCTGTTTTAACACCTTACTCTGGGTGTTCCTATAACACCTCTTAGCCACTATCCAATCACACCCTTAACACCTGGCTGTGATATGCTAATTGGGATTTTCCAGGGTACATAATTGCCACAGATTCTGTAAATTACTTTGGGACCTTGGAAATGGACTGGGGAGCAGACCAATCTGATTGTAACCAACTCTGATTGAAAAAGAATCTTATTGGTTAGTATACCAAGATTCTTTCTAAAAATAATGTTAATGTATCAAATAAGAATTGCTTACAAATAAAAGTGAAGTTTTAAAACCCTCCATGTTTATTGAAAATATGAATAAAATATCTTCCAATTATATTAAAGAGCGTTACAAGAAATCTGATTTGAGAAATAATGTACTGGCCTTTTTTTCAAAAATGAATCAATAATACTGTTTAATTATGGTATTTAACTTTTTCATTGAATAAAAACAACTTTTTGGATCAATAGCTTTAAAGTAGTGCTTTGGTACTTAATATTAATTGACTAATTAAATTTAGGGGTTGTAAGATTCAAGGTAATATCAGCTAAAATGTTCCTAGTAATTTATATATATTAACAGGTCATAGCATAGAAAAAGGAAAATATTTTCTAGACATACCAGTATTTAATTAAAAGTTGTATGTCGAAACTTGTCTGGACACAGCCTACAGTATATCAACACAATAGTATCCCATTGGCCAAACCAACTGCCAATGAAACATATTTTTTGTGGCCATATTTCATATTATGTGATCAAATAAAAGCCTTTCAATTGCATTATAATTGACCTAAAATTGACCTAGTTTATAAAAAAAAGTTTCAGTGGTATAGTGGTTCAACAATAGTGAATAATCTCATTAAAATTAAACATTTACAGGGAGATGTAATATCATAAAATTTTGGACAGATGACTTTAAAAACCCATGCTACCCTATGTAATGTCGGGTGCACATGGATTTTTCTATGGGTGTTTTTAGAAATAGTGCAGTGCACCCAATTTAATACACTTTCAGGGAGATTTAATATCGCTACTATACGTGTAAAACCAACACCACCTATGGTAATATCAAGTTAACGTGGGACTTGCACTTATTTTATGGTACTGTGCCATTTCCAAAGATTTTTGCAAATAGTGCAGCTCTTCTGATACAATTTCCCTTAAGTCAAGTTTTGCGATTCCTCATAGTGCAAAACTTACTTCGGCATTTTTAGGGAACTTTAAAGAAGTGCAAACAGAAGTGTGAAGAAGTGCCAAGATCCTATGATGAAATACTGGACATAATTGCACATTGCAGGTTCACGGCAAGGTAAGATGCTGGGTCACTTCTAGGATTTTTGCCACCTGAGTCAATCTTTTTAAGAAGGCGTTTCCAACATCTATTAGGTGTCGTGCGTAGTCTCTGATGTCATGGGGACTCTCTTACCGCTCTGCAGGGGAACAGGCTCCCAGCACTACAGAGGTATATTACCAGTGATCCCCACATCAGTTTAGGATAAAACTGATGGGGGGGTCGAGGGGACACTTGAATGGTGCCCCCCCCAGTGCTCCCAACACACACAATATGTATGTATTTTTTTAAGGGGCAGGTTTTTTTTCCTCTGCTGCCTTTCCTTTTACCCCAGAGGTGCCGCCTGAGACAAATGCCTCACTCTGCCACATTAGAGAAGTGGCCCTGGTAAGATGCCCAGGTTTGCAATATTAAAAATTCCTGTTTAAATTACATTTTGTGCAACTTAGTAGTGGGAAATTTAAGGGAATATCCATCCCCAAAATGAAAATTTGCTTTATTACCCCCCAAAACCTACACCTTGCATGGCTTACAGTTACATGTGATTCTTTTAAATATACTTACTGTACTAGCCCTCGGCTCTCAGCTGCTGCTGTTCCAAACTTTCTCCATACACAGAAGCAGCAGAAGGGGCCAGACCAGCACCAATGTCAGTGATTGGCTGAGACATCACATCTAAAGTATATTTGGAAGCCTTGCATGGAACCAACGCATTCAAGGTCTAGGTTTTTGGAATGATAATTTTTATTTTGTGGTTGGACATTCCCTTTCAAAGTATTTTAAATCATTCCAGAAAAGATGCACTCCTTACCTGACTGAGATTACAGTAACTTCCACACAGTGCATTTTGCTTCACTAGATCTTGGACAAATAAAAAGAGCCTCTTAGCGTTTTTACATTTCCCTGGTAATGTTTTAGTGACTCACTGATGCTAGGAATTGTATTTACTTCTGGGGCCAAAACAACTAAGAAGTGAGTAGGCATTAGAATGAAATTTCAATATGCAAGTGCTATTAAATTACAATACTGTTCAGCACTAGATAAATCCTCTGTACTATTTTTGGAAATATCCATTACAGAACTTGAGGGTCGGAGTGTTAAATTTGCGGTAACAGAAATTGTAACAGGAATTGCCATTTTAAAATTGCAGAAGCACATAAAAAATTAGAACAAAACTCCACTGGACATGGATTTCATATTGTTGCAAAAGTAAATATTTTCTCCCATGCATTCTATGCATAAAAAAAAACTTTCACGAGTCAGCTATTTGCACATGCGCACACTGACAATCTAATTAATGGGGTTTACAGGGACGTTTTCCATCCTGGCCCACTTATTTTGTGATTGAATGCTGATTGCATTATAATTGGGCCAGGCAGTTGTGTGAACACCAAAGGAAATGTTGTGAGGTAAGTCTCCTAATGTATGGCCAGCATGAAACACGACATACTAATGTGTAGCTGGTGGAAATGTTTAAATGCTAATTACTTTACAGCTGGAAGAGAGACATACATAATGACTGTGTGATTTGTGGTAGATGAGCAGTGTTGGGAATTCCAGAGCAAAACAAATCAATATACTGGTGCACACCGGTAAAATAGTTCTCCCTGGATTAAAAGAAGCAAAGGCCATGAGCCTAAACAATAGGGCATCAACAAATAAGGCACAAACACCAAAGCTTAAAACTGCTTATACTGTATAGGACACATTATCTCCTTTAGGGTGCAGACAATAAAAGTTTTGTTAGTTATTGCTAGTGTTGCGTTCACTACTCAATCACTCTAATGTATCACCTTACCAATAGATGAACTTCAAGGAAATATATGCTAAGTATTTGTCTATTGTTCACAATGATTTATCTTATTGAAAATAGCAATATGATGATGTAGATGGGTCCTAACATTACATTTTATAAAATTTTTAAACATAAACAATAAGGTTTGCCTTTTAGTTCAATTGTGTGTTGACAGAAAATATGCAGGGAGATTCAATAAAAGTTCTTATCGTTTAAAATTGTGCTGATTTTGCCCCAACCAACATTTGAAAGCTAACATCTGATTGGTTGAGGCAAAATTAGCACCATTTTAAATGATAAGAACTTTTATTGAATAACCCTGTAAGCATAAAATAACAGGAAGTAGACAATTCCAAACATTTATTAATTAAAAACTAATAGAGAAGGCTAAAGTAACTTACCATAGACTAATGCTTCAAGTCACGAATGAGATATAAAACCTATAGAATTTCTGACTAGAGATAGACAAAACTGCTAAAATCCATTCTGCCTGCAGATTCTCAAAAAATTCGAAAATTCTTGGAATTACCCATTCAATGGGAGAAAAATCTGCACAGATCTGCCTAAATATAAGGTAAATAGCAATGGTAACTTACTGTACATGGCTCTGGGACCTGGGAAATGGTCTGGGGAACACATACTTATATCCAGAACTTTAAAGGGCATGTCCATCCCCTTTTTTTTACTTTTCATATATTGTAGGGCTTCCTCCCCAAGCCCCAACCGCATTATTATGTCCAGAAACTCTCCCGATCTTTACTTACCTTCCCTATTTCCTCCAGTGTTCTGTCCCTGCGGAGAGGCAGCCAATCATGGACACGGCTGTCGGCAGTGGAGTGCTGGGGGAGAGAGGGAAGGTAAGTAATGATCGGGAGAGTTTCTGGACATAATAATAATGCGGTTGGGGCTTGGAGAGGAAGCCCTACAATTCCCTAAAGGGGTTTTACACTAGGGGGAGGGAGAGGAAAACGGGAAGGAGAGGGGGGGGGAGAGGGAGGGGGGGGAGGGCTGCTCTGAGCAAGCCAAAAACCTCTGAGAGGAAGCCTCAGAGGCGGAAACAATTTCCCTCCCTGCAGTGGAGGGACATTACAGGAGAACCATTTGGAGCTGGGATGTAAGGTAAGGATTACACTACAGAGTGGGGCCAGTAGTGGGTTAAATTATAGTTTTGGGGGTGGACATGCCCTTTAAAAAAAATAACTTTCCTCATGATCGCATTTTTTTCCGAGCTTCCGCATTCTATTTTTGAGCTGCGTTTAAGAATATTCGAAAATTTTGAAAAAGAAAATAATACAGTAACTTACTGTAAATTACTTTGGGACCTTGGAAATGGACTGGGGATCAGACCATTCTGATTGTAACCAACTCTGATTGAAAAAGAATCTTATTGGTTAGTATACCAAGATTCTTTCTAAAAATAATGTTAATGTATCAAATAAGAATTGCTTACAAATAAAAGTGAAGTTTTAAAACCCTCCAGCTTAAAGCTCATTGTTTGCAGTTTATATGTTTTCAATAACTGCGGCACCATTCTGAAAGGCCGCTGATGTGGAGCTCCACAAATGGATGGGGTAGGTGTACGCTCTGTTTTCTATTTCTATTTTCTGTATAGATTATCGAGCAGAATTTTGGAAAATCTGTGGATTCGCAGGTCTTGGAGATCCGCCGTGGAACTGGATTCAGATCCGCAATCCGGTCGATCTTCAGTTAGTATGCCAATCAGATTATTTCTGAAAGAATCTGATTGTATCTAATCAAAATTGATTACAAATAGAGTAGAATTTGATTGTAAACAATTCTGATGGGAAAAGAATGTGATTAGTTAGTATACCCTCATAGACATTATCAAATAGTTTCTTTTTTTAAATCATAATATGATTGAACAGAATGTTGTATTGTCATGCATATGTTATACTAATAGAGAACAAACTAAAGTAAAAACTTCTGAAAAATGTATACAGTCCACTGTTATGATTGTCCTTCAGGTAACCATCTAAATGCACTTTTCTTAATAATATTCATCATTAATAACTCCAAATCTTTTAAGGAAAATGAAGCCTATCTGTGAGCTATGTTTGCTGTTAGTTTGTATCTGCAGATTAATAGCATATACATTTCTTTTTAGAGGCAACTAATGTAAAATGATAAATAGGATATATCTGTTGTATTCAATTAGATCAACTGGACTTGAAGTTTAGTTCTTGAAGACGTTTCGCTAGTCATCCGACTGGCTTTCTCAATTCAGAATGACTTGTACAAGAAGTTGAAGACACCTTACTCTGGGCGTTCCTATAACACCTCTTAGTCACAACCAATCACGCCCTTAACACTTTGCTGTGATATGCTAATTGGGATTTTCCAGGGTACATAATTGCCACAGATTCTTGTACATGTCATTCTGAATTGAGAAAGCCAGTCGGATGACTAGCGAAACGTCTTCAAGAACTACATTTCAAGTCCAGTTGATCTAATTGAATACAACAGATATATCCTATTTATCATTTTACATTAGTTGCCTCTAAAAAGAAATGTATATGCTATTAATCTGCAGATACAAACTAACAGCAAACATAGCTCACAGATAGGCTTCATTTTCCTTAAAAGATTTGGAGTTATTAATGATGAATATTATTAAGAAAAGTGCATTTAGATGGTTACCTGAAGGACAATGGTTACCAGAAAAGCCCACTAGAAAATGATGTCAAGTTCAAAATGGCCACCTCACATTTACCAAGAAGTCAGCCATGTTTTATTTAGTCAATCTTCTTAGAATTTCTCAATTGGAATACAGTTTTCTTTTGCACTGCACATTCACCTTTCTAATGCGCGTTCGCCTTTCTAATGTGCGTTCGCCTTTCTAATGTGCGTTCGCCTTTCTAATGCGCGTTCGCTTTTCCAAGGCATATTCCATTATAATGTGCGTTCGCCTTTCTCGCCTTTCTAATGCGCTTTCGCCTTTCTAATGCGCGTTCGCTTTTCCAAGGCATATTACATTCTAATGCGCGATTGCCTTTCTAATGTCGCTTTTCCAAGGCATATTACATTCTAATGCACGTTCGCCTTTCTAATGTCGCTTTTCCAAGGCATATTACACTCTAATGCGCGATCGCCCTTCTAATGCGCATTCGCTTTTTCAAGGCATATTACCCATTAGAATGCCTTTTCGCTCAAACAATGACTTTTCACCACCTTCAGGGTCGCGCTAATCTTTCGCTCTTTTTAACGCAAAAACCACCTTTCGCACTTTTATAAATCGCGTTATGCCTTTTTGCTCCTTTTTCGCTAAAGTTACCATTGCGAAGTTAGGCGAAAAGGGTCTAGCGATAGCTCGCGGAAACGGTTTCGCCATTCGTTAACGCTACCTTTATAAATAGCGTTAACTGTCTTTTTGGCGAAAACCCATGCGAAAAGCGAATGCGAAAACATTTCGCTACTTTTCGCTCTTTTATAAATATGCCCCTTAGACTTCCACCAAAAAAGGTAGATTATGGGAGCTGACCAAAAATGTTAATGTCATAAATCATCCAGCAGCCAAAGCAAAGGTAAGGTGAGAAATAGCTTGTTGCATATTTGTGAATGTGTTCTGTCTATTGGGACTATGTTATATGTAAAAAAATGAAAATAAATGACTAAACTTGAATCTAAAGGTAAAATTAAAGGGAGGGGGAGGGTGTTTTGGGAGAACCAATCCTTTAAGATAAAATTAAACTACAATCATATTGTTTCTTAGTATATTTCCTACATGTATTTAACAAAGCTGAAAAAAAAAGAAATGATGTTCTTAAATCTTACACCAAATATAAACAAGGCATAGATGTACACAGCCACATGCAATGATCAAATTTAGTTACAGTCTTTAAAGTCCTGAGATGCAAATCTAGCAAACTTCCCGGTCCAAAGGAGAATACAGCAAATATTTTTGGCAGCCTATAATGCCATTTCTTTTTTGATGTAGGATATTGGTTTACATTTTAAAGTGTCACATCATTTCCACCAGTGTCAGGAAACATACTTTTAATAAAATGAACCTGTGTCAGGTCCCAAAAATCACCTCTTTGTTTTAGTGGAAGTCTAAGTTTATGTAGTACACTTTACTTGCTCTCTGCACAGCAGATCAAAATAATGAAACTTCAGCCTTACCCCCTAGAATCTGACAGATAATCACATACAGCAGCTCAGAGATACTGTCTCTCTGACACAAAACAGGGATTGAAAACAAAATTCAACACTCCTTTCCCTGACAATTATATATTAATTTGCATTCATACAAAAAAGAAAAGTCATATTTAAGTTTATTTCTTAGCTAGCACGGATATAAGAATATTCCATTTTCAGTAAAATAAATAAAAGAAAGTCTGGGGATTTGAACCTGCAACCTCATGTACTCTGTCATTCTAAAAGCAGAGCATCCACTTTCCCACCAGTGCTAATGCATAAAAAAAATTGTACTTATAAACAAACGGTGAGGTGTGACGCTGACCCAGATAGTGGTTCAAAATTCACATCAAAGGAGCATTCCACTCATCTCCAAAAGCACAGTTTGTAGATTGTAGATGTGATGAACCCAAGCTGCACATGCTGAGCTGTGAAAAGCGTAATAATTATTTAACCAACTGCACAAACACACTACATGTTTCGAGCGACAGGCACCCTTTATCAAGTGTTAAAAACGTATTAATACAGTGCCAAAATATAGTGTCCAGACAGGAAGTGAAGTCAAACAGACCCTCCCATTTTTTCAAAAATTAAAAGTCAAGAAGTCCATATGTCCAAAAAATTAAAAATTTCCATATAAAAGAATCATAAAATTTCATGGGTGAAATTCACTGTTAGTGTCAAACTCCTTTTTCTGTTCCCGATTCCAAAGTGCTCATTCCATTAAAAGTCATTTCATAATTGTTATAAACATCATAAAATACTTCAAAAGACAAAAATACTCTGTGTTAAAGACAGTGAATCATGTGGTGGGGGTGGGGTGATAGGTGCTCACAAGGCTCTTCATAGAGTACATGGACAGAGACATGTACTGGCAACAAAATGGAAGCATTTTTTGTTACAGAATCCAATTCTTACATGTGCATATATGCAATTTAATGTAATGCGTTTAGTCCCTGGGTATACCTTCAGCACCTATCCCCCAATCTATAACCACTGTCTTCCCTATGACAAGCCACCTGATCGTCTGGAGACAGGAAATGTCTTGCAGGGCACGGTTACCTCTAGGTCCTAAGGGAGAAAGGCATAGCTGCTTAGGCCAGGTATACCTAAGAAATACAGACACAACTAAGCAGATACCGAAAGAAAACAAAAATAGCAGATTATAGAAGACTGTAAGAGGCAGAAACTGGAGACTAAGGGAGCTACTAGCAAATAGGGAGAAAATCTAAAGATATAATGGCCAGGGAGGAAGTGGTCAGAGGAAACTATTAAGGGACTGCAAATCAATTGAAAGAGGAGTAGAACAGAAAAGAAAGAGAGGAGGAGTTCCTGTGGCAGTTGAACTTGTTTGCGAAGGAAATAAGACATCATTCTAGATGGGGCGTGCATGACCGAACCAAAGGACCTGAATTATCAGAGGAACAGGTGAGCCACAGTGAATCCTGACACTTAATGGAATAGCAGATTACACTTCATGGGTGCTTAGGGAGGAAAGCTTTAACATCTTCTTTTAGAATATACATGAGAGAACATACCAAAGTTTCTGATAAAGTAGAGGAACTGGTCACACAGCTCCGTCTACAGCGCCATATCCCTTTTCTTATCGGCCTTGCAGAAGGTAAAGCTGCTATTTGTTTGCCAGTTCATTCTTATTGACTGGCAACAGGGAAAGAATGGAGCTGCCAACAGAGTTTTAGGCATCAAATCCTCAGCTTAAATTAAGGGAACTAGGGTGTTCAGTGGATAAAGTTTGTGTATTCATTTGAGCAAATTTTATTCCATAGGTCTTTCTATGGAAGATTGAATCTTCACCACTATCTGACATGCTGTGAGCTGACTAGCTCTATTTTCCTCTTGAAGAAGGACTTTCTAAGCTCGTACATACAATTGATATAGTAGTATCTGAATAATTGCTATTTTGCTTTTCTAAAATAAACTAAAAATATCTTATTTTGATATGATTTTATTGTGTCTTGTCAGTTTGGCATATTCCAGATGAGTAGGCAAGAGATTCAGAGACAAGAAATGTTCTAAAGTTTATAATTAAAGGAGAACTAAACTTATTTTTTTTTATTCCTAATGTGAAAGCTTTTCTCCCCAGAATACCTATACATTGAAAGATTATTCTCTTGTTGTTTGCATTTAGTAGATATAAGTAATAGATTCTGTAACAAAGGAGGTTTCCATGTTGTTGCCAGTACAACTCACATCCCATGTTGGCTTCAAAGAGCCACGCCCCTTGACCCCAGGATTCACTATCTCTATGCACAAAGTTTCTATCTTCTCTTTCTAGCAAAAGATAAAGGGAGAGATGAGACACAGCTTGTTGTGTGTTTCTGAATGTTCTCTGTCTATTGGGACAATGTTGTCTGGGGACTTTAGTTCTTTAAAATACAGGGGGGAATTTGCCCTGAAAAAGTAAGAAATGTGGGAAATGTCACTATATTGTAAAAAGGAGAGTTTTAATATAATCACAAAAAATGTGTTTTAATCAAATAATAAATTGTAATGATCCTTTCTGTGGGTTACTATGTCCTTGTGGACTGTATATATCGGAAGACTAAGTAGAAAAGTTAAACACAGGATTTATGAACACTAACGAGCAATACAACAAATAAAGGGGACATACAAAATACCACTGCACTTACAGAAATATCACAATGGAAATACAAAAAAAGAACACAGATAATAATATTGGAACTGGGTTCGATTTACAAGAGTTCAATTTACAAGAGAGGACAAAGGAACTAAATATCAGAGAAACTTTCCTCAAGGGACTAAATAACCAATTAGAAACTATGATAGTTTCATTCTAGTGGAATGATATTTTAACTGTTTTTTATATAAGCGATGGTCACTGACCTATTGTGAATGGGATGTTCAGTGGATATAGTGTAATGGTCCAGCATCCACTTGATTTTTTAAAAAAATGTTTTAAACAATGAGGTTACTTTAAAACAAGGAAATAAATATGCTGAAAATGAGGAAGGCAGTATCCCTTGTTCCGAAGAGTACAGTATCTGCTTCTACAGGCTCTTTCTTATTCTTATACGCAATAGAGGTCCACAACTCCTGATACATTTCTATAGATAGCTGTTCAACACACTGGTAACTATATAATATAGAATATAAGAAGGTGATCAAATGGTATATATGAAAAGTTCACATATCAAGAAAACAAAGAGAAAACTTGTGACACACTATAATAATTAGTAAATCCAAACAATGGGCAAACGCCCCAATAGGTAAGCAAGTTCATGTGTGCAGAACACGTGTAAAAACATATAAGACTCTATATATAAATATTAGAGCTAAATAACTCTAAAATGTCTGTCTATAATACTGCTAAATTAACTGCACTCCATGTAGTACAACTAGCCAAAAAATCTCTATGGGCTCCTAAAAATAACATAAGCAAAATATGGTCTGAGGAAACACCAAAAACAATGCATGGCCAACACAGAAAGCTACACGAGTAAGTTAAGAGTGAGTAAACAGTTTCGGGACAATCCGATCCCCTTATCAAGCCTCAACAAAATGATGTAGTAAAAAAAAATCATTTGCGTGTGGGAATCCGTAATTACGTCTTGGACACGTGGGATATAATGGATATAT
The DNA here is from genome assembly GCA_019447015.1 of Hymenochirus boettgeri. NCBI lineage: Eukaryota > Metazoa > Chordata > Amphibia > Anura > Pipidae > Hymenochirus > Hymenochirus boettgeri. The sequence continues at coordinate 180,055,936 of CM033474.1, read as the reverse complement.
ATAGGGGAAGGGGATGGTTTGTTTCTTTATGCCTATGATTAAGGACCTGTTGTCCGAAACGCGTTAGGCTTCGGTAATAAAGGCTTTCTATTTGCAACCATTCTGGTATGTCTTCTTGAGTCCTGGTGTGCAGACCTCCGGTGTATTTAACGTGAGTCAACAAAATGATGTGAAGCACAATGCATTCAACAACATTAAAGGCCTGTGAAAGTCACATGACCCTATGAAAATATCTTGATTAGAGGAATGCAGGCTGTCCCCATCTGTGTGTGAACCTGCCTTACACCCTAAAGTCGTGGAGTGCTGTTGTTACGTTTGTGTGTGTTTACATATATATAGCACTCAACTACACACATAGTCATAAATGAATTAGGTATAAGAGTTAAACGTACATGCAAGCAATGAAGGGTAATCACCTGCACTAAAGTTAAAATGTATACCTTTAGTTACATTGTTTGTACAAACATGTGTCATCCCCTCCAAGGCAGCATGAGGCCTAACCTAGTAAAAATAGAGAACAATCCCTGTGGGGAGAAAGACTATACCTGCATCTCTCTTTATTTAGCATAACCTCTTCCAGGGAACCTTGTGAGCTTAAAGAGCTTTTAAATCCTTCTTTTTAGTTGGATTGCCCTTAAAGGGGTGGGGGGAATTAATATACACAGGGAGCTTTTGCCCTTTATTACATACAAATTCCTTCCTGACTCTAGGTGACAATTGGAAATATCCCTGAATCAACTATATGCATTAATACTAGTAAAATGCAACATTCTATATTTTTAGAAACTCATCCAGCTTTTTTTCCCAAAACTATCCAATGAACTTGTCATTACCACTTTCAATGGAAGAAAGTTCTATAGTTTTACTGGTCTCGCAGTTAACTTGAAGACTAAACTTCTTCTCGTACAGTACTAAGGGATGTCCACATGACTCTGACATGTTCAATTGGTGAACAATGCACCAGATAGTTTATTGTATGGCCAGGGAAAATTGGATTTTCTTAAAATAACAGTCTTAAATGACAATATATCATGGTCACGTAAGTCACCTAAGTCACTAAGTTAACTTCATATATAAAATAGTCTGTGTTGTTAGATAATACCAAATCTAACAGAGAGCCTTTTCTAGTAGAAACTTCAACCACCTGTAAGAGAAAATGTTAATGCAATTTAGGAACCCATTAAACTTTTTTGTGTAGGCAGTTCCATTATGCCAATTAATGTTAGGGTAATTAAAGGAGAACTATACTGTTTTTTTAACATAATGCAGGATGCAGAGAGTAGTTGTTAATGGGGCTTCATCATTATGGACTAAAGTGCTAAGTGGGGTGCCACAGGGTTCTGTGTTGGGGCCACTTCTATTTAATCTATTTATTAATGATTTGGAAGTGGGTATTGTCAGCAAGGTTTCTGTGTTTGCTGACGACACAAAACTTTGTCGACCATTAAAAACTTCAGAGGATGTGCAATCGTTGCAGGGGGATCTAGATAGATTGTCACATTGGGCTGCTAAGTGGCAGATGAGATTCAATGTTGATAAATGTAAGGTGATGCATTTTGGACTTAAAAATCCTTGTGCTGCTTATACTATAAATTGTTCTGTGTTAAAGGGCATGTCCACCCCCAAAACTATAATCCCCCCAACTACTGGCCCCACCATGTAGTGTAGTTTAATCCTTACCTCACATCCCAGCTCCATAGGGTTCTCCTGTAGTCCCCCCCCCAAAGTCCCAAAAACTGACCACCAGGAGGCTAGCAGGTCCATATAGGACACTGCCTGCTACCTGGCCTCCCGGAGATCATTGCCATGCGTACTGCAGCCCTTCTCCCCCCTCCCTCCCCCTCCCTCTCCCTCCCGTTCTGCTATCCCTCCCCCTAGCATAAATCCCCTTTAGAGTAGTAATCCCCCATGTCCCCCAGCCCCAACCGCATAATTTTTATTTTTATAAAGCTCCCCAAACTTTTACTTACCTCTCCGCTTTCCTACGCTGAAGTGAGCTGCCGGCAGCCGCGTCCGTGATTGGCTGCCGCTCAGCCAATCACAGACGCGGCTGCCGGTCCCGCCCCTCTGCTTGCATTTCCTCGCAAGCAGAGGGCCGGGAGCGCGTCGGAGGAAAGAGGGGAGGTAAGTAGAGTTTGGGGGGGCTTAAAAAAAATAAATAAATAATGCGGTTGGGGCTGGGAGCCCATGGGGAATGGCATACCAAAAATTGAAATTTAGGGTGGACATGCTCTTTAAGTGAATCCCTGTTGGAAAGGGATCTTGGAGTTTTGGTGGATAACAAATTTAAAGGAAGCAAGCAGTATGTTTGTGTATATGCTCTTTTCATTGGGATAATGTTGTCTGGAGACTTTAGTTCCCCTGTTAAAATGTGCCCCAAACTTGCAGCCCTTACCATCTGCATATGAATCTGACTCACCTCCTCCTTGCTAGAGATGGACGAACTTTCAAAACTTTGGTCCATTTTTGAACTTTAGAACTATATGGAAAGTTCGAAAGTTCGAAAATGGACCCATTAAAGTCAATGGGAGTCAAATAGTTCGAAAGGTTCTAATGAAATACAATTAAAATATTAATGGTAACTTAATGTAAATGGCTGTGGGACCTGGGAAATGGTCTGGGGAACATGTTCGAATATCCAGGACATTCGAAAAATCAATTTTACTCTCACTTGACGCTATTTTCGAGCTCGTTCGCGCCTAGGTACCATGTACATTTTACTCGCGGATTCGATGCTCACGTATAGGCTTTAATGGACACTTTACTCGTAGATTTGATGTTCGCGCCTAGATACCATGGACATTTTACTTGCGGATTTGATGCTCGTGTATAGGTTTTAATGGACACTTTACTCGCGGATTCGATGCTCACGTTTGTGCCTAGATACCATGGACATTTTACTTGCAGATTCGATGCTCGCGTATAGGTTTAAATTGACCCTTTTCTCGCGTATTCAATGTTCGCATATAGATATAATAGGAATTTTACTTGCACATTCGAATGGTCGAACATTCGATATTTAGCGAAAGTCCGAAAATATCGAAAATCCGGGTCCGGGATAGTTTGAGAAGTCCGAATTCGTTAGAATTCGAATAGTTTGGCTCGGGTTCGAGTTCTAGTCCATCTCTACTCCTTGCTAGCATTTGGTGGCTTGGAGCAGACAGCAACAATAGCTTTACTCCCCTTCCTGTTTCCCAATTCCACTCATAATGCTTCAGCATCAATATCGACATCTTTTATTTTAAATTTGGCTTCACATTTTGCTTAAAAAATATTTACCCCTCCCCTTTCCTGTTTTCTCTATCATGCCTAAACAAGGATTATCCTTCTAGATTCACAGCCCATTCATAAGAATGATTTAACCATGTTTCTGCTAAACCCATTACATCATACTTTTCAGTCAAAGCCATTATCTACAATTCTCCCATTTTTCCAGGCTTCTTACATTTGTAAACACACATTTTGAAATTGCCCTCCACCCCCAAACCTTGTTAAAAATCTCCCCCAACCCAAAAGCCCTCTTTTCCCCCAAAACAGCGGCAGTGCCATCAGTGAAGTGTAACCCATCTCTACTAAAGGGAATATAACTGACAGAAAGTCTGCCCAGTTCTCTAAAAACCCAAACCTCTCCCTCTTACATTATTGCCCATTATTGCTAATGTGTGTACCCAGCTTAACTCTTCACGTAAACCAAAATTAAAAGTCATAATTAGACACATCAAGGGATATCAAGACTGCCTTCACTATAGCCTAAATACATTTACATGAATCATATCCCTTCATTTGCATAGTGCCTTTTACAGAAAAATGTAGAGATGTACAAAACTGTTCAATTTGCCAGTGGTTTCCTAAAAATCTATGAAAAGCAACATTTTGAAATACCTTCCTTTGTTTTCAAATCTAATACAACTTCTAAGTCTGCAAAATGTACAGTAAGCTGGGAAATGACACGGGAAACATGGAAGCTCAAAAAAAAAAACAGCAGTAATATTTTGCACTACTAAACAAACCACACAGCTAAACTTCAAACATCTCTAGATAAATGGATGGCAGCAAAACAACAAAAGTAACATTGGATCATATAAAACAAACTGCTTTCTAAAGACCACAAACAGCTTTTGGGCTTTCATCTGTTTAAAATGATCATTTTAAGTCAGAAAACTCTACAGTTGAAGGATCGGATGCCTAATGATATTGGGTGTTCTGCAGCCATCGAAATCATTTTTAAATGATTGCACATCTTCCCATGTTCCATAAGCTTTATCAGATGTGCTCCTGTAAACAGCAACACAGCCAGGAGCTTCATTTATATTGCAATTCATGCCACATGCTGTATCTTTTCAATTCAGTATAACCGGCCAAGAAGACAGTAGCACACATGACAGCCATATCTTAAAGCATATTTTTATTGACTGATAATAATAAACAAACAGTGCAAATTAATGAATCAATCTTTCTTAAACTTTGAAAGAGACACTAATGAAAGAGCTACGTCTGATTTAATGTGACAGAAATACAGTATATTGCAACAGAGGTCAGTTACGATATTGCTACTGGCTTGTCACAAGCGTCCTTCATTACACTACTGATAAAATAAAAATGTCAAGGTTGCATTTTAGTATAGCAGCTGTTTTTTTCTGTGTAAACAATTTAAAAGTACAAGTGCAACTTTTAAACAGCTTTGGACCAGAGTTCACAGTAAGTTGTTCTCTGGGGTGTGGTGGTAAATTGATGTGCCATGGTTAATGCGCTCAAATGCAAGGGAAAATGCAAGGGAAAATGCCATTCATTCTTCACTGTGGACCTAGACTTTTGGTGCAACTTCCCTGAACCCTCCTGATAAGCTATTTCACCTTCCTTCCTTGTCCCCCCATGCTCTGACATGTAACCTGTTTTAATATTCAGCCCTCATACTTTGCCTTCTTCTATAGTATCCTGCTCTCTACCCTTCAAACTAATCTTGCCTTGTTTGACCTTTAACTTTTATCTGAACATGGTGGATAAGCTTATTATGAAATTGCTTTTATTTATCTGTAAAGAAGGTCAGGCTATAATGCAACAATAAAATGTTAATATAAAATGTAAGCATTTAAAACTAAATCTGCACTAATGTTTTGTTTTATCCCTAGGTTTCCATTATTTTCTTCTGTAAACTGTAACATCTGTAATCATTATTAGTGTCCACAAAACTACCTTTGACAGGGGCCAAAGGAGTGCTAGTTACTTTTTATATTTTGTATTTCATACTCAATTTATATATCAACAGAGCTTATTTTTAACATGATAACATTAAACATTTCGAACATTATCGGCAAAGAGTAAAATTGATTTTAGCACCCTTTAGGACCAGATCACTTGTTTCTGTGCTTGTAAAAGTGTGTACCCAGCTCTTAAGCTGGCAAGAAGAAAATCCAAAGATTCCAGGTTCTGCGAATTCCAAGTGTTTAGTTCGGAACTGTAAGATTCAATTCGGAACCAGGTTTAAATCAGAAGCGAACTTCATCTCTATGGAAAATATTTGAAAATTCCCAGGACATTAATTTTTAAACGTTAATAGAGAAACACCATAAGGAAGTTTAAGCATAGATTTTAAGCATAAATAGTAAAAGATTACTTCTCATCATCCTAATTTATACTGCATGCCTTCAATCTAGTACGTTTTGCTCAGAAGCAGTGTCCCCCTACCTCTTTAAACTACTCCCACTTCCAGCTGACCTGACTTTTTCCCCACAAATCAGCTGTCAAAACTGCATACAGCATTCCAACTGTCAAAACACAACTACAGCAAAACTGCTTACAGAAGAATAGTTTATGAGAGCAAGGCACCTGATTGACAGATGAAATACAAGATGTTTTAGATTGTATATCTAAAGAAATAAAAATCTAAATATTGGATATCTAAAAAATAAAATTATATAGTGGTGGTTGCGAAGAATTCTACTTTCCAGTAATGGTCAATTTAAAATAACTTTTTTTTCAGTATAGATAGAAAAAAAGATATTCCTGGATAATTTTTGTAGCTTTAGCAATGCTGCAGTCTCTCTTCTTAGTGAGAAACAATTGGTTATTGGAAATCACTAAGCAGGTGCAAACTTTCAGGGAGATTCAATAAAAGTTCTTATCGTTTAAAATGGTGCTAATTTTGCCCCAACCAATCAGATCTTGTGTAACATTTGAAAGCTAACATCTGATTGGTTGGGGCAAAATTAGCACCATTTTAAACGATAAGAACTTTTATTGACTAACCCCCTTTGTCTGTGCTCTTTTCTGTACCAGAAACCAAAATAATTCAGATCATTTTTACAAATTGAGATACAGATCCCTTACTTATTGAAGATTTTGTGCATGGTCATTTATATTTTAGTATTAATTCTAAAACTGTTTATTTAACAGTTTCTGGATAGGTAAAAAAACATGGTTAAATGGCAACAATCTAGTGTGTGTAGAGGCATTTGCCAATATTGTTTAATAATCCATCCTGCTGGGTCGCTAAATGACATAGGGCAGCAGAAATCTTTGTTCTCCCCCCACAAGAGGGGATTGCTTCCTCCTCCCAATAGAACAGGACAGGCTGATTGGCTACTGATATGCTATATATCTGTATGGAGGAGCATATTGGATATCCATACGAGAATTCTGTAACATGTGTACGCACCTTTAGACTAAAGATTTCCTTGAAATAAGAACCAAATTTCTTTCACAGTAGCTATTTATTTATAACCTTATGCATATCCCCCAGACCCTGTTTGAAGGACCTGCCCCAGAGTCCTGGAAATCCCTGTAAATGGGGGGGTCATTTGGGACTTGATGGGGCATTAAGGGGCAGCACTATTTACATCATTTTTAGGCTCTGACCCCCTCCTGGTTTCTGTCTTCAGAAAATTGGAAGCTATGCCTTATGTACAGAGCACTCCTGGGTCTTTACAAATTATTTTGTTCAATTAAAACTGTGCAGAATATTTAGTGATGTTTCTGTCTTTTCAATTTTGGTCTACTATTCATAGAAATAGCAGGAGAAATGTTATCTAATGTATAGGAACTGCTTTTGTCTTGTGATTCATAGATTGTTTAATCCTTATTTGTTTTCCTGTCTTGATTGATACCTTCCAGTTTGAAAGGTCCTCTGCGGAGCATGATTTTTTAGTATGAAGCCAAAAAGAATAATCTAGGCCTGTCTGGCATACTGATCACCACAACATTTAAAGTAAAATTACTGCAAAATCAGGCCAGTTTATGGCCAACATTTTGTGCATTTGGCTGCACTGTTATAGAAATACTTACTTACCTGTACTATTAATTGGAACCCTGGAATTGACTTTGCAGAGAGCCATTTGAGTTACTTGTGAGTAAGGATCCGCACTAACCGGTGCCATACTGCTGCATAAAATTCTTTATTGGTGCCTATGATTAAAACTGTTTAGTCTGAAACGTGTCAGGATTGTACCAATAAAGAATTTTATGCAGCAGTAAGCAGCGGTCTTCTGAGTTCCTTTTGGCACAGGTTAGTGCGAATCCCTACTTCACTTACCTTTGATTGTTCAGCCTTGCGACGGGCTCGGGGCTGCCAACACCTGGGCCACCAGGATGGATCTGGGGCATTCCTGTACCCGGACCACTTAGCTATATAAGTAAGAACCTAGTACTTATTCGTTTCTTACTGTGTAGGGTTGAGCCCTTAATGCCTGTTTAATTAATTTTATGATTAGAAATCTAGAGCTAGTTATTAAAAGGAGAATGAAATCCAAAAATTAAAGAAAAAGGTCTTACTACTACAGCTTCAAAAGCATAAAGCTATTGATCAAGCAATGTATCATCACCTCTACCTTGGTGAAGCACATCCATGTATATATAGACTACCATAGATACATAAGGAAGGTGAACAATTAAGACCCATATTCAGCAGCATCAGCACCGTAACATATATGGTGGAGAAATGCCTAGCCAACATCCTTGGGCCCTTGGTTGGAAGTTCTAAGCATCACATCCAGTAATTCCAGGATTTCACTATGTGTTTCCTATTATGTGACAACACGAATAACAACAGTAAAGGTGGAAGGAACATGGTCATCCCATATGTAGCAGGGGTCTCTGAGGCAGCAACTATTGCATCCAAAAGACCAAATACTAAAACATTAAAAGAGCGACTACATATGTGCAGTGCAGTGAAGAGTGCTCTGATTTGTATGTGGGGAGACCAAACAGCAGCTGCACCAAAGTATGGCCCAGCAAAGAAGAGCAAATTCCTTGGGTCAGGACTCAGCAGTGTACCTGCATCTTAAGGGAAAAAGAAATATGTTTGAATATTGTAATGTTAATATCTTGGCAAAGGAACATGATTGGTTCAAGAGAGGTGTCAAGGAGGCCATTTATGTAACAACAAATAAACAAAGCCTGAAAGAAGGTGGAGGGGGGGGTTGACGCAAATTGTCTGCTATGTAAAATGCTGTTTTGATGCCTTACCCTGAGCAGTTTTGATAACACCGCTTAGCCACAATGCAATCAACACCTTGCATTCAGAATTGAATTGCTTGCTGTTATATACTGATTGGGACTTATTGCCAACAGATTCTTGTACAAGACATTCTGAATTGAGAAAGCCAGTCTGATAACTAATGAAATGATTTCAAGAATTAAGTCTGGTTGATCTACCTTCATAAGCATATTGTGGAGAGAGTTCATCTCATCTTTTATCAGCATTAGTCTTTTCAATCAAGAGCTCTTTTCAAGATATAATTTATTAGCACAAAAAAACCACCATCAAAAAACAGTTCTCTTGGCAAAATGTATGTATGTATGTATGTATGTATGTATAATTTTATTTATAAAGCGCAACTTGGGTATGCAGTGCTGTATATTAAAAAATACAAGGTATACAAACAAGGGGATAAGTGCAAGCCATTATACAGATAAATAAAAATTAAATTAAATACAATCTCATACATCGGTTAAGAAAGCATATATATATAAATCGTGTATAAATTGATATAAGTGTAACAAGCGTTGACACATTAGGAATGAGATCCCTGCCCCAAAGAGCTTACAATCTGGTACAATCGGGGAGGGACAACATACAGATACAAGTGGGGGGATGGGTACAAAGTGCTTAAAAGGGCTAACAATCATTTGTTCTGCTAATGCTCAGAAAGGTAGGATAACAGTCTAAACTCTAGTTTTAACATCACCAGTGGTTTTAACTATCATGATAGACTATCAGAGTTTTTACTTCACACTAATAGATTTTTTTGGGGGGGCCACTTTTACCGCATCACTATTGTATGTTTTACTCACGTGGTCAGGAAACAACGTTTTCTCAGCATATATAACCAAGTACGTTATTGTTTGTCTTTCTCTTGCTTATGATTAAGGGCTGTTTGCGGCCCAAAATGCGTTAAGCCAATAAAGACTGTTTTAACCATAAGAGAGAGTTCCTATGTGGTCCGGTCGTGCATCTCTTCTATATACTTACCTAGGGTCCAGAGAGGGTTTTTTAAGAAGAGGTTTGACACACGCATGTTTAAAGGCAGCAAGAAAAATCTCAGAGGTCAGGGAGGAATTAAAAATGTTAGCAAGATTGGGGAAAAGGGTTTAAGCGCAGTGCCTGAGTAGGAAGGAGGGCATGGGATCAAGGTTACACATTGTAAGCGGCGAGGACAACAGGAGGTCAAAGACTTCAGAATGGGTGACAGGGATGAAAGATTCCAGAACTGCAGGTTGTGGGGCAGGCAAAAGAAGGTGATAGTTGTCCTGGGGTGAGGGGATTAGAGTATGGATATCATCTATTTTATTTCTAAAGTAGGAGTGTTAATGGAATGAATGTCCGTAGAGGAGGGCTGCAAGAGAGTGTTAAATAGTGAAAATAGACGACGTGGGTTATTTTTGTTTTTGTCTATCAGTGTGCTAAAGTAGGAGTGTTTAGCTGATGAAAGAGCAGAATTAAGACACAACAACATGAGCTTGAAATGGTTAAAGTCCGCCTGACGGCGTGACTTTTTCCACAGGCGCTCAGCTGCATGAGTACAGTGGCGTAGGAACTTGGTATTTGAATTGAGCCAAGGACGGGGATTAGCAGGGCGACAAAATGAATAATCTGGTTGTTGGACCAGTTGATACAGGGATGTGCATATGAATGAGGAAACAAATAAATGGTGTGGGACCAGTATTCCATGTACCAGCCATCTCCAAGGTAGTATGTATTTAAAATCCATAATGAACTGTCTCTTTATAACAAGGTTTCTGATGTCCTGTAGGTCCTTAGAGTCAAAAACTCCTGAATTTTAAAGTGTCTAAGTCCACGTGTGGTAACTAAAATAGCTTTCTTAATATACATTAAGAGTTGTGAGTATAATAGATATCTGATATAAAGTGTATATTAAGAAAGTTTTTGTAGTTACCACACATGGCCATAGACACTTCAAAATACAGGATTTGCTCTATACATTTACACATTTATTTGGTTAATAAATATGGGATCCCTCTTTAATATTTGATTGGACTTCCGTATCATATTTTCTGGATATTGTGCATATGAAACCAAGGAAGTCCTAGGATAATAGGGGTAGAAGGACATTCAATAACAAGTAAGGAGATTTCCTTTTTATGCAAGGATCCTACAGTAAGAAGCATCTTCCTGGTAGTTTTAAAAATAAGACTTGAAGCAAGAGGTCTATTGTCAATACAAAGATTTTTAGCAGATACCACTGTATAAAAGGGGATTTTTAAATGATTAACAAAGGAAGAGCCCAAAAAATTACCAGCAGCTCTGGAGTCTAGAAAAAGTTGTAAGTGTTGTAAGTGTTAAAGATTCTGCCCAGACAAGTCAAACACACTTACAGTATCTAAGCACTGGAGTTTCACTGTTTTAAATGACAGTTCTTAACAAAATGGCCTTCACCACAATACATACATAGCACAAATGGTTCTCCTACAAAGTTTTTATTCTGCAGACAGATGAGTTTTCCCTAGTTGTATAGGTTCCTCAAAGAGAACTGACGAGCGAAGATAGGATAGATTCTCCTGTTGCAATCTTTATCTGTTTGATGTCGGGTATCTATTTTCATTATCTGATCTTCAAGGAGCAATGGAAGATCCCTGGGTGCCAAATCATTCTTTAAACTGCCAGTCAGACCCTGCCAATAAGCAGCCATGTAGGCCTCAGTATTCCCAACAGTTTTAGCAGCAAGAGTGCATAACTCAATAGCATACTGACAATCAAGAAACAGGTATAGGGTGTAGACAGGCAGCAGTAATCTAAAGCTGAAGGTTCAGGGAGGCGGCAAGAATCAGAGTCCAAGAGTCCAGTAAACAAAGCCAGCAATCAGAGTCCAGAAATCAAAGTCCAATAACATAGCCAAGGGATCACTGCTATGGTAGAACAGCGTGGGGCTAGGTGAGGGTCGCTCCATGAGGGGGGACATGGGCTGATGTATTTCGTGGATACTTTCGCTTCCTCCAATGGCTTTGATGTCACTCCTTATGACTATGTGTGTATGTTTGTGATTATCACTTATAAATAACTTGTATAATATGATATGGGAGTCATCCTTGTAGCAGAAAAGTGGTATCCCATCTTCATTTTTTGCTTGAACTTTACCCGAAGGCTGATTGGTCCCCCTGCAGAGGACACTGGTATTGGTTGTAGATCCTGTAGGAGCTCCCAACCGTGAGTGCAAGTTTGTAGGTGTTTCTATATTATTATAGTATTGCTCCTTATACATGGAATGAGAGAGAATTAGGCTGTCCACACCTGGCCCAATAGAATGACATAATAGACTGTTCCATTCATCTGCAAAAAAAAACCAACAAAAAAATGGATCGAACCAGTGCAAATTTTTGACACAATCAGGTGGTTTTAAATGGGCCCCGTGATCAGTCATGTCAAAATATTGCCAGTGCCACATAGGACAGACTGAATTTTAACCATCTTTTCTGATGCAAAAATTGTCAATTCAGCTGGCTTTACACAACAGCCATATGTATAGGTTGCAAGGACAATGAACGACCACCATCAGTATCACAACCTATCAGTCTGAACTGAAAATTTCTGGAAAATTGTTATCGATCAGTCTCTGTATGACCAAATCTAATGGTTGTTACATATAAGGAACAATCGTCCCTATTTGAGAATCTGATAAATTCCCAATTAAATTCTGATGGAATATGACATGAAATATGTATAGCCAGCTTTAAGGATTTTAGCCAACAGACCAGATAACCTGGGTTTCTTTGCATTGGAAGAAGGAGCTCCATGGACCATGGCAACTGATTAAACTCTGCATTATTAGTAGAAGTCATATTAGAACATTAACATAATTTAGGAAATTTCATCGGGCAGCAAATCAGGATCATAAGTAGTACTTGCACATTAAAATGAGCCTACTTAATTATTTATTTTAACATCGTAACTACCATGTTGGTTGTGAAACTTTTCCCCCTAAATAATAAAAACCAATAGGTTTCGCATAAATAAAATAATCCAATTTGACATAAAAAGGTCCAGCGCACCTTTGTCTTAGGCTTTGTTCACACTATGCTGCGTTTTCATACGGGAAAATCACACCAAAATGCATGCGCAATGGAAGCGGACAGCATTGTTCACATTTCACCACTGCAATGTAGTACGTTGTCAAAAACACGATGCATGCAGCCGATGTATCTGCCGCTGTGCAATAACGCAGCAGAACATCGCACTAAATCGCAAACACGATGTTCCGCTGCATTAAAAGAAACGCCTAATGGGAACATAGCCTTACTAATTCCTTTAAATTCTTGGGGTTTTTAACGAGATGACATCTTCCATGGGTCATGGCAATCAAAGCTGTTTTGAAAAACACAAGACAAATATCTTGAAAATAACTGAAAACATACACTACATTTTATAATGTCTGACCAGAAATCCTTGACATCATAGTGAAAAAAAAATAACCCACCTTTTGTTTTGGGTCCCCCCCCTTTTTTTTAAATCATAATGCACAGCGTGTGCTTGGACTATACAAAGAAATAGTTCTTCACTGTGGCAAAGGTTGAATTAAAGGAGAGCTAAACCCAAAAATATCAAAGCTCGAGTTAGAAAGTACTTGCCTCAACATCCTTCTCAGCCTAGATCCCACTCAGGTGCCTTTCCATTTCCTGTATTAGCTAATTTTCAGTTCTGTTTGTTCTCCTAATCTGAAGCTGATATTTTCCCTTGCCTGCAGAACTTTTGCCTTTATTACATTTTCAGCACCTGTGTGATTTCCACTCCCAACTCTTAAAGGGCATGTCCACCCTTAAAAAAAAATTTCCTCCAAAGATTCCCCCTGTCTCCCCAGCCCCAACCGCTATGTTAATATTATTAGAAAATGCCCCAAACTTTACTTACCTCCCCTCTTGCCTCCGCCATGCTGCCAGGCCCTCTGCTTGCGAGTAAATGCAAGCAGAGGGGCGGGACCGGCAGTGGCGTCTGTGATTGGCTGAGCGGCAGCCGAAGGCAAGAGTAAGGTAGGTAATGTTTCGGGCATTTTCTAATAATATAAACATGTGCTTTTAAGCGTGATCTGATCATGCTTTTAAAAGTGCACACTAGTGTTGCCCAATTAATGTGGCCACATTAGTGCGCTACTTTGCATGCAATCCATGTTTTTGGAGTGCTTGGATACGCACTAGTGTGGTCTCAGCCTAAGTGTCCTAGTAAAGTGATCAGTACAATTATACTGGGATTGCCACCTTTCCCTTTTAGACTCTTAGCGCTAGGCCCCACTAGTGGGTTTTAGATTGGGGTTTGTGATCCGATTGGGTTGGTGGGGGCGCACAGAAGCACATCATTGCAATTGTGCATTCTTCCATGCGCTCAAGTGGTGCCACAGTCTCATGAAATTAACCTGTTGCCAATGCATTAAATGCATGCTGTAAGGCTACACTCAATGCAGCTTGCATGACAATTCTAATTGAACATCAATACACACACTTATATAAATGGTAGAGTGCAGATATAAACTCATAAAAAGACACAATCTTGCAGAAATGCTCGCAAGTTTGCTTCATAACTACATATGAAAAGGGTTAACACCTTCCCCCATTCTGTTTGAGCAGAAGGGGTTTTGGATCCAGGACCACCAGGAAGAGGCAACAATAGAAGCTAGCCGTGACATCATAGATTGCCAGTATCCTGAAATGTTCTATAAATGATTTCTACACTAAGAGGCTGAATTCACAGGTGAGAGACAAATGATTTTACTAAGTTATAGTAGACAGTGTGGAGCTGCCTTTGTATTTTGGGTTTAGTTCCCTTTAATTATTTAATCTGTAGATTACAGGAGGCACAATTTACCATAAAAACAATCGTGCAAAAGTACCTTACAATTGCATTTATAATATATCTACACAGTAAAGCATTTGCATTAAAGGCTCAGGAATTCTATCTCTTGTGCAGAGAATTATGAACACGAAGAACAGAGAATGAACATTTTGCCATAAGGACTTATGTTTGCAATGTTTAAATACTGTAACTAAAATGTAGATGGTTTAAAATTAATAAATTATAAGGTTCAGCATAATTCTTTTCCCTATACAAATTAGTTTACAGTGACTTGGTTAAAAAAACTTTTTCTTTAGACAACATGAAGTGATTAGTCAAGAGTCTGACCAACCTCTAGAATGCAAAATAAGTAGCTAATCTCTTGTTTAGAAGTGGGATTTTCTGACTTACATGGATGGTTTGTGTTGAAATTCTGGCACCAGGATACGCAAGGGTCCTCGAATAGAAGGCAGCTTGTGTATACCAAAGAAATGTCTTGTATTTTTTGGCTCAGGGAAGTTCCTTTTTGAAGACACACATTCAGCAGATTTGTAGGCTGTTTACTTTGGAAAGCAGAAACTGTATATCTCCAACTGAGTCGCATGCCTTTCAAAGATGGCAAAGTGGTAGGCCTTCTAACATTCATAAGTAACAAAAGCTCCTGGTGGTCCACAATCTGGAAAACATTTGAACTTGTAACATTTATAAGGAACCAATATATAAAATCAAAAGTTAAAATAATTTTTAAACATTCTCTATGTGTCTAAGAAAAAACATGCAGTGTATATATCTGCTTAAAGGGTATCTCCACCCTGAAAAAAAACTTTTGCTGTAGTGTAACCCTAGCCCACTCCCAACTACCAAGTTCGTTTTGTAAAAGAAGCAGCAGAAATGTACTTACGCTCCTTCGTGCCCCCAGCGCTCTGCTCCCGGAAGTTGCAAGCATGGGCTGGACCAGCAGCCGCCAATCACAGGCGCGGTTGCCGGTAATGCAGAGAGCCGATGGAACGAAAGAGCATAAGTACATTTCTGCTGCTTGTTAAGTAAGCCCCTCAACATGGCGGGCAAAACGTGTCTGCCTGAATGCCCTTTGGACCCCACTACTGCAGTATCTTATGACCTTGCTTGTGACTGGAGACGGTAGCTATATATCTCTTATACCTTGGGCACACTTGCTTTATATACCTCCATGATGTTGTATAATTGTTTTAATAACATTGCACTGAATTACTGCACTTCTATATCTGCAATACTGAGGGTTCATGTGTATGTTATATTTAAATTGCTTTTAATCAGCTTTACCCTATAAATTGATAATAAAGGTGTCTTATACTGCATTTACTACAGCTCCCAGAAATGGCATTAACTGATAAATAAATGGCCTAAATCTGCTCCAATGACCTTGCATTATAATTTTACTTGATATCAAGGTATGGTACAAAACAACAACAACTTGCATATTGGAGAAAATAAAGCACAACGAAGCCAACTCTACAGTAAGACATGTGAAGCAGGGAAATCGGTACTTAGCTAAAGAGCAGTCGCTTCTATCCCACATATTAATACTAGGCAGTGAAACATTTATGTATATTTTAGCCATGCTTTTGCTACAGAAATGAACCTATTAATAAACCAAACCTGACAGAAAATCAAAACTAATAAATGAAACCTAGTACCATTTGGGTTTTTTCAGTCAGAACTATCCTGCCTAAATTATGACAAATTATTTTCAGAGAAAGCATTCATACAACACTGGGTTACACTAAAGCTACATAGACATGCATTTACAGGCAAGACCCACAATGCACAACTGGCCAACAAACGGCTGTTATAACCAAAAATCGGCTTGTGTATGGATTGTATTGTACATACACAAGACAATTCTCACCCACAACAGCTGTTCTACGGCCAGTCATGCAACACACATTGCCCTCAGAACCACGTAACCTTCTTCCCATTTGTATGTTATATAGGTTACAGGCTAACTGTATTTCAAAATGTTGTTTCAAATGTAAATACAATATTATAAACCATGCAATTCATATTGTCATACATTGACAAGATAAATAGTGCCTAAGCTGCATAAAGATATTTTTTGTTGTTGAAAGAAAGGGGAAAAACGTGAAAAGTTAATCCAAGTATCGAGAATCGAAGAGGTCACAGGACAGAGTTTGAGGTTATCTCTATTAAGAGTTCAACAGAAACAGAAAATAAGTGTTAGTAAAGAATACATTGAAAAATATTATGGGAATGATAACAAGCATTCCAAAAGAGAGCTTGCAGATATAGGACTCAGAGAATGTGCAGAGAACAGGGTGATTCATTGTTATATAAAAAAAAATCAACAACAGAGAATTTGTATAGTACAGTACTAGCACTGTGTTCTGACCTTGGTCTTTGCATGAAGGCCATTAGCTACTGTGTCCAACAAGAAATGCACAGTTGGGAACTAGGAAACAGAACTCTGTGTCTCTTCTCAGCTGTTGGTGTGAAAAAGTGTTCACAAAATATCTCACATTTGTAAATGGTTAAAGATTTCATTAAACCTTATTTAAAACATGTTTGACTATTTTTCTTGTCTTTTTGGAAATTAGAAAATAATATATGAGGAGCAAGACCTTACGGAAATGATTAAATCCATATGCATATTGCAGAAATTATAAAAACACATAAAAGTTCTCAAAGGAAAAGCGTCAGATATAAACTACTCATTATAAACAAAGGGAGCTGTGTAACTATAACACATGGATTCTTTAAAGTGTTAGCAAATTACTTTAGGTTCCAACGATATGTCAACTCTAATGAAAATATATTATATTGGAAGTGATCAACAATAATTTCCAAGTTTTCTGCCATATGTTTTTCAAAAATGACACTAACACACTTATAGACTTTTTCTCCCGATGGAAATATATTTACGGGACAATTTAATTTTAATACACTTTATCAAGATATTGATGTGCATCAGCAGTGTAAAAAACACTGCTTGTAAATTTTGCAATACATGTAAAAGTTCTCCTTAACATCCATAAAGCTATTTTTTTTTTAATTCTTACTATGAATGCTTTTCTCCCCAGAACATCGACGCATAGTAATATTCTATTATGATAGTTCGCAAGAAGTAGATTCTGTGACTAGGAAGGCTTCGATTTTGCTGCAAGTACATCTCACTGCCCATGTAGTCTTCAAACAGCCTTTGGCCATGTACCCTATTCAGTGTCTGTATCCCCACATCATACAGATGTCTCCAAACCAATATAGAAGCCCCTGATAAGACTTTGAAAACTGCTGTGGTTTTGTTGTTTATTTTTCAGATAGCATCAATGACACAAAGAAACAAATTGCAGTCCAGCAACAATACTAAATAACTTTTTTTTACTGCGTTTTTGCCTTATGTTCCTAGCAAAAGATATACACATAGTAATATTGACCGCATAGGGGCAAAAGTGAGTTATCCTAGGTTTAACTCATTATTTACAGGGCCTGCACCATTTTCAATTAGTGGCACAGGCACCCGATGCAAAATCTATAGCATTTGTTTTTGCACTACTTAGTAGGAATTAGTTGGCGTTACCCTCCATGCTCCTTATTTGGCTCCGTGATGCAGTAAATCTACTACTGAATTGTAGCATTACATCACCCTAATAGAGGCCAAATTACTGAGAACCACAGTCATCCAAATCTTTGTTTAAGTCACGCTAATAGCAGTGGTTAGAGTCACTTAACCCAGTACATTGTGGAGCCTGCCAGGTCTGCAAGCTATTTAATACAGCAATTTTTGAGCGGCTTGTTAGTTAAAACCCAATCAGAATTCACTTTTTTAATAAAAATTCCTCTGAAAGTTTCTAAATGTACCCATTCTCTATGTGTTTGCTAAGGTGGGTCAGTAAACTAACACTCAACTTTTAGAAGCTCCACGAAGTTACAGGTTCAAATCTCCAAACTTTCTAATGATATTTATTTCTGCTATTCATGATGGCTGGGAAATAAACTGCAAGATTACTTTTCTTGTTTTACATGAAAAGCAAAGAAATGTGTAATTTTGGTCAAAAGGAGATGTTTGCAAACACGTATGTACACTGTAAAATCCGTATTCTGCATCTGAGAGAGGCAGGATTTTTGTACTGTAACATGGTTGGCTTTCATCTTCTAAGAGGCTGGACACGCTGCAGCTGTCTTGTTTTAATCTGCTGTGTAGTAGAAAGCATGCAAACACAAAGTAATACATTCATGAAAGATTCCCCATCGTACCCATACTAAAAAAATAAATAAAAATAACAGGTCAGGCACATATTGTTGTATATTTGTAAATGTTGGGACAATATTATCTTGTGACTTTACTTCCCCTTTAAATACAGACCAGCTGATGGATCAATTTCATTTCATTAGAAATGAGGAACTGTGAACTCAGTGTGAAATGCTTTTCTTACTAGTTTAAAGGCTGACATAGGCAGTTAAGCCAACAAGTAACAGACTTAGAGAAAAATTTAATAATTGTATTAATAAAATGCTCCAAAAAACAGATAAATGGATCTATATGTTAAATCAATGGATGTAGGCCTTGGAAAATCAGAGCAGGCAATCCATCACAAGTTTGAGATTAATCAGTAGGTTCTGTGTGTATTATTAAAAATTCTTCTACCGTAGTAGGCTGAGGAGAGGGTCTACAGGTCTACAGACCAAACGAAACTGTGATAAAGAACCAAGAGACATTGTATCACAATGATACTTCTATTCTATAAAAGAAAAAATTTCTTACACAAGCCATAGATTCAGTACACGTGGTCAATTTTTCACATTGGACAATTTCAGACCGACAGATTACTGATCAATAAACACCCTTGGCATTGCCAATATTTTGTTGCGTATAATTCATTTTGATTAGCAGAACAGGCACCTTATGCAAAATCTATAGCATTTGTTTTGCCGCTACTTAGTAGGCATTAGTTGGCCTTACCTTCAATGTTCCTTACTTGCCTGGTTCCCATGATGCAGTAAATCACAGTGATTACTGAATTGTAGTATTACATCACCCAGATAAATGCCAAATTACTGAGAACCACAGTCCTCCAAATCTTTGTTAAAGTCACGCTAATATATTTAGCAGCGGTTAGCATGACTTAACGCACATAATTGTAGCGGCTGCCAGGGCTGCAAGCTATTTAATATAGCAGCTGTGGGTAATTTATGAGCTGCTTATTAGGTCACACAGCCTTTGATGACCATGCAAAATTTACAGGCAAGTCTGATTTTACAAGGATATTGATCGTAGCAAAAACTGACCATAATATTTGATCTAATCTGAAAAAAATGACACCAGCATCGAAATATAATTCCATGTTTACCAGGCCTAAAAAACTGATCTATGATGAACTCCACAAAAGTTTTCCAGATAATTCAGATATTGCTCTTCCTGTTTTAAATAAACAGCAGCAACTCTAAATAATTACATAAACCCTTTCAAAACTCCAGATGAGAGACTGTTCCCATTTAAATAAAATGCTATAGAATTCCTAATGGATGGACTATGTAGAACGTTACAAATACTCTACAACAACCTCTTAACCTACCACTCCAGGTAGAAAAAGACTGAATCACCAGGAATGGACGTTGGTTATCTCACAATTTGCCGTCCCACTAAAAGCGCATTCACATATCCACAAATTAGAAAAATGTTTCTTTATCCCTTACCTACCTTTTTGTTCTCCCCGTACTCATTAACCCTTTACCCGTTTAGTACCATTAAGCTAAATATTTACCAGGGGGGCAGGAGTTTCCTCCCAACATAAGGGCGCTTTTGGGCAAATTGCTAGAGGTTTGCTCTGGTACTTCAGCAACTTCCCTTAACTATCAGTTTAGAAATGATTCCAATTTGCTTTGGTATGTTAGGATTAGGATCATGTGAATCTTCTTTTACGATTTGTTTGTTGTAATTTTCTTGATGTTTTTACATTGTTTTATAAATAAATAACTGAAGTTATTTGAAACCAATTCCCTTGCACCCAATGGCCTCAATGAAGAGTTACTGTATAAATGTTTCCTATGAATATAGGAAGTATACTGTGTTGTTGATTCAATATACATTACTGCATTAAGATGTAAGCCTTAATTGATATAAGATAGATAAGCCATCCTTGTAATTACTGAAATATGTTGTGTGAATTATAGATGTTACTCCAACTTGTTATAACACTGTATCACATAGTAATCTTTGCACATGTCATATATAAACACATCCAGTGAGTAATAACAGAAAAAGTAACCTCCCCCTAATATGACAGTCAAACGCTGAAGGAGCTGATTGTAGGAGATATGTTGGAGGAGGAGCTAAGGATGGTTTAAATCTCACTGGAAGAAGTTTAACCTAAGACCCAGATGAAGGAGGGAGGAGCCTCCGAAACGTGCGCCGCGTCGGACAGGAGCAAGAGCAGTAAGCTAATAAGGGACACATTAGAGGTAACCGAATGTGAGAGGACCGGACTTGTGTTCAAACTTCTTATAAAGGGGCTGCATATGAGGGAATGAGCGTTTGGTGTGCCAAGTTGGATACCCAGCGGAGTTCCGATGCGAGAGTCCTCACTTGAGTATAAGTTTTATTGAAACTGATTACCGCCATTTGTAATACTTCATTTCTTCTAAGCTTTATCGCTTTTTTGCTTCCCCGGCTCCCATACTGCTATTTAGGTACGGGTTACCCCGACCCCTGTGATGGGGGGGTTGCACGGAGGCGCCCGTGTGTTCAAAGCTATATTTAAAATACTTACCTTACCTGCTAACCCAATTAACTGCTTCATTTGCTGCCTTTTGCTCCAGGACGCCACAGTTAGATAACTATTGTTCTAGGGACGCCCAGATACATACTTTTTATATGTGCACTATGTTTAGGTACTTTATATGATGTTTTTAAATGTTAAATAAAATTATAGTTTTACGCTTTTTCAATTGGAAGGTTCTTTTGTATATACCCTTGGATTAGTTATTATCCCCTTACCGGTACTTATTTATACAGTTCGGGGATGTTCATTTCCCTAGATATGGCTGCTTGAGTGCCTCTGGGGTTTCCTGGAGTCTAGTGGGGTTCTCTGGTAATTATTTGTGGTTACCATATTTGTTATGCGGCATTTTCTATTAGACCCACAGCACCAGCTTTAATATATGTTTAAGCCAAAAGGGTTTCTCAATATTAGATACAATATTAGATTAATTAAATAACTGAAGTTAGACAGAACGGAGTGGTCGCATTTTACTTTATTTAAAAATGTTTTCATATAATGTATGAGGATGCAATATATAAAAAAATGTGCTCTGGCATTTTAAACATATGCCCAACAGTAGACACATTTCTCTACCTCATCTGCAGCGGATTTTATCTGATGATCTGTAAAGTATCCAATGGTAAGGGCCTAGCTTTTTAGATCCTTGCCCTGGGCACTATTTGGCTGTGGAAACAGAGAAGCGGAGAGGGGGTATAATTGTTCTATAAATTACATAAGCCCCCTAGCCCTGGTGGCGTACTCATCAAAATATTGCCCAAATTATCATTTAGTCCCCAAACCTAGGAAAAGTGATACAGATACAACAATTAGAAATCTCACTCCTACGATCTGAAAATAATTTCCAAAATATGGACACAGAGACTAGATCATAGATTTCCATCACTCATGTACCCACCCCCATAACTTAACTTCTCCTTCTTCCCTTGGAACTCACACAAAAGGATTTTTTAGCTTTATAGCCTAAAATTATATTTATATTTTTAAATATAGACATTGTTTTTATAAGAAACACAGTTGGAGCCCTATTCACTCTCATTTGTTATTTCAAAACAGCAGTTTTAGCAAAGGCATAAAATTTCCTATAGTTTGTCAGCCAAATGCACTTTTGAATATCAGCTCCAGTTAAGCAAATAAGATTTTTAATGTCAGCTGTACACGTTAACAAAGCACCTCCCTTGCTTACTTGGGGACATATTCAATAAAAGGATTGCACAAATTGGCGAAAAATATCTGCAAATAGATTTAATTTCTTGACTTTGCTTTATTTATATAATAGCAACAAAAACAAAGTACAACTCAAATCCTCACATCATTATTCTCTTACTGTATGCTTTAGGGTATATAAACATGCACACACAGACACACAAACAGAAAAAAGATTCATGTTTCTAACTTATCCTTCTACTTTGCTCAGACCAAACTTTTTTCCTTGTATACAGTTCTGTAAATGATGTCTCCTTCCATCTCACACTTCCTGTTTAGTTTTCGGTCACATTCCAGATAGCTTTTAAACTTCTGTAACAGCAATGCCAAACGAATGTGTTTTTCAATTGCTTTTCTGTAAACATGAAGACTGTATAGGAGCAGAGTGCATCTTCTGTGTCTGCAGCTGGTTAAATAATGCCTTATTTTTACTTTACAAAGAGATTAAAGGACTGTCTAAAAGAGCAAACACAATTTCTACTTCATGTCTCTATTTAAATAAATCAGTGGCAAATATGGTGAAATTGCAGGTATTTTTAACCTGCATCACGGTGGCTCAGTGGTTAGCACTGATGCCTTGTAGCACTGAAGTCCTGTGTACGAATCCACCTTTGGAAACATCTTCAAGGAGTTTGTATATTCTCCCTGTGCTTACGTGAGTTTCCTCTGGGCACTCCGGTTTCCCCCACAATCATAAAGACATACTGATAAGTTGTATGTGTCAAATATATGTGCTTAGATTGTAAGCTCTTCAGGGCAGGGCCTGATGTGAATGTATATATGTAATTGTAAAGCACTAAGGAAGATGTTGGTGCTATGTAAATTCATGATAATAATTTGCGATTTTAATTAAGTATCGGTGTGACCTGTATAAATGCAATTAGACATTGCAGCACATTTACTAAACTATTTAATAGTTTTCTGATGAGACTTTAGTTTACACATAGTCAGGGAGATGCAATATCCCGTGCTAACGAGAAAATAAGCGATAAAATCACGCTAACCTATGTACTAACGTGTTAGTGAAGGTTTTGCATTGCCTGTGCCATGTCGCAAATTTTTTTCTTTGTGCAGCACAAAGTGATGCAATAAATTTTGCGCTGGTTTTTGCACAACAATTAACGCCTCTTCAATGGTGTCTTTAAAATATGTGCAAAAGGTCGCAACTTACCGCTAACGGTTCCGCAATGTATTAACGGTCGCAAAGTGATTAATACATTGCGAAAACAAGTGCACATAGGTTGAGATAGAGAAATATATTACATATCCCCCAGTGTACTTTAGACAAAAAATGTAAACTATTCCTAACAAACTACTCTATAATATCTGTACTAAACTGTGTATGCCCCAACTCAGTAACAACTGAGTAACTACACTGGTATTAAGGTTCATACAGAGGTGAGATCATGGGTCCCAACCCACCATGCATGATGTGTACGAATGAACGTTTCCGGCGATAATTGGCCCGTGCGTAGGCACTTTACCGGCCGAAACATTTGTTTGTATAACAATCCCCGAACGAACGACCATTTTGGACGATAAAGTGCCTACACACAAAACGTTAGTTCGCACGATCAGTGGATTGTATGTGGAGGAATTTAGTGTTTCTGTTTTGCTAATCTCTCATTGACAGTAGCCTTATTTAATTCTGTTGTTATGGTGTGACTAAGAATAGGATTTGACTGTTTTAAATTTTTAAAAGGGGAAAACTGCAAATGTGTAGCTCAGCTTTGGAGTGATTCTCATAAACCAATTGACCCTTATGCCATAAAATGTTTTGACAAAGCTGGTGAATAGCTTTGGAATATAAAATAAAGGTTTCTCGTGGCTACGATTGTTTTGATTTTGATAACTGAATTGAAGGAAGCATTTTCTACGGGCAGGTTTTATCATTTAAGTTTACAAAACGTGTGCAGAAGATACATATGACCCACTCTCTTCATTGCTTATAATGGTTGTTGTTGTTTTTGTTTGTTTGTTTGTTTTGTTTTTTTCGTTTCCCAAAAAAGATTGCTAGTCATCAGCTTACAATGTTTTCCCAATTCTAATGCTATGATCATCACATTCACCTTGATTTTTGTGTATTACAGTCAAAAAATTCCTAGTTATTAAGTGTGATGCACACAAAGAAACTGGATAAAAGTATTTTAAGGTAAATGTTGGTCTTTTTAAAATGTTGAATAAAGACAGTAATTGTCCCTTTGTACAGAAAAGCACCTGAACATTACTTTTTACGTCATAAAAAAAATTCCTTTGCCCCTTTAATTAGTCAGAACACCTGCATTATATTATATTTAGCACTACACAACTTTGTTTCTGCTGGGGAAGCAAATAGGCTTGTTTATCTAGCTCTTAACAGTTTGCTAATCTCTCAGCTATTTCTCAATGCACTGAACACTTGCATCCTTTGTGGTTTCTGTTATAAAGGGGGAGAAGCCACAGCCATGTCCCAGGTGCCAGCTGATGAAGGGTTTAACAAGAGTAGATTTCTAGAACTGCGCTTTGATGAATTTGCTTTATTAAATATATTATAGAAAATTTCCTATAGAAGATTTTAGAATCTGAACTGTTGCGCTGCAGGTCTTGGTAAATTTAGCTGGTAATTCATTCGTTTTCAAAACTTTCCATTAAATTAATCCAGGCAATAAACATCTCAAGGAGCTTAAGTTTGACTCCAGACATTAGCACTGACAATGGATCTATCATCATATAGGGTTTTAACGGTGGGTTTGCCACTGTGTCACAGAAGGTGTCATCGTGTAAAAAAACCCATTGTGGAGAGTCTGTATTAATCTAATCACCTTGTCAGTAAACCCTGAACTAAATATTAACAACTTTCCAACATTCCCAAAAATGTTAAAATGTGTTTAGCCCTTCATTGCTCATATACTTGTCCAGTAAACACATGACAGATCTGAACTAAAAAAGCAACCAAAATGAACAAGTAACATGAGCTGCAAGTTATAAGAGTGAGCAATATTAGCAATAAAATGACAATTTCCCAGGATAGAGAAGGGGATCAAACAGACTCAATTTCCATTGACTGCAATCAAACTGTGTATGCAGCAGAAAACGAGTTCCTCCAATAATAGCAATTAAACCAAAAGGTAAAAAGTACATCAGATAGGTGCCCCCATGATCTAAAAGCATACACCAATATTTATTATGACAACTGAGAAAAAATTCAGTTAGTGCTACTTACACCCCATGTCAGAACCCAAGGAAAGCATATAAGGGTTATAACGACTTATGGAAAACAATGGAATTCCATTAAAGAGTATGCTCACTAGACATCCTATATAATGATGATTAAAAACTAAATACATGTCTCACCACAATTGGCAGCTAAGAAAGGAGCCTCTCTAGGAGACAATTTGACTAAAAGTAATTTTACATGACTATATGGACGTACTTATGGAAGGGCATAAAAAGAAAGGCAGCTTCCCTTGTGGGCACTGTATACATTGCTCCTGTATGATTAGATCAAACAGTCTCAATGACAGCATGAGCACCAAGACATATTATGTTAAGGAATACATAATTTGTGTTCCTACTAACATATTTTATGTTCTAACATGTAGCTGTCCAAAGATCTACATCAGCAAAACTACTCAAAAGCTGAAGACTAGATTGTGGCAAAATCTTTACTAGATTGGGGCAAAATCTTTCAAGCATACTTCCGGGTCGGACACATTTAAGTCAAGCGAAACCTATTTCATTGGTAGCAGTGCACTTCAATGCATTCCATAATGCTTGTACTAAGCATCTTCTTTGTATGGGCATTAAAAAGATCAGATTGAACATTAGGGGGAAATATGGACCTCAAGTTACTTCAACGTGAAACCTACTGGATTTACAATTTAAAATCTCTTGATTTTTTTTGAATGCGATAAATGAGGAAATAGATTTCTCTGGGTTTTTTTGAAGATACTTACCTCAGTTCAATAAATGCATTGATAATAGATAAAATATAGGGATGGGGGGGGGCTTGTCACCAAAACAAAATTTATTTTTGCAATATCAACATTCTACTATAGAACTCCTTTTTGAGTTATATAAATCATAAGGATGAAAGGATCGTTTCAGAAACTAAATATATTGTTTCATAAGAATAGGATATGTGAAAGTTTTAAGCTTGTATATCATCAAGCCTTGCTATTGTGAATTTACTGAACTATATTTTTGTAAATAGAAACTCATCAGATAACTGCATTATGGTTATAGATGTGGTTTTGATATTACCTTTAAAAATAATGTTTGTTTTGTATATACTTACCTTTAATCTATCTCTGTTTTTAAATAATGTAATAATTGTGGCAACATCGTTTAGAAACAAATTACTTTGTATTCAGTGTACGGAATGCCATATGCCTTTAACCTAATAACTGAGATTGCAATTTACCTTTAAAAAGACAAGCAACACATTAATGATGTAGCTGTACTGAAAAGCCGAAGCATTCGGCGAGTGTGTACAGCCTAGCCACATGGCCCATTGGTAGACCAGATTCACTACATGCGGACTCCCATTACAGTGCTGTTTGCCCTACGTTTAGTACATGCAGGCTTTACATAGAACTGGGGACTAGCTTAATACCGACTCATTATACTTGACTTGTGATATACTCTGACTCGCTATAGAATCAGCTCAGTATATATCTCTCTCTGTACTCTAGAGTACACTTTAGATGCAGGGACTAGTCTGCTTATCTAATATAATTGTTGATTTATACTACTGGTCCAGGAGTAATATTTATAAGTCTACTTTTGCTCTATATATAATAGGATTGACCATGTCAATTTTAAGCAGTGTTTTAATTGCTGCATTTTCTGTGATACTATTTATCCATGTAGATTAAAGTATTTCAGACTTTTCCTTGTTCAGGTCTTTCCTTCTCCTTACCTTCTCCAGATATAGTGGAGTATGTAAGAGTTTAATATATACCGTATACACTGGTTCCTTACACATCTCTTTGTGTACGACAATTTCTCATCAAACAGAACATTGTAAAAGATACACAAAATCAAATTGATTTCCTAGAAGACAAATCAATAGACAAAAAAAGAAGGGGAAGTTAAGCTGTATTTTCTGAATCACATTCATTTCACAAGATAAATATGTCAAGGTTGAATAAAGCATGGATCAGCCATTTTATTCCAACACTGATAACGATATATAGATAGATAGATAGATAGATAGATAGATAGATAGATAGATAGATAGATAGATAGATAGATAGATACAGTCCAGTGCACACTTGGGAATTTTTCAAAAAATGCCTTTAATTGGCTACATCAAACAGTAGGCAACGTTTTGGCCCTGTATTCTGGGCCTTGGCATGACAATTGTTTTTAAATTCCCAAGTGTGCACTGGACTGTATCTATTTTTACTACTCGGCACCGGGCAGTAAGTGAGAAAGGCGCAGAGTACGGACATCAGCTTGCAGATCAGTGCAGAGTGCCAGCCGGAACACTTGATTCTAATGTGAGTTACCTTATCATACAGAGCGTTCGGCAGCCGGATTGGAGGGAAAGAATTTACAATGCTTACTGTGACCCGAGTATAAACCGAGATCGGGTTTTCAGGCTAATTTTAAAGCCTGAAAACCTCGGCTTATACTCGAGTATATATGGTAGACAGCAGACTTCCCATACAGTAAAAGTCATAAAGGATTTGGCTATTAGTGTATGGGTCTACTGTATGGGAATTCAGCTGTCCATTTAAAGGGCAACTAAAGCCTCAAAGCAATACAGAACCAGAAGGCAATAGTGGGCATAATTTCAACCCTCGGCTTTTACTCAGGTTTATCAGGTTTTCCTATTTTTTGAGGTAAAAATAGGTATCTCGGCTTATACACGGGTTGGCTTATACTCAAGTATATAGGGTATGTTTTGTTATTAAATCATTGCAATGCTAACTGTTAAATGTAATTAAAACTGGTTTATCTTGTTTAAAGAAAGTAAGTGAACTGAGTATTATACTGTGTGCCATGCTTCCGATAATCATTCCATAAAGCAGTAGGGATGGCTTTATGGCGGATTTCGGGGGTTCCGTAATCCTCAGACAGCCGAAGATTTACGAACAGCTGAAAGTCCTGCGGCTGGACGTTCGGGGTTCTCGCGGCTCAACCCAGGACCCCCTCCCAGATCCTTAGATGGGCCCATTGTGGCGCATTGGGGCTTAAAGGGCAAGTCCAGCCAAACAAATTTCTCTTCTTTAAAATGTGTATTACCCCCCCAAACACCCCTTTCTTTGAAGTGTGTGAGTTCACACACTTCAAAGATGCCCCACAGCTTACTTAACCGACCCGGTCCCTTGCCCTCTCGTTGCGAGCAAAAACAGGAGCAGGGGACTTCTGCGCTGATACAACCTCTTCACTTCCTGGTCACAGCTGTCAGGGGCTTAAGGGGTCCCGCAGCTCAAACCGGAAACCCACTCCCCTGGCATTAGAAGTGCCCTTTCAACACTGACAAGTGCCTTTGTTGGGGGTCCTGCAGCACAAAAACAGGACCCCTCAGCTCTTAGATGTCACTGCTGCTGGTCAATCAACAATTTTATATCAATTATTAAAAGTACAAAAGGAGTGCATAAAAAGGTAAAGAAAATTTCTATGATAAATAATCAAACATTAACAGTAGCACACAGTTAAGAGTAAATGGAATGCAGAACAGAATGCTTACAGGGCTATGTACAGAGAGACATTATTGCTCTCTATTGCCTCCACTAGAGGCAATGCACTGAGCCGATAACGGCTCTCATTACATAGCGAATGGGGTTTTCCCATTCTGAAATGTTAACGGCAGCTATCTGCTGGCGTTAAAGTTTCTATCTGAAACAGCTGTTATCAGCTTGGTAAGTAGCTTGCGGCGGTTGCACCACACAGCTTTTGCGTACCACCACAACCACTGTAAGTTATGTCTTAAACATGGGTGACTTTTAAACGGAAAAAGGCATTTGCAGCTTTCGGTACATAGCCCTGTTATGTAAATGGTGTCTGTTGATGTCCATGAGCAAGGTCCACGAAAACTTGGGAAAAAATTAGTCCAATATGATATTCCAAGATGGAAGCCATTATAAGGTCTGTCCAATTGGCTTGATTATGTTCCTTGTTTTGACGTTAAAAAATGAGGAACTACTTGGGCTGAGGCTCTTGCCCTATTTTATGCCTTCTCCTGAAAACTGGAGCGGCTTGGTCCCTAAGGGTGTGGTTTGAGAGGTGAATCCTATTTTTTGAAGGGAAACTTTCCCCTCTAGTCTATACTGCGAGCACCTTGCATCTCACATACCAAATATTAACAGTTTTGTGATCCGTTGATTTTATACAAATAAGGAACAGAGACTTCTGGGTAATTTCCATGTTTCCATGGCAGCTTTCAGGAAAGCTATATCTTTAAAAAGAATTTTACAGCATTCCACAAGCTAAATACAAAACCAGAGCGCCAAATACAGACCGGTTTTGGCTTTATTGAGCCATCATCAGTGTAGTGCAGGCCTCTGGTTTTGCAGTGTGAAGCACCTAAAGACCAACGTCACCAATAAATTAAATAAGGATAAGGAGAGAATAAGGCTTTGAAGCTTCCCTTTCAGCATATGCAAATAAGGAACAGACACTTTTGGGTAATTACCATGTTTCCATGGTAGCTTTTAAGAAAGATATTTCTTTTAAAAGACTTTTACACACATTCCACAAACTAAATGCAAAACTAGAGCTCCAACTACAGACCGGTAAGATCCAAAAACACCAAACACGATATGATGTTGTATGAACAAAAGGTACAATATCTCAAGTTCCCTTTTGGATATCATCTGATACAAGGTATGGGCAGATACGTTTCGATTTCAACATTAGCTGACATTATTTTGGGAAATATTACATAATTCTTTCCCCTGAATTATTATAAAATATTAAATGACTCTCAAATGGCATCTGTTCCTTTAGCTTTGTTTTAGAGCTTGGCCTCCTGCTGTTATCGTGCCCAAAACTCTGTTGAGGTCACCGTGACTTCACATCATGCCCCTTTGAACATTAGATACCCTGCTGACAAACATATGGAGATAGGAAAAGAGAACATGTGTGATTTCAGAGACTTTTTGACCCTGTGAGTGCCTCTGGGTTGAACTAGGTGGGAGCTGCCATATTGGTTGACACTGACAATAAAGTGGGAGAATTTGAATATTAATATCTTCAATTACAGATATTACCTAATACGTAATATGTGTGTAGTATCAGCAATAATGCACCCCCTACTGTATAAAATAACATGGCCTGAGGCCTCATATATATAAATGGTAACTATCCACAGTAAGAATTAATTGTGTGTATGTTTGGCTGTGTGTAGATACAGTAAATATAAAAAGCCTACAAGCCACTGCAAAATGTTGGAGTTTCTTTAAAGGGGATTTAAAGCCTCCAAACAACAATGTCTCACAATACAGAGCGCCTTCACAAAGATACAAGAAGCTGTGTCTCACATTTCCCTTTGCTGAGGCTGCTGGGTTATATATGAAATTAACATGTGGGTACTAGGGATCATCTCCCTTAGTCCACCTTAGTTGTGTAGAAAATCCACAACAGACAGATTTTTTAGAAATTTTTGAAACTGGAAATTTGCAATCGAAAATATTAAAAAATCCAATTCAATTGGGTTCAATTTGTATTTTGGGAACTTCAATAAGTTCTACTTAAAAGCTGTTGGAACGAAAGTCACCATTTTCGTTCAACATTTCATTGACATCTTTAGTTTCCTAGCTGATGCTAGTTAAAATAGACTATTAATAATTTGATCTACCTTGACTAAAGCACCAGTTCCAGCTTTCCTTTTTAAAAAATGACCATGACTTGGGATGTTTTTCTTTGTAGGAAATGATGACTATTCACAGACTTGTTGTTACATCTATACAACATGTACTATACACTGCACCAAGTCACCCATTCACCTTTCCAGAATTCAAAGCATGCCATCCTAATGCTGTATGATCATTCTCTCAGTAGAGCATTTTTAAGAGCAGTGAAACAGTTAAACATTGCAGGAGGGGAAGGGCAAGGAGAGAACTTAAAACCGGCATATCAGATAGAAACAGTTATCACTTAAGTGCAATTCAGAGCAGTTCCACAGTCACAATAAATTCACAACTCTCACCAGTAATGGCTTCAGTTTGCCATGTTTATCTCTCACCTCTGTGGAAAGTTCTGTGTCCACTTATTTTCATTCTATTTCTCATAGTATTTTCCCAGCCAATTGTTTAGTCCTTTCTCAGCTAATAA
The DNA here is from genome assembly GCA_019447015.1 of Hymenochirus boettgeri. Lineage (NCBI taxonomy): Eukaryota > Metazoa > Chordata > Amphibia > Anura > Pipidae > Hymenochirus > Hymenochirus boettgeri. The sequence continues at coordinate 180,024,421 of CM033474.1, read as the reverse complement.
CTGACATTTCTCAAATCACATTCTCTTGGTCAGACAATCTATACAATTTCTACATGGATTCTACATGCAAATCTTTAAAATTCTTTTGAAAGTACCATTTGAAAAATGGAGATATTCCTACAAATGTTAACACCTGCATTTTGGCTCAATCCAAAACTTCATGACTGAATGTGTCCCTTCCACCTATAAAACCATTTATGCTTATACAGCATTTCACCTTTTAATGATTTCTGTATGTGTGCCACAGCACTGCATGTTGTCACTTAGACTCTGTAAACTTCTATGACCATATAAACAATTATAAAGTTAAATATAGATCTTCTTTGTGACTGAATATCCTTTTAAGTATATTTTTAGCAGGGGGGGCATTACTATAAAAATAATGATGCCGAGAATCTTTTTTTTCTGATAACTTTTACGCCAAGGAATCCACTAAACTTTCCTAAAATTTATAACACATCTTTGGGATTGATGGAATTCATAGTAAAATAAGTCTGTTTTCTAAACTCTAGGCATTAAATGACTTAATGAGATTATACATGATTTAACATGGTTATCCATTATACATACAAACAAATAAATATTAATGCACATCAAATATAAATCAAATCACTTACATTCTGTATTGCCACTGTATTGCTGCATTACAGTTTGCCCTTCTCTTTGGGAAAATGAAAGCAAATGGTTTATAAAACAACTCATTTATTTAAGCCTGGCCACGTCAAGTTTTCTTTTCGTCAAGTGGGTCATACACTAATTTTGAAGGCTTCCATGTTGTTGCCAGTACAACTCACAGCTCATGTAGTATTCAAAGAGCCTTGTGAGAATGTGCACCTATTGGCCACACCCCCATACCCCACTATTCACTGTCTGTATCCACATATTTTCTATAGAGATGTCTCTACATTAATATGGAAGCCCGTAATTAGACTTTTAAATCTGCTGTTACCCTGAATTTTTTTTCCAGACAGCATGAATTACAGACTACCAGGATCAATACAAAATAGCTTGACATCTTTTTTTGTTTTGCTTCCATTTTATTCCTAGCAAAAGATATTTTTTCTTTGTGATTGATCTAGTGAGTTTGTGGACGAATCCTTTACTTTTAGAAACACGCAGCCCATTAGGTTACAGGCTCAAATCTGACTTACTAAAATTTTTAAAAAAAAGAATTCTGCTGGATACGAAATGGAAATCTAAGCTGGATATGAAATAGATTACAAAGATTACATTTGTTTTTTGTATGAAATGCAAAAACAATGTGTGCAGGGGAAATAGACTGTTTGCAAAGCAATTATTAAACGATGCCTATGATTAAGGGCGGATAAGTAAGCCTGAAACGCTTTAGGCATTTAATGCTTTTTATGTAACAACACTAATTCCTACATGTGATAAGTCTCAAGCGAAGGACTCGGGGCAGATGCACCTGGGCCATCCACGAGCGACTGTGAGTAAGGAATGAAATTCAGCATCTATTTTTACATTTATAATATCGCCCAGTGGCAATATTATATGGCAAAAGTGAGTTGTGGCTATGTTAGTGATTACTATGGCTATGTTAGTGATTACACTGCTCGATTCATAAAGATACAATGCTACTTGTACATGAGTTTAGGGAAACCAATAGCAATTTGTTGTATGGTCATTGTTTAACTTGACAAGCAGACATGTTGGTTGTCCTTTGGTCCAAAAGCTCCAAAAATGTTGCTGTTGTCTACCTAGCAATAGGCAACTGGGTACAACCAAAATCATGACAAAAATCTGTTTAATAGGAAAACTAAAGTAAATTATGTCACAGTAGAAACAGCATCAGGAATGTTGGAGCTTGTGTTTTGAGGACAATAATGTTATGTTAAGATGTATGTTTATATTTTTAAGATGAGTCAGAATTGACTATGATTATGGTGATGCTGATTGTGCGTGTTGTTTGGATTGCTCTTTTAACAGTTTAGAGGGATTATGCATCATACTGTGGTTTTAATACCCTATGTGGTGTCAGGGGGTACGTTTTTGTGTTTATGACTGTAAAACTACAATTTGACAGTTTAGGCATGAAACAGATGGGGTAGGTTGGGGTGAGGATGTATCAGCAGGTGTGGGTCTGTGTGGGGTTAGGGGGTATGTTTTTTGCATTTTAGACCAAAAAAATAATTTTATTAATGTTTAGGGTATGGTAGGTTGGGTTGAAAGGGTGTATCAGCAGGTGTGTGTACCTGTCTCTGAGTGGGGTATGGGGGTATGTTTTTGCATGTCAGCCAATAAAAAAAACTTTATTGATGCTTTTGGTATGGTTTCCATAGGAACAGAAGGTAGATTGTAAGGGTTGATCAGGTGGTTGGTTGGTGTAGTGATTGGCAATAAAACTAACTTGCATATCTACATATTCTTCCATTTTGAAAAATGAGTTGAATTTATATCCCTTGCTATTGGCATTAGTGAGCTGACATTTCAGGTTCTAACATTCCTTCTTTTCCAAGATGCACAACTTCCTAACAGTACTTTGTACTGATTTGCTGTTGGAAGGGCCAAACATGCTCAGATCTCTACTGAGCAACTGAATCAACCCAGGCACTTTGTCCTGCAGAGAGAAAGTCAGTACTTCAAAAGCATTTACACAGAGACAAAATGATAAAATGGGCCCTTAAGGTAAGGTCATTGGGATGGAAAAACAAGCATATGTATTTGCACTGACCTTCCTCTTTAATACAAGGGTCATTGAAAATAGCTGTCTCATACCTTTTAAATAAACAATGGATACTGATTTGGTTGTAAATCCAAAATAATTGGCAGGGAAAGTCAAACTTCCTAGCTTTAAAAATTATAAAGAATTTTGGGGCAGGGCTAATAATGCATCATCTTCTCTCTTTCCTAGTAGTAGGATATAAGTGGACATGCTCAAGCTAGCAGTAAGGGGTGGAGTAATAGTTCTGGTGATGTTACAGCTCACAGTGTAAGCAAGAAGCACCAACCCTGTAAACTTGGGTAGATTGCTTAGATCCTGGATTCATTTTAAAGGTTGGATTATGATCTTTTTAATAGAGGGCACCTGTATGGAGGCCACATTTTCTATTTAATATAAATTAGCCCACCAACTATATCAAGGTAACCATATCAAGAAGATTGTCCCCACATTGTATATTCTTGGTAAAGGTGTGTGTCCTTGACCTTTGCATTGGGTTAGTGTAACAGAGTTTTTCTTCCTCCCGCCTTTTTTTTTTTTTTTTAATTACATAGGTTTGACTGCAAAATAAGTGTTTCTGTTCTACCTAACTACTATCTTGATTTGTACTAAATGGCTCAACTGTTAAAAAGATATAAAAACACAGAAACCTGAAAAATGAGATAAGGAAGGAAGTAGCAGCAAATAGCATACTAAGGATGTAGCAGAAATGTGAGGATAAACATTGGTTTTATCAAGCAAATCGGAAAGTTCTAAAAGACTAAGCTGTGTGCTCCAATGTGGTTTACCACAAACAGACAGTTTATTCCTGCATGGAAAAAAGTCATACATTTGTAACATTTATTTTAAAACAAATGCACAAAAATATTGACAGTTAGATATAGTAACAGATAATTTTAAATAATAAAAAAGCATACAAATTAGTGTCCAGTAACATTTGACTTAGATATGTAATCCCAAAATTGAAAAAGGGGTTTTGGTCACATCCTGATAATTATAGACCTGTAAGTTTAATATCGTGGGAGAGATAGAAATGAATTATAGGACCATGTTTTAGATTACTGTAAGGACTCACCTTAGTAGAGATGGGATTTCTGGATCCGACACGGAACCCCTTGGTTCCGAAATTCGAAAGATCCGTCCGAATCCGGACGGATCCTACGGATTTTGTGACTTCGGAACAAATTTTCAAAGATTTTCAAATGTACGGTGCTATTTTTGATAATTTTCGAAAATATCTTAGAATGTTCGAGAATGGTTTTGTATGTGAGCTGAAACGCGTCAACCGCTGTTTGACCAATACAGTTGGTTTGGATGAAGAAGTCCTGTGTGTGCACTCATTGATAGTAAGCTGTATATGAACTGAGTTTATTGCACCCGGGCAGTTGCAAAATGAAGCTGGCGTGCCATTGTGTTTGACATATCTTTATATATATATATTTTCCCCACACACAAGTTTACAAGTGACGTTTGTTCACTGTTGATGACATTGCATATCAATGGCAAGGTAACATCACTGTGATTTGAACACAAAATTGTAAATTAGAGTTTACGATGAATATAACATCCAAATGTTTGAATTCATAAAAATGTACATTTAAAAAAATATTTTTAAGAAAATTGTAAATTTAATTTCTTATATTGTTTATACTATATTAAATGTTTTAATAGCAAACACTTTTTGAGCTGTGATTAAAATGTAGTATATGAAAGAAAAGACAAGAAACTAAAGTAACTAAAACAGATACTGGAGGTGAATGTCTTTCCTCTTAGGTAATGTTTGTATTAGTTTACTTATTAACCCCTCCTCTCCAAAAAGACACCTTTGTTTTGTGTTTTGCCAGTGATTTGTGATAACACCACTGTGCTTTTAAAGGCTTTTGAGGTGTCACATTTATCTACTAGCAGTGAGTCACAATGCAGGAGCATGGCTTCCAGTTATAATCATCCAGTAATTATCTGATAGTGAACAGGAATGCTGAAATATACCTTAAGGTGACAGAACGGTTCTATTTACAGTCGGCAAAGCTCATTTCCATAGTTATAGAGTCACAATAAATGATCTGAATTTTATCGGTAATCGCTCAAAGGTAAAGCTGGGTACACACAGTAACGATAAAGCCATGGTACCGTCCGATCCGTTATGTGTGTACCTTCGTTTCCCGAATGAGCGTGCGGCTGCCGAACGATTAGGTCGACCGAACGCTCGTTCAGGAAAGACTGAAAATTTCCATCGGCTGCGCTAGAGGAGTCTAGCGCGGCCGATGGAAACACACAGTCCCGAGCGTTCTCCCTATGATGTTCATAGGGAGAACTCTCGGGACTGTGTGTATGCAGATCTTTGAAAGATGGCAGATAGGATCTTGCAGATCCTGTCTGTCATCATTCAGAAATCTGTACTGTCTGTACCCAGCTTTAAAGTGTGTTTTACATTGCTCAAATTAACAGTTTTGTTTAGTTTAACGTTTTCACTGGTGGAACATAGTTGAGATAGAAATAAACTTCAACCTCTGGATTTTACAAATTAAAATAATTATTTTTAAAATAGGGAGATTTTACTCCAGATAAAAAGCTGAGATTTTGTTTATTTGTTAAAACAATAGTTGAGGTTCTGTACCGTGTTAGCCAAATGTAAGAGAATAAAAGTGGAGTTGTAATAAAAGTTGTTTTGTTGTCTAGCTAATAAAATCACAACTCGACTTTTATTCTCTATATGTTTATTTGTTAAAATTCTAGATACAATAAAAAAAACAATACAAAATCAAATTTGTAAAAATACTGAATAACACCAGCTCTCTATATGGTAAATCTAATTCTTGCACAGGAGCATTGTTTTTTGCTTTTTATAGTTATTTTGTTGCACAGTTACGTCCTGTTTCACACAATATACTTTTTAGTGTGTGTCAATGCAGTGGTTACAGTATGCGATAAAACAGGGGCAATTCATTTTGTATGGGATTCAATCTGCTGTGTTTTAACTGCTGCAGTTGTGTGCACTGGAGAGTCCAGCGGATACTAATTAATCAATGAGACTGTGGATAAAAACTTAAGGAAACACATTCTACAATGATGAGATTTTCCCACAATCATTAGTAAACTCCTGTTTTTCGATACTTCTTGCATTAGGGCCATGGGGAAACATAGAAGTGGTTCTGTTTCAGGGATTTAAATAAATGTTGATGTTTTTATTACATTAACTGTATGTTGATTGATATCCTGCCTGTTTGACCTGTTTCAAATTTAGAGAGTTATCGGAGCTGTTTGGGAGACAAAGAAAAATCAGACAATTGAGCACCAATGCACAAATGCAGCTGGAAACTCTTGGACCACAGGTACCATCTTCAAGTAGGCAATTGATTAATCTTGTTGTCTATCTCTGCAAACAGGGAAAAAAAGCTTTTGCAATACACTTTAATATTGCAATTGCTGCACTTTTGAATAACTTTTTAAACATTAGCACATAGCTTTTCTTCCTGATCAGTCTCCTATTCAATCTTTTGATAAAATTAGCAAGGGATCAATAAAAAATGGGTTATTTTTTTTAGCAAATTCAGTCTTTTTGGGCGATTAGCCCTGTTGGTAATTGTAAATCAGATGGGGGAGATATTGGGCATTAAACTGCTAGTGTGTAATATAAAAAAAATTACTTTCCAGCAATAATCCTGTTAATAAGCATTTTTTTCTCATTGCTACGGTTTGTTAAGGTGACCATACACATATGATTTGTACAGCATGTGTACCGACAGATCACATACAAAAATTAGAAGCCTAATGCACATCCAATTAATTTGCTTACATTTTATTTTACCATAGTATTGCAATTTAAAAAGCTTGCCCTTAATTAAAGCAATTAGTTCAAAAACTTGGCCAAATTATTTTAAGCCCAGCAACCACTTCACGTTTTGCTTTATTCTGCTTTGTCCTAACTTTTAACCTTTTTCACCTTAGTAACTTTTTAACTTCTTAGGAGACATAATTCTCAAACTTTGTCTATATAACAGTGCCTGCCTTTTATGCGATGAAAGTCCCTGCTGCTCTTTCACTTGCTTTCTTGAGACTGACTCTCCAGCTCTAAGTACTTGAACACATGACCCACATTGGTATCTGTCAGAACACATGCTGTGGGAACTACATACACATTCGCGGTATGGGGATCAGTCGGTCGTGTGGCCATACACATTACGATCGTATCGGCTCCCTTTACTAAAGTTTTCCATCTTTCCCGACCAACCGTAGTGGCATCGTGGAACGACGGGATTTACCCATTATCGTTCGTATGTATGGCCAACTTTAGGCTGGGTACACACAAGCAGATTTTTCTGTGTATCTGTGCTGATTATACTGGCGGCAGCGACCTATGTCTATCCCCTTATCGCCCGGATCTGGCAAAAGGGTGATTGGACATGTCAGAGAATCACGACATTGGAAAATCAGGACATTTACCACAGCCATCAATTATTCGTCCCGGCCAACCGCTCACTTATGTACCCAGCCTTGCGTAATGCCATAAACACTCAAGTATTTTCTACTTTAAGAAAGCATTAATGTATTTTTAATATGTAGTCACAGCATTGAATGAGCACAATATAAGATCCACTATGCCAGATCTAGAAGAAAACAGTAAAGGGGATGTTCAGTGAAAATACATATGCTTCAAAGAAAAAAAGCATTATTTTTTATTTCAATTACCTTCATTTGTCCATCACGTATTTTTCTTTGCAGAAAGAAATGCTTCCAAAATGTTGACTTTCTTTTTGCAGGACCTCTAATAGAGTCAGTTATGGTCTTGCCCTTGACTCGAACCCTAGGTTGATTCAGTTACTCATTAGAGATCTGAGCATGTTTGACCCATCTTACTGCCAGTCAGTAGAAATTACTGTTCCAAAAAAGTGTGAGAAGAAGGAACATTGACAAAAGCAAAGCATAGTAAAGGGTAGCAAATCAAATGATTTCTCAAAGTGCACGAGAATTTAAAAATTACTAGTTAAGTGTAATATAAACTAAGATTTTTAAAAAAAATATTTTCCACTGAACTTCCCCTTTAAACATGGCTTTCTATGCTGCCTCTTGGGTGCCCTTATTAACATTAGCATGCTACATTTTATTCTGCCATCTGGCTCCAGTCCTAAAAGAAATTGCATAATCCTGTCACTCATAACAAGGTTTCACTTCTATGTGTTTTCATGTTCATTCTTAAATATTGAGTATCCTGTGATTTTCCCTACTTAACATAGGTATATATTTTTAAAAAAATGTATGATGTAGATCATTTTTATGAGCTGTTCCAAGATTAGGAAGAACTGGAGGGGTTCCTACCTGTGATGTTCCTGTGGTGTTCCCTGACCAGAAAACACTTTCCAATCAATGTTACACCTGTAACATTGGTCATAAAGTAATTGGGCCAAGCGATTGGAACATCTGCAAGTAATAGCTAGCGTATGGGCACCCCCAGTCTGATACCAGAATTTAGATTTGCTCAGCTCAAAGGTGGTAAAATCATCACTTTTTAGTGATAACATTTTTAAAGTTGAATACTGGTATGTAGCAGACTAGATCTTCATTATATAGTGAATGAGTCTGAAATGGGAACATTCTTATTTGATAGATTTATATATAGGACAGGTATAGTTGCTGTGGACCTTTGGCTTTGCTTACTCATTCTGTACCCCCATTGTATTAATAGCTGCTGATGAAATCCTGGATTGTATTTTCTGTACAGGGTGCCAAACTTCTATTGTTGTAAATGCTGTTCTCTGTCAGTTTATCTAGACATGCCTTAACATGTCCAGTAGTAAAAGTCTCAGGAAGCCACAAATAACCAGAAATTCTAACATATGCTTCTCAAAAAAAACCAATGGTAATGTTTTTGTCACAATTATATCACAGAAATAGTCATAAATTTGAATTTGTTTTTTGTTTTATTATACCAGTTTTAAATAGCATATTTGTATTACATTTTTTAAGGCATACAAAAATCAATGGTTTATATAGATTTGTTACTATAGCAAAAGGCTTGTTTTAAGACCTTTGGTAGAGATGTGAGCTCCACTGCATATTTACATACTGAGACACCAGTTGTGACTATGAACCAGTAAGCATTCTACACTGGGCCAGTAAAGGAATACAGAAAACTACATTCACTACATTTCATATTGGAAATATCTGTAGGTTCCATGGCCATATAAAAAAAATAATATTGGCATGTATATAGTATCTCAAAATGTAAAATTTTCAATGCTTTGTTCAGCTGGGCCCACACATTAGCAACGGGATTGTCTTTTTCAGTAATGTGTGTAATGCAGTTCCAAGCGCTCAGAACTGGAGGAAAATTTCGCTCGGCCATGGTCATTTCCCTGTACGGTTGGTCGCATTTGAAGGAAATGTGCAGTCCTAAACGTTCTCTCTGTGCTTTACATAGAGAGAATGCTCAGGACTGTGTGTAGAGGGATCATTCAAAAATTTTACAGATTCTGTCTGTCATCTTTTAAGGATCTGGACTGTACGTATGTGTCCACTTTTTCTGTCTTTGTGTACATAGTTAGAATGTGTAAAGTCCATGGTTAGTACTGTGGGCCGAAGCTGTATTAAATTGACGTGTTATATGAGACAATAAAGGGCAACTGTGGTCTCCAAACAATTTAGGGTTAAATAAAAGCCGGCAGTCTATCATAATGAGCCCTGGATCACATCTCTGGCTGCAGCCTGTTAGAAATTATAAAAAAGAAGAAGTGCGTAAAACCAAACAACCTTAAAACACACTCGGTGCCCCTGAGATCCTCCCTCAGGAAAAAAGTGACTAGGAGCAAAAATACGCTAACTAGGCACCAAACAATAATACCCACTAGCACCCGTATATAAAATAATAACACTGTATGGATAAGTTTTCCACATTATGTCAATTTTATTGATTCATGTTTGTGGCAGTCTAAGAGAATCTTGGGAGCAAGATATATTTTATTTTATAGATATATTTTTAGATATATGTATGTACTTTTTTAGTGATGATTTATGATATGTGATTCGTATAATTGGCTGGCCAGTCTATATTTTGAATGTCGATGTAATTTATGTAATAAATTGTCCATATAAAATATTTTTGATCTTTTATATATCTATATATAGGGACTATAGTGGTTATATACATATATTATCCATACAGTGTTATTATTTTATATACAGGGTGCTAGTGGGTATTACTGTTAGAAATTATATTGTGATGAATATTCAAATTTCCTTCTTCCAGTAGGTTGAGTAACATCATTGGATCTCTGCTACTCCCCTCCGTCCTAGGAGAGAAGCATGCACAGTTAAGACTTAATTCTGGGGAAAACAGGATGTACCTTAACAGAGATTTGGCAGCTTTCCCAAACGAACGCGCGGCTGCCGAACGTTGCTGATTAAAACAATACAGCATCATAAAGACATGAAAATCCTTCGCAAGTAAAATCATCATCTCGTTCTCCCTCCCCTTAAAGTATCTTATTGGTGAGGTGCTCTCTCCCTGGATTGAAAATGCCTGAGTCATAACTCAGGGAAGTGGCAAACACAAGGGTCTTTGTCTTTCTGTGTTTCTTCAATATGCTGCATTTCTTCTGCAGTTCTGCATCTATAAATAAAAATTAAGTCAAATTTATCCTTTAAACCTACAATGATGCAATGATTAACAAGTAGCCCCTGAAAAATGTTGTAGCATGAAACAGTATGAGATGAAAGGAGACAGACAGACAGAAAGCAAGAGTCAGTTATTTGGTTGAAAAGGAAACTGAGCAGCCAGCCAATCATTTCAATTGAGTTTTTCAGCAAATCATCCTTTTAGATGATCAGAACATGCATCAGAAATGTTGCTAAATCTCAAGCGATCCTTTAATGTAACAAATAATTGGTTTCATACTCTCAAATAGCTGAGTTATATTGATATGTGGGTCAGTTGGGAGCCAGGATGCGCTGGGATTAGCATTTGTGTTCCAGACCAGAAGCTGGGTACACACATTAGCTATAAAAAGCCAATCTGGACAGTACCAGGTTACCATCCAGTAATATGTGGGACTAATAACACCAGTAATAATATGATTCACCTTAATTCTCCTTAATGGTAGAGGAAAGTATATCCGCATTCATTATAACTCAATTACTAAATACTATTACTACCACTAATAATAAAAACCATAATAACAATTTAGAAATCATTTTAAGTCAAATATAACAATGTCCATGAGACTTTTAAGCATCAAATGTTTCTTTAAAACACCAAAACTGGGAAGAACAAATGGTTCACTGAATGTCCCTTCCACGATTTCCCCGTTGGAATGTTCATCCATGAAAATCTCATTATGTGTTCAGAATTTCAGCTTGCAGTTTAGCTCCGCACCCAAGTAGGATTTCTGAACACCTTATTACAAAACCATTCACAAGTATACATCCAGTGTATGCAGCTTTAAAATACTGAATCCTGTAGTTATTTTAATTATAATTCTGATGCATGTTACATGTTTATTCCTTTTTTTCTCTGGGTCATCTAGCATTATGATCTTATCGTTTGTAAATGTTTTACCCTATGAAATTTAAATTTCCAGTATGGCTTGTGCAAAAAATGCTATAACAGTTTATTCAGTACAAAACATAATCGCAAACCAACCATTACCTCCTCCTAAATACTGTACAGTAATTTAAATATATATATGCTGTATATACTGTACATACAAGACAAGAGATAAAAACAGACCAAACATGATGTGCCATTAGCTTATACATCGTGGCTCCCAAAGTCCAGGCAGGATATATCACGACCTGCAAATTCACTCATTCTGTGCCAAACAAGAATGGGGCAGGACAGAATGAGTCGATCTACAGGTTGGTGAGATATGCTTTGTATAAACACTAGCTTATAGGAAGGACAAGCAGGCTGGATGTGAGGGACATGCGTTCTGCTTATGTTAGGTGGTTACAATTAAGTCCTGGTTCTACATTCTCAGAGGCTAAACCAGCACTGACAATCAGGTGTAGGTAAGACACTCCTTTTGGATATTTATACACACATATCCAGACTATTTAAATCCCCAATGATATTTGATATACCTATTGTACTTATTCATGTGAATCTGCCAACATCCAGGATGAGTATAGATGCCGTTTAAGGTGCCATTATCCTACCTGGACTTTGGGATCCACAATATATAATCCACAGGTGCTATTAGGGACACCAGGGTTTGTTTATCCCTTATTTATTAATTTGGCTTGAAGAGCCAAATAACTGTTCTTTCTATTTCTTCTTCTTCTTCCGTTTAATTCTTCAGCTTTTTTGGACTGTATCTCCTCCCACAGTTTTCGAGCTAGAGACATGAAATTCGGTACAGACGTGCGGGACATATAGGAGAAGTGTTCTATCTTCTAGCTAAGGAATTCACGGAAGCGTTACGTCGTTATCGGTGAATTACTGAACATTTTTCCCATAGACTACAGTATAATCGTAACAATCCTTAAATGTGGATATTTTAAAACAGTTTGTTTCATGGTCATAGATTACTGTAAGGACTCACCTTAGTAGAGATGGGATTTCTGGATCCAACACGGAACCCCTTGGTTCCGAAATCCGAAAGATCCGTCCGAATCTGGACGGATCCTACGGATTTTGTGACTTCGGAACAAATTTTCAAAGATTTTCAAATGTACGGTGCTATTTTTGATAATTTTCGAAAATATCTTAGAATGTTCGAAAATCCTTGAAAATACGATTGGGGACCACTTTCGAGTTTCGGATCGTATTTTCAAAAATTGAACATTCGAGGATATTTTCGATAATTCTCAAAAATAGGCTTGAACATTCCAAAATCTTCAAAAATACAATCGGAAACTCAAAAGTGGTCTCCTATTGTATTTTCGAGGTTTTTCCGAACGTTGGAACATATTTTAGAAAATTATCTAAAATAGCCCATACATTCGAAAATCTTTGAAAATTCGGTCCGTTTTCGGATCTTCGGGATTTTCCAGAGATCCGGGAATCCAATAACGGAATGAAACTATGTAGTTTCGGCCATCTCTAGTAGTAAGACAACGCATATTTGTGAAAAATAGACTTTAGAGGTAGACTTTAGATACTGCTAAGGCTTTTGCTAAGGCTTTTGGTACTGTGCCGCATAGACAATTTCTTTATAAATTAAGGTCTGTGGGCCTTGAAAAACACATTTGTACACCAGAGATAGATCTGAACCCAGTTCCTAAGTGGATTTCACAGACCCACCGGAACTCGAACTTTACAGATTTCTGTAATGGCAAAACGGGAAGCGTGTGGAATTTCTAGTACTGGACAGTGTTTTGCCTAAGATTTTGGGCATAGATACGTGTTCCCCAAACCATTTTTCAGGTCCCTGAGCCTTTTACTGTAAGTTACTATCGCTAATTTTTCAGATTTTTAAAAAAAATCTGCGAATGTGCAAATGGAATGGATTTCAGTGAGTTTGGCCATCTATATTGTACATGTATACAAAATTTGTTGAATGATTGTCTACACGATGTGGTGTGCCACAGGGTCCTATACTAGTGCCACTTCTATTAAAGGGTATCTCCACTGGGGGAAAAAAATTGCCATTTAGTTTAATTGAAGAACAGGAGGTAAAGGAGCTGTGTCTTACCTCCATTCTTCAATAATACCTGCAGAAGCCAGAAGAGAAGGTAAGCTACTTACCTGATTGTTCGCTCCTCCGCCGTGTAGTTCACCAGGTCCTGACGGGTATGTCTTCTATACGCATGCACAGAGACTGTCGGGACCTGTCAGACTACGCGGTGGAGGAGCTCTCCTGGCTCCTGCAGGTTTTATTGAGGAACGAAAGGTAAGATACAGCTCCTTTAACTCCTGTTCTTCAATAAAACAAAACAGCAATTTTTTTCCCCACTGGACATCATCATTGATGGCCTGTCTGAGGACGAGCTTAGGTCCTCCATTGATAAGGATAAGGTGTTGGTACAAAAGGAGGCTAGATGTATATATCGACTACAGACTCAGTCTCCCAATGGTCTGAATGAGCAATTCTTGTTACATTGTTTCCTATAAAAAAACATCTTATGACTACTGTATGCTCTTTACCTATACTTTGTGCATAGACCTGTTGTATTCATAGATTTCTATGGTAATGAACATATACTTAATTCCCTTTTTGTGACTAGCGAAAAGTGACCAGTATGGTTCAAACTTTTTAGTTTTAAGATTTGTATATATGTTGGCTCACTGGGCCCGGGGATTGTTCATGGGGGATGTGGCTTGGCACTGTGGGTGGTTATAAAACAAGGGGAGTATTTATTGTTCTGATGTAATTTCCTGATGACGACCCACTGAGGGTGGAAACATGTCGATAACAAGTTGCAATAAGTTAAGTTACTTTTGACCTTTTATTCAAGGTCGTGAGTGCGACCTCTGCTTTATATTGTTGTATATCTATCTGCTGGGCACCCGGGCAGTTGCAGATTTAATGGAGTGCTAACCTTTTACTGCGATCTATATCTATCTATCTATCTATAGATAGAGAGAGAAAGAGAGAGAGAGAGAGATAGTAATGCGTTGATTTTAGCACTGCAATAAAATTTAATTCAATACATTCCCAGGAGTGCTCCTTCCTTGTTTTTTAATTATATATATATATATATATATATATCTATATATATATCTATATATATATATATATATATATAGATAGATAGATAGATAGATAGATATATCATCCCAATGACCTTAATCTGCCAATTCAGCATTTTGTCTGTATATAAATAAATGCAACCGAAATACCCACTTCCTGTTTGCAGGACCCCTAGTCCCCTAGTAGAGACCATTATGGTCTTGCCCTTGACCCAGCGCCTGGGTTGATTCAGTTGCTCAGTAGAGATCTGAGCATCTTTGACCCATCCAACAGCCAATCAGTAGAAATAACTTAGGAATGTTAGGAACATTCCAAGGAAGTGGTGCATCCTGGGAAGAAGGACTATTAGAACCTGAAATGTCAGCTCACTAATGTCAACAACATGGAACAGTTAAGGGTATGAAATCAACTGATTTTTCAAAATGGGGGAGAATATGTAGAATAACTAAGAAGGCATTACACAAACAAGCAATTTAACAAATATTGATAATTTCCATTGAACTGTCCCTTTAATTGCCCGGTGCTACCCACAAAGAGATAGGATGTATAGAACTTGTAGAATGATGCCGGTGCACTCTAGGGACTTCATTGGGTATACCTAATAAAGGTTTGAATGAAGTCCCTAGAGTGTACCTGCACCATTCTACAAGATATATATATATATATATATATATATATATATATATATAACACAAGAATTGTGGAAGCACTCCAATTAGGCTAATTTACAACTACATTTAGTGGAAGTGCTACTGATCTGGTCAAATATTTATACAAACATAGAAAAGATAATGCACATTCCTAGGCCCCATACAATATCATATTATCTGCACACTGGCATACTAATATCCTTTTAAGTATATTTTTAGCAGGGGGGGCATTACTATAAAAGCATTTAAAGCAAGTTACTAACTGTGGATACTAACTGTGTTGTTAATAGCAGGTACAAATACTAATGTTCCTGCGTTGGGTCCCAAGCAGTAATAGATAAGTACATTTGCATCTTCAGTTGTTTCACAATTTAAAGGTTGGCAAAAAAGTTCTACCACAAACTCTGTAAAGTAGCAATAAAAGTAAACAAATAAGAAAAACAGCGCTTATTCCATAAACATAATGAATCAGCAGGTGTTTATAAGTGGCATGTTTTTAATTAATGTGTCCCAAGCACTATGGCTATAAAAGAAGCACTATTCTTTTTTTAATACTTTTTTTTTGGTGATTCTAGTTCTCACCCACTCTCAGAAGTGTGGAGGTGAGTTGAGGACCCACACATATATGCAAGATGTCTTACATTAATATGGAACCATAATTAGACTTTAAACTGCTGGTTACCCTGAATTTTTTTCTCAGACAGCATGAATTGACAGGATCTACCACGGATCAATACCCCAAAAAATAATGCTGGACATTCTTTTTTGTTTTGCTTCCATTTTATTCCTAGCAAAGATTATTTTTCTTGGATGATCTAGTGAGTTTTGTGCGAGAATCTTTACTTTTAGAAAACACCACGCCCATTAGGTTACGGATCCAAATCGACTTATACAATTTAGAAAAAAAAAAAGAATTCTGTGGATACGAAAATGGAAATCTAAGCTGGATTGAAATAGATTACAAAGATTGACATTTGTTTTTGTATGAAATGCAAAAAAAACAATGTTTGGCAGGGGAATATCAGACTGTTTGCAAAGCAATTTATGTAACGATGCCTATTGATAATGGGCGGATAAGTAAGCCTGAAACGCTTTAGGCATTTAATGCTTTTTATGTAACAACAACTTAATTACACACATGGATAGGTTCAACAAGGACTCGGGGCAGATGCACCTGGGCACATCCACGAGCGACTGTGTGTAAGGAATGAAATCAGCATCTATTTTTACATTTATAATACGCCGTGGCAATAGTATATGGCAAAAGGTGAGTTGTGGACTATGTTCGTGATACTATGCGCTATGGTTAGTGATTACAACTGCCGATTCATAAAGATACAATGCTACTTGTACATGAGTTTAGGAAAACCATAGCAATTTGTGTGTATGTCATTGTGACTGACAAGCAGACATGGTTGGTGTCCTTTGGTACAAAAGCCCAAAAATGTTGCGTTGTTACCTAGCAAAGGCCAAACTGGGTACAACCATAAATCATGACAAAAAATCTGTTTAATAGGAAAACTAAAGTAAATTATGTCACAGTAGAAGAACAGTCATCAGGAATGTGGAGCTGATTTTAGACCAAAAACTGTTATGTTAGTTAAGAGTATGTGTTATATGTTTAAGAGAGTCAGAATTGACTATGAGTGATTGTGTGATGCTGATTGTGCGTGTTGTTGGGATGCTCTTTAACAGTTTTATGAGGGATTATGCATGCATACTTGGTCTGGTTTTAATACCCCTAGTGGGTCAGTGGGTACGTTTTGTGTTTATTGACTGTAAAACTAACAATGTGACAGTTTAGGATGATTGCCATGGAAAAAGATGGGGTAGGTTGGGGTGAGGATTGTATCAAGCAGGTGTGGGTCTGTGTGGTTTAGGGTTAGGGGGTATGTTTTTGCAATTTTAGACAAAAAATAATTTAAGTTTAGGTATGTAGTGGGTTGTTGAAGGGTGTATCAGCCAGGGTGGTACCTGTCTTGAGTGGGGTATGGGGGTATGTTTTGCATGTCAGCCAATACAACAAAACTTATTGGATGCTTTTGTATGGTTTCCATAGGAACAGAAGGTTAGATTGTAACGGGTGGATCGTGGTTGGTTGGTTTTAGTGATTGCGCAATTAAAACTAACTGAATATCTACATATTCTTCCATTTTGAAAATGAGTTGAATTTATATCCCTTGCTATTGGCATTAGTGAGCTGACATTCAGGTTCTAACATTGCCTTCTTTCCAAGATGCACAACTCCTACAGTACTTTGTATGATTTGCTGGTGGAAGGGTCAAAACATGCTCCAAGATCTCTACTGAGCAAACTGAATCACCAGGCACTTTGTCCTGCAGAGAGAAAAGTCAGTACTTCAAAAGCATTTACACAGAGACAAAATGATAAAATGGGCCTTAAGGTAAGGTCATTGGGATGGAAAAACAAGCATATGTATTTGCACTGACCTTCCTCTTAATACAAGGGTCATTGAAAATAGCTGTCTCATACCTTTTAAATAAACAATGGATACTGATTTGGTTTTGTAAATCCAAAATAATTGCAGGGAAAGTCAAACTTCCTAGCTTTAAAATTATAAAGAATTTTGGGGCAGGGCTAATAATGCATCATCTTCTCTTTCTATAGTAGGATAAGTGGAACATGGCTCAAGCTAGCAGTAAGGGGTTGGATAATAGTTTCTGGTGATGTTACAGCTCACAGTGTAAGCAAAGAAGCACCAACCCTGTAAACTTGGGTAGATTGCTTAGATCCTGGATTATTTTAAAGGTTGGATTATGATCTTTTTAATAGAGGGCACCTGTATGGAGGCCACATTTTCTATTTAATATAAATTAGCCCACCAACTATATCAAGGTAACTATCAAGAAGATTGTCCCCACATTGTATATTCTTGGTAAAGGTGAGTGTCTTGACCTTGCATTGGGTTAGTGTAACAGAGGTTTTTTCTTCCTCCCGCCTTTTTTTTTTTTTTTTAAATTACATAGGTTTGACTGCAAAATAAGTGTTTCTGTTCTACCTAACTACTATCTGATTTGTACTAAATGGCTCAACTGTTAAAAAGATATAAAAAACACAGAAACCTGAAAAATGAGATAAGGAAGGAAGAGTAGCAGCAAATAGCATTCTAAGGATGTAGCAGAAATGTGAGGATAAACATTGGTTTTATCAAGCAAATCGGAAAGTTCTAAAAGACTAAGGATGTGTGCTCCAATGTGGTTTACCACAAACAGACAGTTTATTCTGCATGGAAAAAAGTCATACATTTGTAACATTTATTTTAAACAAATGCACAAAAATATTGACAGTTAGATATAGTCCCAGATAATTTTAAATAATAAAAAAGCATACAAATTAGTGTCCAGTAAATTGACTTAGATATGTAATCCCAAATTGAAAAAGGGGTTTTGGTCACTCCTGATAATTATGGACTGTAAGGTTAATATCGTGGGAGAGATAGAAATGAATTATGGACCATGTGTTTTAGATTACTGTAAGGACTCACCTTAGTAGAGATGGGATTTCTGGATCCGACACGGAACCCTTGGTTCCGAAATTCGAAAGATCCGTCCGAATCCGGACGGATCCTACGGATTTTGGACTTCGGAACAAATTTCAAAGATTTTCAAATGTACGGTGCTATTTTTGATAATTTTCGAAAATATATTAGAATGTTCGAGAATGGTTTTGTATGTGAGCTGAAACGCGTCAACCGCTGTTTGACCAATACAGTTGGTTTGGGATGAAGAAGTCCTGTGTGTGCACTCATTGTAGTAAGCTGTTATTAACTGAGTTATTGCACCGGGCAGTTGCAAAATGAAACTGGCGTCGTGCCATTGTGTTTGACATATCTTATATAATATATTTTCCCCACACACAAGTTTACAAGTGACGTTTGTTCACTGTTGATGACATTGCATATCAATGGCAAGGTAAAATCACTGTGATTTGAACACAAAATTGTAAATTAGAGTTTACGATGAATATAACATCCAAATGTTTGAATTCATAAAAATGTACATTTAAAAAAATATTTTAAGAAAATTGTAAATTTAATTCTTATATTGTTTTATACTATATAAAGTTTTAATAGCAAACACTTTTTGAGCTGTGATTAAATGTAGTATATGAAAGAAAAGACAAGAAACTAAAGTAACTAAAACAGATACTGGAGGTGAATGTCTTTCCTCTTAGGTAATGTTGTATTAGTTTACTTATTAACACCCTCCTCTCAAAAAAGACACCTTTGTTTTGTGTTTGCCAGTGATTTGTGATAACACCACTGTGCTTTTAAAGCTTTTGAGGTGTCACATTTATTCTTATAGCAGTGAGTCACAATGCAGGAGCATGGCTTCCAGTTATAATCACCAGTAATTATCTATAGTGAACAGGAATGCTGAAATATACCTTAAGGTGACAGAACGGTTCTATTTACAGTCGGCAAAGCTCATTTCCATAGTTATAGAGTCACAATAAATGATCTGAATTTATCGGTAATCGCCTCAAAGGTAAAGCTGGGTACACAGTAACGATAAAGCATGGTACCGTCCGATCCGTTATGTGTGTACCTTCGTTTCCCGAATGAGCGTGCGGCTGCCCGAACGATTAGGTCGACCGAACGCTCGTTCAGGAAGACTGAAAATTTCCATCGGCTGCGCTAGAGGAGTCTAGCGCGGCCGATGGAAACACACAGTCCCGAGCGTTCTCCTATGATGTTCATAGGGAGAACTCTCGGGACTGTGTGTATGCAGATCTTTGAAAGATGGCAGATAGGATCTTGCAGATCCTGTCTGTCATCATTCAGAAATCTGTACTGTACCCAGCTTTAAAGTGTGTTTTACATTGCTCAAATTAACAGTTTGTTTAGTTTAACGTTTTCACTGGTGGAACATAGTTGAGATAGAAATAACTTCAACCTCTGGATTTTACAAATTAAAATAATTTATTTTAAAATAGGGAGATTTTACTCCAGATAAAAAGCTGAGATTTTGTTTATTTGTTAAAACAATAGTTGAGGTTCTGTACCGTGTTAGCCAAAAGTAAGAGAATAAAAGTGGAGTTGGAATAAAAGTTGTTTTGTTGTCTAGCTAATAAAATCACAACTCGACTTTTATTCTCTATATGTTTATTTGTTAAAATTCTAGATACAATAAAAAAAACAATACAAAATCAAATTTGTAAAAATACTGAATAACACCAGCTCTCTATAGGTAAATCTAATTCTTGCACAGGAGCATTTTTTTTGCTTTTATAGTTATTTTGTTGCACAGTTACGTCCTGTTTCACACAATATACTTTTTAGTGTGTGTCAATGCAGTGGTTACAGTATGCGATTAAAACAGGGGCAATTCATTTTGTATGGGATTCAATCTGCTGTGTTTTTAACTGCTGCAGTTGTGCACGGAGAGTCCAGCGGATACTAATTAATCAATGAGACTGTGGATAAAAACTTAAGGAAACACATTCTACAATGATGAGATTTTCCCACAATCATTAGTAAACTCCTGTTTTCGATACTTCTTGCATTAGGGCCATGGGGAAACATAGAAGTGGTTCTGTTTCAGGGATTTAATAAATGTTGATGTTTTTATACATTAACTGTATGTGATTGATATCCTGCCTGTTTGACCTTTCAAATTTAGAGAGTTACGGAGCTGTTTGGGAGACAAAGAAAAATCAGACAATTGAGCACCAATGCACAAATGCAGCTGGAAACTCTTGGACCACAAGGTACCATCTCAAGTAGGCAATTGATTAATCTTGTTGTCTATCTCTGCAAACAGGAAAAAAAGCTTTTGCAATACACTTTAATATTGCAATTGCTGCACTTTGAATAAACATTTTAAACATTAGCACATAGCTTTTTCTTCCTGATCAGTCTCCTATTCAATCTTTTGATAAAATTAGCTAGGGATCAATAAAAAATGGGTTATTTTTTTTAGCCAAATTCAGTCTTTTTGGCGATTAAGCCCTGTTGGTAATTGTAAATCAGAGGGGGAGATATTGGGCATTAAACTGCAGTGTGTAATATAAAAAAAAGTACTTTCCAGCAATAATCCTGTTAATAAGCATTTTTTTCTCATTGCTACGGTTTGTTAAGGTGCCATACACATATGATTTGTACAGCATGTGTACCGACAGATCACATACAAAAATTAGAAGCCTAATGCACATCCAATTAATTTGCTTACATTTATTTTACCATAGTATTGCAATTTAAAAAGCTTGCCCTTAATTAAAGCAATTAGTTCAAAAACTTGGCCAAATTATTTAAGCCCAGCAACCACTTCACGTTTTGCTTTATTCTGCTTTGTCCTAACTTTTAACCTTTTTCACCTTAGTAACTTTTTAACTTCTTAGGAGACATAATTCTCAAACTTTGTCTATATAACAGTGCCGCCTTTTATGCGATGAAAGTCCCTGCTGCTCTTTCACTGCTTTCTTGAGACTGACTCTCAGCTCTAAGTACTTGAACACATGACCCACATTGGTATCTGTCAGAACACATGCTGTGGGAAACACATACACATTCGCGGTATGGGGATCGTCGGTCGTGTGGCCATACACATTACGATCGTATCGGCTCCCTTTACTAAAGTTTTCCATCTTTCCCGACCACCGTAGTGGCATCGTGGAACGACGGGATTTACCCATTATTCGTTCGTATGTATGGCCAACTTTAGGCTGGGTACACACAAGCAGATTTTTCTGTGTATCTGTGATGATTATACTGGCGGCAGCGACCTATGTCTATCCCCTTATCGCCCGGATCTGGCAAAAGGGTGATTGGACATGTCAGAGAATCACGACATTGGAAAATCAGGACATTTACCACAGCCATCAATTATTCGTCCGGCCAACCGCTCACTTATGTACCCAGCCTCTGCGTAATGCCATAAACACTCAAGTATTTTCTACTTTAAGAAAGCATTAATGTATTTTAATATGTAGTCACAGCATTGAATGAGCACAATATAAGATCCACTATGCCAGATCTAGAGAAAACAGTAAAGGGGATGTTCAGTGAAAATACATATGCTTCAGAAAAAAAAGCATTATTTTTTATTTCAATTACTTCATTTGTCCATCACGTATTCTTTGCAGAAAGAAATGCTTCCAAAATGTTGACTTCTTTTGCAGGACTTAATAGAGTCAGATGGTCTTGCCTTTACTCGAACTAGTGATCAGTTACTCATAGAGATTGAGCATGTTTGACCCATCTACTGCCAGTCAGTAGAAATTACTGTTCCAAAAAAGTGTGGAGAAGAAGGACATTGACAAAAGCAAAGCATAGTAAGGGTAGCAATCAATATTTCTCAAAGTGCACGAGAATTTAAAAAATTACTAGTGAAGTGTAATATAAACTAAGATTTTTAAAAAAAATATTCCACTGAACTTCCCCTTTAAACATGGCTTTCTATGCTGCCTCTTGGGTGCCCTTATAACATTAGCATGCTACTTTTATTCTGCCACTGGCTCCAGTCCTAAAAGAAATGGTAATATAGTACAAGTGACTGCACTCCAGTAGAACGGTTTATCAAAGCCAAACATCAAACAGCAAAAATTCGACGTTTCGAGGGATACACCCTTCATCAGGGGATCCCGAAACGTCGAATTTTTGTGTTTGATGTTTGCTGAATTAAACACGTTCTACTTGGAGTGCAGTCCACCTTGTATCTATTACTGATCTATTCCTGTGGGTAAGGGAATTTGGACATTTTTGCACCACTGGGGATAGTTGCAATGGACACTCATAATACTGGATCTAAAAGAAATGCATAATCCTGTCACTCATAACAAGGTTTACTTCTATGTGTTTTCATGTTCATTCTTAAATATTGAGTATCCTGTGATTTTCCCTACTTAACATAGGTATATAATTTTAAAAAAAATGTATGATGTAGATCATTTTTATGAGCTGTTCCAAGATTAGGAAGAACTGGAGGGGTTCCTACCTGTGATGTTCCTGTGGTGTTCCCTGACCAGAAAACACTTTCAATCAATGTTACACCTGTAACATTGTCATAAAGTAATTGGGCCAAGCGATTGGAACATCTGCAAGTAATAGCTAGCGTATGGGCACCCCCGTCTGATACCAGAATTTAGATTTGCTCAGCTCAAAGGTGGTAAAATCATCACTTTTTAGTGATAACATTTTAAAGTTGAATATGTAGTAGCAGACTAGATCTTCATTATATAGTGAATGAGTCTGAAATGGGAACATTCTTATTGATAGATTTATATATAGGACAGGTTATAGTTGCTGTGGACCTTTGGCTTTGCTTACTCATTCTGTACCCCCATTGTATTAAAGCTGCGTGATGAAATCCTGGATTGTATTTCTGTACAGGGTGCCAAACTTATTGTTGTAAATGCTGTTCTCTGTCAGTTTATCTAGACATGCCTTAACATGTCCAGTAGTAAAAGTCTCAGGAAGCCACAAATAACCAGAAATTCTAACATATGCTTCTCAAAAAAAAACCAATGGATGTTTTTGTCACAATTATATCACAGAAATAGTCATAAATTTGAATTTGTTTTTTGTTTTATTATACCAGTTTTAAATAGCATATTTGTATTACATTTTTTAAGGCATACAAAAATCAATGGTTTATATAGATTTGTTACTATAGCAAAAGGCTGTTTTAAGACCTTGGTAGAGATGTGAGCTCCACTGCATATTTACATACGAGACACCAGTGTGACTATGAACCAGTAAGCATTCTACACTGGGCCAGTAAAGGAATACAGAAAACTACATTCACTACATCATTTCATATTGGAAATATCTGTAGGTTCCATGGCCATATAAAAAAAATAATATTGGCATGTATATAGTATCTCAAAATGTAAAATTTTCAATGCTTTGTTCAGCTGGGCCCACACATTAGCAACGGGATTGTCTTTTTCAGTAATGTGTGTAATGCAGTTCCAAGCGCTCAGAACTGGAGGAAATTTCGCTCGGCCATGGTCATTTCCTGTACGGTTGGTCGCATTTGAAGGAAAGTGCCGTCCAAACGTTCTCTCTGTGCTTTACATAGAGAGAATGCTCAGGACTGTGTGTAGAGGGATCATTCAAAAATTTACAGATTCTGTCTGTCATCTTTAAGGATCTGGACTGTACGTATGTGTCCACTTTTTCTGTCTTTGTGGACATAGTTAGAATGTGTAAAGTCCATGGTTAGTACTGTGGGCCGAAGCTGTATTAAATTGACGTGTTATATGAGACAATAAAGGGCAACTGTGGTCTCCAAACAATTTAGGGTTAAAATAAAAGCCGGCAGTCTATCATAATGAGCCCTGGATCACATCTCTGGCTGCAGCCTGTTAGAAATTATAAAAAAGAAGAAGTGCGTAAAACCAAACAACCTTAAAACACATCGGTGCCCCTGAGATCCTCCCTCAGGAGAAAAAGTGACTAGGAGCAAAATACGCTAACTAGGCACCAAACAATAATAACCACTAGCACCCGTATATAAAATAATAACACTGTATGGATAAGTTTTCCACATTATGTCAATTTATTGATTCATGTTTGTGGCAGTCTAAGAGAATCTTGGGAGCAAGATATATTTATTTTATAGATATATTTTTAGAATATGTATGTACTTTTTTAGTGATGATTTATGATATGTGATTCGTATAATTGGCTGGCCAGTCTATATTTTGAATGTCGATGTAATTTATGTAATAAATTGTCCATATAAAATATTTTTGATCTTTTATATATCTATATATAGGGACTATAGTGGTTAATACATATATTATCCATACAGTGTTAATTTTATATACAGGGTGCTAGTGGGTATTACTGTTAGAAATTATATTGTGATGAATATTCAAATTTCTTTTCCAGTAGGTTGAGTAACATCATTGGATCTCTGCTACTCCCCTCCGTCCTAGGAGAGAGACATGCACAGTTAAGACTTAATTCTGGGAGGAAAACAGGATGTACCTTAACAGAGATTTGGCAGCTTTCCCAAACGAACGGCGGCTGCCGAACGTTGCTGATTAAAAACAATACAGCATCATAAAGACATGAAAATCCTTCGCAAGTAAAATCATCATCTCGTTCTCCTCCCCTTAAAGTATCTTATTGGTGAGGTGCTCTCTCCCTGATTGAAAATGCCTGAGTCATAACTCAGGGAAGTGGCAAACACAAGGGTCTTTGTCTTTCTGTGTTTCTTCACATATGCTGCATTTCTTCTGCAGTTCTGCATCTATAAATAAAAATTAAGTCAAATTTATCCTTTAAACCACAATGATGCAATGATTAACAAGTAGCCCTGAAAAATGTGTTGTGCATGAAACAGTATGAGATGAAAGGAGACAGACAGACAGAAAGCAAGAGTCAGTTATTTGGTTGAAAAGGAAACTGAGCAGCCAGCCAATCATTTCAATTGAGTTTTTCAGCAAATCATCCTTTTAGATGATCAGAACATGCATCAGAAATGTTGCTAAATCTCAAGCGATCCTTTAATGTAACAAATAATTGGTTTCATACTTCAAATAGCTGAGTTATATTGATATGTGGGTCAGTTTGGAGCCAGGATGCGCTGGGATTAGCATTTGTGTTCCAGACCAGAGCTGGGTACACACATTAGCTATAAAAAGCCAATCTGGACAGTACCAGGTTACCATCCGTAATATGTGGGACTAATAACACCAGTAATAATATGATTCACCTTATTCTCCTTAATGGTAGAGGAAAGTATATCCGCATTCATTTAACTCAATTACTAAATACTATTACTACCACTAATAATATAAAAACCATAATAACAATTTAGAAATCATTTTAAGTCAAATATAACAATGTCCATGAGACTTTTAAGCATCAAATGTTTCTTTAAAACACCAAAACTGGGAAGAACAAATGGTTCACTGAATGTCCCTTCACGATTTCCCCGTTGGAATGTTATCCATGAAAATCTATTATGTGTTCAGAATTTCAGCTTGCAGTTTAGCTCGCACCCAAGTAGGATTTCTGAACACCTTATTACAAAACCATTCACAAGTATACATCCAGTGTATGCAGCTTTAAAATACTGAATCCTGTAGTTATTAATTATAATTTGATGCATGTTACATGTTTATTCCCTTTTTTCTCTGGGTCATCTAGCATTATGATCTTATCGTTTGTAAATGTTTTACCCTATGAAATTTAAATTTCCAGTATGGCTTGTGCAAAAAATGCTTATAACAGTTTATTCAGTACAAAACATAATCGCAAACCAACCATTACCTCCTCCCTAAATACTGTACAGTAATTTAAAATATTATTATGCTGTATATACTGTACATACAAGACAAGAGATAAAAACAGACCAAACATGATGTGCCATTAGCTTATACATCGTGGCTCCCAAAGTCCAGGCAGGATATACACGACCTGCAAATTCACTCATTCTGTGCCAAACAAGAATGGGCAGGACAGAATGAGTCGATCTACAGGTTGGTGAGATATGCTTTGTATAAACACTAGCTTATAGGAAGGACAAGCAGGCTGGATGTGAGGGACATGCGTTTGCTTATGTTAGGTGGTTACAATTAAGTCCTGGTTCTACATTCTCAGAGGCTAAACCAGCACTGACAATCAGGTGTAGGTAAGACACTCCTTTGGATATTTATACACATATCCAGACTATTTAAATCCCCAATGATATTTGATATACCTATTGTACTTATTCATGTGAATCTGCCAACATCCAGGATGAGTATAGATGCCGTTTAAGGTGCCATATCCTACCTGGACTTTGGGATCCACAATATAAATCCACAGGTGCTATTAGGGACACCAGGGTTTGTTTATCCCTTATTTATTAATTTGGCTTGAAGAGCCAAATAAACTGTTCTTTCTATTCTTCTTCTTCTTCCGTTTAATTCTTCAGCTTTTTTGGACTGTATCTCCTCCACAGTTTTCGAGCTAGAGACATAAAATTAGGTCTTTCCTTTCTATAGCAAAATTTCATTCAGCATCAGTATTTACTGTAGACTTAAAGGGCTGTCCACCCCCAAAAACTATAATCCCCCCAACTACTGGCCCCACCATGTAGTGTAGTTTTCCTTACCTACATCCCAGCTCCATAGGGTTCTCCGTAGACCCCCCCCCCAAGTCCCAAAACTAAACACCAGGAGGATAGCAGGGCTCTGCCTGCTATCTTGCCTCGGTAGATATTGCCATGCGTACTGCAGCCCTTCTCCCCCTCCTCCCCTCCTCTCCTCCCGTTCTACTATCTCCCCCTAGCACAAACCCCCTTAAATGCTGCTCCCCATGTCCCCCAGCCCCAACACATTTTTTTTTTCAAAAAGCTCCCCAAACTCTTACTTACCTCTCCTCTTTCCTCCGCTGCACTGAATGACCGGCAGCCGCGTCGTGATTGGCTGCCGCTCAGCCAATCACAGACGGCGACTGCCGATCCCGCCCCTCTGCTTGCAATCTCGCAAGCAGAGGGCCGGCAGTGCGGCGGAGGAATGAGGGGAGGTAAGTAAGAGTTTGGGGAGCTTTCTGAAAAAAATATGCGGTTGGGGATGGGGGGGACATGGGGGAGCAGCATATTAAAAATTATTTTTACTGGTGGACATACCCTTTAAATAGGGTTTACATCAGCTTTAGATAACTAAAAGGAAGAGGAAGGAAACAGGAAGAGAGACAGAAATGGTTATAATCTTGTTTTAAGAATGTGTATTTTTCAATAAAAAAATTGAGGATATTTAGAACATCTTTATAACAATTAAATTTAATTTATCTTTACAGATCTTTCCCCTCTTAACAAAGCAATCTTAAGGCCACATTTAGAATATGTGGCGCAGGTTTGGAATCCTGTGTACAAAAAGAACATCTTGAAAATGGAAAGGGTTCAGAGAATAAGGTGACTGGGAGAGCTGGAAGATGAAGACAGATTGGATGTTACAATACAATACAATACACACTACAGAGAAGGTGCATGCATGGGGATTTGATTACTGTGTATAAATACTTTAATTGGCCATACAATAAACTGGCAAAATTAGTTTTAAAAATTGGTTTTCTTTGGACTGGTGCTCCTCACAGAAACAGTATTGGAAGGTAGGAATTACCAGTCCTAAATCCCTGTCCCAAGTACTTTTAAAATTTGTTTTACTTTTAACTGTATTTAATTAAAACTTTATACACATGATAGTTATCCTAGGGCATGTCCACCCCCATATCAAAAATTGTACACACTGTAAGGACCTCCTACAACCCTAAACACTATATTAAAATCTTTAAAATTGCCCCGCAAGTGTACTTACCCACCTTCATTCCCTCAGCCTTTGCCTCTTCTGTTTCTCCTGGGAACAGAAGATAAGAAGAGGCAGTACCGGCAGCCACGTCTTTGCTTGGCTAAAAAAGTCAGCCAATCACAGATGCGGATGCCTATCTTCAGAAGGATCTGAGGGAATGAAGGTGTGTATGTACATTTCTGGCCCAATTTTAATATAACATTTAGGGTTGGGGGTCCTTACAATATGTGCATTTAAAAAAAAAGAAAAAGCATTATTGGATAGCCAAGGGATTCAGAGGGCGTGGAGAAGAGGGCTCCACAGAATATGCCAGATGACAGGGAAGAGGCAGATACCCTTTTACACATAGAGAGGCTCTTACTCTTCAATTTTCATGGACTTTTATAAGGCTGTGCAGAACAACTATATGGAGCAGAGGAGAAAGGTAGGGATTTTTTAATACTATGCAGTGGGCCAGCAGTATGCCAAATTCTTGTTTGGAAGGTGGGCATGTCCTTTAAATAACCCATAAAACACAACTTTGTGAAAATACCTACTTTAAACTATTTCCTGGCCATCATTTTCTCAAGTATTTCCTCTCTTATTGTATTTTTAATAATGGATCTTATGAAATATTTACCATTCAGTAATTAAACATTACAAAAACACTATTACCTTTATCAGCAGAAAGCATAATTATCACCATTGGTTTATAACACCAGGTTTTGAAACTACTCTAGAAGTCTTTTTTTATTACAAGAAGGAAAACCACAGAAGAACATATTATCTTAAATGCTACGAACGCTAATTTAATAACAACAGGCACTTGCTGAAAATATTTAAAAAATGAAAACACGACAAAACCAACAGGTACAGTTAAATACAATCACAAAAACACACAGAGAAGATTAAAAAGAGAAACATATTAATGATTCCAAGACCCGTTTTGCCAGATAGAGAGCCTATTAATGAAAGGTGGAGTGTAGTTCCACTGCTGGTTACTCTTGGAAGTTTTGGTATTTTGAATCAATAAAAATCTAAAGCAAAGACCTTAAACCTTGCTCCCGCATTTCCATAGCAACCTCCAATTCAGGAATGCAAATGAGAAGTTGTAAATATTTGAAATAAAAAAAGAAGAAATCAGGTGTAGAAATGTGGAGCTAAAATAACCACATAAGTATAGAAATGTTTGTTCTCTATTAGAATTATGGGTTGTTTCACATGCAATCTTATTTTTTTTGTTTTTGCTTGCAGCAAAATATATACTTTCTTTAATAAAACAGTAGGACTTGGAATAAATGCTGTATTACAGCACCAGATAAAACAGGATTTCAATGCGTATTTCCAACCATTCCTTCATACGTAGTACAGCAACTGCACTTCACGGTAACTCTAATAAATGCATCTTTATTGAAAATCCCAAGTCATATTCAACAGTTTTTCAGGTCTAATCATTTGAAAACATAAACATTTTTAGTTTTGAATATTCTTAAAGGCATTTTTGAAGCATTATCTTTATTTAAAGGGACAGTTCAGTGGAGATTATCAATATTTGTTAAATTGTTAGTTTGTGTAATGCATACTTAGTTATTCTACATATTCTCTTCCATTTTGATAAATCTGTTCATACCCTTTCCTGTTCCCTGCTGTTGACATTAGTGAGCTGACATTTCTGGTTCTAACCGTCCTTCTTCTTCCCAGGATGCACCACTTCCTTGGAATGTTCCTAACAGTAATTTTTACTGATTGGTTGTTAGATGGGTCAAAGATGCTCAGATCTCTATTGAGCAACTGAATCAACCCAGGCGCTGGGTCAAGGGCAAGACCATAACGGTCTCTACTAGGGGTCCTGCAAACAGGAAGTCAGTATTTCGGTTGCATTTATTTATACACCAACAAAATGCTAAATTGGCAGATTAAGGTCATTGGGATGAAAAAATACTGCTCTTTTTTTCTGAAAAGTACATCTATTTTCACTGAACTTCCCCTTTTTTTGGATCTATTTATCCATCAAACCTCATTTTGATTCATTCCCAGAACGGATTAACCACTGTGTGATTATTCAATGCTGGCTGTTAGGTGGTGTTAATTAGTCATGTAGGAAAAGCAGCAAAGCCACTACTGAGTAGCTATGGGTAGCTGTGTGTTTTAATGTGATAAATGCGCAGCCGCCGCAAGCCAGGGTTTCAAGGACATCTCCACCCTGAGAATGATATCTTTTAGAAATATGGCCCCTTTAAAATATGTTAAGCTAGCTTACCTTGTCCTTGGAAATCATTAGCTTATGCCTGCTATGTTCCAGGGGTAGTGTGTGTTAACGGATTTATTTGCTCATGTCCCCTGCAACAATTTGGTGAGCTGATTGTGAGCCTGAGCATGTTTAGAGGAGGCAGCTAGAAGATTAGCATTCAGTCATTGGCTATGATGTCAAAATTCATGTCCATTACGGACAGCTGCTAACTGGAAGAAGTGGGAAGGGAAAAGAGTGGTAACAGGACATTGTGCAGCATTTTGGATTCTATCAATTGCAGATTTGGGGGGCAAGTTATCGATAAACAATTTCTAATTTGATGGGTGGATTTGCCCTTTAAAGTTGTGCTAACCAGTAATGAATCACATGGCTGCAATATAGTATAGGTGATAATTTGGCTCACCTTGCTATGCTGAGACCTCCGGTAGCAACACCTGTAAGTTGGGTAGTTTATCCCTCTATGCACTTTCTCACTGTAACAATACATAATTATTGCATATGTGACTGCATTTGGTAACTATAATATTGTGTAATTATACTCAAGGGCAAGCACAGGATTTCCAAGTAAGGCATTCCTGAAAGGGTTATTATGGACAGTGATGAGCTCACTCCCATTTTACAGTATAAAATACAAGGATATTAGTTTAGACACAAAGGAGATCCATAACCATTTTAAAGTATGACGGTATTTGTGTTACTGTGTGGACTCTGTCCTGTCTATAAGATCAGTTTCACACTAGGCCCCAAACAAGCACGTGTAAACCCACTCTAAAAACGTCCATGCTTATACTTAATATTGACAAAATCTGTGGTATCCAGGTATAAGCTGGAAGTTTAGTTCTTGAAGACGTTTTGCTAGTCATCCAACTGGCTTTCTCAATTCAGAATGACTTGTACAAGAATCTGTTGGCAATAAGTATCCTGGAAAGTCACCAAATCAGCATATAACAGCCAGGTGTTAGGAAACTAAGAGGTGTTAAACTGCCCAGGGTAAGGCACTACACCTTGCATTCAAGAGGTCCCTTACTGTTATATGCTGATTGGGACACATTCAAGGGTATTTATTTTTTCAAGGGTATATGACTTGTACAAGTCATTCTGAATTGAAAAAGCCGGTCGGGTGACCAGCAAAATTTCTTTTATAACTAAATTTTAAGTCCAGTTGATCTAACTGAATACTACAGATATAACATGACCTGGATGAATGAGAACCTTCACAAACATATTGATTATATACTTTATACAATTTGAGATGATTTTTTCTTTTGCAAGTCTGATAATGCACATGAAGTTGATGATCTAATGCAAGCAAAAAAATATTTGTAAGCCCTAACAGTTGGTATTTAGCCCCACCTTTTTGAAAAGCCTTGCAAATAATTTTTAATGGTAAAAGTAAAAGTTACTGTGTAGAGCAGCAATGTATTTGTTTAATTGTATAGTGCCCCTTAGGGATGCAGAGCTGTACAATATTATAATACTGAAAGGCGTTCAAGGAAGACAAAAACTACATTAAATACATTTATTGTTAATACATTAAAGTATATAAGTGCTTGAACTATGCAACACGAGGAAAGACAAACTCTGAAGGGGCACGGGAAAGTCTGAGTAGGAGCTCAGTTGCATGCTCCACCTCTTTGGAGTGTACATTTCACTTTCCCAAAACTTCAGATCCAGCTCCTGCAATACATCAACAAACATCTATTTGGTGGTGAGTAGAGATGTCCGAACTTCGCAAAATCCGGTCTGCTCGAGGATCCGCGAATTTTCGAAAAAATTCGAAAATCTACGAGCGGACCCATTAAAATGGAAAATACCCTTGAAATTACGAGATTTTTCGTATTTTCGAAAATTTTCGAAATTACGGGTTTTCGTGTATTTTCGAAAATTTTCGAAAATACGAGAAAACTAGTATTTTCGAAAATATGTATTTTCGAAAATACGAGTAATCCTCGTATTTCGAAAATTTTCGAAAATACGTATTTATGAAAATAAGAGAAATCCTTGCATTTTCGTAAATTTTCGAAATTACGTGTTTTCTCGTATTTTTGAAAATTCCTGAAAATATGCAAAAACACGTAATTTCGAAAATTTTCGAAAATATGAAAAATCCGCGAATCGAAAGTTCGGAAGGCGGAAAATCCGGAAAAATCCGCCGATCGCGAACGGGATAAATCCGCGGCGGATCCGGGTTCGGATCCGCGAACCGGCCATCCCTAGTGGTGAGCCACTCCATACCAAAGGACATGGTAGATATTAATTACATACCTTTATTCATATTCATCCTAAAATACATCTGTTGTTTTCAGTTGGATGAACTGAATAAAACAGATACGTATACCATGACCTGGATGAATGAGTACCTTCACAAGCATCCTAAAGTACAGGTGTACTAGGGGAACCTCGGAGCGGCTCACCACCAAATAGATGTTTGTACACGAAGAAAAAGTATCTAGAGGTGCCTGCAGATTTCTTATAAATGAAGTTAGGATAAGGGTTACTGTGGTCCCGTACCTTTCAAACAAGCCTAGAATGATGTCTCTAGCTTCTTCAGATCTTAAATTATAGGCTTGTAGATCTTCAGATCTTGTTATAGGCTCCCAGAATGCCCTATCTTTCTATCTCTATGACAGGCATGTGTTATAAGCCCCACCCCAAAAACTCCCAATCTTTTCTGAAGCTAGTTACAGACCTGCAACCATTCTCTGTCCCTGGGAACCTAAGGGAGAGAAAAAAAATATTTTCAGGCTTGTAGCTATCTTAAAAAATGATTTAGAAATTCAGGGTGCGGGGTTTAGGATGCTGCTGATAATACGTCAGCAGCAGTGGGCATGCTCCAACCTTATACTTAAAAGGCAGACCCTAAATGCTGGTTATGTCACAGCTCACAGTGCTAGCAGGAAAAAAACTCCTTTATACTGCTGTAACTTTGGATAGATGCAGCTAGAAGCATGATCCTAGAGTCATTTTTAAGGTGTAAGTGCGCTCTTTTTAATAAAGGCCACTTGTTAGGAGATCATAGTTCCTCTTTAAGTTTTGCACTACTGTGAGAAGTAAAGGGAGGCAGTATGTGGGTGCACCTTTTTAGCCTCTCCCCTTAATATTCTAAATTGGTAAAATGTCTTCAATACTAAAACTAGTGCTTGTACTGGGAATCTTTAACAGTCTATATGGTACTATCATCATGAAAGGAATTTAGTCCTGAAATTGCCATGAAAATAAAGTTAAAAGCAACAAGCTTTGTACATAGATAGCTGACTGATTAGTATCATGAGAGAAAGCAGACACAGTGTACAGTGCGATTCAGATATTTTTAAGCATTACTGTCACATAACTGATCCAATTTGTCTGTTCTCTGAAAAGCCTTGTAATGTGCATAAATGACAACGGAGGCAAAGTAATGGATAGGTTCTTGACGTGTTTGTCTGTGGCATCTTTATCAAAATAACTAAACCCAGACGTCCAGCACAGATTTGAGCAGGACCGAGTGCTTAGCTAAAAACTGCAGACACTGAAGAAAACACAAGCTACTTAAATGCACATGTGATATGTGTAAGTACAATAGTGAAAACAACACTGTTTTCATCTGAACTACATTCTAAATGTTCTGTTTTCTGGTAATAAAAATGCTAATGAATTTAAACAACACAGCAAGGAGTCCTTGCTCTTACCCGCAGACACATAAACACATACACTAGGGAGAAGCTGATGCAAGATCTCACCAATTTATCTGCAGTATCTGACCAAATACAGACATGGGAATAATTGTTATACCAAAGGCTGCTTGGATGTTAAACTGCTGAATTTAAACAAGAAATCCAAAATCACCATTAGAATTTAGGGTTGATTTCCAATTTGTGGATGGGACGGGATTATGTTTATTGTTTATTTCTGCTCTGTCAGTTTTATATGTTATTAGAGATAGAGATATTTACAGGGAGATGTAATAATGCTGCTATGTGTTTCTTACCTATCTTAGATCCGGTGATGCAATCTGAGGTATCACAGGATCTCAATCAGGTAAGGAGCATGTCTTTTACATCCCCATTTAATACACATTCAGGGAGATGTAATACTTACCCTCATTGCTCCTCTTCCTTATGAGTTCCTGCAATGAAGTATTCACTTAGTTACCCAGAGGGTTATGAGAGCAGAGGTAACGCCTCAATTTGAAGGTGTTAATTTCCACGCTACTAACAAGCGCAAAAATGAACGCAAGTTGATTCATTTGTTACATCGGAAAGCGTGAATTAATTTTTTTTAACATTCTACCCAATATTGTATCTGCTTGAATAAGTTTTGAAATACAAAGTAACTAAATTTTAGCTGGGAGCGGCTCACTCTACCTTGTTCTATATGGGTACACATATTACCAGTAAAGGGATTCAGACAGATTCTGTCTGTCATCTTTAAAAAATTAGCACCGCGTGCATCCGCTTAAAAGTGTTTTAAATAGAAGAGTAGAGTACTGTAATACTTTTAATGGACTTACAGTTTATTTTAGTAGATCTACTAAAATAAACTTTTAGCCCATTAAAAGTATCACAGTACTTTTTGCTACATATATTGGACTAATACAGCAAATCAATATTTATTTTTTAAATAGAAGAGTGCAGCGCTCTCCCGATATTACACTGGGTAAAGCGGATCTTACAGCATTTTTCCCAACTGTGTTTTTGAATCTCCCTCTTAATGTGGTTTCTTCCGTATTTAATAATATAGTTGGGGAGATTTATTATTAATAAAATAACTGCAATACCCATGCAACCCAATGAAAGACAGAAGAACAGAGAGAGTAAGACCTGAATGTCTTGGAGAGACATCACTGTTGATCCATATTTTCTTTAACTATTGATGACTGTCTTCATTGTGATCCATGGGTTGTTTAATGTTGTAGATTACGAACATGTGTACGGGTACTGGGGGGTCTTATAAACTGCTTACATAAATGTTGCCTGCACTGCAGATTGGAGCCCTGGAGTGAGCTAAAGATTTGAACTTGTGTTTGTATTACTCAATTGTAATTAATATCTTGCTAGAGTTGAGTAGAGTTTTCAATATCACATTTTGTCACTTTGCTGCCCACACTCCAACTGTGATTTAAATCAGAAAAGTGGTGACATCCTGAAATAGGCCTTTTGTGGCACAATCTTGTAGTATCAAGAAAACACATAAAGGACGCTGTTGTCCAAACCAGAGCAAAACCTATGCTACGCAAAGTAATATTAGGTTCCCATGCATTTCGCTGGGCCTGCTGCATTTACCGAACTATTATGTAAACAGTGTGGTGCTTCAGATTCATTATCTTTTGCGTTAAACTCTTCTATTACTTACTTAGCATGATCAGACCATCTCCCCTTTCTAGGGACTCTGTCTTAAAAAAGGGTATTGGATTGCAGTTATTTCTTTAGTAGTTCAGGCCATAAAAGCCCTTTAAAAGATTGGAACTTACTACACTAGTTCCTGCAATGTATTAAAGGGCATCTCCACCCCTCCCACAAAAATTCAAACTTATCATCCCAGCCCTTGAAAACCCTGGGATCACAATATTTACTTACCTGTCCAGCAATCTTGAAGATAGATTAGCACATAGTTTGCTGTACTCCTTGACGTTCCCCCTTCTTTCCAGCACAGCGGACAACCACGGCCAAGGTAAAATAATAATCACTAAACCCCAAATGTTAACACAGAGCACTTGCAAAAACCCTGTGTTGTATATGAATTACCAACAGCAGGATACTGTGTTCCTTCTGTTACTTATTCTGATTGAGATCTGCCTGGGCATTTTTCAGAATGTTCAAAGAAGGGTTCTAAGGATTTAATAGTTAAGGCTATTGAAAGAATAATTCCTCCTGCAAGAGGAGGTGACCCTCTTTATCTTCTCAATAAAAGAGAAGTATTTTGTATAATTCATCTCCAGACTTTGTATAATTTAGTAAGGATAGAGAGGGATACAAAATGAAACTAAGTAAGGTATATATTTGGTACTAATAACAATCTTACAATTTTGTACTATGTATGACGTAATACTTACCCTTCTAAAAAGAATGAAGTGCGCTTGTTCTAGTTGTTTTAAAAGATATGTACACTAACAGGGTTATTCAATAAAAGTTCTTATTTAAAATGGTGCTAATTCTGCCCCAACCAATCAGATGTACGCTTACAAATGTTAAATAAGATCTGATTGGTTGGGGCAAAATTAGCACCATGTTAAACAATAAGAACTTTTATTGAATCTCCCTGTTCGTTTATTGGGAAGTTTTTGCTTTAAAACTTAAGTTGGCTAAAACATTTTTCTTCTATCCCCCCCAGAGCTTACCTTTATTGCTTCAAACTTGCTGGCTTCCTCCTCCTGGATATTGGCATCTGCAGCTTCGCCCCAACGAGATCTTCTGCTCCCTCCAGATTCCTTGATCTCCAAATGTATTTCCTGGTTGCACAGCACCGTGACATGACGTCACACACGCGCACACCGACGCACGCATTGACGTCATATCTTGTGCGCGTGGTCAACCGGTACATACACTAATTTAATGTTTTTTTGTAAGGTGTACATTTCCTTTAAATATTTTTAATATGTATAATATGCATGATATAGTTTATAGTATTTGAGGTTGAATAAAGACATACGTCCATCCAGTCCAACCCATCCAGCATTTCCTGCCCAACTGTTGATCCAGAGGAAGGCAAAAAAAAAACCAACCAAATTCATGAAGGGAGAAAAAATTCCTTCCTGACTCCAAGTGGCAATCGGAAATTTCCCTGGATCAACTCTACTTTATGTATCAATACCAGTAACTTGCAACATTCCTTGTTTGCAGAACTCATCCAGCTTTTTTTTTAAACTGACCAATGAACCTGCCATAACAACGTCCACTGGAAGACAGTTCCATAGCTTTACCATTCTCACAGTGAAAAACTTGAAGCCTAAACATTTTTTCTTCAAGTCTTAAGGGATGTCCTCGTGTCCTCTGACATGTTCTATTGGTGAACAATGCCCCAGATAGTTTATTGTATGGCCCGTTAATGTATTTATACACAGTAATCATATACCCATGCAAGCGCCTTTTCTCCAACGTACATAATTGTAACTTTTCCAGTCTCTCTTCATATTCAAGCTCCCCCAATCCCCTTATTAATTTAGTTGCCCTTCTCTGAACCCTTTCCATTTCAAAAATGTCCTTTTTGTACACAGGATTATGCTAATGCTATTTTAAGGATTGATCCGAGAAAGACACCATACCCACCTGTGTGCGTTGCCTGAAACACTTCAGGTGATTGAGATGTGAATGCAGTTTGTTTGTCCTGTTTTTATACAATACCTTAAATAAAGAAATCCTGTTTGTTAAAGGAAGTGCGGCCTCTCTTTGTGTTCGTTTGGAATTCCTAACACTTTGGAGAGCATCTTACAGTAGGTCTGCACGTACATAGTGAGGTCTATGAGCGAACTATGTTTAAATCTCTAAACAGTTGGCTTCACAAAGGGTGTACAGCTGCGCCACTATCTGGGGTCATGTAGTTACATGCAGCTTACTAAAGGGGGATGGAGATACAAATGCATACAGGGAAATGCAATATCCCATGCTAAGGGGAAAAATAAGTGCAAAACCCATGCTTACTGATGTAATATTGGGTTAGTAAGGTTTATGTACTAATTTTGCATTGCCTGCGCCATTTCCAAAAACTTTTGACAATCGCACAGTGCACGCGATGCAATAAATTAAGCAATAATTATTGTGCTTGTTTTTTGCACCAAAATGAATGCCTTTTTAATTGTGGCACTTTAGCCTGTAAAATATCACAGCTTACCACTTGCATTAATGCGCTGCAATAAGTAGTGTAGTGGTTACTACATCGTGGGAACAAGTTCAGGTCAGTTGTGATAAGGAAATTTATTGTATCTCCCCATAGTATGTATTTAGCATGTGCAGAAGGAGTTTTGTGTCTATGGAAAGCAGGAAGAAGCAAAACTAGAAAGCAGCAGTGACATCATAGATTGTTAGTACCCTAAAATATTCTGCATATTATTTCTACACTAAGAGGCTCAATACAGAGGGTTATAGGATCTGTGGAGCTTCCTTTGTATTTTGTTTTTTTCTTCTCCTTTAACAGGTGGTTCTTCGCATAATTTAAAAAATATATTTTCTTATTTTCCAAAGAAATTACCTTTAAGGACTCCACACTCTAACCAGTGTTAGATTTAAAGGAACACTAAACCCAAAAAAATAACTATTTGCCATTCGTTTGTATTATTCACAGGGAGGTGAGAACGCTTATTCTCACCTCCCTGTGAATAATATTACGCTCAGGGGACCTGGAACTTACCTTACCGCCACTCCACTCGCAGCAGCTCCTTCACTGACAGCCGCTCTGTCCCGACCACGTGCCTTATCTTAGGCGCATGCACGCCAATACAAAAGATAGGGCGCACGATCAGGAGAGAACAGCTGTTCATAAGAACGTTGCGAGTGGAGTGGTCGGTAAAGTTCCAGGTCCCCCGAGCGTAATATTATTCACAGGGAGGTGAGAAAAGCGTTCTCACCTCCCTGTGAATAATACAATAAATGGCAAATATTTTTTTGGGTTTAGGGGAGTTTAGTGTCCCTTTAATGACTACTTTTTGCTTCTTTGTTTTCGTTTCTCAGCAGCAGTTTCATATGCAGTACATTATAAATGCAGAGCATGAATTCTAAAGCAAAATAGGACCGATGTCTTAGGAATCTTGTTTCCTCCATGAGCATTTTTTTTGACAGTCTACTATGAGGTTTAGGGGGCAAAACGGGAGGTTGGAGGACCATCCTGTGAAATTAATTTTATGTAAATGAAGTTCTCTAAGCATTACAGTTGCACTTAAAATAGCTGCTTTATTTGACATCAAAAAAACCACTGCAAGCAAGATTATTAGGCCAATAACAACCCCAATATCATGCTTTTTTAAACAAAATACTTGGCTTATCTTTTTGCTTGGTCCTCATTTAATCACCATCACTTATACAGTGAAATGCTGTGTAACATTGTTTCATTTTAAAGACTTTATATTAGTTTTGTCCTGGTTGAGCCAAGATAGCTGTTATTACTCATGCAAGGAACTACAGTAATTACAAGGTAAACATGATTGTTGGGCTCCCCATGAATGGCAGAGGTTAAAAATGTCAATAATAAACCCCATAAAAGACACTTTAATCCTTTGGCCTGAATCAATGTTGAGGTTAAGTAGTTTAAGATAAGAACTTAGGAGAGAGAAGTAAACATGGCAGAGCCAAGAATTTGTGTACTGTCTATATGACTTCCTCTAGAGAAAGTCATGAACCTCCCTGTACCTCTGCACAATAAGGCTGTGTACACACGGTCTGATATTTTGTAGCGGTCGATCTCCTTGACCAGAACTTCGGCCAATCAGGCTGAAATATTGGCTGTTATTATTCAAAACTATGGACCGACATAGGTCAATCCTAAGGGAAAATTTTATTGATTGGACAAGCAAGTAGATTTTGGCCAATAGCAGACCACATGATCGGTCACGTCAAATCATCAGCCGTAGCCCATTCAAATTTGGACAACAATATTTTAAAATGGCTTAACAGTCTGGGTGTTCCTACTTGGATAGATTCTAACCAGGATCCAATAGCAAGGCTGACAAAGATACAGGTCCTAGGTGTGAATCTGTCCTGGTGAGGCTCCAGAAATCTTTGCCAGACTATTGTTATAGCAAAGCCCTTACTAGCTAATATATTAACAGGATAATCATATCTTACAAGTCATATAAAAGTCATTTTAGTATTTATTTATTTTGTTTTCATTCCTGTGCAGATTTTAATATTTTTTATTTGATTGTTTGTTAGAGACAAACGATCTTGCTGTGTTAAAAAAAATATTCAGTCAGGTCACGAGTTATCAAAAATAGGAAAGTCATCAAGCTCTTACAGGCTGCAGTTCTGTTTGCTACATTGGTACGGACACATTCCCTAGTATGAAATAAAATTGATTTAGAAGAGAAAATTATAGTAAACATGTTTACTACAATTACAGCACCTTCAGGTAGATAAGATACAAATATATAGGATTTTACATTTTGCTATTATGTTTATTGGAAACTGACATTTTAAGCACTATGTTCCAAAGCCAAAAAACCTATTTCATGTTTCTATGTATTAAACTGTTTTCTGGCATGTCAATGAGAACACAATAAGCATTAGTTTTAATCATTAGGTTCCATTTAACCCACAAAAGCTCAGCTGTGATAGAAAAATATTTATCAAATTGTAAAAAAAAATCTTATGTAATTGAATAATAAGGGTAATAAAAATCACTATGAATGCATTTAACTTAGTAAAAATGAATGGCTAAAGCAAGTGCTGCTTTTAAAACAAATGTGTTTTTTTTTTAATTTTGCAGGAGACTTTAGGCTGGTACTAACATCCAATTGCACCATCTCCGTTCCATCATTGTCCAAAGCTGCTGTTAGTCTGTTGTACAATGCCCACTTGTGCCCAATGCACATCTTACATCCGCATGGGTCTTAAGACTGGATATGCCGAACCAAACTGTGTACTGTTCTTCATACAAATTATGAATGGAGGACAGTTCTTAGAGGATGTTCTAAGAGTAATGTATTAATTTAAACCCTGTAGCAAAAACTAATGCTATGGAAAATTGAATTGGGTGCCTGTGCCATTAAAAACAAAATGGTGCAGGTAACCCAATATTTCATCAGGTAGCGTGGGTTTAAACAGGTTTTTAGTCGATAGCGGCTAATATTAAATATCACTTTAAAGGACAACGCTAACCTCATAATAACATCTTTTAGAAAGAATGGCTTCTTTAAAATATGTTGATATATTATATCTTACTTTGTACTCTGAATTCATTACTGTATGTGTGCTATGCCTCTGGATGCCTAAAGGAAACTGAGCAATTTAGTGACCTGAACTGAGCCTGAGCATGCTCAGAAGAGGCAGCTAGGGGGATTAACATTCAGTCATTGGCTGTGGTGTCACCTGTTAAATCTATAACTGACAGTTGCTAACTGGAAGAACCAGGAAGCAGAAACAGGACATTGCACGCACTTTGCACACGCAACCCTGCCGCATCC
This sequence comes from Hymenochirus boettgeri, assembly GCA_019447015.1. Taxonomy (NCBI): domain Eukaryota; kingdom Metazoa; phylum Chordata; class Amphibia; order Anura; family Pipidae; genus Hymenochirus; species Hymenochirus boettgeri. The sequence goes on along the minus strand of CM033474.1, from coordinate 179,982,879 downwards.
ATCCTCCCACACACACCTCTCTATCCCTCCCACATTGTGGGAGTTGATGAATGATGCGGCGCTTATGCAAATGCGTCCGTGCATATTTACAGCCTTAAGTTATTATATTAGATATTTCAGATTTCAAGCTATTACAGTTAAGGTTTTTGGGGGGTGATTTACCTGTATGTAAGTTTTCATTTTAGGCCTGGACTTGCCCTTTAAAACAGGAGGTTTCTGAATATAAACCTACTGGGTAATATATTAACTTTTTGGGCACACTGTGAGTGCCAAAGGGCATATAAAAATAAAAGTATCACTAAATTGCTCAGCACATTTATTTTCAATTTAAAGGGGTTTTCCACCATGGTATTTTTCTTGTGCAAAAAAACCTGCCCTTTTTAAGAAACAACCAAAATGTATATTATTATTGTGTATTAAAGGGCATGTCCAGTGTAAAAATAACTTTAGCTAGGAATGAAGGTCAACCCCCCAAACCTAGGTTTTGCATTAATAAAATTTTAAGATGCCCCTGTAGTTCCTTGCCTGACCTGGTCCCTCGCTGCTTCCCATCTGTTCTGTGGCTATCAGTAAAGGACGCAATGTGACATAACGCCCAATTGTCTGACAACCGCAACCAGGAAGTAGAACGTCTGTGAGCCGCAGAGCAGATGAAAAGCGGCGAGGAAGTTGCAGACACTTTGTTCTGCCCGTGGCCTTTATTAATAAAGTCTGCAGATTGCCATAGCTTCAGTTAGAAAAACAGAATTGTTGGTTCCAATAGGCAAGTGTGATTCTTGAATAGAACATTTGCTGAATAATTATATGTTCAAGTTTTCATTATAATAAGTTTATATATTTTAGGACGTTTAATTTTCCTCCATTGCAAAAATGCAACAAATAATTGAATCCAAAATTTTGCATACCACTTGGGATATAGAACGTAAGGTATAAGGCAGATTTAAGCAAATGCAAAGCTTCCTGCTATACATGATGTAGTATAGAGATGCAGGAAGCCTCAAGTCTGCGATTTTTATTCATTTATATTTTGAAATGTAAGAAATAAAAACTATGTACTGCCATCTCGGTTTGGTGCAGGGGGGGCATTTACTTTCATTAGTATTCGTACCCTTCCCAGGTAGGAAACCAGTGTTAATAATAAATAATAGTAGTCTCTGGACAGGATAAGCTGCATTTGCATTGCCATTTTATTCCTAGCACACTTAAGCTTTCTCCACATGCAAATTTTAGGAAGAAAAAAAAACAGTTGAACGCTATGCGTTTTAACGCATAGCGTTCGAAACATGTCGTGTGGTATGCTGTGTATTTAATCATTTTGCAGGCTGATATCGGCTGCAGTGTGTCTTCGTGCATCTTGTTTCTTTGTGGATAACATTATTCATAGTGTTATTAATGCATGCAAAACATGGCAGAACATAGTGTGTATATATATATATATATATATATTTATATATATTAATATATCATACAAAAAAACTAATTCTCCGCTGCACTCCGATCCCCAACAACAGCCGGGTGCCGACAGTAGGAGAAGATAACACTCAAATAGAAGGACTGGGCATCCAAGGTCTTAACGATCCATTTATAAGTAAACAAAGTTGGTATCAAACCAACGCTTTTCAGACCACCATTAACAGGCCGTCCTCAGGAGGGCTGAAACCGCTGGTTTGATACCAACTTTGCTTATTTAATAAAGGATCATTAAGACCTTGGAGTGCCCAGTCCTTCTATTTGAGTATATATATATATATATATATATATATATATATATATATATATATATTATAGTATATACTCGAGTAAAGAGTTTTTCAGGCTGAAAATCAGCCTGAAAACTCGAACTCGGTTATACTCGAGTCAAAACACTTACGGCATTCCGGCAGCGCGCGACCTTTTCTGCACTGGCGCGCGCCCTGACGTCACTGCCCGGCGCAGCCGCGCGGGCAGTGACGTCAGCCGGCGCGCCGGTACAGGAATGGGCGCGCGGCTGCCGGAATGCTGATACCGTACCTGCCAGGATGGATGGAGGAGATAGAAGAAGAAGAGTCGTCCACAGGAGAAGGTCCACAGGGAGAAGAGTCCAGGAGAAGAGTCACAGGGAGAAGAGTCCACAGGGAGAAGAGAAGAGTCCACAGGAGTCCACAGGGAGAAGAGTCCAGGAGAAGAGCCACAGACAAACTGAAATGAGGGGGAGGGGGGCATTCAAGATGTTTGGGAACTACAACCCAGCATTTATTAGCTGGGAGTTGTAGTTTCCAAACATCTGAATGCCAAGTGAGGGTGGATTAAGATGTTTGGAAACTACAACTCCCAGCTAATAAAGCATGCTGGGAGTTGTAGTTTCCAAACATCTTGAATGCCACCCTCACTTGGCATTCAAGATGTTTGGAAACTACAACTCCCAGCATGCTTTATTAGTGGGAGTTGTAGTTTCCAAACATCTTGAATGCCAAGTTTCTACCCTCGGTTTATACTCGGGTCAATAACTTTATTAGGATTTTTAGCTGAAATTGGGTACCTTGGTTTTTGGGTTGTGGTTTATACTCGAGTATATCGGTATATATATATATATATATATATATAAGACAACTCGACACAGCATTTCGATGCAGGTAAAATCATCTATATTATTGGTAATAAATTGGTATACAATCAAACCCAGGAATGCAACGTTTCGGAGTTCATATTGACTCCTTCATCAGGCAAGGGTTGGTTTTTGGTAACACATGCGTTCCCCATTTTTGGTGCATTAACGGAAGTATTGCGCGCACAATCGCGTGCGATGGCACTCGTGATTTTGTGCGCAATTCCAGTGCGTTGCAGTGTGGCCTCAGCCATAAAAGGCGGCAGTTAAAAAAAAAAACTCCTTCCTGAAAATACTGCATTTCAGCACCAGTCCACCAATCAGTGTTAAGTCAACCCTCCAGTCCACCAGTCAGTGGTAGTCAGCCCACCACACCTATGTTCCCTGATGAAGCCACGCCCGCTTCACATGCCATCACCTGTCTGCCGATAGGCAGCATTTAAAAGTTGTTTCAGGAACACCCCTGCCCCAATCCACTTGACTCGACCTTATCCTGTCTGGACTCTGTCTATAACTCCACCCAGTCAGAAGTTTCAGCAGATCACACATTTTCTCCATAGGGCCTTGTGTAGGGCACCTATGTTTAAAAAAAATTGCTCTATGAGTACTTTAAATGAACATCATAATTACACTGTGACATTTATTTTAAATCATGCAGGGAGATTCGCCCAGAGCCGCAAGCGCTCTGGGCAAATCTGCCATACGGGATTTATCAGAGGCTGCGCGGCTCTGGGTGAATCTCACCCACACCTAAGTATTTAACGCCAGCTTTAAGCTGGCGTTAAATACTTGCGCACTGAGACCCGCGCAGCCTCTGGAATAACGCTTTGCTTTCTGGCACTCGCGCAGCCTCCGCAAAGCGAGACTTAATGGCGCGCTAACTGATTGGAAATCGGTTAGCGCGACGTTAAGGCCTGAGAGGAGCTCTGTGTAGCTGCAGGGCTCCTCGGTGATTTGTCCTAAAGGAATCATAAGCTCTATGGTATAAAGGTTACAACCCCTGAACATGTCCCCATTATTTGGCTAAAACACAATACAGTATGCTACATCTCAAGTCCTCAACCCATTTTAACTGTGCCAACTTACATTACCAAATGCACAGGTATTGCAGCAAAGGTATATTTTGGGGCATATTCTATTAAAAATGTGTTGGGGGAGAAATTCTGAAATCTATAATGTGCTGGTTTAATCAATCTGAGACATTCATACACTTCCAATGTTTTATATTGTGAGACAGAAAATATATATAAACCAGACAATTTACCTGATCTTGTTGTTCAGTGAAGGCTAAAACCTTGAGGTTAAGCTGTTTCCTAGAATTCTTGTTGGATTAGTGTGTAGAGAAAATACTTTTCTTTGGAAGTTACTATAATAGAGTCTAGAATATTTTCAGAATATTGGATGAACAGTTTTTGTAATGAGGTGAATCGTTTTTATATGTGTGCCTATGAGGCTAGGACCAGAATGATATACTGTATGTGTATTAAAATACTATGTGAAACAGCTATATATACCTACCAACTACTGTACTGAAGAGCCCCTTTCCTTACTTAACATGACTGCGCAGTCAGAAAACAAATTATTACCCACTGGAAAAGATAGAAAAGCAGATCCAGCTAAATTAGAGGTGATATATCCATATTGCTGCAGGTTTCAGAGCTGCACATTACAGATACCTCTGCTAGTTCTAAATTATTGAATCCCTTGTAAGCTCAATAACATTTTAGTTCTCCCTTTGCACAGAACAAATTATTATTTAGCAAGATTTGTTTCTCAACATGTCCAAGTGCTTAACTTGCCATTTCCTCTTAAGAAAATTGACAGCATTGCACCAATTTCATGTATAGGATAAACATTAAAAAAAGAATGATCCAAAAAGCATATTTCATGTATTAAATATTGGTGGGAATTCAAGCCCTCCAGCTTCTCCCTAACACTACCACTAAAACTGTTGTCTTAAGCAATCATTTTTATTTTTTCCTGGCATGCTCTCTGTGCATTTGCCAATCAATTTTTTCCTGGTAGATACAAAATCATTATTCAATGAGGGGGTGGACTATTGTGCATTCAACATTACCTAGCATGATTTTTTTTAAACCTTGCTGTATGTTTTTTATTCTGCTGCTTCAACTGCAAAGTTAGTAAAAAAGAAAAGGTTTAGGAAGCTGTCTCAGGGGAGAATGAAAGCAAAATGTATGTTTCAAGTTCAAGTAACTGAAAATGATAAAGAGGATGTCTTCTTGGACAGGCTTAATATGCAGACAGGGAGATTCAATAAAAGTTCTTATTGTTAAAAATGGTGCTAATTTTGCCCCAACCAATCAGATCTTATTTAACATTTGAAAGCTAACATCTGATTGGTTGGGGAAAAATTAGCACCATTTTTAACGATAAGAACTTTTATTGAATCTCCCGGAGAGATTCCTCGTTTAATTAACCCACAGATATAAATATGTGATGGAATATTTCTATACGGGGTGGAGGAGCGGGTGGAGGTTTTTTCCTTAAAGGACAACTCCACACTCATAAGAATATATTTTAGAAAGAATGGCCTCTTCAAAATATGTTGATATATCATAGTTTCTCCTATGAATTCATTACTGTATGCCTGCTATGCTTCTGGATGCCTCGTGGAAACTGAGCAATTTAAAAACCGGTACTGAGCCTGGGCATGCTCAGAAGAGGCAGATAGGGGATTAAGATTCAGTCATTGGCTGTGATGTCAACTGTCTAACCCATAACTGACAGTTGCTAACTGGATGAAACAGGAAGCAGAAACGGGACATTGTGCAGGAATTCAGGTTAGACCTCTATATTTCAGGTTTCAAACTATTACTGTTTAGGGATTTGGGGGCTGATTTACCTGTATGTAAGTTTTCATTTTGGTGCTGGACTTGCTCTTTAACCTATGGTGATTGGTGTGAAGGAGGGATGCAGATAATATGGATGAAAGTGACACTTTCTCTCACTGTTCTGGCTTAATTTGATGGGCACAATATAAATATGTAAAACCCACTTGCGGTCTTAAAGGTTAAACTATAGCAACATAAAAACACAAACTAAATTTAAAGGGCATCTTCAAAAAAAAAAAAAAGAAAGAAAAGCACTTACCAAACATTCAAACCACAATACTTAGAAAGCTGACATATGGAGGACTAACCTGTTATGTAGGGAAATGTTTTTTTCCCCTTCTGTCTGCCTCTCAAATGTTTTATTTAAGGTTAGTCTTATATCTCTCAGATGGACTCGTCTAAAGCCTTGTACACACAATGCACCGACGAATGACCCCCGACCACAGCACACATGGATGTTTAACAGCTTTTTCTCACAGTAATCGAACGTGCATATGGGCATGGTTCATTGATTATTGGGCGAAACGGCCATTCGTCACGCGTGAGCACATGCTCGGGGGACATTCGTGGGCTGGAAGATCATACGTGTGTATGCAGCTTAAGGATGGACTTGCCCTTTATATAAATATCCAAAGGACTTGTGCTGGCTATATATAAGCCATCAACTGTCTTGGATGATCATTTTGCAATCAATATTATGGCCTTAATGTTATTAGCAAATAATGAACTTGCTGTGATATGTTATGGAAATGTTGATAAGTAAAATTGGAGCTCTGCTCGACATTAGGACCAACTCTACAATTGAATGTTGAAGCAAAGTACAGGGGCATTCATGGAGGTGTGCTCGGGAGCTGCAGTGCCCTTTAAGGGGTTAAACGGTAAATCGGTTAGCCTGACTTTAAAGGGCAAGTCCAGCCCCAAAACGAAAACTTACATACAGGTAAGTCACCCCACAAAACCCTAAACGGTAATAGTTAGAAATCTGAAATATATAAGTCTAACCTGAAATCCTGCACAATGTCTTGTTGCCCGTTTCTGCTTCCTGGTTCTTCCAGTTAGCAACTGTCAGTTATGGATTTGACAGTTGGCATCACAGCCAATGACTGAATGTTAATCCCCTGTCTGCCTCTTCTAAGCATGCCCAGGATCAGTACAGGCTCAGTACAGGTTTGTAAATTGCTCAGTTTCCATGAGGCATCCAGAAGCATAGCATGTAATGAATTCATAGGAAAAACTAGGATATATCAACATATTTTAAAGAGGCCATTCTTTCTAAAAGATGTTCTTATGAGGGTGGAGTTGTCCTTTAACCCCTAGTTTGTGGCAGCTGGGTGAGTATCAGAAAAAACACTCACGCAATCATCACAAGACTATTTACCAGAGGCTGCACAACTGTGTGCACGTAAGTATTTAAAGCCAACTGATACACAATGTTACATACGTGCATGTGAAATTTGCACAGACTAGGTAAATCTGCTACAAGAGATGTGCCCAGAGTAAGTGCTTCTATGGGTGAATCTTCCTGTAAATGACAACCTAGTGTATGGCCAGCGTTACTCAGAGGTCTCACAGTACCTTTGTTTTATCTTACCACCTAAGCTTGAAAACCACTTACCCTACAGATGGGTGTAAGCTCCAACACAGTAAAAAATCAAAACACAAGCATGGGGAGGACTCCAAATGAAACAAATTATAGTTGTGCTTATTTTTCCATTGTGTTTTTTAACAATAACAGAGGGGTAGTGTGAGTCTCTCCCAGCCAACATCTTAGCAGCATTAGTCTCCCCTCAAAACCAAGTAGTCAGATTGTACAAGTCCTATTGTACCTGGTTATGAGCACCTGAATTAATGTGAAGTTAATGTGTATGAATATATTTTTTTTGAGTACCTCCCTTCAAACGTATAAACAAGTCCTACTATTGCCTACAATGTTTTGAATTAGATAAATTTTTTAAAAACGTGACCTATAGGCAAGGCTGGGTACATATGGGAAGATATTTATACCAACTGACCGTTCGCCACTAGCGAGTGCTTGGCCAGCACAAATAACTGTTGGTCGCTGCAACAGTAGCCGCGGACGACAGATCTCCATACCCGAACACACGTTCATCTGATTTGGATGAACAGGGAGGCTGTCTGCACCTGCACCATATATTAATACACTGTAATATCGACTGGAAATATTATATGGTATGTACTCAGCCATAAACAACAATTTTCTGATTAATTGTATTAGAAACTTATCTTTTTTTAAAGACACAAGCAGATTATTGGACAAGCTTGTACATCATTCTATAAATGCCAGACATCCTCAAGCCTCTATGATTTAAAACTTTGTAAACCTCAAATTCCTCTTAATTTGTCTTTTGTAGAATACAAACTTATTTTATTACTCTTTACATTTGTGAATGAACATAAATCTACAATCAGATGCACAACGATACCAATGATCAATACTCTTTGATCAAAGCAAACTTTTCTGCCATGTTGAAACACCTTCAGACAGATAAACAGCTTAAAAATGTTAAACAGGGTTTGTTTTTTGACTGATTTGGTTAGTGTGATTGAATAAATCAAAAATATTGATCTGTGTACGAGCAGCTTTTTTTATACTTAATGTTAATGTTAATCAAATAATCTCCACTAAGGACAGGATGTTATTGGCAGCAAAAGGTTTCACATACAAATGTGGACAGGAATGGGGAATACAGAGGAATATGTGTGAATGGAGATTGTCTTGTAAAATTAGTCATGAAGATGTTACAACTATAATATAGATCAACTATGTATTTACAAAAATAACAATATCAAGTAGCACTCAGCAGTCCAAAATGATGTACCTATACAAAATATTAGTGTTTTAATCTGTAAAATACCTAGAGATATGCAGGCAACGTTTTCTTAGATCATGGAAGATTAGGGCACTATACTGAATTGTATGTAAAAAATACCAAGGTCAGAATGATAAAAATATGGTTGATATTTCTTCTAAGAGGGAGAAATAGTTTGTAACTGAAATGTAATCCTGTGCACTGGAGATGCTTACGTTTGTTACACATAACACCAAAGCCACCAACTTGCTTGTCTGAGTCTGCAGCTTACACACATGAGCTGGATGCCAAAATGCTTTATTGTAAAATATATAAATGTTTTATTTTTCCTGACTTAGAAAGAATTACCACCCTGTTACCTATATTATGGAAGGTGAAGACATAAATGTAGGATGCAACTCGTTCATTGGTTCAAAAACAATGTCCATGGTATTGATAATGGTTGTATTTTGTGTCTTTATAACCAGATAATTTTATATATATATATAAAATATGTTCAGCAGCAAAACTGTTAATACAGCATGTAAAAATGCTGTGAAATTTTAGTGTTAAATCAACATACTTTTTATGTGATGTTCAATAAATCACAAATCAATTAACAGACAGAAAAGTTGTATAAATAGTTTAACATTTCTAAGTGCTAGTTTATATGAAATGTTGCACCATTATAATTCAAGAAATTTCCTAGATAGCAAAACAAGCTGTGGCACTAGCTTATTACATGGAACTGCATGCCAGTATTTCATTCATCTACTTCCAATGCATGTGTTTGAAATAAAGGTCACATTTTTACCCAGTAACATTTTGGTTTTTTTTAATGCAAGGACCAATGCAGTAAATGTAAGCTTTAAGCTCCTCCTCTGGAGTCACTGTTTTGGGAAGACACTAGGAGGACACACAACAAATTTAACACATAAGAATAACACAACCAGTCATGTTTAAGGGTTCAGTTCCAGCTGATTTTATTTCCTTTAAAAAAGTTATTTACAGAAGGTATATCAACAATCTGACAGGCAGTGAAATAGACATGATTAGCTGGCATGATTTTATGCCTCAAATCTTTGTTTTGTGGCTTGATGGTTAGACAAAAATGTATACGGCATATTGCACAGGATGGATTACATTAAAACAAAAAATATATCTTAAAAATTATAATAAAACAGAGTACTACTCCTATTGCCTGTCATGTAATACATAAACACACTTTTTAATTATTTTTTACTTATTATATTAGACTTAAATGTACAAAGATGTTTTCACGTTCTTTAGTTTCATCTTAAAACACAACAGCTAGAAACCTGAATACATATGCTATCATCATGCCAAAAAGAGACTAAAACAATTATAGTTTAGCGACAAGTATAAAAGGATTAAACAGTCAAATACAAGAATGAAAACGCAGTACATAGTGTCGCGAACTCAAATCGGCATTTAGATAGATCCAGTGGTTTAAACGGCACATTTTTTTTTTTTTTGAAGTATAAAAAAAGTGCAAAAATGTGGTCTAGAAGTTAAAGCTACAGGATCCCTTTTTGCTTGTTATGTGCACTGTTTGCTTACAGCATTTAAATACAAACTAGCAGAAGGGATAAGCTTTTTTTTTTTTTTTTTCTTTTTTTTTTAACCAAGCTCCCCAGCACGATAAGGTTAAGAAAAAGCAAAGATCTGAAAATAAAGGAAATTTGCTTTGAAGTATAAAAACACAAGAGTGCAGGTCAACATCCTATCACTATGCCCATCTATTGGTAATAGGCAGTTTTATAATTGCCCTCCTTTAACTCTTTGTAGCCTGCTTAATATAACAGTGCCAATAAAATAATGTGCTGCAGGGCTGCCAACAAAGAAGGTGGCCACATTAACAATTAAAAAAAACCTCTGAATAGTTATAAAGAGCTATATAAATACTAAATATGATTCATACAAATACATTTTTGTAGTTTTAAACCAATATACAGTGTATTAAAGAATACTCTGGAGGTGTTAATGCAGAGTGCACTATGCTGGAAGGGATGCTGTGACTTTAAAAGCCTGCAGATTGAAGTGTGTAAACATGGAGAATTAGGCTGGTGCAATGTTTTATTGTTAAAAGAGATTCCAACCAGCCTCCCTGTTTCTAGTTGTAAGGAAATCCAAAAACAGCGATTGACACTGGTTAAAACACCCCCTTAATAGATTTTTTACAAAAATACACTGAGAAAATAATCAAACAATTTCATCTCTTTTCTTTCATTTTAAAAGTGTCAAAAGTCTACATTTAAATATAAAAAAAATTAAAAGTTAAAACTCTAGCCCTTCAGTGAAGGAGACATAAAAATGCTCGAGGGTGGGGGGATTTATAAAACAAACATGTTTGGCCAGTATAAATATGTCCACATATAAAAATGGCATCTGATTACATTTACAAGAGGGTGAAACAATACAGATCACCAATGAGTAAGGGGACAAAAAAATCCACAGTCTTATTTTACATCTATTGAGTAATAATAGTACATACATACTCTGAGAAAAATTTTGGTCCTGAATTATTTTTGTCCAGCACAGATTTGAGTTGAGTTTGAATCCTTAAAGAGTTAACTATGAGAAAAAAAGCTGGTGATGTTCATTAAGAATCAAACATAGCGCCATCTATCTGCATTTATATTATCCTAAAACACTAAAACTGCTCAACAGTCTTACAGAAACCTTAAAAAGATAGGACAGGATAACATGCTATAGTATTAACCCACCAGAGAAACATTTCCAACACCATATCACGATTCTGAGCAAGAGAAACACATTTTTTTTTTGTTTAAAGAATCGCCCCTTTCCCATTGTACCAATTAAATATGGAACTTGATGTAGTCCAGATCTACCTTCCTTTCCAAAGTAGTGTCCTTGATACAAAACAGAAAAAAGTTTATTTCAAAAATATTGTCCATTTTAATGGATAGTTAAAGAAAAAGCTGGGTGACCCAAAGGGTGCCATCCTTCTCCTGACGTGCAAATCCATTACTACTAAAATAATAAAAAAAAAAAGACCCCTAAATTTTCAATGGGGTAGTGGGGAGTTAATTTGTGGTACCTTCTCACCCTTCTAAAGATGTCTCAGTCTTATTAAACTTGATCTTTAAGTGACATGATGCTGCTCCTTCCTCTCCTTCTCCTGTTGGAAGGTTGCAGCCCTTAACTTGAGCTGGAAGCAGGGAGTATTATGAGCCTCAAGCAAAAGGAGAAGTGACCATAATGCTAAAGGACATGACCTAGATCAATGCACTGTTGCTTCCTTCAGCTCTCCCCACACTCTCTCTGTAGGGGTCTCACTATCCACTTTTCACCCAGCACTGTTTGTAGCAAGGAGCCTTTCTCCTTTTAGATGCACACACACCTCCCCAGCCTGTAGTTAGGGTCTCCTGTTCCCATTGGGCTGCTAAAACAATCCCTTAGTTTGCATTGTGTATTCTTTTCTGACTAAAGAAAAGCAGAGGTTGTGTCAGTTCTTATTTCAAGGCAAAGTTCCAGCAGAGCCTCTCTCCCTTGGTTATTCTCCTCACACTGGTTAACCGCTTGTCGCCCCCGGCCCGTGTGGCTCAGTATGTGAACACCAGGTTGGAGATGCTGGACTCCAGCCAGTCCCCGGAGATCATCTCACTCACCTCGGGGGTGCAATAGTCCGGAAACTCGAAGTGGGAGCCTGAGCCCGGCTCAAAGTTAAAGTCTAGGTCCCTGTCCAGGGTCGCGGAGCTGAAGCTTCCCAGGGACATGTTCTCGAAGCCCGGGCTTGGGTTGAGCTCCAGCAGTTCATCTTCCAGCTCCTCGTCCGATGAAGAAGAGGAGGAGGATGCGGAGGAGGGGGAGGATGCAGCCGAGGAGGAGGAGTGAGAGGTGGACGGAGCCGGGGAGGACGCCCTCGTGTAACCGTCGTTCTCGGAGGGGGAAGCGGGGGAGTTGTGCAAAGAACCGGCCCCGTCCTCGTACAGACTGGGGGGGTCACTTGTCTCTGCCGAGCTGCTGCTTAATGTGGGACTAGCAGGTACCGTCACCGAGGGGGAGCCCTGGTAGCCAGAAGCCCCGAATATATAGACTCGGTGTTTGGGCTTCTTCTCCGGTCTAACCGAGGTCGCGGCCCGAGCTTTGTACAGGGAGTGGTGGTCCGGGATAGAGGGCGGGTGTTCGGGTGACACCAGCTTGGCATGCGGCTTGGCGGACACCTTAGCCCCGCTACTTTTCTTTACGGGGGGTTTGTTCGGGTTGTTGTTACTCCCTCCCCCGGGGCTGCCACACGTCTTGTCCCCGAGCTTGGATCCACCTGACTTCACTTTCTTCCGGGGTCGGTACTTGTAGTCCGGGTAGTCGGCCATGTGCTTGAGCCGGAGCCGTTCGGCCTCTCGGATGAAAGGGATCTTGTCACTGTCCTTGAGCTGCTTCCAGCGCTTCCCCAGCCTCTTGGAGATCTCAGCGTTGTGCATGTCTGGGGACTGCTCCATGATCTTCCTGCGCTCTATCTGGGACCACACCATGAATGCGTTCATGGGCCGCTTGATGTGCCCGCTGGGGGTTTTACACCAACTCGGGTCGTCAGCTTTGCCACCGATGGAGGCAGTAGCCCCTGGGGTCGGAGAGGATGCCATGTCCAGCTCTATACTGGCGCCAGATTCCGAACTCTCCCCGGCCAGCAGAGCAGTCTCCGTGTTTTCAGCGTTGTTGGTTTGTTGCACCATCCTGGGCTGCGGTAATTAATCCCGGGGCAAACGATCCAACCACCTGGGCATCGATTAAAAAGTGTCCATAGAAGAGGGAGCCTTGGCAGCGGTGCCCCTCGCCCACCCAGCTGAGCAGTCACTTGTAGCACGGGTTTATCCTTGTTCTTCTCCCAGTCGGGAACATATCACAGCTCCCAGCCCAGCTGTGCTCCCTCTCCCAGTGTGTGGGGTTATTTATACAGTTCCGAATCCACTTGATTACACCGGCACAACCACCAGGAAGACTTTGCTGATGTGAAAGTTAAAAATTGGCATAAAAATATCCCAGAGTGAGAACAGAGCAGATCTCTGTAGTTGGTAAAAGGTTTGTGTTTAATAATCCTGAATCAGTGAAATGCTTACAGTGCCAGGCTAGAACACAGAGAGATGTGTGTACACAATGTGTATGTATTTATAGGTTCTTTGCCCCCCTTTTCTTCTCTTCATACAGGTTTCTCTCGCTGCAGCTAAGAGCGGTCCTCAATTCCGCCTCGCTCTGCTTTATCCCTTCCCCAAACGCTTCGTGGCCAATCGATGGCTGTTTCTAACGCTTCCTCGTGCCAAACCCCGCCCCGTCGCGTCCTATTGGTTAGGAACGCGATGCAATAATAATCACCGCGTGCAATGAGAAGCTCCAGAGCTGACCTCATTCCAATTCACAGAGCAAAACTTTCCCTGCAAACCCAAGTGGAGATAGCTGAACTGTTCGCTCCTCCCACACGCTTTGCATACATTTAAATGTATATGTATTTCTATATGTATGATATCATCCCTTAGGTAAACCAGTATCATCGTGTTCCATAGTAATGTAAATGAATTAGAATTCCTAGATTCCTTCATTGTCTGCTTAATGTTAGACATAACAATGCTCCGGTCCCCAACCCTTTCAACCCCTATGTACGTTGGGCATTATTAGTCTGTCTAGCGCTAGCGACCGATCCCATTCATAGTACGTGGGCTCGGTGTGCTGGGAATGGACATCTGGGGCTTTCCCAGTACAATGTCCCCGTCATGTCACTGCTGTCAGGGCAGTTCCGCGTCTGGGTGACATTTGTCTCCGGTCCAGGGGGATTTTATGCTAATATACAGGCGGACCGGATCATCCAGATGTTTTGTATCTCACGCCGAGCCCGGGACTGGAGGCTGCAGTATAGCAGGGGATCGGGGAAGGAATGTGCTGTTCTGCCTGTCACACCCCCCTCGTGCCGACATCCTCCATGTGCCATCTGCCATGCTTATTGTGCCTTGGGACACGCTCTAAAGCCGTCCAGGCTGTGGTTTATACAGTGTGCGGTTCTGTCTGGGCCATTAGCCCCTCAGTGCGGGCGGCCCCCTTCTATCACCCCGCACACCTTACCCCATTCATCAACACTTCACTCAGCAGCTACAGGGTTATGGGATTGGTGCTGTCAGTCACACACAGGGACAGGCCGGAGGACACGTGCCAGTTCCCCCTGGCCATGCAGGGAAGGAAGAGGAAGGAAGTGGAGGGAAGGCGGTAAGCGGTGGCGGGTAAGTCCAGCTGCAGAGCGAAGTGGGAGAGGCCGCTGCTATGTTTCTCCTCCCTGTCTGCATCTCAACCTAGGGGCGGGCTCGCTAAATCCAGAGCCGGCCTTGTTTATAGAAGAAGTCGCCGCCTCCTCCTCCTACTGCATGGAGATGTGGGGAGGGTGCCGTCTGGCTCGCTGTCTGAGGTGGGGGAAGGGAGACGGTCTAGGCTTCTGCTACTGAACCTGAGGCGGCTGAGGTCAGATGTACAGAGTCTGCACTGATTGCTAAGGCTTCTTGTCGCTATTATTCATAGCGCGGCGCATGTCTGAGTAGTAGCTGGAGTGCGGAGTGACATCACCCTGCCGACACATTAACCTCCCTATTAATGAAAGAAACTCTTCCTGTCTGCCCCGCAACAAGACCGCCTATCACAGCAGTAAATGCGCCCTGCTGCCTGCCGTTTCCTTGCAGAGGGTGTTAGATGGGTTGTCAGTTTGTAAGCATGGTAACAAGCATAAGTCTGTCGGTAATACGCCTATAGCGCCGAGCTGGAGTCATCTTATGTTCTGCCTCTGGAAACCATGGCAGTCCATGTTCTGCCTTCACTGCAGAGAAAACAGCTCAGCTTTGGGGGGCGTCCAACACACACACCACCTTGTACTGGGTTATCTCATGTTCCCCCTCTCTGCATAGAAACAACACTGGGATTGGCTATGTGAAGAGATTGGTAAACATGCCACCTGGGTGTCCATGGAACCAACATGGTTATTGTGTAGTTTAATTGAAAGTAGGAAACATTTGAAGGGCAAAGTAAAATAAGGGTTTCAAGTTTTATTGTTAGAATAGCTCGTTACATGAATGGAAATAGAGAGCACACCCCAGCTGATGGGAAACACTCCATTTCATAAAATCGTTTAGGTTACAAAGAAGCAGAACTGCAAGTACCAGGATCTGGGCAAGGAAGAGGGCACAGGGTCTGATTTCCATCTTCTGCTGGTTAATGCAGCTGCTTTCAACCCTTCATTCAATTCCCATTTTTGTAATAATAATAGCACTTCCATTCCGTGCACCTACTTTATATGAAACAACGATCAATGCCCCATCCAATTGATATGTCTTTAAATACTGGGTATATTCTGATGGACATTTGCAGATTTTCTTTTTACTGTAGTTGTAATTGCTATTTTAGCAATTACTTAGCTTTGTCCTGGAAGAGGGTTAAGAGTTCACACAAGGTTGCCTGCTCTGTCCTTATTTAGTTTGTACAGCAGATGACGCTTGGTGGCAGCGCTGAGCCTGCTGCCTAAAGGGGAAACAGCACAAGTGAGCTGGAGGAGTGCAGACAGGTTTAAAGCAATCAGAAACATAACAAGAGCAAATAGCAACACTTTAGAATGGATTTATTATGAATTTCTATGAATTCCTTTTTAAATAAACATCAATCTTGCACTTTTGAAGTACTGAGTTTTCCCCATTGTGTGTATATAATGTAGCTTAGTAGAATATGTTATCTTGGTAAAAAAAAATAATTGTTTTGCCGTATTAGTCCAATATATGTAGTAAAATGTAATTTTACTACATATAATGTATTGTGTGATACCAAAATCACACAATTTCGGGCACGTTGCGATTGCGCATCCATTTCCAATATGCAATTGCATGCAATCACATGCGATTACCATTTTTATGCGCAATTGCATATGATTTCCTATCTCAAAAGGAGAAATCACGACCGCACAGAAATCGTATGTAAATCACACGCAATCGGGTGCAATTGCACGAGCGCTTCTGGTGCAATGTAGTATGGTTCCCTATACCGTGTATGGGGATCGGTCGAGTCTGTGTGTGCTGTTCCCAAAGCATGTGCCGACAGATACCAATGTGATCTGTCGGCACACATGCTGTGGGATCGTATGTGTATGGCCAGCTTAAGTGGTGGTCGATTCTTTTCAAGTGGACATATATACAGTGAAAAGCTTGGGGTATATACGCCCATCCCATCATTTCCTTTATGCAAGGTCTCATCTGTATTTTAGGTTTTTTAACCAGTGGGTAACGCTTATATTTTGAAATGTGTTTAAGATCAAGTAAAATGAAGTCTTACATTTAAAAGGCATGTCCACCCCCAAAACTATAATCCCCCCCACATTGTGTAGTGTAGTTTAATCCTTACCTCACATCCCAGCTCCATCTGGTTCTCCTGTAGTCCCCCCCCCAAAGTCCCAAAAACTGCCCACCAGGAGGATAGCAGAGTCCATATAGGACTCTGCCTCCTACCTGGCCTCTGGGAGAAGTTTGGCATGCGTACTGCAGCCCTTCTCCCCCTCCCTCTCCCTCCCGATTAGGATTCCCTCCCCCTAGTGTAAAACCATGTTGCTATAATAATTCCCCTGTCCCCCAGCCCCAACCGCTATGTTTATTTTATTAGAACATGCCCCAAACATTACTTACCTCCCCTCTTTCCTCCGCCGCACTGAATGACCGGCAGCTGCGTCTGTGACTGGCTGCCGCTCAGCCAATCACAGACGCGACTGCTGGTCCCGCCCCTCTGCTTGCCTTTTTCCGCAAGCAGAGGGCCGGCAGCGCGGCGGAGGAAAGAGGGAAGGTAAGTAAAGTTTGGGGAACTTTCTAATAAAATAAATATAGCGGTTGGGGCTGGGGGGACAGGGGGATTGTTATAGCAAAAATTTATTTCAAGGGTGGACATAACCTTTAAAATGAGCCCAGTGTCACTTCTCTGGATGCTGTTTTTCAGGACATATGGTGGCTAAAATGTTCCTGTTTTCAGTTAGCCCCATCCAGGAGGAAGCGCCTGCAATTTCATAGCACATTATCAGTGCCCATTCCTTCAAAGTTCAGGTCATTAGATGCAGTGTGCCAACAATCAAGCAGAACTTGTCAGAAGTGGGTCTGTATTGTTCAGACTTTATACTAATCAGCAGTCTGCCAGGCAGGAATTAAAGCAGTAGTATAGCTAGGAATCACCAGTCCCTCAGCATAACAATAATGGGGAACCCTCCCTGCTTCATCTACTACAGTAGTCTGTTGGTGGTAGGCTATATTTTTGTTTTTAAGAAAAGTACATTGGGGTTGCTCTTCCTGGTATTACGCCTCTGATTTGAAGGAGAACAACAGTGCATTGTTTTACCGTTTTCTCGTTCCTGGCAGTGGAGTAGTGAGATTTCCTGGGCTAGAGTCTTGCAAGTAAGGAAGAGAGTCAGGATGGCACGCAAGCATGTGATGGCATAGCGTGCGTCCTTTATGTTCTGGGTTTCCTCACACCTTACTTTAGTGTTATTTGGATGAGAAGAAACTCACGTTATGAAGGACACACACTATGCTGTCACACGCTTGCATACCTGGGGCTGGTAGGCTAAATTCCTACCTCCAAATATAATTTCTGTGAGGAGCACCAGCATGAATAAAACTGCTTCTACCAGGCTTCCTCACTGACTTAATACAGAAAAAGACAGGATCCTACAAAAGTAGGCATTATAGATATTTAAGATGAATGGCTAATCTCTATGAATTAAGAATTACAATTTCATACGTTTTTGTAATCAGTGTGCCATGGTTAAAAACTGTACAATGTATACAGAAATATTAGACTTGAGTTATGTCTGTTAAAGGGCATGCTCCCTGTTCCTTGCATGGAAGCAGCAGAAGAGGTTGTGAACAAGGAAACAAAGGATGGTTAGTACATTTAGGGGCTGATTTAGGTGTTTTAAACAGTGTTTAGGGTTGGCAGGGGGGAGGTTGCCTTACCTTATACAAAATTCTTGTTTTGGGGTTGGAGATAGTGTAGTATAGTATTTGAGGTTAATAAAGACATACGTCCATCCAGTCCAACCCATCTAGCAATATCCTCATTTCCTGCCTAACTGTTGATCCAGAGGAAGGCAAAAAACCCCACCAAATTTATGAAGGGGAAAAAATTCCTTCCTGACTCCCAAGTGGTAATTGGATCAACTCTACTTTATTAATACAAGTAACTTGCAACATTCCTTATTTGCACAAACTCATCCAGCTTTTTTTTTGGAACTGACCAATGAACCTGCCATAACAATGTCCACTGGAAGACCGTTCCATAGCTTTACCGTTCTCACAGTGAAAAACCCTTTCCGAACTTAAAGCCTAAACCTTTTTTCTTTAAGTCTTAAGGGATATCCTCATGTTCCTCTGACATGTTCTATTGGTGAACAATGCCCCAGATAGTTTATTGTATGCCCGTTAATGTATTTATACACAGTAATCATATCCCCACCAAGCGCCTTTTCTCCTCAGCATACATAATTGTAACTTTCCAGTGTCTCTCATATTCAAGCTCCCCCAATCCCCTTATTAATTTAGTTGCCTTCTCTGAACCCTTTCCATTTCAAAGATGTCCTTCTTGTATACAGGATTTCAAATCGCACTGCATATCCAAATGGGCCTTACCAATGCTTTGTAAAAGGGAGAATAACATTTTCCTCCTTGAATCCATACCTCTCTTTACAAGACAATACCATTCTGGCCTGTTGCTGCCTGGCACTGCTTGACCTCTAAGTTTGTTATCCACCAAAACTCCAAGATCCAATAGGGATTCACTTACACACGAGCCATTTATAGTATAAGTTGCACAAGGATTTTTAATCTCAACAAATGCATCACCTTACATTTATCACATTGAATCTCATCTGGCACTTAGCAGCCCAATGTGACAATCTATCTAGATCTCCCTGCAACGACTGCACACCCTCTGAATTTTTTAATGGCCGACAAAGTTTTGTATCGTCAGCAAACACAGAAACCTTGCTGACAATACCCACTTCCAAATCATTAATAATAGATTAAATAGAAGCGGCCCAACACACAGAACCCTGTGCACCCCACTTAGCACTAGTCCATAATGATGAAGCCCATTTACAACTACTCTCTGCATCCTATCATTAACCAATTTTCTATCCATGTACAAATGTGACTCCCCAGACCAACAGACCTCAGCTTATACAATAGTCGCCTATGGGGGGACTGTATCAAAAGCCTTTGCAAAATCCAAGTAAACTACATCTACTGCTAGGCCAGAGTCTAAATTTCTACTTCCTCATAAAAGCCAAGCAAGTTAGTTTGACAAGATCTATTCCTCCTAATCCATGCTGGTTGCTACTTATAATGTCAGTCCTTGAAACATACTTTAGAACATGTTCCTTTATTAAACTTTACAAGATCTTCCCCACCACTGAAGTTAAACTTACAGGCCTGTAATTACCCGGCTGTGAACGACTACCCTTTTTGAATATTGGAATAACATCAGCCTTTTTCCAATCCAGAGGCACACTAACTAACTTATCCCCATTAATTAATGGTGCCACATTCTCAGTCCTCATCTTCTTACTATTACTCGAGTATAAACCAACCGAGTATAAACCGAGATACCCAATTTCACCTAAAAAAACTAATAAAGTGGTTGACTCGAGTATAAACCGAGGGTAGAAAATCTACTAACCATACTACTTGCCTTCTGAATCTGTTTTGAGGCTTTAGTTGCCCTTTAAATGGACAGCAGAATTCCCATACAGTATAGACATTCTGCTGTTCATTTAAAACACTACATTCTTCTTCCTTGGCATTCAAGATGTTTGGAAACTACAACTCCCAGCATACTTTATTAGCTGGGAGTTGCAGTTTCCAATCATCTGCACCCTCACCCTCCCACCCAGTTCAGTTTGTACCTGTGGGCTCTCCTATTTGTCCATGGGGCTTCCTGTTGGGACTTGTGTCTGTTGTGAGCCTGTGTGCCAGCATTGAAGATCATTGAGTAGGTACGGTAAGCATTCTGGCAGCCGCGCGCTCATTCCCTGTACTGGCGCGCCGGCTGACGTCACTAATTGGCGCCAGGCAGTGACCTCAGCCGGCACGCCAGTACAAGGCGTGCGGCTGCCGGAGTGGTAAAGTAAGTAGTGACTCGAGTATAAACAGAGTTCAAGTTTTCAGGCTGATTTTACAGCCTGAAAAACTCGGTTTATACTCGAGTATATACAGTAATATACTTTAAAAAAAGTTTAGGCTTAGTGATGCTTTGTTTAGCAATCCTAACTTTATTAATTTTAGCTAGTTTGATTGCTTTCTTACACTCCTTTTTATAGTTACTATACTATTAGTGAATATGTGAATTTTTATCTGTTTTGTTATAAGATAATGTAGATTTATTTCCCAGTCTTTAGAAACAGAAAAACCTTTGGATGTCAGTCAATTGTAGACTGCCAAGCATACGGCTCCCAGTCTCATTTTGTGGGACTGTGTGCTGGCTGCCATGAGATGATGCAGTTTTTGGCTGGTCGATGGACTCACCTTTTGGTTGCCATAGGGGTGCTGCATGGAGCATTGTGGGTGTGTGCCTGGTTAGTGCTTCTCGCGAAAGGTTGGATCCTGAAGAGGACTCGGCGCAGGGGATACATTGTCAGATATACTTGTATATCTCTGAATAACAAAGTATCCTGGTTTTAGTGTTTTAGGAGGTGCTCAACAAAAGTTGAATTTTGGGGTATAACATGCCCTTTCGCTTGAAAGTGCACCAATGATGCTGCTAGTGGTGCAACAGTTTTCCCACCTACACCCAGCTTACATATGGTAGGGAAGAAGGGTGTGTGTAGAGGCTACAGTCATGTCACGTCACTTGCTGCAAACTTCAGAATAGCAAATTCTCCAGGTTTTATATTAATGATATTTTTGCATCCAAAATCTTATGACGATTAAACCAACTAAATCAGGTAAATCAACCACAGAAATCACCCCAGCCATCAGCAGCAAAAGGGAGCAAGCATAGACCATACTTGCATGACTACTGCAGATCCAATCACAACTCATTGTACTAGATGTCAGCTTCCAAGAATTGATGCAAAATTAAATAATTTAAAGAACAATTATAGTCCTAAAATCTTCCCCTTCCCCAAACAAATACCCAAGGTAAGGAGCTAAATCAATAATTCCTCACCCCTTGGTACACTTTCTAAGTCACTTTCTAAGTAATACTTACCTAAAGATTCCTTCGTTCTTCCAGTGTAGCTCCCTTAAATTCAATATTACAATTTAAATCTAAACACTATTACAGAGACACTGTTCTGATAGTTAACTATTTTTGCTGCAAATGGTGGCCATAGGAATAGTGATGTTGTCGGATGACACCCAGTATTGGCTGATTATGGCTCAGTGTATGGTGCGCGCCCCAATTTTGTTATCAGGGTGGGTAGAAATTTCAGCCAATCGACATAAGCCAATAATATTGATCTGTCTATGGCCACCACCGAAGTAAAACTGATTTCTAAAAATACCACAAATAGTTTAATAAACACCAGTCCTTTCCTTCCTTGTTCAAGTCATTTTTAGACTTGATTCATAAAAGAAGATAAGGAATCCACTGTCTTACAAGTAAAATCTCTATTTTTTAATCAATACTTTTTAACTGCCGCAAAAGCAAAGCCATGTTATTTGAGATGGTTGATTTAAAAGAATGTCTCTGCGTATCTGCCTAGTATATCTGCAATTGTATCTCAGTCCCTTGAGGACATGAGCTAGTTTAGGAAAACTGGAGCAGTGGAAACAGAAACCAGAAGAAACCAATCTGGTGTTCTGTTTTAAAGACAATATGCAGGCTGTTAGGATCAAAGCACCTGTTAAAGGTTTCAGGTGTTTGCATGTTACTACAGGGTAAGGAGGAGACCAGATGGCAGGTGGGTAAGGGATCAGAGCTCTTTCTCTGGGCTGCCCCAGGCACATGCTGCGACTAAAGACCTTTACTGTTTTAAAGTTAAACCACTATAATGAATTCTAAAGGAAAAAAATGATACAGCATTTGTCAACTTCTCTAATTTTTTGCCTTCTTTGACTAAAGTTTTGTGTTTTGACACTGTTGCACAATTTTCATGTGCCTGCAAAAACAATGAAATGACTTACTGGGTAATCTACTTGGTACACAGTGTCAGACTGGACTGTAGGGACTCACCCGGAAATCTGAGACGGAGGGAGGGGCACCTAGGGTTGCCACCTTTGCCTTTAAGATCCCAGCACATATGAAACCTACATGACAAAAGGCTGGTTAGCATTTTATTAGAAACACTAGACATTAAGCCTGTTAACAGGCGCTTGAAGCCCAGAGTGTCCCCCTTAGAGTCTCAAGGCCATAGCCTCCCCCTCCGTCCCAAATCCACCCCCCTCCCGCTCCCAAATCCAGGGTCCCTCCTCTGTCCCAAATCCAGCCCCCACTCTCCCTCTATCCCAAATTAAGGGTCACCCCCCCTTAAATCCAGCCAGCCCCTCCCTATGTCCCAAATCCAGGGTCACACCCTCAGCCCAAATGCAGCCCCCCCCATCCAGGGCCCCCCTCTGTCCCAAGCAACCTTACCTGTGTTCTGTGTAATTGCCAAGTTCTGCCTCTGTTTTTCTCCCTCTAGTGGTGAGTCAATAGGAACTGCAGAGAATCTTACCATCTGCCTCTAGTGGTGAGTTCATAGGAACTGCAGTGACACACACATGGACTGCAGCACAGACGCAGCAGTTAGGCTTTTATTATATAGAATGCAATGATTTGCATGTGTAGTGTAGCCATACAGCATGTATTTAATGCAATGGCACTGTCACCAGTCAGATACTGTTGATACAGTCCCCACAACTTGATTGTGTCTCTCAGTACATTGCAATGTGTTGGTACATAACTTACAGTGGTGGCATAGATAACTTTTTATAAACCACAACAAATCTTTTTTTATAAACCATTTAAAGGGGTAAATCCACCCCCAAAATAACATTTTATATTTGGAATAATTGCTCTCCAAAACCCCAGGTTTAATATATTCTTACCTTCACCCAACATTCCCATACTGAGGAATTACAACTTGCACAACCGTGATCCCTCGCCTCGTAATGGCTGTCAGTCATAACTGCAATGGTGAAGTCACGGCTGACTTTTATTACTGAACAAGTGCTCTTGCATCAGGCGAGGGATGGCAGTTCTGTAAGTTGTAGCGTGGGAGCGTTGGGTGTAGGAGGTAAGAATATTACAAACCTGGGGTTTTAGGAGGTAATCATTCCAAATATGAAAAGATATTTCTAGGCTGGATTTGCCCTTTAAAGTCACACTAACCTGGTTTTGGCAATGTATCAAGGGTTGACTTTAAGAATAGATTTGTGGTGTTTTTCTCCTCTTGGTATATTCCACCTCTGGCCAAGGTTCCACAGAATTGCCTCTGCTTGTTCGCACTTGTTTTGCATTTTCTATTTATTAATGTGGGTAAAACGCATTAGTAGTGCATTTATGTCCACTTGTCCTTTTTTGTCTTTACTTCTTTCTGCATCCCTATTGACTTGAATCAAAGCACAAAAAGGACAGGAATGGACACAAATGGATCAAAAGTCACACATTTTGAGAACCAGTTCCTGGGATTTTCATTAAAAATAAAATGGCATTGTGGATCGGAAAATTCAAGCAGACAAACGCACATAGTGAGGCCCAATTGCAACGAGCAAGAACTGCATTGTAACATAGCAATTGAGGTTGAATACAGACATACGTCCATCAAGTCATTAGTCCTAAATTTCACCATATTCAACCTGCACCAAAACTAGGTAGGAATACTTTCTCCTGATATGTAGAATTATAGATATTTAGGAAAGAAGGATGTTTTTAGGGTATAGTGACCCTTTAAAGGGCATCTATAGTGGGAAAATGAACTTTTTTTTCTTTCTTTCCATGTGTTCTATAATTCCCCACAACCCCCAGAGTGTCTTCACTTTTTTCAGATTCCCTCTCTGTCCTGAGATACACCAGTTAGAAGAATACTGATTGCATTCCTCTACTCCTACTTGGACTGTCAATCAAATCCCTGTGACGTGATCCCCCCCCCCTCCCTGCTCTGTAATAAACATAGAGATAAGAGCATTAGCAGGGGGAGAGAGGTAGCTTTGATGGTAGATATAAGGCTGCACTTGACCCCCCTTCGAAATAGCTTTCACTGATTGATGATGGGTCACAAAGTGAGAGATCGTAAACTGTACTGTTCTCCTTCTTCTTCTGTGTCTCCAGGACAGCTTGCTTTCTATTGGCCACTGTGCGTGGGTGTGTTTTTCAGGATGTTGAACGTTTAACTCCTAATGCACATGATAAGCTTGTCGGTTACCTGGAGTGGAGACGTGGAGGAGGTAACAGAGGGGAGGGGGAAGTGCTGCACAGAGATCTGACACCATGGTTAAACAGAGTCACTGACAGATTAACGCAGCACAGAGTACATTAATTTAACTTTGCAAAGGTGCGATGTGTTTTTTTCACTATAGATGCCCTTTAAGGCTCACAAACATCAGTCATTTTACCTACCGATATTCTAAAAACCACTTGTCCCAATTATTTTGTGATCAATATTACAATCTTAATATTAATCACAAACCATGGGCTGAATGGGGAATGTTGGCAGGTAAAACAGCCGTTAATGTTATGATATATTTAACTTTCATAATGGATTAAAAGTTGAATCGCTCTAAGATTGAGGCAGTATGTGGCCAGCATTACAAGTCTCCAAGTAAGTTTAGCTAATATTGATTAATTATATTTGTTTATATCTTGCTATTATTTAAATTATGTCACCCTTGAAGGCATTTCTCACACGCTTCCTAACGCGATTTGCAATCTGCATGAGAAACGTAGAACAGTGGCCAGTAACACTGATATGCACTGCGATCCGTTTTCAGAGTGCATGCAATCACCATTTTTGGGATCACAGCGCAAGCTGTTGGTCAAAATGCGCACGCGTATTGTGGCCTCAGAATAAATTAATAAACATGTATTCTAACATATCCCTTGCCATAATTTGTGTTTCTGAATAGCAGGGTGTTTCATTCTCTGAATGTTCCTTTTTAAAGACAATCCTGAATGAAACACCATGCATTTTTCAGCAAAATCTGCAACGCCTATAAGATCCAACAAGATTACATTTATATAGTTTTTTTTATGTTCAAATATACAGCTGCCTGTTGGCTGCTAGTCAGAGGTTTATAGGGACCACCAGAGTCATTTTTATTTTGGGAGTTATTATTAGTTCTTTTTACCTTAAGAGATTATGCTTAATCAATTCATGTAAAGGCTGCAATGAATAATCATGTCTCAGTTGTTGTGGACATAGCCTAGAAATATTTTATAACTATAATGTCAAAAAATAAACATAAGGGCACGGCCACACTGCAACGCAAACGCATGCGATTTCATTTGCGATTTCGTTGAGTTTGCGCATGCGTTTTTTTTAAATTAACTATTGAAAAACGCATGCGATTTAAAATGCAGAACGCAAATCACAATCGCAACGTACCCGAAAACGTGCGTTTTGGTGCGTTGCCACGTTTTCAATGATATGAAAAAAACACAAGCGCAAACTCAAAAAAAGTGCAGCAGTGTGGCCTAGCCCTCACAGCGCATTTTTCTAGACTGCAATATAATAAATGCAATTAATGCAAAAAAAAAAGTAAGGGCACGGCCACACTGTAGCGCAAACGCAATCGCACACGGAATCGCGTGCAATTTCATGTGCGAGTTCGTTGCATTTGCGCATGCGTTTTCTTGATTAGGTATAGGAAAACGCATGCGATTGCGATTAAAAATGTGGAGCGCAAATCGCAACGCACCGGAAAACGCATGTTTTCTGTGCATTGCCGTGTTTTCAATGATTTGAAAAAAAAGCAAGTGCAAACGCAGAAAAATCGCAGCAGTGTGGCCTAGCCCTAAGAGTGCAGAAAGTTCTACCCAGAGGATTTTCAGAATTTACACAAGATTTACATGCAAAAGGCGAACATACACAAATGATATTCACTGTTGTACAATTATAGTATTGTTCTTAGTGACAGACTACCAAACTGGAACAGGAAATTGTTCAAGTTGGTTTGTCGGACATGTTTGAAGAATTCTTCTCACTATGAATATTATCTGTATGACTAGTAGATTAAAATATCAAAGCATGAATATAGGTTAGACAGCTAAATTTAGTTTTACATACTGTTTAACTGACAATTATACCCACCACCCCTCACTTCTCTACTTCCATAACTGCATAGTACCCAGGATGAGGACCTAAACTGCTAAGTCCTCAACGCAGGTGTAATTATTAACATTAATTTTTTTAATTGGCTTCAATGGGGACTGTCACTGACAGTGGCAGAGGGGTGGAACAGACCAGAGCATCAAGGGAAACTTTAAGTTAGTATAACAGCTGTTAGGTAAAGGACCCAGGGGTGAGGACTTGGGTACAATGCAGGTATGGAACAGGGAAAAGATGATTATAATTGTTTGTTCTTTAAGCAAATCCCCCCCAACACTTTTGTTTGTTATACTTTTGTACCTTTACCAAAAATTACTATTTAAGCTGAGTCCACACTACAACGCGCGTTCCTGGTGCGCAAGAGCGCATTGCTGTTCATGATTGTTCAGTGTTGCGCAATTGGAGGGCATGTGATTGCACAAAAAATGTGAATTGCACGCACTCCAATTAAAGTATAGCACGTATAGCGCACTAGTGTGGCCACACCAATCGGGCCACACTAGTGTTGCTTTTAAAAGTGCATTAGTGTGCACTTACATAACTCATCTGCTCCTTACGGTTCTCCTGCAGTGCAAGTTCAAAGTCCCAGAAAGTGAAGAGTAGATGCTGTCAGTGAGTCATTATCATAGTAACATAGTAACATAGTAATTAAGGTTGAATAAAGACATTCGTCCATCAAGTCCAACCTATTCCCTTTTTTTTTTTTTTAACCCTACCTAACAGTTGATCCAGAGGAAGGCAAAAAACCCCAGCTAAAAAAGGGGGGAAAAATTCCTTCCTGACTCCAAACGGCAATCGGAAAGTATCCCTGGATCAACCAGATCTATATGCATTAATACCAGTAATTCTCAATATTTTTTAGTTTTAGAAACTTATCCAGGCCTTTTTTAAAGTTATTCAATGAACTTGCCATTACCACCTCTGCTGGAAGACAGTTCCACAGTTTCACCGTTCTCACTGTAAAGAAACCTCTCCTAACTTGAAGATGAAACTTCTTTTCTTCCAACCTTAAAGGATGTCCACGAGTCCTCTGATATGACCTATTAGTGAACAATGCACCAGAGAGTTCACTGTATGGGCCATTAATATATTTGTATAAGGTTATCATGTCCCCACGCAACCGCCGCTTCTCCAATGTAAACAGCCCTAACTTGTCTAATCTGCCTGCATATTCAAGCCCCTCCATTCCCCTTATTAATTTAGTTGCCCTTCTCTGGACTGCTTCCATTTCCAAGATGTCCCTTTTGTATATGGGATTCCAAAACTGCACCGCATATTCCAAATGAGGCCTTACCAGTGCCTTGTAAAGAGGGAGAATAATATTTTTCTCTCTTGAATCTATTCCCCTCTTTATACAAGACAATATCTTGCTAGCTCTAGCTGTTGCTACCTGGCATTGTTTGCTACAGCTAAGTCTGTTATCTACCAGAACCCCCAAATCTTTTTCCATTTCAGATGCACCTAACACAGAGTTATTTATTCTTGTTAAGGTCTCTGGCATGCGCAGGGGAGCCCTTCCCCCCCCACAAAGGGCAAAGACAAAGGACTTTCAATTGATTTTAGGGCAATAGCTCAATAGCTCCCCTCATGGTTTTGGCGCAACAGCACGTGTCGGTTCACGCTTGAGAAGTGATCCCGGAGCAATTGCGCAAAAAATGGCGATCGCTTGGCTTCGACAATGACATCACATCTCAACGCACCTAGTGTGGTCAGACCGTCATTTTATTTATTTGTTAGAAATCTGGAAAATGTATTGTAGCCAAAACATTTCTTCTTCCTTATCATCAATTACAAATAGAGACTGTAGACAGTAACAATCCGTGCAGAAATGCTGAGTGAAATGAATGCAGGTCCAACTCTGCCCTGTGTGCCCTAAGGCCATTTGATAACAAGTTGATCATAGCTGTTTGTGGTACCTCAATACCAGGTGAGCAAAACGTTCCGCTTCCATGAGGTCAGTGCGCGAGATCTCTGTTTCTATATTTCAGAGGCGCGTAGGACGTGCGGTGATTATTTCCATACTGAAGAAGGAAGGCGCGCAGGGAAGGGAAGCCACGCGCCTGTTACCTCGGATACAAGAGCTGTGCGCGTGGCGGCGCGAGTCTGACAGCTGCTGGAAAATGTGGCGGGAAGAAACTAGAGGCGAGTTGGAGGGACTAGTGGAAATAGGACTCCGTGCTGGGCTGTGACACAGGAGAAAGGCAGTTACCTAGAAATATTATATTGTTTAGGTGGGGGTTTGGTGTATGGGTCCAATGGAAATATTGTACTGTTTAGGTGGGGGTTCGGTACACACTATATGTGTATGGGTCCAATGGAAATATTGTATATAAGGATAGCCCTAAACATAGAGCCCTCAACAATACAGCACTCCATCCCTTGAAATCCCAATACTATATGACCATCAGTCACATAATCACTGTGTACGAATGTGAAAGGAAAGAGTGGATCAAATTATCTAAAAACATTTCTTTATTACCATATAAACATTAATATACCAGAATACCAAAATACACCATGTACAGTATACACCATGTATATAGTATTGGGATTTCAAGGGATGGAGTGCTGTATTGTTGAGGGCTCTATGTTTAGGGCTATCCCTATATATTTATAGTCACTTTTTTAGCCCTCAGCACCCCCTTTACATAGGGTTTGTCCCATTCCCATTTGGACTTATGGAGTATGCATCTAGACGCCATATTATATATATATGGAAATATTGTATAGTTTAGATGGGAGGGGCGGCTATTGATCTTGGACACCTCACCCAGATTGTCAGAGTGGGCTATTGGGTATGTTCACGGTTAATTGTGTGGTTTCTTATGGGACCGCACAATCTGTTGCTAGCTAGTGGCAAGTGGTCAGTCAAGCCAAATCTCATCTGTGTGCACACACGCTAAAGGTTCGCACACACGTCTGATGTGTGCAGCGTGCAACGACCCCCGATGCCGATACATTCGCTCGACGAACGGGCATTTTGTACGAGAATCGCGTGTGTATTTGTTAAGTCGGGAGTCGTTCGGCAATCCGCCAACCCAGAACGAATGAATACACACGTGCGTTTCTCGGCCGAAACTGGCATTCATCACGCGGATGTATCGGCATCGGGGATCGTTGTTCGCTGCACACATTGGACGTGTGTACGAGCCTTTAGGCTACTTTCACACAGGTATTATTCTTAAGCTGTTCCAGATGTTTGTCACTATCAAAATGCTAGAAGTAGCATTACTCTATCTGTGACCATTAAGGAACTGCTCAGGAAACTTTTAGGGCTAGGCCACACTGCTGTGCTTTTTTTGTGCATGAGCTTGCGTTTTTTTCATAGCATTGAAAACACGGCAACACACCGAAAAAGCACGTTTTCGGGTGCGTTGCGATTTGCGTTCCACATTTTAAATCTCATGCGTTTTTCAATAGTTAATGAATAAAACGCATGCACAAACGCAACAAAATTGCACATGAAATCGCATGCGATTCTGTGTGCGATTGCGCTGCAGTGTGGCCGTGCCCTTAGTGAGTGGCATTTGCTATTCATCTGAAAGTAGCCTTACGTTCATCCAAAGAGTTTGCCATGCAGACAAATATGTTTTCTCTCCCTAAGGTATCCATAGGTAGAGGAATGAACAGAGAATGGTTGCAGGGATGCAACTAGCTTCAGAAAAAATCGATCTAAGGGCTAGGCCACACTGAAACGCAAACGCAAATGCAATCGCATGCGATTTCATGTGCGATTCTGTTGCGTTTGCGCTTGCGATTTCTTCAATAAGTATAGGAAATCGCATGTGATTGCGATTAAAAATGCAGAACGCAAAACGCAATCGCACCGAAAAACGCGCGTTTTTTTGCGTTGCCGCGTTTTCAATTATTTTTTAAAAACGCAAGCGCAATCGCAAGCGCAAAAGAACCGCAGCAGTGTGGCCTAGCCCTAAGACAGCTTAAAACCCATGCCTGAAACATAGACTGGGCAGCCTGGGAAGTATAACTTTACAAGCCGATAACTTAAAGGATTATTGCACTGTAAAATCAGTTTATGTTTAGTTGGAAGCTGCATCTTTAAAAATACTGTTGCCATATTTTTTTTCCCTATGCCCCTCCAGAGCCTACCTTTGCAGATTGAAAGTTGCTGACATCTTGGTTCTCCTTAGCTTAATGGTTAGCCCCGCCCCTCAGAGATTTGCAGCTACTACCTGATTTTTCTGCCTCACGTGCGCCGCAACATCAATCGCGAACGGGCCTTAACATTTGAGGTGGTAGTTGCAAATCTCGGTACATGTACCTGTACGCAGACACTTAGCTGGGGGTTTACCTAGGTAAGGTAGCTTTTGGGAGCTGACCCCTAGTACTTACAGGTTATTTTCATAAATCCCTCAATGGTCACAGCAAATGGAGAGGTGTGACGCAGCTTGTATGTTTGTAAATGTGCTCTGTCTATTTGGACAAATTTTGTGTGGAGATTTTAGTTCTCCTTTAAAAATATTTCCATGAAGCTGCAACTCACAATTTCCCATCTTAAAATCAAGCTTATAGGGCCCATCTACCCCCCAATCCAAATTGTACAATATCGGTCCAATAAAAATTTCCCTTTGGTTCGATAGGGAAAAAAAAATCAGAAAAGATTGCACAATTGGCCACGCACAAAACAACAATAATACAATCACAATATGGTATGACCGGGACTCGTTTGTGTATGTGCCCCACAACCATTTAAAGGGAAGATCAGTGCAAACATATACCTTTAAAAAAGTTGTTTTTTTACTTTTGCAATAACCTTATTTGCCCACACAGAGATTTCTCAGTGTATAATTAAATGCTTCCAAAATATTGACTTTCCCAAATAGTTTTCCCTAGTAGTTTTCCATGGTCTTGTCCATTACTAAACATCTGAGAGGAATGAGTGGTTCAGTAGTGTGCAATCTGGGCATGTTTGACGCATCCAACATCAATTGATGTAAAAATCCTGGGAAGGATAGTTGCAGAACCCAAAATGACAACTCACTACTGGCCACATAGCCAGTAGTGAGCCAGTAGGATTTTTTCCTTTTATTTAATTTTTTCTCCCCTAGGACAGATTGTTGCTGCTTGCTCCCACACCATACTGTAAATAAACACAAATACTGTAAGAGCCGTAATCACCAAACAAAAAACTTATAATTAAACTATAACAAAGTGCAGTTATTTAGAAAATATAATACACTAACTTAAAGAACAACTAAAGGCACACATATATACAGTTATGTGAAAAAATATTAGGAGGATTAAGAAAGATGAAAGTTAAAGGGCATCTATAGTGGGAAAATGAACTTTTTTTTCTTTCTTTCCATGTTTTCTATAATTTCCCACAATCCCCAGAGTGTCTTCACTTTTTTCAGGTTCACTCTCTGTCCTGAGATACACCAGTTAGAAGAATATGTGATTGCATTCCTCTACTCCTACTTGAACTGTCAATCAAATCCCTGTGACGTGATCCCCCCTCCCTGCTCTGTAATAAACATAGAGAAAAGAGCATTAGCAGGGGGAGAGAGGTAGCTTTGATGGCAGATATAAGGCTGCACTTGACCCCCCTTCGTAATAGCTTTCACTGATTGATGATGGGTCACAAAGTGAGAGATCGTAAACTGTACTGATCTCCTTCTTCTGAGTCTCCAGGCGAGCTTGCTTTCTATTGGTCACTGTGTGTGGGTGTGTTTTTCAGGATGTTGAACTTTTAACTCCTACTGCACATGATAAGCTTGTCGGTTAGCCAGAGTTGAGACATGGAGGAGGTAACAGAGGGGAGGGGGAAGGGGGGAGTGCTGCACACAGATCTGACACCATGGTTAAACAGAATCACTGACAAGAGATAGGATTAAGGCAGCACAGAGTACATGAATTTAACTTTGCAAAGAGGCAATGTGTTTTTTTCACTATAGATTCCCTTTAAATTGATTAAATGGGAAAAGCCAGAATTAATTTGGAAAAACATTTTGTTTCTACACTGGAGGCTAACAACAAATAAGGTGATGGAAGGATGCCCTAGCATTAGCTGAAAGGAGGGGGAACTGACTAGCAGCCATGCCATCCTAGGCCTTGCTCTAGTCAGAACTTTGGTGCTGGCATAGCAAATATAAAAAAAAATAAATAGTATACTTAAGTATTTGTAATTAAAATAATTTAAAAAATTATATTTAGGTTTGAGTGACTTAAAGATGGGAATTGCATTAGAATTAGTTCAATAATTGTAGTTCAACTCAAGATCTGTGTTGTTCATTGACTTTGTCAAACTTACATTTGCATCTTAACATTTTAATTTCTAAAGTTCCAAGAAAGATTGATAATAATACAATTATTGGTTCAGGGCATATTGTGTGACCTGTTATGGTGGAGTAATTTTTTAATATTGTTGTCCAGAATTGGTGAATGATCGGGCACATTAGCCAAGTATGTGATAAAGTTCTTCTTTCCTTCAGGCATCTCCAGCATGATTCAGAGGTTTATGCAGGTAGGGCACCTGTACCGTCTAGTTATTTTTTTTCTTGTGCCCTGCAGGCCATGGATAGTTTTGTATGTGAGATGAAAACTCATATTCCATTGCTCTTCTGTAGTTGATATTTGTAATTCTTTCTCCTAAATGGGTGTGTATGATAGTGGGTCTTTTATGGTGGTCTCTTTTAGAAGTTAGTATATTTTAGAAATCGGGTACGTCTGCAATGATTTAGAGAAGTGTAGATTTTCAAATTGAGTATAGTCCTTGCACCAGGTTGAGTTTTTCTGTAATGATAGGATATAGTGCGCTAATTGGTAATATTCCATTTGGTTTTGGATTTTTGGTCTTTCTCTACACATTAATCCGTAAAAATGGTTGCATACTATTTTGGGTTATTGCAAGTCCCACAGTTTGAAAGTTTGAGTTTTTCCTTTTTAGGAAAAAACAGGTGTTTGATTCAGGGATAAAGGAGGGGGTTAGATAAAGTTGGTGATATTAGAATTTTTTCAATGCTTCTCTCTGTAGTTAAAGTCACGCGGATTATTAATTTTGAAATGGAATTTACATGGAGCAGCAAATTCAATATTTAAAGTACAGACAGCATATGACTCAGTAAATTATTTCCCAATTAATCTTTTGCCCCACTGCAACCCACAAAAAATGGTGTGCGTTTCTGTGTGCTTTTGCCACGTGCTTCTGTCGCTTGTATACAATTTTAGATGCCATTAGGTTCCATTGCGCTTCCGTTTCCAAGGGGATTAAAAACTGCACCTTTTAAAAATTGCATGGTCTGTTGTTTTGTTTCCATTTGTGTCTGCTTTTTCATGCACTTCCATAGCCTTGTATTAAGTGCTACTTGACGAAAAACAAACCAAAAATGGTGATCGCATATGTTATAACATCATAATGGATCATAGTGGGGCCTACTTAACCCAGTTTACATTATAAATTAAATCTCAAGTTGCAGTGGAACCTAGCACATAGCTACCAGTGAAAAATCTTGTAAAAATAACTAGATATAGACAGAAACGTGAATATTATGATATTTGCTCTGCTTATGTCACATTATGTCACATTATGTTGCATGCAGTGTTTTGGGGAGATTTGACTGCCACAAATTTCTTCAGACAAAGAACAGATGTATGTCCCAAACAATGTGCTGGGAATTGACCAATAGTCCCCCAGAGGCACCACAGTTAAATGAAAAGGCAGGCTAATTTTTGTAGCAATGCAAGCAATCTTACCTCTAATATTAGAAAGTAATAGTCCTATTCAGTCACCCACCTACCTATTTGCCTGTTTAATAAGTGTAACCGTTATGCTAGGTTTGCCTTGTTGACTAAAAAGCTTGAATGTTCGGTAATCTTTAGTAATGGAATCTGTTGGCAATGTGTAATGGCACACACAAACAAAATCCTGTCTGACCTCCCATACTTTGTATGGTAATGGATTATTGGGGCCTCTCATACATGGAACAATTGAATCGGCTCTCTTCAATATCGAAAGAGATGATTCTATCAGATTGAAATTATCTGTTCATACTGACCAACCATGTTGGCTATGGTGATTGTAATCAGTAATTTCTAATGTCTTTAGACATTAGATCGATATCTCAAATCTATCTAATGACTGCCTAGTGTACGGCCAGCTTAAACCTAGCAAGGATTGTTTACGACAAATGCTAAATGTCTCCTTCGGGCTCGTTCACACTAGGAACGGACAAAAACTCAACTAACGCAGCATGTTAAAACGCAACAATTTAACACGTTTTTATATTCGTTGCTAACCATTTTTTTTTTTTTTAATTTAGGGGGCAGGATCAAAGAACACTGAAATGACATCACAGTAACTCCCAGGTATCCTTTTCGAAAAATGGACAGAAATGCAAAACAAGTGTTGTTGTCCATTGTACCGCGTTTTCATGCATTTTACAAGGACAGAAATGCGTGCAGAAGTGCGTTTTTTAAACTGACGAATGGAATACAACGCAGCAAGTGTGAATGATATGAAATCCTATGGGGTTTTAAATGTCTGTTTTTTAAAACACACCTGCGTTTGAAAAACAGATACAAACTGATGTAGTGTGAACGAGCCCTTAATTATTATATTAAAATTACGGTATTTCAAATTTTCTTTTGTTTTTTCAACCACTGCTATTTTGCCTAATTGACATTAGCATGCCCCTTTGTATGATATAGGTCTGGCTATTTATCCATGAGTTTAAAAACAGGTAGAACGAGTTGTCTCAGATGCTGTTAGAATTAGGTGAAAGTTAAACAAAGTAAACAAGGATGTCCCTGCTTCCCTAAAATGTTTATATTTTAGACCTTTTAGGCTCCTATCAAAATAAACGCTGAGTATTGCTAAGATCCACTGACTAAAAAATTAAAGCTCATAAAGATAATAGCTTCTATTAACCAGCATTAAACCATTTTTACACTCACGAATCTGAAAATATCCCCTCTTAAAACACCAATAAATTGTAAAATCCCACTACAATAAATAGCATTAAAGTTAATGTAACCCCTTAGAGAACTGGATGAAATAACTGTATGTACAGTGACTGGCCAAACCACTGATCTCAGTCACATGCTTCCTTTGCCTTATCTGTCCTGGAAAAGGATTGACTAGAGGCTACTAGGGGGTGCCTCTAGTCGATCCTTGCAGTATATTAGGATTAACCATGTAAACTAGCACAATGGTAAGTGACCACACTGTGGGATATTGGAAAGCTGGGAAATAAAACACGAACCCCATGTTAGAAAGTAGAAAATCTAAAGCATAATTACAGTAATTTTCTTTTCCGGGCCGAAACACTGCAGTGGAATATGAAGGGTTAAAACCTACCTTGTGCTTGCCTGACAAGATCGTTTTGCTAAGCTGTAATAAATAGTAGCTCCACCCCCTCGCCGCCATGTCTTACAACTGAATTTATTTTAAGGTTGGGTTTTCTTTCCACTGCCGTGTTTTGGACCAGGAAAGGAAAATGTATGTTTAGATTTTCTACTTTCCCTGGTCCTTCCACGGCAGTGGAATATGAATTGTTTTCCCAGACAATACTTGTACATAAGGGAGGGAGACTTTATATTTGTTTATTTCATTTTATTCTGTAGATGTAGCAACTTTCAGAATTTTTCTTTTGGCATATTCTGTTTCTGCCAATTTGTATGTTTACTTAGATATTGTGGCTTTCGTCAGCTGGATCCCTTTTTTTCCCCTTGGAAGATAAGTGATTCTGTCTTTCTGATTTCCTGTGTTTTTTGTATGTATGTTTTCAGAATTCTTCAGACGTCTAGAGTGTGAACAGAGTTCAGTTCGTCCACGAATGTAGGAAGTATAATTTCTTGATTTATGTGGAAGTTTGTGTCTACATTTGGGATAAATTGTGTCTGTCCTTAGTATAATTCTGTCTTCTTGAATGACTAGACATGATGGAGATATATTAAGTGCCCTTAACTCTTAGGCTCTTCTAACTGATGTGATCGCTATGAGGAAGAGTGTTTTGAGTGTTAAGTTTCTTAGGTTAATGTTCTAACGGCTCAAACTGAGACTGTTGTAGTGATGTTAGGACTACCTGTAAATCCCAGGGAAGTACTCTATTCTTGATAAATAGATTGATGTGTTGGACCCCTTTTGAAGAAACATTCCAAAGTGAACCTCTTATCTAGGATTGCTGATATAGCCAGGCTCAGATTTTTTTCAAGACCTCCTTGAAGAAACTCCAGCAAATTCTTTGTTGATGTTGTTTTAGGGTTAGTTTCTTGGCAGTGGCACCACTGTTTGAACTTTCCCAGGTTCTGTAATAGGATTTTGATGTGACTGTCTTTCTTGCCGACATCAGTGTATTGATTGTTGTTTCTGACAAACCTCTGTTTTTCATTATTGAGGTCTCAACCTCCAAACCACTAGGTTCAGTCAGTTCACTTCTGGATGTATAATTTTCCTCTGAGTTAGTAAATTTAGTATTTTGGGGAGTCTGATTGGTGGCTCCTCTGTCATACTCCTCACCAACGAGAACCATGGCCTCCTCGTCCAGTATGGGAGGACTATTATTATTTTACTCTTGTCCTCCTGGATTTTCTTCAGTACTCTTGATATCATCGATATTGGGGGAAAGATATACATCAGTCGTTAGTTCCACTTGATAGAGAAAGCATTGGTCGTCATTGCTTGTGTATCTGGGAACCAAGAGCAGAATCTCTCCACTTTGTTGTTGTACTTGGATTCCATTAAATCTATGAGTGGCATCCCCCACTTCATCCCCCACTTCATTCGCATGAATTCTGTATATTCCTGCTCAGATAATCTGCTTTTAGATTTTGTTTCCCAGGAATGTAGATTGCTCTTATCTCTGGTATCTCTGTGCCCACTTTAGTATTTTGTCTATCTGTATCCACAGATTGTGACTTTGAGTTCCTCCCTTTTTGTTTATGTAGTATACCACTGCCATGTTGTCTTCTTAGACTTGCAGTGCTTTGCCTTGAATTCTCATCCTTAACGTTTTAATTCCTAATAATACTGCTTCCATTTCTCTCATGTTCTGATGCATCTTCTGCCACTGTTTGTTCCATACTCCTTATGCTGTTTTGTTCTGGCACACTGCTTCCCAACCTTTCGGACTGGCATCTGTCATCATGTTGATCCAATGATAGGGTGATATTTGTACTGGTTTGTAATTGTTTTGTAGTGTCCACCATTTGATTTGTCTTCTTACTGAGTTTGGAAGTGTTATTAGTTTGTTGGGTGACTCTTGAGGGTTCCACTGTAAACAGAATTGAAGAGGCCTCATCTGGTGCATTGCCCACTGCACGCATTCTGTTGTGGCAATGAGTTTCCCTAGTAGTCTCTGACAGATTTACGCTGTGGGTACTGGATGTCACCAGAAACAATTGTTTCTGCACACCTCCTTATCCGCTTACTTGCTGGGTACTACTGTGCTGCCAGAGCCACTGCCACTGGACCATATACACATAAGGTAGAATAGATCACAGCGCACATCCAGTCTTATTAGAACAGTGTTTATTCAAAAACACACGTGACATGTCGGTGTGTATGTGTCACACCTTCATCAGACAAACTTTATCTGATGAAGGTGTGACACATACACACCGAAATGTTACGTGTGTTTTTGAATAAACACTTCTAATAAGACTGGATGTGCGCTGTGATCTATTCTACCTTATGTGGATACTGGATGAGCTATTAGTGATTTGGCTTCCTTGACAATGTTTTCTTGTCTTTCCTTTGGTAAAGACACTTGGTTGTTTTTTGTATTTATTATAACTCATAAGAAAGTTATCTCTTGTACTGGAGTTATTCTAGTATTTTTGTTGTTTATTTCCCAGCCTAGATGGTTTAGATATGTAATTGTCGACTTTATATCTCTGTAGTTTTTGTTTGGTGTTCGCTTTTACCAGGATATCGTCTAGGTAACTGTATATTTTAATACTTTGTATCCTCAATTGCACTACTGCTGGGGACAGTATCTTTGTAAACATACGAGGAGACGACTAAAGCCCAAATGGTAGGCACCTGTATTTAAAAATGATGTCCAGCTGCTGTGAAGCAAAAGTATTTTTGGTGGGACTTGAGTATTGGAATGTGATGATATGCACTCTGTAAGTCTATCTGACTTTCCCTTATCTGTATCATTATTGATCTGAGTGTTCCCATTTTGAATTTTTTCGGTTTTAAGTAAGAGTTGAGCTGTCTTAGATGCAATATCCCCCGAAATTCTCCTGTTTTTTGTTTTAGTAAATCTTGAAGTATGTTGATTAACTGCTTTCTAGCTTGAAATGTCTTTGGATTCGAAGCTTGAGAAAATATATTCCCTGGTGGGAGATCCTGGAACTCTATTGAATATCCCTGAGCTGAGAGGGGAGTAAGTCTCTCCCCTATCTCGTAACTGGGCCTCCAGTCAGAATTGTTGTTCCCTTCCTTATGTGTTTTTGGGGTTATGAACAAAGCTGTTGTTCTGCTTTGTATGACTGCCTTTGGAAGTAGTCCAGGTCTGTATTGTTTGGCTTGTCTGAGTTGTTATCTAAAGTAGACAGCACTTTTAAATTTTTTTTGTTCATAATTTTGTCCAATGATGATCGGAAAAGCAAGTCTCCTTCATATGTGATGTTAGTGAGCTCCTGTTTTGACTGGTTGTCAACTCTCCATTGTTTATGCCAAAGGGCTCTTCTGGCCACTGCATTTTGGCCCATTGCATTTGAATTGAGCTTAACTATGTCCTTGGATGCTTCGGCTATGAAGTCGTTTGCCAGTTTGATGTTTTGAACCGATTTCATTAGTTCATTCCTTGGGGTTCCATTTTCTATGGCTTGTTCCAGTTCTTTTATCCATATTCTACTTGCTCTAGCTAAGCTGGTTATTGCTTCATCCAGTCTAATTGCTACCCCTGTAGCAGTGTAGGCCCTCTTCAGAGCTGACTTGTTTTTGAGATATTCTGGGAGACATTGAATCCCATTGAATGTCTTCCTCCATTCGTTTTTGATAACTTCCTTGATATTTTCATGTACATGAGAGCGCATATTTTCTGAAGATTTTGAAAATATCAGATTGCCTCTTGACTCTTTTTCTGTATCAGTAATTTGTAGGGCATACCTCTTTTGTTTAGGTATTCTAGGTCTCTTTGTGCTATTCCTCCCCTGATGGCTTCCTCTTCTTCTTCTATGTCTGACTGAATATCCCCCTCTGACTTCTGGGGGTATTCTGATCTTGATCTTAACTCTTTCTTACTACTGTAGAGATACCGTGTTCTTGGAGGATGTCTGTGACTTTATCCATAGTAGCCTTTGAGACTTTGTCTATAATGGTATCCATAGAGTTATTGAACACTTATTTCTTTAAGGCTTAATCTCCTCTTGTGACGTTGAGGCCGAGGGGTTTATACATTCTTTACATGGCTTCTTTCCTGGTGCAGCCATGTTGTTTATTTTTGCTTTGCGAGGTGGAGAACTTGCTCCTTGTTCTGGAGCCCTGTGTGAGTTCAGAAAAAAACAATAGTAATTGCTTTGAACTACAAAAGAAAAAAAAATATATATTTTTTTTTCTTTCTTTTCTTCCATCTCTTTTAATGATATGCTCACCCCGTTGATTCGGATCTCTGCCTTTTCGAGGAGCTCGTAATGCACTGCAAAAGACATATAGTGAAACTTGTCAGTTAGAATTGCTTATACAGGCAGGTTACACACTGGAAGTCAGGTTACACACTGAAGTCAGTACAGACTCTGGAGACACTGGACACTTGAGCAGCTACCAGAGAAAAAACTGAGTTCCCCTCCTTTTGCAAGCCCCCCTGTTCCCTCCCATAGAGTGAAAACTGTTCGAAAAGACTGTTTTCACTCTGTGGGAGAGTAGGGCTGTAGATTCCCTTATCTTCTCTGTGGGGATCTTCACACAGGAAGGAGGGGGGGAGGGACTTCCTGTGCTCACCGGCAGCAGCCTCCCACCCATTAACATTCTGATCAGTAATTTCTTTATATCTTGGGCTGTGGAGCACGTAGACAGGTGGTTGATGGCTAGTTTTAAAGGTAGGAAACTTGTATGGGGACCACAGTTCCCCTTTAAGCGCAGGTATGGCTGGTTTGGGAAAGTCACACTTGCGCACAAGGGAAAGGGCAAGTGGGTGCAAAAATGAACTGACAGTATAGATGCTGCAGCAGCGCAGGATCACGGTTCTGTAAGTGCTGATATATCTATTGTATTCAGTAAGATCAATCAATTTACCTATCAATTTACTACAGTTCCCCTGAGAGGAAGAAGGCAGCTTTTTGGAACTGACAGGAGAGATGCTGCAGTATTACAGTGGTTCTGTAAGTGCTGGTATCTTGGCTTAGAGGCAGAAATGTCAGACAAGATCAAGTGCTCCTGTCTACATTACAATAATAATTTTTAATATGAAATGGTAGTTTAGGCTTTGGGGCAGTGAACTATTCTTTAAAGAACAGAAACAGTAGCATTACACTAACAAGCTTATATAGCAATATTAATAACCTAGTATGTGAGTACCTTTGCCTTTATCTGAAGAGGTCTAGCAGAGCAGAGACTGGCAGAGGACCTACATAGACAAACACACCACTTGCAGATGATTTGCTTGCTTGCCGCTTCTTGCCTTTTAAAAATTGTATTGCAGTGTGTTTGGCCTAGAGTGTGCAGAGAAGTTGGCACGTATAACGTGAC
The DNA here is from genome assembly GCA_019447015.1 of Hymenochirus boettgeri. Classification (NCBI taxonomy): domain Eukaryota; kingdom Metazoa; phylum Chordata; class Amphibia; order Anura; family Pipidae; genus Hymenochirus; species Hymenochirus boettgeri. The sequence goes on along the minus strand of CM033474.1, from coordinate 179,941,697 downwards.
GTGCATCAGCGTGATTATATCATGTTGTATGCGACGCCTTTGCTGTAAAGTCTCGCTCCTTAATTGGATCGTGTGGAGCCTAGACACAGATTTTTTAAAAGGATAATAGGCTGGGGACTTCTGCGACTCGGGCAACTCTATTAAAGGGACTTAATTTTTTTTTTTTGCCAGCCTCTGGCGATCCAGTGATCGCAGATTTGTGGTTCTTCATGGAAACAAGTATGGGAATGATGCAATGCTTATGCTGCCTGTGCATTTTCATTCCACTCCTCTCGGTTTGCCACCCTAGGCAATGGCCTAGTGGGAAATCCGGCTCTGAGAACGGGAGGTAAAGGACCTATGCCCTATCTTCAATCAATTGCACGGGAGCCAGGAACAAATTTTTTAATAGACGGTGTGTAATTTTTTTACATCTATTCCATCAAATTCAATAAATCAGTTTATCAGGTCCTCATTTTATTTATAAAATTAACTTCATAAAAACAAAATCCGTTATCCAGCCTGAGACAATCAATTAACATAAAGAATTTTTTGGGTACAGGTCTAGCATTCAGGGGCCTGTCAGGGGCAGCCAAGGGGCTGCATATACCCCCCGGGCCTTACTTTGCCCAGGTCTGCTTTAATCAGTTGGTAAGTTATGATGGGACTTGTAGTTAAGCCATTTGGCATCAAAAAGTTACTCTTAAAGGGGAACTGTGGTCCAAAAATGACTTACGGTAAATTGATGGGAATTTAATTTCTCTCCCACTCATGGACCCCATGGTCCCTCCATTTGCAGGCCCCCCATGACCCATTATCTTACAGTCCCATGTGGCCGTGGGTGCCTAAGCCCTGCCCACTCACGGGTGCCGTGGGTTACTCAGACACCACCCCCCCTCTACCTTCTCTGTCAGGAATTCACGCAGCAGAGAGGAGGAGGGACTTCCGGTCTCCCTCACACACTGAGGGAGTCTGAGGCTGTGCTTGCCGGCGGCACTGTGCAGGAGAAGCCTCAGTAATGTCACAAGTCAGCCTCCCACCCATTAACTTTTTGGTCAGTCATTTCTGTATATCTTGGGCTGTGGAGCAGGTAGAGAGGTGGTTGATGGCTCGTTTTAAAGGTAGGAAACTGGCCTTTCATTTAAACTTAACTTGTCTGGAGACCACAGTTCCCCTTTTTCTTTGTAAAGGATGCAGGAAATAGTAGTTAAATATTAACTAAGATAATTTCAACCGTGATCTGTTCAATCACTATGCAGCACGTTTCACGTGCTTTACCATGCACTTCCCAATTTTTGCAATCGCATTTGATTTGCACAGTTTTTAGTAATGCAGTTTTTATATACACTATTTCTAAACTAATGTAGATGCAGTATTAATTGTCTCTGGTAAGTAAGTATGCATGCAAAATAAAGATGAGTTTGCTATTTATTCTCAGTCCCTGAGGCATGGCTATTAGGCTGATACCCAGTGGGAACACGAGAAGGAGCCAAGATGGCAGCCTCCATGGGACAAATTTAAAACCATGTATATTCACTGTCATTGGACTGATGTAACTCTGAGTAGGTTCATTATCTACTGTGCAATATGTACTTTGTTTCTAGTCCCAAGTAGTTTTATAACTTTAATTGACATTTAAGTTTGTTATTCACCATTGAACTAGATCTACCTGCTACAATTGCACATCCTCTGTATCTTTTAATGGTCAACAAAGTTTTGTTTCGCCCACAAACACAGACCTTGTTGACAGTCAATAGCTTCTTAGAGCTTAAGTCCACATTGAAAAAGCACCATTAAAGTGGGTATAATGATATAAATTTTTTTAGGGGAATTTATCTTGTTGTCCCACCAAATCTACAGCCATTGACTATCCATGTATATGCTTTCTGCATGGACTATCGGGTGGCCATATTGGTGTTGCACACACTAGGTTTTGGGGGCATTTAGCTACATATATCTTTGATATTGGCGCATTTACTGCGCAGTAATGATGTGTTTGAGATTTTATTGTGTGTACATATTGTTTTTTTAACAATGTCTAATAAAATGGATGTTTTACTATGGAGGTGTTCACCAATCGGCTATCTTTTTCCCTAAAAAAACTGCAGTTGCAGTGCCTTGAGGGCCTTGAGCCCCAAGCCTAGCCCGGTATCTTTCCTTGCTGTTTTCAATTTTTTTTTTCCCAATTAAGGTGGGTACATAACATATATCATTAAAGTATGTACTGCTGTTCTGAGATTTCACCAGGCCGACAAATGTTCAGGCAGCCTCGGGATCGCTTGAAACTGCCAGAAAATTTCCCTCCGCAGACCCCCTGTACTGAAGTACAGCATAGGGAGTCAGCCACGGCTGAATGAAATGTGGCAGTCCCAATCATTCTCTCTATACTTTATAAAGGGTGAAACGCTCAGGACTGAGTATAAGGTGATCTTTTTTTGCCAGAAGAATTTTCAGCATTTTGCACTCACGGTTTAGTAAAGTGTTGCGGTGTTGGGAACATACATTGCTACCAACTAGCCCTGAAGGGAACCAATGCATAACTACGATTACACCTACAATTTCAGTCATCTCTGCATTTTTAAATGCTTTTGGGTTTTCAAATAAAACACCCTCCAGTCTCAAAAATATTCCCCCACAAACTATATATTTTTGGAAAATACACACCTTCAGCTGCCATATGGTGCCATTTTGTCATATATACAAGCAGAATTCTGGACGCAGTCATTTATAGTATGCCATACTTTTAGCAGGTTTTCTGAAAAAATTAATTGGCAAATTATAACTAAACTCCCATGACAAGTAAAAAAAACTAAATTTCAATTTACCTAACGTCCTGAATCGATCAGTATGCTACATGTGTGGGCACATACCTGAGACATAGCCATTAACAAGCCCTGAAGGTAACCAATGCAAAAGGGCAATAATACCAAATTGAACAATATTTCAAACAAAACACCCCTCAATCTCAAAAATAACTCCCACAAACTATGTATTTTTGAAAAGTACACCCCTTCAGCTAGAAATTGTTGCCATTTTGTCATACATTCAAGCAGTCCTTCAAAAATATAATGGCTTTGCAGATATTCAGAGGGGGGGGGGAATCTTGCCCAAACCCCAATGACAAATAGAACAACCCACTATATATATCAAGATCCCAAGAGTCCAGAATGAAATATGTGACATGCATTGGTGTTCACTGTGGCATGGCCAGAAAATGGCCTTGAAAGGACTAAATGCATACATTTTGGGCTTTGCTATAAGGGCAAGTATGCACTTTTCTTTTAGGCTAAACACCCATTTAGCTTGGGAACAACCAGACAAAAGTGGTGGATTAAAAGCGATTTTGTTGAGGTGGTGACAGCAATATGTAGGAGATTGTGGCAGATTAAAAACAATCTTGTGGAGCTGGTTGCTGGCCCAGGTGCAGAGTGCCCAAGGCCCCCTCAATTGCCTCTTGAATAGAGCTCAAGGAAACAACTGGATACTATCTACCTTATATATAAAATAACTTTCTGCCAATAACATTTTGTCTGCAGATCCTTCACATCTACCTACAGTGTGTAAGAGAATTCCATATGGGCAGTATCTTCACGTTAGAAGAAACGGATCTTAAGATTTGGAGTACATGTCCAAATCATGTGAATTAAGGGTCCATCTTTTGGAAAGTGGATATCCCTTTAGTATCTTATGGAAAGCCTTTCTTAGAGCTTTCACTCAAAACAGAAGGGAACTGATCTTAAGAGAAAAATGCAGTGTAGGACTTAGGTAAAGCCTATCATTTTTCAACTACTTTCAACCCCCAATATAATCAAATTATGATAATTATTAAAAAGTCTGTTCCAATATTGTATGGTGAAGAAAGATTTTTTTGAAACTTTACAATGTGATATTAAATAAGTGGCCAAAACATTGGGTTATATACTCTCTCCCAGTTTAACTAATAGTAGACAAAGACCAGCATGGTTTAACTATAATGGTGTAACTTGTAAATTTGTTATAGTGGGCAAGGAATTCAAGAGTACATCCACCAGTGAAATATACATGATCAATTGTTTGATGAACTGCAACATGTCTAATGTGGTTTACTTCCTTACCTGGGATAATTGTGGAACACAATATGTTGGGTGTACTACACAGAAATTAAGACAGAATGAACAAACACATCAGTAAGGTTAGAAATAAGGATATGTCCAGCCCAGTAGCGAAACATTTTATGATGTGTAACAATGATAATCCTAATTGTTTCAAAATACAGGCATTGAAATTGTAAAGTGGTATTAAAGGGAGATATCTATGGAAGACTACTGAAAACAGAGACTAGGTGGATTTTTATGTTTATGAACCAGTGAGCCTTAACAATGTCACATGTTACACAGGATAACTAGGAGGAACTCTTAACTAGTAGCATTTTCTATACTCAAATTTGCATATATACTTTTTTGTGGGATTTCGGATATATATGTATGTTATATCCATTTTGTACAATTATTTAAGGGCATGTCCACCACAAATCAAAAACTGCACACACTTTAAGGAACCCCAACCCTAAATGCTATATTTAAATCTTTAAAGGGCATGTCAACCTTTTTTTTTTTTTTCTGTAGTGTAGGGCTCCATCCACTAGCCCCAAGCGCTATAGTTATTTGTCCAGAAACTCCCCCGTTCATTAATTACATAACCTCTTTCCAAGCAAGCAAGGGGCCGGACTGGCAGCCGCATCTGTGATTGGCTGCGAGGCAGCCAATCACGGACGTTGCTTCCGGATATCCAGAACACCGGGGGAAAGTGGTAATGTAAGTACAGATCGGGGGAGTTCTGCTGCTCTGAGGAAGCCAAAAACCTCTGAGAGGACGCCTCAGAGGCAGAAACAATTTTCCTCCCTGCAAGGCTCCTAATGTCACTTTCTGGGACTTTGGAGGGACATTGGGAACCATTTGGAGCAGGGATGTAAGGTAAAGATTTTTATAAACTACACAGTGGGGCCAGTAGTGTGGAGAATTTGGTTTTGGGAGTGGACAAGCCCTTTAAAATTGGGCCACAAATGTACTTGCCCAACTTCATTCCCTCGGCTCCTGCCTTTTCTGTTTCTTCCGGAAAAGGAATATCAGAAGAGGCTGGACCGGCAGCTGCGTCTGTGATTGGCTGAAAGCCAGCCAATCACAGATGTTGCTGCCGGTCTTCAGAAGGAGCCACGGGAACAAAAGTGTGTAAGTAAATTTCTGACCCGATTTTAATACAGAATTTAGGGTTGGGGGGTCCCTACAGTGTAGGACTTTTTTTTTAAAAAAGCATGATGGCAGCGCGAGGGATCCAGAGGGACAGAGAAGGGGCAGATACCTTTTTACACACAGAGAGGCTCCTAATCTTTAGTTTCCTGTACTTCCAGAAAGCTGTGCAAGACAACCATATGGAGCAGAGGAGAAAGGAAAGTATTTTTTAACACTACGCAGTGGGGAAAAGTTTAGTTTTGTGCGTGGACAATACCCTTTTAGTTAGACATCATCCCGTTACATCATATGCTTTATAAGAAATGTACAACATGCACATATTGTCCATATGTTTAGTATGCATTTTTTTACATGTGTTTTTATTTTGTGTATCACTTTGTGCCAAATTTGTTGGCTCTTCCTTTCTTCAGTTTAAAAGGGAGAGCCTAGCATTCATTTATTACATGCCTTTTAGTAAGTGCGCTTCAGCACCAAACACGTTAGGCTAAGTCTTTTTATGGATTATGCTTAAACTACTTTTATTGATTTTTATAGGGAATCCCGGTATTCCTTTGTTGCGTGTGCCCTGTATATGATTATTACATTACAACCAACGCTACCTGCATCATGCTTCTAATGTAAATAGCAATCAATCATATGTGATGAAATGTTTTCGAACTGTAGTAGACCAGTAAAAAGGTAACATCTGATTAGTTGCTGCAAATTAACAGCACTGGCACCTTTTTGCACCTCTTATCAAATAAGCCTAATTATGCACTGCTTCAAAAAAAATCTTGGCTGTGACACTTATAGGATCTTTGGAGCTGCCTTTTTTGTTTTGGGTTTAAGGGTAGTAGAGAAACAGTATAAATAAAGTGGTGCCTGGGTTTTATATTTTACACTCATTTTACAGGGCCTGCACCATTATTTTTTATTTTTAAATAGTGCAGCAAACCCCATGCAATTAATGTAAATTTATGTAGTGCAAAACAGCTCTATTTGATCGGGACATAAAACCTCTGCAAAAAGTGCACCTTACCTTCTCCCCCATGATGTAGTAACTGTCAAAAATGTATAACTGCACCCAGGGCCGGCCTTAGCATTAATAGCACCCTGTGCAAGATTAGTTACGGACGCCTAGCACCCCTTCCAAAACACTCCCCTGGGCACACTGCTTAATGCTGCTTGCCTTGACCTGCTTCAAATCAAGTCTGCCACCTGCACTTACTGTCTAACAGTATTTGCAATGCGTGCTTGTATGTGTAAATCATTACGTAAAACGTAACTCACTAAATACACAGACAGAACAACACAGCATACAGAAAACTGTGTTGGGGCTTTGTCTGTGGGGTGGTGCTGTGACATACATTTGATCTGCAGGACTGTAACTGTGGGGGCTGTGGCACTGATGCACAACTTTTATCTACTTCTTGCTGGAGCCCCCCTGGTAGTGCAACCTGTGCGGCCGCACAGATCGCCCATATCAAAGGCCGGCCCTGACTGCATCATAGAATTACTGCAAGGACCCATAGAATTTAATTCACACTATTGCTTTCCAATTGTGTCCGTTTGCATTCCTGGCTGTTTCCTGCAGCATTCCTGGCTGTTTTTTGCATGCATTTTCTATATACTGTAAATCTATTGAAAAGGCATTGTGAAAAAATGGACACATGCATGCTGTGCGTTTCTGTCAGTCTCTAGAGTGAACGAACCCTAAGGTGCACTGCATTAAAATATTGCATTGTCCTGTAAGTATCATCCCAAAACGCCTTTATCTTTTGTTGGCATTGAGTGTCTGCTGGTTTTTTGGAGGACAAAAAAAAGATTTTTGACACCTCAAAAAAAGTAAAGGCAAAATTTCCTTTCTAAAGGTCCAGACAAAGTTTTTGAAAGACCCCTAATTGCTTGTCTGTTCAGATACCAACAGATGTACAGATGTCTTTTAGCTTCTATGGCATTACAATGGATATGAAAAAGAAAATTAGAAAGGTATTCCTAAGGCAAATAAAGCAATCAGAGAGCACAATTACATGGCTATGCATCCAATATCAGTTCTGCTATATTTTGGCTATATTAAAACTAGATTTCTTAAATCTAATTAAGAAGGGAAAATGTCAGTATTTTAAAAAGTTTTTCCTGTGTTCAGAATATATTGCCCTTTTGTTTATTTAGCAGTAGTAAAATGTAACCAGAATATTGATGTTACAGTAATGGACAGGAATTCACTTTGCAGAAAATTGTAATGGCTATGTCCAATTAAAAGTCGCAATCAATGGAATATGTTTAAGGTCAAAGTCGCATAAATCAATATGTGTGATTTGTATTTAACATGAAAATGAAATTCATTGACATTCCGTGTCATGTGGTGCAGTCCACATTTATTTAAACAGTGGTTGCTTAATGCAGTTGGGGGAAAGTAATAACATGGTTATTATTAATATCAAACCACTATTCAAAAGAGTGTCAGACACTTACAATTTTCTTTTAAGAAGAAAAATACTATAGCATACCCATATTAGTTTTTAGTGCCATGTTCTCATACAGAATTCTTTTTTTCATAATTGGGAAAACAGCTAGGATTTTATTGAGATCACTAAGGGTCTAGCCTAATTTAAAGTCCATGCAATGGGTCAAACAAGTAAACCACTATATGGGTTAGTTCAGCTAGAGACCAGGAGCAGGGGAAAAGAGCTGGTACTGGAGACACAGGAGCTGATACTGTAGAGCAACAGTACCGACATAAGCTGGTTCAGGGAAGGCATAAGAATTGCACCACAAATCATTAAAAAGGGCCAGATTGGGCTGCTGCCATTTTACTTACCTCAGCAATTCTATTAGATCAGGGAAGGAATGCCTGTCCTTACTCCTTATTAAGTACATACCTTTGTAATAAAAAACACAAGACCAGTATTTTATTGGGTGGGTGGCCGCCTACTGCTTTATTTACTAATTTACATATGCAAATATTGCATAAATAGTAATATTTATAGGTTTTGCATTTTTGTTATCAACATTTAAATATCAACAACCAGCCATAGCTTGAACTTGAATGTCAACCTCTGCTTTATCAGAGGGCATGTGACGGCTCTGGCTTTTTTGTATGTCCTCACAAGGACATACCCACCATGCTGTGACAAATTGACCTCTGCAGCTTTACTACAGGGAGGGAGGGGAAAATTGCTCTCCTTGAATTCTTTAATATAATAGAGGCCGTTCCTCGTGGGAGTCAGCCTTATATAAGGGATCCCTCCCCCCCTCCCATCACAATGACATACGGTTTGCGCCGGCACATGTCATCACGCCTGTGCGTCATAGGCTCTGTTCGCGCTGCAATCCTATTCGTTGATTGCAGCATGCCCCCGAGGAAGTCGTTGGCTCCTCCTCCTACCCTATGTGCCCCAGACTTCCCAGAGACAACAGTACTCCCTGGTAAGACATCCCACTCCGTAAACAGGGCGAAGCTTTCCCCAACAAAAAAAAGCCCTGATAGGAAAATGTCCACACCTATGTCAATTAGGTGCATTAAATGTACGGGTGAATGTAGCACCTAGACTTCCAGTGCCCTATTTTCTGGACCTCCGTCCCTGAAAAGTCTAAGGAAAAGGTCTCGGTGGCTGCTCCTATTTTAAAGGAGTGTGTAATTAATTTTTCATTTAGGCCTATGTGCCGCAACGTGGACTTTAGTACTGACTTAAACTGAAAGCGAGTTACTGAGGAAGTATCCTCATTAGACAGAAAAGCTGAACCCTTGGACCTTGCATAAGAAAATTGTGTAATGATTTTTACAACAGAAGGGGCAAGCGATGGGCTTGTTTACATACCATTCTCCTTTACCAAATACGTCTGTCTTGGACCTTCTAATCTAGACTCGTATTAATGTGTCTGCAATAAAAACATCCTCGTTCAATAAGCCACCCAATTGGGATTTTCTTGGGGATACTAATTCGCCTTGCGCCAAAAAACGCAAAACTAGCCCTGAAAAACATTGCATCGTTAAAGTAGATTTACACACTGTAATACTTCACATAGTCTAATTAGCAGTTGATTAGAAATAGGCCTCCTGGCCTCTTTATAGGTGTGTTCCTTCTTCCAACCTTTTCCCTATATTTTTTCTCGTGAACCACCCTGAACCATATGTTTAATTTAAAGGGTATGTCCACCCAAAAATAAACTTTTTATATGTTCTTTATATAATAGCACCAACCTCAAACGCCATGTTCATTTTTCTCAAAATCATTTGCTTTGCCTGATATTTAATGAGATATATATCAGGCTGCACTTCCTCTCCACTTCCACTTTAGATGACCCCGAGCTGCAGCTTAGAAAAAAAAAAAAAATTCTTGCCTGTGTTTGTGTGTGTCTCTATCTCTCTCTCTGGGCTGGCTGGCTGCAGCTGTTGATCCTGGATTTCTTCAGTACACATAACTTTACAGCTGTGATTGGTTGAGAGGGAAAAGAGGGCGGGATCCAGGGGTCAGACCATTACTGATGCAACTTCCTCTGTTCTCACTGCTGGATATTAACAGACATGCTCAAGAACATGAAAAGAACAGAGGCAAGGTAATGTAACCTGTCTCTGTTCATCGCTGTATTGGTCCATGCTGCAGGATTAAGCCAGCTACAAAGGTCTGTAACTTTTGAACCACTGGACCGATTTACATGCTGTAAAGTTTGTTTTGGAGCACTTATTTGGGCCAAATAAATATAAAAAGTTAGTTTTGGGGGTGGACTTGCCCTTTAAGCAAAAGCAGTACTATATGACGAAGGAGAGCTAAAACTGGGGGAGAAGAGCTAGTTAGTTTTTTGATGGCATAAACTACACTCATATTATCCATCCTGAAGCATATCCGTTTATGCTGCATCTGACTACCACATAGCTCCATTGCTACCACTATGGGAAGCAGTTCTAGCAATGTTAAAATTATACTCACCATTTCCCCAATCCATTCCTGCAAAGTACCGAGGGTGAGGACCTAAAATGCAAAGTCCCCACCTCTGGGTACTACAAAACTCCCGCACTACTTACTTAATCTCCTACAGCGCTGCGGTCAGATTCTCCGCACTGGCACTGTAAGTAACTTTCTGGGAGACAGCCAATAAGAAGACACGCCTCCTTGCAGAGCACGTCTTCCCATTGGCTGCCTCACAACCTGTCATTCAAAGTGCTAGAGTGGAGGATCGGACTGCAGCGCCGAAGGAGATTACAAGTAAGTAGTGCAGGAGTTTTGTAAAGTACCCAGAGGTGAGGACTTTGCATTTTAGGTCCTCACCCTGGGTACTTTGCAGGAGTGGGTGGAAATGAACAAGGGGGAGGGGAGTATAAATGTCCTTTAAATTCTGGCAAAACCCATTTTCTTGCCATAACACTGGTCATTCTCCTGCACACCAGCTGCAACCAAAGAAAAGCCCAAAACCCTTGGACCCTGCGGCATCTGTAAGTAACTCTTAACTCCTCGTTAAAGATGCCTCCCTGTCTTGCCAGCATTTTGATCTGTTTAAATTTTTTAAGAAAAAACTGCCAGACCGACAGGTCTTTCTTAACCTCCTTTGGGATTCTGATGTGATTACTGGGTTTAGTTACCCTTTTTGTGAGCGGCGCCTATTGAAAACCATACTCATAGGCATTATTCTACAGGCAAAATTCAAGGAGTATAGCTTTTTTGGAAACCTAAAATAACTGTACTAACTCCTTTAATTCTGTTATTTAAGCCTCTGGCAATCGGAAAAACATTATTTTCTATGTCAATCTCGATCCCCGGAATGATTGGACCAACTGTCTTTTCCTCTGACTGAGGGACACCAAGTTTTCTCATCAGATAACTGATTGTATTCAGAAGGAAGTTACACTTGTCTGTTTCCGCCAGGCCAACAAAGAGGAAATCGTATAGATAATTAATAATAGATGACTGCCCACTCGAGAAAGGAGCTAAGTTTGAAAATGGGAAATCTCTGAAGGGGCCTGCCATTCTTCCCAATGCTACCTCCTGATATAACTTGTCAAATGCTAACTTTGGCATCCGCCGAACTGATTTTAAATTCTGTGCAAAACTAGGGTATGGGGGAAATGGTATATAGAACCCAACTGTAAAACCCAGTCTTATGATGTATGCCTCCTCCCTCCTGGGGTACATTCCTATCCACCCCTCCATCACTACCATTTTCACTGGTGTCCTCTGCTCTAGAGACCGTTGCACTGGGGCGGGCTCCACTCCACTTCTTTTGGAAGCACTTTGCTGCTGAGTGCCCCCACCCCTCCACAAATAAAACACTCGCCCCTGCAAATTTACAGTGACCCTTTGGTGAACAGCCAGCATGGATCCGATTTCTGCCTACCACTTGTGCGTTGCTGAAAGGAGTGGGGAGGAGGGGAAATTACCCTTTGTGACAGCATGAATCTGTGTTCCACGCTACCTCCGTCCGCAGAGCCAAATGCTGCCTGAACTCATCATACCTCCACCATACTGACCCCCTATGAACCTTGGATGGCCCATTTATCAAGTCCTGGTATACAAACCACTCTGAACATTTCTGTGGTTTTCTCTGTCCTATCACCCCCGTCAACACACTGAAGGCATGCAACCAATTACTGAAGGTCTTTGCTACCTTTAATTTGGTCTCCTCTTTGTCTTTTTCATTTTTTTTGTGCCTCATTTTTCAACAGAAAGTCCCTCAGTAACTTTGGTATTCCCCTTGTGCCTGGAAGCCTGTTTCCTTTAGATATATTGGGGAGTCAGCCCGCCTTTCCGAACATCGGGAGCAATGGCTCAGACGAACGTCAGTAGTGAGATCTCTCCCTGCAATGCCTCCAGCCCGCATAGCAAGATCTGCTTTCAAAGGAAGAGATTGAATGCCTGTCTTTGTGACAGTGAGATCTAGATTGGCTCCGTTTCCAACTAACTGGGTTTTTCTTGATCCTAGCTTCCTTAGAAGACCCTGACATCAGCGGATGCAGTGTCAGGGCCCTCACAGCGGATCTGGCATCCACGAACTCCAGCTCTCCCCCATCAGTGCTGCTGCTCCTAGAGGGGGGCCTGGCTTGCCCTAGATCCAGCCCAGGACCAGGCATAACCATGGCCCCAGGTTGAGTGGTGCGTGGCCTAGCCCCAAGATCTTTTCGAGGCCTGGCCACGTTGAAGGACGCCATGGCAGGCCCCTGTCCAAAGGGAGGAAAAGAATCTGGAGCTTCACCCAGAAAATATATGGAAGGGGGGTTGGTCACCTTTGCTAAACCAGCTGCTCCTCCAGCCATATTGACTGGTCTCCCCCTGGCAGGGGTACGCCTCTTATTAGCAGGTGGTGGAACAGGCCTATCAGAGGTCTTCTACCTGGCCCTTACCTCCTCAGCAGCTGAAATCTGAGCACAAGCCCTGGCTCCCATTAGGTTCTGCAGCCACACTGCTAGAGGAAAATTCCTCTCCTCAAATGCTTAAACAAAATGGTGCCCATTCCTTGTGGGAGTCAGCCTTATATAGGGGATCCCTCCCTTGGTGATGATGTCATACGATATGCACACGTCAATATGCTGGTGCGTCATAGGCTCCGTTCGTGCCGTGACCCTATTGGCTCGTCGTGGCAAGTTCCCAAGGAAGACGACGGCTCTTCCTCCTACCCTATCGGAGCCGTCTACATGTCCCAGAGTCCTCCACAGTTGGGCGCCCGCTCCCTAGATGGGCAGAGCTTCCATTTACTCACTAGGAAATCTTCCTTAGCAAGTTAATGTAAAAACTTACATTGCAGACCACAAACTCTGCATTTAAATCTTTAGTATACACATATTGTATCGTATTACAGCACTGTTTACCATCTGCACTGTGTGTTTCCCATTCTAGATTTTGCTGTGGCAAGGATGTCTATCCTTATCTTTCAATGCTATTATTATACTGTATATACTTGAGTATAAACCAAGAAATTTTACCTGTAAAATCATCCTAAAATTCTCCCCTCAGTTTATACTCGGGTCTTGGCTGATTTGGAGCAGCTGGACAAAAACATAGCAAAACAAAAGCTGTACCCTGTAACACACAGAATCCTTTTGATTTCGGTGTGTTAGGCAATTGTTATTTTGCTTACTCATAGATGATACAGTAGATCAGCACAGAATGCAAGGGAAAGGGAAAAAACTGAGAGAAGTAACAGGATTCAACAATTTCTCTAAAGGAGAGATATTCAGGCTGCACAGAAAGGCATGCAGGGCACATCTGTGTATGGGACTATGAATATGACTTTTTATGGGTTTGTGTATTGGACTTTTTTATGGGTTTGTGTATTGGACTTTTTATGGGGCTGTGTATTGGACTTTCTATGGGGCTGCGTATTGGACTTTCTATAGGGGTGTGTATGGGACTTTCTATGGGTCTGTGTATTGGCCTTTTTATGGGCTGTGGATAGGACTTTTTATGGGGCTGTGTATGGGACTTTCTTTTGTGCCGTGTATTGGACTTTCTATGGGGCTGTGTATGGGACTTTCTATGGGACTTTCTATGGGGCTGTGTATGGAACTTTCTATGGGGCTGTGTATGGGACTTTCAATGGGGCTGTGTATGGGACTTTCTATGGGGCTGTGATAGGACTCTCTATGGGGCTGTGTATAGGACTCTCTATGGGGCTGTGTATGGACTTTCTATGGGGCTGTGTATAAGGCTTTTTATGGGGCTGTGTATGAGGCTTTCTATGGGGCTGTGTATGAGGCTTTCTATGAGGCTGTGTATTGGACTTTCTTTGGGGCTGTGTATTGGACTTTCTGTGGGGCAGTGTGTAAGGCTTTCTATGGGGCTGTGTATGGGACTTTCTATGGGGCTGTTTATGGGACTTTCTATGGGGCTGTGTATTGGACTTTCTGTGGGGCAGTGTATAAGGCTTTCTATGGGGCTGTGTATGGGACTTTCTATGGGGCTGTGTATGAGACTTTCTATGGGGTGTATATGGGACTTTCTATGGGGCTGTGTATGGGACTTTCTATGGGGCTGTTTATGGGACTGTGTATGGGACTTTCTATGGGGCTTGGGACTTTTTATGGGCTGGTTTATGGGACTTTCTATAGGGCTGTGTATTAGACTTTCTATGGGGCTGTGTATGGGACTTTCTATGGGGCTGTTTATGGGACTTTCTATAGGGGTGTGTATGGGACTTTCTATGGGTCTGTGTATTGGCCTTTTTATGGGGCTGTGGATGGGACTTTCTTTTGTGCCGTGTATTGGACTTTCTATGGGGCTGTGTATGGGACTTTCTATGGGGCTGTGTATGGACTGTGTATGGGACTTTCTATGGGGCTGTGTATGGGACTTTCTATGGGGCTGTGTATGGGACTTTCTATGGGGCTGTGTATGGGACTTTCTATGGGTTGTGATGGGACTTCTATGGGGCTGTGTATAGGACTCTATGGGGCTGTGTATGGACTTTCTATGGGGCTGTGTATAAGGCTTTCTATGGGGCGTGTATGAGGCTTTCTATGGGGCTGTGTATAAGGCTTTCTATGAGGCTGTGTATGGGACTTTCTTTGGGGCTGTTTATGGGACTTTCTATGGGGCTGTGTATTGGACTTTCTGTGGGGCAGTGTATAAGGCTTTCTATGGTGCTGTGTATTTGATTTCTATGGGGCTGTGTATGGGACTTTCTATGGGGCTGTTTATGGGACTTTCTATGGGGCTGTATGGGACTTTCTATGGGGCTGTGTATGGGACTTTCTATGGGGCTGTTTATGGGACTGTGTATGGGACTTTCTATGGGGCTGTGTATGGACTTTCTAAAGGTGATGTGTATAAGGCTTTCTATGGGGCTGTGTATTGGACTTTCTATGGGGCTGTGTATTGGACTTTCTATGGGGCTGTTTATGGGACTTTCTATGGGGCTGTGTATGGGACTTTCTATGGGGCTGTTTATGGGACATTGATTGATGCCCGGGAGCTTAAGGAGCTATGCCTTACCTCCCGTTCTTTAATCAATGTTTAGATAGCCAGGAATGAAGCTCAGAAAATCTTACCTTTCGTGCGATCCAGCAGGGCCGCTCTGACAGTTCCCGACTGCTTCCTGCTTCTGTTCTGCTATAGCGCGCATGCCCGATAATGCACGCTATAGCAGAACAGAAGCATGAAGCAGTTGGGAACTGTCAGAGCGGCCCCGCTGGATCGCGCAAAAGGTAAGATTTTCTGAGTTTGATTCCTGGCTATCCAACATTGATTGAAGAACGGGAGGTAAGGCATAGCTCCTTAACCTCCTGGGCTTTAATCAATGTAGAAAAGGAATAGTTCACTATTGCAGTGAACTGTTTTCTTTAATAAAATACACTTGAATACTGTAACTCACACTGTGTCTCACACATTCAGTTTGAAAAAAGTCCTTAACTTGCACAATAATAAAGATATATTGTATTAATGTACATCTTCTCTTAGTGGCATAGACATTTTATGAGTTTTAAAGTTTGCAGCACACACAGGTGCACATTTTCATAAAGCTGTGCAATCATGGCACCTTACCTTCTGAAATGCGATTGTAATATTACATTAGCTTAGTAAACATTTCCTAACCCATATTACATCGGGTAGATTGGGAATGGTGCAGTATATTTCATCCTGTGTAGTTTTTCTACTGTTACATAGGTGAACATTTTTACAATATCAGAGAATTTAGCCACTGAAACTTTACAAGTACACAGCTGCTACATTTTCAACATAATATGCATCTACTTTATAAAGTCTTTTCCATCTCTTTTTCTCTTGGTTACTAAATCACATAAACTGAATTCTGTGTTTATAGATGGCCAGGTGCAGGAGACCTAATCTTATCAGTCATTTGTTTTAGGGCAGCTGTAGCAGTTGTTCTCTGTTAATAAGTTACCACAACCTGGTTTATGTATTTGATTTTTGTATTTTCAGTAACATTTATCTTTTGTGAAAGGTTATATTAATAATAAGTAAACTGACATAGTTTATGTCTAATAGCTAAGGTACATAGGGCCTCATTTACAGAGAGCCGCTAGAAACAGGGTTTACTGCACTTATTAAGTATAGCAATAGCAGCCTCAGACAAGTCGTAGATTATCGCCAAAAGGCCGCACTATTGTGATACTGAATAGGGTTGAGGCAGACTGCGCAGTTCGCTTCTAGAAACTATATTAAAATGGTTAGCATGACAAAACAATAGTTTTGTGCCCAGCATCTCTGGGTACATGAGGCCCATATTGCCTATAAATTTGCATTAGTTACAGTAATCGTTTTCAGTGGATTGTTTCTTGATACATATCTTCCCATATCTATTTACTTTATCTCCTGTGTGTTTTAATAGAAAATATTTTACATAAATATGTAGAACTGATTTAATCTGTTTAAACCTTTAGGATAATAATATATGAGAAGGAGATTCTCTTGGCATATTCCCAAGTCAAGCTGATTTGACCTGTTACAAGAAGATATTGGAAATTACTTACTGTTCTTAAGGTGGTACATTTTTTATCAGTTTCTGTTTTTTTCAAAAAGATTGCCTGGGCTGTTAATTTGCCTCAATGAATCAGATGATACCTTTTTACAGGTCTGCTACAGTTAAAAAAACATTTGATAACATCTGATTGGTTTCTGCAAATTAGAATACAGGCAAGATTTGAACATCTTAATGAATAAGCCCCATTTACTGTATGTAACTTTGTAATATACAATTCCCTATTGTTAAACCAAAGACTTTCGCTATGTGCCTGATACTATAATAAGAGGGAAAAAATAGTTAATTAGTAACCAAATCTGAAGATTTAGAGGCTTTCATAAACCTTTTGATTTTATACTTTGTGGATTATATATAACCTGCGAGAGGGGGGGGAATGGATGCCAAAATGAAGGTAACACTACCTGGTCCATTGCTGCATGTCCATGTGTGCACATAAACGACTGGCAAAATGCAGGTACGTTAACATTCCTCTATTAATCACTGCAATAATGGAGTCTACAACTCCCTACTCACTTTGTGGTGCAGGTAGTTCCACGTGTAATATACACCGGACCTAACGTTTCCTGGCTCAACCAGGTTCACGTATACATAAATAGATTGTATCCACATGGATATTGGACTCACCCTCTCGTTGTGGTGTGTCCGGGGCTGTATAGCCCCAGACCCTTCGCATCCTCTCCACCAGGTAACTTCAGAAGAAAAGATATCCCACTCCTCATATACAGCATACACGCAGGTAACTTAAAATCACATCTTTATTGAGATAACATTTAAAAACAGCAATACACCTGACACTTTGCACTCCCTTAATCATAGGCCTATGATTAAGGGAGTGCAAGGCTCCTGAAATGCGTCAGGCATTTACTGTTTTTAATGTTCAATAAGGTGTCATTTTAAGTTACCTACGTGTATGCTGTATATGAGGAGCGGGATTCCCTTTCTTTTGAAGTTCCTGTACCTGGAGAAAAATGGATGTCTATTAAATAGATTTTGCATACTGGTGAGTCAAATTCAGCTTGACTTGCAGATCATTTAACTGGTCCTGGATGTTTCTGAACACCTTTATATACTTCATTTAATTATTAGTGAAAGAGAATTAGAAAGGGAAAATGTTGTGTAAATGTGTAAACCTAGAATTTGGCTTGAAAGGAGGCATTTCAGAAAGTAGTGTATAAGTGTAAAGTAGTGTTCCATGGCTGCATTAATAAACCATTAATAAGTGTGTCTGTTTCAAAACTTCTTTGACTAAATACATGTATTTCCATTTTTTGTGTATTGGTTACCATAGAATTGAAGAGTAAATTGATATAGGGGCGGATTATTAACTATGCGTACCTGTTTTTGGATGAGTTTATGGGGTATGTTTTTGTTATTATGACTGTAAAACAAACTTTTTGATGAAAGGGTGGAGTGGGGAAGTTGTCATTATTTGGTAAATTACTTGTGACTGTGTGGGTTTGGACAGTATGTTTTATTCATTTATAACTATAAATGTAGGTATGGTTTTGTGTGTATGAGTTAGAGGTATGTTTTTGATTTGATAACTATATAAAATTATTTTGATAACTTATTTATGGCTTCCATGGAAACAGAAGAGGTGGTGTTGATGTAGGGGTGCATCAGTAGGTGTGAGTACCTTTTTCTGTTTAGGATATGGTATGTTTTGCATATAAACATATAAAAATACATTTCAAACTTCGTTTGAATGTATTCAAACATATATTTTATTGTGTTTTTTGGAAATTTAGGATTTTTATTGAAAATTTGTGTGTGTGTTTTGTATTTGTGTGTAGTTGTGGTCAAATTGACACTGGGGCTTATGTAGTTGAAAAATGTTTTCTGTGCTATTAATATTAGTACAATTGTAAGAGAAGCAGGACAGGTAATCGATGGGTGTACATTTCTCCCAGATTTCTGTCATTCGTTTAAGCTCCAGGGAATTGCTTGTGGAATAGGCTTTTTTCTATGCAGCTTTTATAATAGCTGGTTCATGGTCCCTGGAGTGAATGGAGGAAGAGAAGTGTGGGTCCTCCATTCACCTACCTTTCCAATTACCTAATTAGGCAGCATCTGGAAAGGGAAGACTATAGTCTTTAAAAAAGACCGGGTGTAATCAGTCTCTCTCTCTGAGCCTGGGAAACGTGCTGTGTGTGAGAGAGAAATGTGCTGTAAGTCTAATACTGATTACACTTACTGTGTTTGTTTTGTTGCAGCCTGTTTGGGCTGGCCACTAGCACTACGTCTGATATTGAGGGACTTTTTCACTTTTAGGGACAGACACCCATTTAATTTTTTTCATAAAGACTTCTTTTTTTTTAATGTATTAATGGTGAAGTTGTTAAAGCTTTGGTACAGGCAACTGCAGTGCAGCAGGAAACCGATCAAAGGCTGATCCCACAACTGCAAGCTAATCAAGAGGAACAGATCAAAAGAGGTCATGCTGCAGATGGCGAGGTAGGGAGCCCATGCAAAGTGCAAAGGCATGTCTAACCCCATACACACTAGTATGTTTTTGCAGAAAATTACCCCAAACGATGTTGTGGAAGCCTTTCTTACAACATTTAAGTGCACCACAGAGTGAGAGAGGAACAGTGAGCAGAAGAAGGCTGAGGCCTACTACAGTGCACCAAATCGCGCACGCAATCGCGATCGTTAAGCGTTTGTGCGGCGATTTTTCCGTTTTCCGTTATGGAAACGCATGTGTTAACACAGCAAAAATGGTGAACGCATGCATTACCAAACAGAAACGTATGCGCAATCGCATCGGAAATCACAGAATTTTCGCGTTCCGCAATTTCCATTTTAGAGTGAAAAACATGCTAGTGTGGCCTAGCCCTAATTGCACCTTTTTGACTGGTGAGGTGCAAAAACTTATTTTGATCTCAGCCCTGGCTGATGATACACACTATAGTAAGCTCAAGGCTGAAATCCTAGCTCGCTTGGGGGTCCCACTTGCTGTGCGTTCACAGGTGGTTTTCTCGTTGGTATACGAGGTGGATGAGTCTCCTAGGCCACAAATGTTTATCTTATTCATCTAGTCAACAGGTGGTTACAGCTGGAGATCCTGACAGGAACCCAAATTACAGAGTGATAAACCCCACCAGTAGAGCTTCGCTATGGGTGAGCCATGGAGTCCCAAAACAGTCGATCACCTAGTGGATGTGTGCTGAAAAATATTTTGCAGCTGAGAAAAGGGCAGGACTGACCCCATTGCAATCCTCCTAAAAGTCGGGATCTACAAAAACTGGTAAGACTGTTCTAAGGTGTGGGAACACTGATAAAAGACAAAATATGTTGTCCAAAACTGGAGAGACAGATGCAGGTAGAAGCTCCTTGTAACCCTCTTCAGGGCGATCACTGTCTTATAAGGGACAATATATAGACTAGTTGTGTTATATTTGTTAAACACTGGGACAGATTGCAATGTGATACTATGCATATTGCAATGTTACCTATGCAATGTGATACTGTGTTTTTAAACGGTTGTCATTATTTGCTTAAGTTTCATGTGTAGCTGTGCCACAGGCAGGATGTACAAATGCTATGTGTGTAATTAACCTAGAAGGGAAAAGCTTAAATGGTAACACTGGTCAAAGCTGGCCTGGTAAATCCACCAAACGTAAAGCAAAAACCATAGGTGTAACTTTTATACATGGGATAAACTGTTTAGTAATAATGAAAGTGTTGCCAATAGAGGATCCGCTAAAGCTACAGAATTCTCCCCACTTCGGTGTTTGCTGGGGAAACAGAGGAACCTTCTGCTGGAACTGAGACTCAGCCTGGACAGAGTTCAATGGTGATGAACAAATGAAAATGTACTAAATTCGGAAGGAAAACATGATGATTTTGCTTCAGAGCAAATCAAAGATTTAACCCTTGTCAAAGCGAAAGAGAATGTAAGGGTTATTGATGGGAAACTTTGAAACCTGATACTAGGCTTTACTTCCCCTACATGGCTATAAGGGGGGACTGTTTCATGAAAATCCAATTGGGGGATCGGAAGCTAGCACTCTTTGAAGTGCTTAACGGCAGCAGAGCAGGCAGGAAGTTCGGCTGTAAGGGAGACCCCGGTGACATCACTGAACTTCCTCCTTCACCGGGGTCTTCCCTAAGAGTAGTAGGATGCTGCCCCTGGTAGTCTAGTAGAGGTACTGCACTGTGATCTCATTCAGATCACATTGCAGTACCTGGATAGTAAAAGCTGTCATGCTGACAGCTTTACTATACTTTTGTGAATGGAACTCAAAGTTCCATTCACAATAGGATTTTTTTGCTACTTAGCGAAGACTTAGAAAAAAAAATGGGGACAGAGACAAAATTTGGTGATCCCTTCTGATCACCAAATTATTGATCTTTGCCAATGAATGAAAAATCACTTCCTGGAAAATGATTTCCGGGTAGTGATTTTCCAATCAGATTTCTAATTGGAAAACGGGCATTTATGCCCGTATTCTAAGTTCATTATCATTCCCTAAGATGATTTGATGATCATCTTTGGGAATGATCCAAAAGAAAAGGGGAAAAGCACACAAAAAATTCTTAAAGTGATACACACACCCTTTTTTTTTTTTTACCCTAAAACTATAAATAGCAAAATTAGCTTCTCCAATCTTCCCAATGTCCCCGGTTATATCGGTAAAGTAAACGCAGATACTTATTTGTATGTTTCAAGGGAAACTAAGCCTATTTTATAAGGAAATTTTGCAGAGGTACCAAAAAAAACCGGACTGAATTTTTTAGGATCAGTTAAGTGTGCAAAAACGTGTGTGACTCTCGTACTAACCTTTTCACTAAAATACCACTAAAAGGGGAGAGTGTGCGTGTGTGGGGTGGTTTGTGGTGTTTTTTAATATTTTTCTTGTAACTGCACTTCACATGCGTCCCATTTGAGCTAGTTGGTGGCTCGTTCATTTGCACCCACGCAAATGGCACACCGTTTGATTCAGGAGATATGGGAGATTGCTATTTAGTGGGTTTTTTTGCTTGTCAAGTGGGTTTAGGTAGTATTTCAACCTTTGAATCTTCTTATTTTATTTTTCACAAAAATCTTCTAAAAGCACGGAGTTCTATGGATGACAGCGTCTGGAATTCTTCATGTATGTATGAAAGAATGGCACCGTAAGTAGCTGAAGGTGCATAATTCCAAAATATATAGTTTGTGGGGTGTATTTCCAAGTTTAGGGCTGTTTCCTTTGAAAAAGGGTAGGCTGTTCAAAAAACAGAGCACTTTGATTTTTTTCTTGTAATTGCATTTGTGCATGCGTCCCATTTGAGCTAGTTGGTGGCCGCGTCTCTGTGTGCACCCACACATATAGCATACCATTTGATGCAGGATATGTGGGAGATTGCTATTTAGTGGGTTTTTTTGCTTGTCAAGTGGGTTAGGTAGGATTTCAACCTTGAATCATCTTATTTTATTTTTCACAAAACCTCCTAAAAACACGGAGTTCTTTGGATCACTAGGTCTGAAAGCATGGCATCGTAACGTAGCTGAAGGTGTGTAGATCCAAAAATATATAGTTGTTGGAATTTCCAAGTTCGGGGCTGTTTCCTTAGAAGTAGGGTAGGCTGTTCAAATTACAGAGCACTTTTTTCTTGTAATTGCATTTGTGCATGGTCCCATTTGAGCTAGTTGGTGGCCACGTCTCTGTGTGAATCCACGCATATGGCATACCGTTTGATTCAGGACATGTGGAAGATTGATATTTAGTGGGGGGTTTTATTTGTGGGGGGCATTTCCAAGTTTTGTGGCTGTTTGAAAATACAGAGCACTTTGATTTTTTTTGTAATTGCACTTATGCATGCTTCCCATTTGAGTTAGTTTGTGGCCATGTCTCTGTGTGCAACCATGCATATGGCATTCCATTTGATTCAGGACATTTGGTAGATTGATATTTGGTAACTTTTTTTTCATTACTTGGGTTTTGGCAGGTTTTTAACTTTGAAACTTGTTGTTTCTTTATTTTTTTTCCAGAAAATATGCTAGAATGCAAAATTCTACGAAGATCTGCACACACACAATTGATGGTATGAATGAAGAAATGGCACCGTTGCTTAGCTGAAGGTATGTAGATTCTGAGAATATATATTTTTGGGGGGTATTTTGAGTTAGAGGGGTGTTTAGATTGTAAAATCTTAAAAGTTGCTGTTATTGGGCCACTACGCATTGGCTCACTTTGTGACTAGTGGCTTTCATGTCCGTGTGTGTAACCATGCATATGGCATACCGTTTGATTCAGGGCATTTGGAAGATTGATAATTGACAAGTTTTACATGACATGGAAATTTGCCATGCTTTTTAATTTTGAATTGTATTTTTATAATTTTTTCCTGAAAATCTGTGTAAAAAAGCGAAATTTTACATGAAACTGCGCCCACACTATTGGTGGTATGCATAAAGGAATCACACCATTGTGTAGCTGAAGGTGTGTAGATTCCAAGAATAATTTTTTTTTGGGGGTATTTCTAATATAGAGGGGTGTTTATTCTGACAAATCTGAAAAGTTGCTGTAATTGGGCCATTGTTCATTGGCTCACTTTGTGGCTAGTTGATTTCATGTCTGCGTGTGTAACCATACATAGGGCATACCGTTTGATTCAGGACATTTGGGAGATTGATATTTGGTAACTTTTTTTTTACATTACTTGGGATTTTGGCATGATTTCTACCTTTGAGAGTGTTTTTTTAAAAATTTTTTAGAAAATCTTATAAAACTGCGAACGTCTACGAAAACTGCGCCCACACCATTGATAGTACGATGAACAAACTACAGAATTACGTAGATAATGTGTGTGGATTCGAGAAATATATGGGTTGTAGGGAAAAAACTGCAGACTGTTCAAATTCAGATTTGGCTGAATATTTTTGCTGTTTCTGAGCCATTGTCTCACTTCATGGCCATTCGCTTCCATGTCCGCGTGTGTAACCACACATAGGCATACCGTTTGATTCAGGACATTTGGGAGATTGATATTTAGTGCGAACTTCTACGAAGAACTGCGCCCACACCATTGATGGTATGAATAACAAACTACTACACTAGCGTGTTAATTATCGTTCATATCGTTTGTGGGGGTTATTTCTGATTTACGGGGGTGTTTTGGTGAAAAAAACTGCAGACTGTTCAATTCATATTTGGCTGAATATTTTTGCTGTTTCTGAGCCATTGTGCATTGTCCCTTCATGGCATTCGCTTCCACGTCCGCGTGTGTAACCACGCATATGCGATACCGTTTGATTCAGGACATTTGGGAGATTGATATTTAGTAACTTTTTTTACATTTCAGCAGTTTGGCATGATTTCTACCTTTTTGAAGTTGTTTTTGTTTCGTTTTTTCAGAAAAGTGCGAACTTCTACGAAGAACTGCGCCACACCATTGATGGTATGTATGAACAAACTACTGGTTACATAGCTGAAGGTGTGTAGATTTCAGGAATATATAGTTTGTGTTGGGTATTTCTGAGTTACGGGGGTGTTTGCAGACTGTTCAAATTCGGGGGTTGCTAAATATTTTAGCTTATTGTGAGCCATCGTGCATTGTCTCACTTCGTGGCTATTTGCTTCCACGTCTGCGTGTGTAACCACACATATGGCATACTGTTTGATTCAGGACATTTGGGAGATTGATTTGGTAATTTTTTTTACATTCCATGGGTTTTGACATGATTTCTACGTTTGTTGTTTGATGTTAATTTTTTTTAAAATCTGGTAAAAGTGCAAACTTCTACGAAGAACTCGCGCCCACACCATTGATGATATGAATGAACGAACTACAGCGTTACATAGCTGAAGGTGTGTAGATTTCAGGAATATAGTTTGTTGGGAGTATTTCTGAGTTGGGGGGGGGGGGGGGGTTGTGGAAAAACTGCAGACTGTTCTGCTTTTTTTTTGCTGCTACTGACATTTGGCACGGTCACGCTCTGGGTTAGTTGGTAGCCATGTCTCGGGTACACCCATGAATGTGGCATACCGTTTTATTCAGGAGGGGTTAGGCTTTCATATTTGAGATGCGTTTGAACTTTCCTCCACAGTTTTTAGCTGAAATTCGCATTTGATTTTGTCTCTGATTTTACAGTTAAGGAAAAAAAGGAAAATGTGAGAAATAATTTACATTGGACGAAGAGGTGCGCCGGTATCTGCATTTTGATCGAAACTTACCTCACTCATAAATCCTGCAGGTGTGTAGTTTCTAAAAATATCTCACTTGTGGGATATTTTAGTTAATTTGGTAGATATTCTATGTTAACTGTCAGTAATGGTTTATAACATTTCAATATGGTGTAATATTCTTGAAGGGTGCAGTTTAGTTTGGGGGTCTCCTTACAGGAAAAGTGGGGTTCCCCCCATATATCTGGTATTGTTGTACTCGGGAGTTTCAGAGCTTTTAGAAACAGTAAGATATTTGTGCGTAACCTTAAGATAACTAAAATAAAAATGGGAAAAATCCTAAAAATTTGCAAATTTTTCATTTTTTTTTACATTTTTACCCATAATTCCAGTAAAATTTCCAGAAAGTTACAAAATCTGTTACCGTGTTAAAGTACACTTTGTGCTGAAAAAAACAATGTCTAATATTCCTGATTTACTGCAAGGTTTCCTACTGTAAACTTTTATTTTTTTTATTTTTGCTGAAATGTTAGTATTTCGTTCCTTACACTCCATGCTATCTACGAAATACACAAGATTACTTTTCTTTTTGTATAAAAAGTAAAGGATTATATCATTGTTAGGACAGAGCATTGAATGTTTTTGAAAACAAAAATCTGAAATCCCTGTTCTGTGGCAGGAAGAGGGAGGATCTCTGTGCTGTTATGCTGCCTACTTCTAGGGAGCAAGGCTGTAACTTCCTTGTTTTGATCTGTTGAGCACTACCGAGCATGTGTCTGTACGCAGACACTTAGCTGGGGATTACCCAGCTAAGAGTATTGTGGAAACTGACCCCTAGTACTCACAAGTTATTTTCATAAATCACCCAATGGCCACAGCAAAGGGAGAGGTGAGACACAACTTGTTGTATGTTTGTGAATGTTCTCTGTCTATTGGGGCAATGTTGCACCAAGAAAGAAATTAGTGGAACATAAAGTGGCACACCACCTAAAGTCTAAATTCAAAGTTAAAAACTATATATATATAAATAATGCACAAAACGGAAGTGGAGAGTATACAAAGGGAACACACACTTAAAATCATATCCAGCTCAAATGGATGCTTAACATAATTAACTGGTATACATGCAAAAATAGATATATATATATCGGTATATCGTAGATTCTAAACACAGCAAGAATCACATAGTGAAGTAAGGCATATATATATATATATATACCTTGTTATGGCATAGGTACTAAATACACGATGAACATCCTTATATCTGTCCTGTCTGTATCAAAATAAGGTAAGTACAGATCACCACCATAATTATCATGGTACCTATTTTCCCCTAAACGCAGGAGTATAGTATATATGGCAGATCAAATCCCCAAATGAGTAACACAGGAAGGCAATACGATACCAATCAGTCACTCAGTGTGAGCATCCATAGAGCTGGAGCAGTTCAAAATTGCAGGCTAGACCGTTTTGTCTGTCTAAGCAGACTTCGTCGGTAGCAAGAAATAAATGATAAACACCACCCTTTATAAACCCTCATAGACAACCCTTAATGATAAACATATGTTGTGAATTAACATCATTGGTGAATAGGACGTATCTCATCTTCCGGAATACTTGCACGCCTAGTAGCTAAACACGTGGCCTGCGCCGGGGCGCAATAGAGATAAGTCACACATAAGGCGACGTCAAAATGTCTGCGAGATATCTCGCGAGATGCTGCTCCGGACACAGCTTCCTCCACCGGGCACTCCACACACTGTCTCCATGGTAACCAAGGCCAAACATGTGTGCGGAATACCCGGCGAACTATCTCCAAACTAACCTCCTCCCTCCAAACACTATCTCCATAGCAACTGGTAAAACAGTGTAAAGGAAGGGGTTAAACATGTAGGGGTCCAGAAGGTAACTACTCGTACAGTAGGAAGCTATATACTAGATGAACCCCATAAATAGTGGGGCAAATACAGTACTAAGCAGATCAAAGTATCATAAAGTATTAAGTATAACAAGTCAATAAAGAGTAATAGCCCCCAAAATACAGAGAGTCCATATAGAAACAGTATATATATATTATATGTAAGTGCACTGATACATCTACTCCCATCATATATATGGGGGTAGGGATAGAAAGGTACTAGTACTAGGAGTAAATAACTCCAATAGCAAAAAAATACCTTATTTCAACATAGACATATAGGTCCCCTAATTCATAACATAATAGTATTCTGAAATCATAGGAGTACAAAACATATCCAATGTCCAATCATCGGTATAATTCGGTACGGAAGATTAATGTGGTTAGAACATAAGAACCACTTAAGGCTCCTTCAGAAAGGGGAGGAGAGAAATTCCAACATAGTACATCTCCAAAGGTTCCATAACAGGTAAGTGCTTCAAAAATAACATAGTCCATAGCCCAAAATGACTCCTTCAAAATTGGGGCAATGTTGTCTGAAGACTTTAGTTCTCCTTTAATATAACCTTGGAAAGATAGGTTATCCCTCTCTGCAGTATCAACTATGCCTGCTACAACTAAGATCTTGGTGCCAGACTAGTGGAAACTCTTTTTATGCACAGAAGAAGAACAATTGTTTATTTTCTGTGTTGCCTGGCCCCACCATGATATTCAGTATGATGTAATTACAGGACCTGGGGCAAAGGTAAAGTTGAAACCTTATCGTGTACCAGAAGGAAGTGTACGGCTATTTCAGCAGAAGTGAAGAAAATGCTTGTACTAGATGTTATTGAAGAGTCTTATAGTGACCCACGAGTCCCATTGTTCTAATTCTGAAACCAGATG
The DNA here is from genome assembly GCA_019447015.1 of Hymenochirus boettgeri. Classification (NCBI taxonomy): domain Eukaryota; kingdom Metazoa; phylum Chordata; class Amphibia; order Anura; family Pipidae; genus Hymenochirus; species Hymenochirus boettgeri. Next base: position 179,914,167 of record CM033474.1, on the reverse strand, counting down.
GGACTGTGCGGTTCTTAATGATTAAAGAAAACTAAACATTGTTTCAAAAAAGTCCAGCCTGTACTGGAAATCCCAAGAAATGTACTGTAGGCTTGAAAATCAAAATATTTGGGGTACCCCATGAAAGGGGGCTAATAAAACCACAAATCAATAATATAGAGGCAATACAAAGTTGGACACACCCACTTACAAAGAAACAGGTCCACATCTTTTTAAGTAGTGAAAGTGAGCCAGGAAGCAGAGAAAGTTTTCCAGAGTCCGAGTCTGCCTTGTGTAGTCAAGCAGTGTTGGTAACTCAGATTTTAGACAAGGCTGATATATCAGACATTGGGTTGGGTGCAGTGTTGAGGAATAATGAGGAACACCCAGTGGTTTACTTAAGCAAAAAAGTTCAATGAACATGGCAGAGAGTTCCATAGTTTCCGTTCTCATCCACAGTGAAAAACTCTTTCCGAACCTAAAGTCTAAATTTCTTCAAGTCTTAAGGGATGTCCATGTGTCCTCTGACATGTTCTTTGGTGAACAATGCCCCAGATAGTTTAATGTATGGCCTGTTAATGTATTTATACACAGTAATCATATCCCCATCCAGCAAGAGCCTTTTCTCTAGTGTACATAATTGTAACTTATGCAATATGTCTTCATACTCAAACTCCCCCCATTCCCTTATTATTTTAGTTGCCCTCTTCTGAACCCTTTCCATTTCCAAGATATCTTTTGTATACAGGATTCCAAAATTGCACTGCATATTCCAAATGAGGCTTAGGGCTAGGCCACACTAGCGCGTTTTTCGCGCGTTTCGCGCGCTCGCGTTTGCGCCCGCGATTTCGCTAAAATGGAAATCGCGGGAACGAAAAAATTCCCGCGATTCCGATGCGCATGCGATTGCGCGTCCGTTCGCGTTATGGTAACGCATGCGTTCACCATTTTTGGTGCGTTAACGCATGCGTGTCCATAACGTGAAAAGGCGAAAACGCATGCGCAAAACGTGAGCGCTAAACGCGCAAGAATCACGCACACAATCGCGTGCGATAAACGCTCGCGATTTTGTGCGCGATTCCTGTGCGTTGCAGTGTGGCCCACCCTACCAATCTTGTAAAGAGGAAAATAATTTAAGTCCTCAAGCAGGTACACCCGCAGCAACTCCTTTTGCACGCCTGCACTCCATGATAGGTGCAATCCTCCCAGCCCTCCTCCCACCTCAAGGGCCACAGCAATACGGCAAAAGCAACAGTTGGAGGAGCACACTATTTCATTTCCAGTGTTTTATTTAGGCAAAAAACATACAACGTTTGGGGGATGTGACTTCCCCTTCCTCAGGTATAACGGTGTGCACACCCTTCCACCTTATATACCCTTAGTCCCACCCACTTGTGATGTGGCATCAGTGATAATCATCTTACATAGTAATATTAAGTTTAAAATCATTAATATGTGAGTACATAACACACCATCATTCTCTGTAAACATACACATTAAACATTATCAATACATAAAACATTATTGTGAGCGTTATACTATAAAGAGGAAAAATAACATTTATCTCATTCATCTATACCTCTCTTTAACAAGCAAATATCTTGCTGTGGTTCTAGCTGTTATAGCCTGCAGTTACCTTTATATCTATATATACTCTCCACAATGTTAGATATTACCACATCCAACAGAGCTCCTTTTCTAGTAGAAACTTCAAACACTGTGAGAGAAAATTATCATGCAGCAAATTCAGGAACCCCATCACCCTTTTTGGATGTTGGCAGTGCCACTCGCGCCAATCAGTGACAGGGTAATTGAAATCCCCCATAATGAGAACACTCCCTAAACTTGCAGCCTTTTCATCTTCATGTGAAGCTGACTCACTGTCTAGCATTGGTCGGCTTGTAGCAGACACCAACAAACAGTGAGTGCAAGTAAAATCAAAAATGTTTGGTGTTTGCAACTTAAAGAAAACCATTTAGTAATACTGTGCACACTAATGCAACCAGTATTCTATGATTCTGATATGTATAGATGAAAATTAACAATAAAGGTGGAACAAAGTCTGATAGGATTGCAATTCTTTTTTTTTATATTATATTAAACAAAACCATGTCATTTTGTAGGGTGTGTAGAGTTTTTATATTCACTGTACAGACATACAGGCCTAGCAATTTGATTTCCAGCACAAATTCCTGCAGAAATACCCTCCAAATCCTAAAATCATCTTTTACTCCCTTTGAAATTCTGACATGCCAGTTGGTATTATCAGAAACTGCAGACAATTTATCAGATTACTATTAAAAAACCTCGTTCACCTTTGTGACAAAATTAAAGGACATATAACGTGCCAAATCATTTTCCAACTAATCACACAATAATAAGGATTATTCTGATCGATTTTTTTTCACTGACCATTTCTGTCCCTTGTATTTTAGATCTGGGAGTTTTAGACTTGCTTTTTAAAGGGATTGGGGCACAGATAGTAAAAAACTGTTAATCACCCAGCCCTTCCCCTGGCACACTAATGTAAAAACTATAGATTCTATTCAAGCAAAGTTTATTTCCTGTCAATGCATGGCTAAGCTAATGATTCAGCATTAAGATCTGAAAAAGGAATAAGCTTTAAATGTTGCTCTGTGCTCATCCTTGCCTACAGCTAACACCTATTCCTGCTGTCTGTGTGTACTAAAGTCCCAATGTACCACATACCTAAAGAAATCAATTACAAATTCCCCCCACCCACACAAACCTTCAAACTCCTACAAGCTAAAAGAACACCTTACTTGATTCAAGGAGTTATTACAGTGCATTGTTGCTACCTTCCCATAAAGCGTCTATTTTACTATAACGCATAATGCCAATGCTATTGGCTGTTTGAGGCAGCTCCACTGCCAACTACTCCGAGTTCTAACTGTGCTTCAGTTTTGGGAGGGGGTGGATAAAGAGAGATTAGAACATGCATACTAACTAGGAGTGAGCTGAACAGGACATGAGATCTAGTGACAGGGAGCACTGAGATCAAAAATGGATCAAGTTCTTTGCAGCACTAAAAAATTGTAAGTCATTTTTGTCACAAATGTTCCCAGGTTAAAAGTAGCTCTTCATAATGTCAACTGGGGTAAGGTATTATCAGGTAAAGGTACAAACAGAAGTGGACTATGTTTAAGGGCATTTAGGCCATTTCACATCTAAATTTATACCCATGTGGCTGAATTCTGATTTAAAGAGGCAAATGGAAAGGAAGAAAAAGGCATTTAAAACCTTTAGTAAGGATCAGGGAACGGAAAGTGTCTTTAGGGATTATAAAAACTGTAACAGGGAGTGTAAGAAAGCAATCAAACTAGCTAAAGTTAGGATAGCTGAACAAAGCATCACTAAGCCTAATTTTTTTTTAAAGATATTAATGTAAGATGAGAAGTGAAAATGTGGCACCATTAATTAATTGGGATAAGTTAGTACGGAGGATGTCGATAAAGCAAATTCATTTTTTTTCCGTCAGTATACACTATAGAAGATCCAAGTACAGATATCATAGAGTATAGTAGCAATAATGGTATAAAAGATTCAAGTGCACTTTGGTTAACCGAGGATATGGTACAGAAAGAACTAATAAGGTTAATATTAATAAATCTCCTGGGCCGGATAAATACATCCTCGGATACTTAGGGAGCTAAGTTCAGTTTTATCTAGGCCATTGTTTCTTATTTTTCAGATTCCCTCATGTCCGGATGTGTGCCTCGGATTGGAAAAGGAAGATATTATTCCAATATTCAAAAAGGGTAGTCGTTCCAGCCGGGTAATTTACAGGCCTGTAAGTTTACTTCAGTGGTGGGAAGATACTGGAAAGTTTAATAGGGAACATGTTCTAGATTATGTTTCAAGGACTGACATTCTAAGTAGTAACCAGCAGGATTTAGGAGGAATAGATCTTGTCAAACTAACTTGCTTTCCTTTTATGAGGAAAATAGTAGAAATTTAGACTTCATAGCAGTATATTAGTATACTTGGATTTTGCAAAGGCTTTTGATACAGTCCCCATATGCGACTTGTGTATAAGCTAAGGTCTGTTGGTCTGGGGGGCACATTTGTACATGTATGGATAGAAAATTGGTTTATGAATAGAGATGAAGAGTAGTTGTTAATGGGGCTCAATCATTATAACTAAAGTGCTAAGTGGAATCCCACAGGGTTCTGTGTGGGGCCGCTTCTTTTATTAATCATTTATTAATTGTGGGATATGGGTATTGTCAGCATGGTTTCTGTTTGCCGGACGACAACTTTGTCGACCATTAAAAACTTCAGAGGATGTGCAATCGTGCAAGGGAATCTAGACAGATTGTCACATTGGGCTGCTACAAAAGGCTGTGTATGGGACTTTCTATGGGACTTTCTATGGGGCTGTGTATGGGACTTTCTATGGGGCTGTTTATGGGACTTTCTATGGGGCTGTGTATGGGACTTTCTATGGGGCTGTTTATGGGACATTGATTGATGCCCGGGAGCTTAAGGAGCTATGCCTTACCTCCCGTTCTTTAATCAATGTTTAGATAGCCAGGAATGAAGCTCAGAAAATCTTACCTTTCGTGCGATCCAGCAGGGCCGCTCTGACAGTTCCCGACTGCTTCCTGCTTCTGTTCTGCTATAGCGCGCATGCCCGATAATGCACGCTATAGCAGAACAGAAGCATGAAGCAGTTGGGAACTGTCAGAGCGGCCCCGCTGGATCGCGCAAAAGGTAAGATTTTCTGAGTTTGATTCCTGGCTATCCAAACATTGATTGAAGAACGGGAGGTAAGGCATAGCTCCTTAACCTCCTGGGCTTTAATCAATGTAGAAAAGGAATAGTTCACTATTGCAGTGAACTGTTTTCTTTAATAAAATACACTTGAATACTGTAACTCACACTGTGTCTCACACATTCAGTTTTGAAATAAAAGTCCTTAACTTGCACAATAATAAAGATATATGTATTAAATGTACATCTTCTCTTAGTGGCATAGACATTTTATTGAGTTTTAAAGTTTGCAGCACACACAGGTGCACATTTTCATAAAGCCTTGTGCAATCATGGCACCTTACCTTCTGAAATGCGATTGTAATATTACATTAGCTTAGTAAACATTTCCTAACCCAATATTACATCGGGTAGATTGGGAATGGTGCAGTATATTTCATCCCCTGTGTAGTTTTTCTACTGTTACATAGGTGAACATTTTTACAATATCAGAGAATTTAGCCACTGAAACTTTACAAGTAAACCAGCTGCTACATTTTCAACATAATATGCATCTACTTTATAAAGTCTTTTCCATCTCTTTTTCTCTTGGTTACTAAATCACATAAACTGAATTCTGTGTTTATAGATGGCCAGGTGCAGGAGACCTAATCTTATCAGTCATTTGTTTTAGGGCAGCTGTAGCAGTTGTTCTCTGTTAATAAGTTACCACAACCTGGTTTATGTATTTGATTTTTGTATTTTCAGTAACATTTATCTTTTGTGAAAGGTATATTAATAATAAGTAAACTGACATAGTTTATGTCTAATAGCTAAGGTACATAGGGCCTCATTTACAGAGAGCCGCTAAGAACAGGGTTTACTGCACTTATTAAGTATAGCAATAGCAGCCTCAGACAAGTCGTAGATTATCGCCAAAAGGCCGCACTATTGTGATACTGAATAGGGTTGAGGCAGACTGCGCAGTTCGCTTCTAGAAACTATATTAAAATGGTTAGCATGACAAAACAATAGTTTTGTGCCCAGCATCTCTGGGTACATGAGGCCCATATTGCCTATAAATTTGCATTAGTTACAGTAATCGTTTTCAGTGGATTGTTTCTTGATACATATCTTCCCTATGCTATTTACTTTATCTCCTGTGTGTTTTAATAGAAAATATTTTACATAAATATGTAGAACTGATTTAATCTGTTTTAACCTTTAGGATAAATAATATATGAGAAGGAGATTCTCTTGGCATATTTCCCAAGTCAAGCTGATTTGACCTGTTACAAGAAGATATTGGAAATTACTTACTGTTCTTAAGGTGGTACATTTTTTATCAGTTTCTGTTTTTTTCAAAAAGATTGCCTGGGCTGTTAATTTGCCTCAATGAATCAGATGATACCTTTTTACAGGTCTGCTACAGTTAAAAAAACATTTGATAACATCTGATTGGTTTCTGCAAATTAAGAATACAGGCAAGATTTGAACATCTTAATGAATAAGCCCCATTTACTGTATGTACATTTGTAAGATATACAATTCCCTATTGTTAAACCAAAGACTTTCGCTATGTGCCTGATACTATAATAAGAGGGAAAAAATAGTTAATTAGTAAACCAAATTCTGAAGATTTAAGAGGCTTTCATAAACACTTTTGATTTTATACTTTGTGGATATATATTAATACCTTGCAGAGAGGGGGGGAATGGATGCCAAAATGAAGGTAACACTAGCTGGTCCATTGCTGCATGTCCATGTGTGCACATAAACGACTGGCAAAATGCAGGTACGTTAACATTCCTCTATTAATCACTGCAATAATGGAGTCTACAACTCCCTACTCACTTTGTGGTGCAGGTAGTTCCACGTGTAATATACACCGGACCTAACGTTTCCTGGCTCAACCAGGTTCACGTATACATAAATAGATTGTATCCACATGGATATTGGACTCACCCTCTCGTTGTGGTGGTCCGGGAGCTGTATAGCCCCAGACCCTTCGCATCCTCTCCACCAGGTAACTTCAGAAGAAAAGATATCCCACTCCTCATATACAGCATACACGGCAGGTAACTTAAAATCACATCTTTATTGAAGATAACATTTAAAAACAGCAATACACCTGACACTTTGCACTCCCTTAATCATAGGCCTATGATTAAGGGAGTGCAAGGCTCCTGAAATGCGTCAGGCATATTACTGTTTTTAAATGTTCAATAAAGGTGTCATTTTAAGTTACCTGACGTGTATGCTGTATATGAGGAGCGGGATTCCCTTTCTTTTGAAGTTCCTGTACCTGGAGAAAAATGGATGTCTATTTAAAATAGATTTTGCATACTGGTGAGTCAAATTCAGCTTGACTTGCAGATCATTTAACTGGTCCTGGATGTTTCTGAACACCTTTATATACTTCATTTAATTATTAGTGAAAGAGAAATTAGAAAGGGAAAATGTATGTGTAAAATGTGTAAACCTAGAATTTGGCTTGAAAGGAGGCATTTCAGAAAGTAGTGTATAAGTGTAAAGTAGTGTTCCATGGCTGCATTAATAAAGCCATTAATAAGTGTGTCTGTTTCAAAACTTCTTTTGACTAAATACATGTATTTCCATTTTTTTGTGTATTGGTTACCATAGAATTTGAAGAGTAAAATTGATATAGGGGCGGATTATTAACTATGCGTACCTGTTTTTGGATGGAGTTATGGGGTATGTTTTTGTTATTATGACTGTAAAACAAACTTTTTGATGAAAGGGTGGAGTGGGGGAAGTGGTGCATTATTTGGTGAAATTACTTGTGACTGTGTGGGTTTGGACAGTATGTTTTATGCATTTATAACTATAAATGTAGGTATGGTTTTGTGTGTATGAGTTGAGAGGTATGTTTTTGATTTGATAACTATATAAAATTATTTTTGATAACTTATTTATGGCTTCCATGGAAACAGAAGAGTGGTGTTGATGTAGGGGTGCATCAGTAGGTGTGAGTACCTTTTTCTGTTTAGGATATGGTATGTTTTTGCATATAAACATATAAAAATACATTTCAAACTTCGTTTGAATGTATTCAAACATATATTTTATTGTGTTTTTTGGAAATTTAGGATTTTTATTTGAAAATTTGTGTGTGTGTTTTGTATTTGTGTGTAGTTGTGTCAAAGTGACACTGGGGCTTATGTAAGTTGAAAAATGTTTTCTGTGCTATTAATATGTAGTAACAATTGTAAGAGAAGCAGGACAGGTAATCGATGGGGTGTACATTTCTCCCAGATTTCTGTCATTCGTTTAAGCTCCAGGGAATTGCTTGTGGAATAGGCTTTTTTCTATGCAGCTTTTATAATAGCTGGTTCATGGGTCCCTGGAGTGAATGGAGGAAGAGAAGTGTGGGTCCTCCATTCACCTACCTTTCCAATTACCTAATTAGGCAGCATCTGGAAAGGGAAGACTATAGTCTTTAAAAAAGACCGGGTGTAATCAGTCTCTCTCTCTGAGCCTGGGAACAGTGCTGTGTGTGAGAGAGAAATGTGCTGTAAGTCTAATACTGATTACACTTACTGTGTTTGTTTTGTTGCAGCCTGTTTGGGCTGGCCACTAGCACTACGTCTGATATTGAGGGACTTTTTCACTTTTAGGGACAGACACCCATTTAATTTTTTTCATAAGACTTTCTTTTTTTTTAATGTATTAATGGTGAAGTTGTTAAAGCTTTGGTACAGGCAACTGCAGTGCAGCAGGAAACCGATCAAAGGCTGATCCCACAACTGCAAGCTAATCAAGAGGAACAGATCAAAAGAGGTCATGCTGCAGATGGCGAGGTAGGGAGCCCATGCAAAGTGCAAAGGGCATGTCTAACCCCATACACACTAGTATGTTTTTGCAGAAAATTACCCCAAACGATGTTGTGGAAGCCTTTCTTACAACATTTAAGTGCACCACAGAGTGAGAGAGGAACAGTGAGCAGAAGAAGGCTGAGGCCATACTACAGTGCACCAAATCGCGCACGCAATCGCGATCGTTAAGCGTTTGTGCGTGCGATTTTTCCGTTTTCCGTTATGGAAACGCATGTGTTAACACAGCAAAAATGGTGAACGCATGCATTACCAAAACAGAAACGTATGCGCAATCGCATCGGAAATCACAGAATTTTCGCGGTTCCGCAATTTCCATTTTAGAGTGAAAAACATGCTAGTGTGGCCTAGCCCTAATTGCACCTTTTTGACTGGTGAGGTGCAAAAAGCTTATTTTGATCTCAGCCCTGCTGATGATACACACTATAGTAAGCTCAAGGCTGAAATCCTAGCTCGCTTGGGGGTCACACTTGCTGTGCGTTCACAGGTGGTTTTCTCGTTGGTATACGAGGTGGATGAGTCTCCTAGGCCACAAATGTTTATCTTATTCATCTAGTCAACAGGTGGTTACAGCTGGAGATCCTGACAGGAACCCAAATTACAGAGTGATAAACCCCACCAGTAGAGCTTCGCTGATGGGTGAGCCATGGAGATCCCAAAACAGTCGATCACCTAGTGGATGTGGCTGAAAAATATTTTGCAGCTGAGAAAAGGGCAGGACTGACCCCATTGCAATCCTCCTAAAAGTCGGGATCTACAAAAACTGGTAAGACTGTTCTAAGGTGTGGGAACACTGATAAAAGACAAAATATGTTGTCCAAAACTGGAGAGACAGATGCAGGTAGAAGCTCCTTGTAACCCTCTTCAGGGCGATCACTGTCTTATAAGGGACAATATATAGACTAGTTGTGTTATATTTGTTAAACACTGGGACAGATTGCAATGTGATACTATGCATATTGCAATGTTACCTATGCAATGTGATACTGTGTTTTTAAACGGTTGTCATTATTTGCTTAAGTTTCATGTGTAGCTGTGCCACAGGCAGGATGTACAAATGCTATGTGTGTAATTAACCTAGAAGGGAAAAGCTTAAATGGTAACACTGGTCAAAGCTGGCCTGGTAAATCCACCAAAACGTAAAGCAAAAACCATAGGTGTAACTTTTATACATGGGGATAAACTGTTTAGTAATAATGAAAGTGTGCCAATAGAGGATCCGCTAAAGCTACAGAATTCTCCCCACTTCGGTGTTTGCTGGGGAAACAGAGGAACCTTCTGCTGGAACTGAGACTCAGCCTGGTACAGAGTTCAATGGTGATGAACAAAATGAAAATGTACTAAATTCGGAAGGAAAACATGATGATTTTGCTTCAGAGCAAATCAAAGATTTAACCCTTGTCAAAGCGAAAGAGAATGTAAGGGTTATTGATGGGAAACTTGTAGAACCTGATACTAGGCTTTACTTCCCCTACATGGCTATAAAGGGGGGACTGTTTCATGAAAATCCAATTGGGGGATCGGAAGCTAGCACTCTTTGAAGTGCTTAACGGCAGCAGAGCAGGCAGGAAGTTCGGCTGTAAGGGAGACCCCGGTGACATCACTGAACTTCCTCCTTCACCGGGGTCTTCCCTAAGAGTAGTAGGATGCTGCCCCTGGTAGTCTAGTAGAGGTACTGCACTGTGATCTCATTCAGATCACATTGCAGTACCTGGTATAGTAAAAGCTGTCATGCTGACAGCTTTACTATACTTTTTGTGAATGGAACTCAAAGTTCCATTCACAAATAGGATTTTTTTTGCTACTTAGCGAAGACTTAGAAAAAAAAATGGGGACAGAGATCAAAATTTGGTGATCACTTCTGATCACCAAATTATTGATCTTTGCCAATGAATGAAAAATCACTTCCTGGAAAATGATTTCCGGGTAGTGATTTTTCCAATCAGATTTCTAATTGGAAAACGGGCATTTATGCCCGTATTCTAAGTTCATTATCATTCCCTAAGATGATTTGATGATCATCTTTGGGAATGATCCAAAAGAAAAGGGGAAAAGCACACAAAAAAATTCTTAAAGTGATACACACACCCTTTTTTTTTTTTTACCCTAAAACTATAAATTAGCAAAATTAGCTTCTCCAATCTTCCCAATGTCCCCGGTTATATCGGTAAAGTAAACGCAGATACTTATTTGTATGATTTCAAGGGAAACTAAGCCTATTTTATAAGGAAATTTTGCAGAGGTACCAAAAAAAGACCGGACTGAATTTTTTAGGATCAGTTAAGTGTGCAAAAACGTGTGTGACTCTCCGTACACTAAAATACCACTAAAAGGGGAGAGTGTGCGTGTGTGGGGTGGTTTGTGGTGTTTTTTAATATTTTTCTTGTAACTGCACTTCACATGCGTCCCATTTGAGCTAGTTGGTGGCCTCGTCTCTATTTGCAAACACCAGCAAATGGCACACCGTTTGATTCAGGAGATATGGGAGATTGCTATTTAGTGGGTTTTTTTGCTTGTCAAGTGGGTTTAGGTAGTATTTCAACCTTTGAATCTTCTTATTTTATTTTTCACAAAATCTTCTAAAAGCACGGAGTTCTATGGATGACAGCGTCTGGAATTCTTCATGTATGTATGAAAGAATGGCACCGTAATGTAGCTGAAGGTGCATAAATTCCAAAAATATATAGTTTGTGGGGTGTATTTCCAAGTTTAGGGCTGTTTCCTTTGAAAAAGGGTAGGCTGTTCAAAAAACAGAGCACTTTGATTTTTTTCTTGTAATTGCATTTGTGCATGCGTCCCATTTGAGCTAGTTGGTGGCCGCGTCTCTGTGTGCACCCACACATATAGCATACCATTTGATGCAGGATATGTGGGAGATTGCTATTTAGTGGGTTTTTTGCTTGTCAAGTGGGTTTAGGTAGGATTTCAACCCTTGAATCATCTTATTTTATTTTTCACAAAACCTCCTAAAAACACGGAGTTCTTTGGATCACTAGGTCTGAAAGCATGGCATCGTAACGTAGCTGAAGGTGTGTAGATTCCAAAAATATATAGTTTGTTGGAATTTCCAAGTTCCGGGGCTGTTTCCTTAGAAGTAGGGTAGGCTGTTCAAATTACAGAGCACTTTTTTCTTGTAATTGCATTTGTGCATGCGTCCCATTTGAGCTAGTTGGTGGCCACGTCTCTGTGTGAATCCACGCATATGGCATACCGTTTGATTCAGGACATGTGGAAGATTGATATTTAGTGGGGGGTTTTATTTGTGGGGGGCATTTCCAAGTTTTGTGGCTGTTTGAAATTACAGAGCACTTTGATTTTTTTCTTGTAATTGCACTTATGCATGCTTCCCATTTGAGTTAGTTTGTGGCCATGTCTCTGTGTGCAACCATGCATATGGCATTCCATTTGATTCAGGACATTTGGTAACTTTTTTTTCATTACTTGGGGTTTTGGCAGGGTTTTTAACTTTGAAACTTGTTGTTTCTTTATTTTTTTTCCAGAAAATATGCTAGAAGTGCAAAATTCTACGAAGATCTGCACACACACAATTGATGGTATGAATGAAGAAATGGCACCGTTGCTTAGCTGAAGGTATGTAGATTCTGAGAATATATATTTTTGGGGGGTATTTTTGAGTTAGAGGGGTGTTTAGATTGTAAAATCTTAAAAGTTGCTGTTATTGGGCCACTACGCATTGGCTCACTTTGTGACTAGTGGCTTTCATGTCCGTGTGTGTAACCATGCATATGGCATAACGTTTGATTCAGGGCATTTGGAAGATTGATAATTGACAAGTTTTTACATGACATGGAAATTTGCCATGCTTTTTAATTTTGAATTGTATTTTTATAAATTTTTCCTGAAAATCTGGTAAAAAAGCGAAATTTTACATGAAACTGCGCCCACACTATTGGTGGTATGCATAAAGGAATCACACCATTGTGTAGCTGAAGGTGTGTAGATTCCAAGAATATATATTTTTTGGGGGTATTTCTAATATAGAGGGGTGTTTAGTCTGACAAATCTGAAAAGTTGCTGTAATTGGGCCATTGTTCATTGGCTCACTTTGTGGCTAGTTGATTTCATGTCTGCGTGTGTAACCATACATAGGGCATACCGTTTGATTCAGGACATTTGGGAGATTGATATTTGGTAACTTTTTTTTTTACATTACTTGGGATTTTGGCATGATTTCTACCTTTGAGAGTGTTTTTTTAAAAATTTTTTAGAAAATCTTATAAAACTGCGAACGTCTACGAAAACTGCGCCCACACCATTGATAGTACGAATGAACAAACTACAGAATTACGTAGATAAAGGTGTGTGGATTCGAGAAATATATGGTTTGTAGGGAAAAACTGCAGACTGTTCAAATTCAGATTTGGCTGAATATTTTTGCTGTTTCTGAGCCATTGTCTCACTTCATGGCCATTCGCTTCCATGTCCGCGTGTGTAACCACACATATGGCATACCGTTTGATTCAGGACATTTGGGAGATTGATATTTAGTGCGAACTTCTACGAAGAACTGCGCCCACACCATTGATGGTATGAATGAACAAACTACTGCGTTTTATCGTTCATATCGTTTGTGGGGGTTATTTCTGAGTTACGGGGGTGTTTTGTGAAAAAAACTGCAGACTGTTCAAATTCATATTTGGCTGAATATTTTTGCTGTTTCTGAGCCATTGTGCATTGTCTCACTTCATGGCTATTCGCTTCCACGTCCGCGTGTGTAACCACGCATATGGCATACCGTTTGATTCAGGACATTTGGGAGATTGATATTTAGTAACTTTTTTTACATTTCATCAGGTTTTGGCATGATTTCTACCTTTTTGAAGTTGTTTTTTGTTCGTTTTTTCAGAAAAGTGCGAACTTCTACGAAGAACTGCGCCCACACCATTGATGGTATGTATGAACAAACTACTGCGTTACATAGCTGAAGGTGTGTAGATTTCAGGAATATATCGTTTGTGTGGGGTATTTCTAATATATGGCGGTGTTTTGTGGAAAAAACTGCAGACTGTCCAAATTCGGAGTTGGCTAAATATTTTCGCGTCTCTGAGCCGTCGTGCATTGTCTCACTTTGTGGCTTTTCGCTTCCAGTCTGCGTGTGTAACCACACATATGGCATACCGTTTGATTCAGGACATTTGGGAGATTGATATTTAGTAACTTTTTTTTTAGATTCCATGAGGTTTTGGCATGATTTCTACCTTTTGAACTTGTTTTTTGTTAATTTTTTCAGACAAATGCGAACTTCTACGAAGAACTGCGCCCACACCATTGATGGTATGAATGAATAAACTACAACGTTACATAGCTGATGGTGTGTAGATTTCAGGAATATATAGTTTGTGTTGGGTATTTCTGAGTTACGGGGGTGTTTTGCAGACTGTTCAAATTCGGGGGTTGGCTAAATATTTTAGCTTATTGTGAGCCATCGTGCATTGTCTCACTTCGTGGCTATTTGCTTCCACGTCTGCGTGTGTAACCACACATATGGCATACTGTTTGATTCAGGACATTTGGGAGATTGATATTTGGTAATTTTTTTTTACATTCCATGAGGTTTTGACATGATTTCTACGTTTGTTGTTTGATGTTAATTTTTTTTTAAAATCTGGTAAAAGTGCAAACTTCTACGAAGAACTGCGCCCACACCATTGATGATATGAATGAACGAACTACAGCGTTACATAGCTGAAGGTGTGTAGATTTCAGGAATATATAGTTTGTTGGGAGTATTTCTGAGTTGGGGGGGGGGGGGGTTGTGGAAAAACTGCAGACTGTTCTGCTTTTTTTTTGCTGCTACTGACATTTGGCACTGGTCACGCTCTGGGTTAGTTGGTAGCCATGTCTCTGGGTACACCCATGAATGTGGCATACCGTTTTATTCAGGAGGGGTTAGGCTTTCATATTTGAGATGCGTTTGAACTTTCCTCCACAGTTTTTAGCTGAAATTCGCATTTGATTTTGTCTCTGATTTTACAGTTAAGGAAAAAAAGGAAAATGTGAGAAAATAATTTACAATTGGACGAAGAGGTGCGCCCGGGTATCTGCATTTTGATCGAAACTTACCTCACTCATAAAATCCTGCAGGTGTGTAGTTTCTAAAAATATCTCACTTGTGGGGATATTTTAGTTAATTTGGTAGATATTCTATGTTAACTGTCAGTAATGGTTATACATTTCAATATGGTGTAATATTCTTGAAGGTGCAGTTTTAGTTTGGGGGGTCTCCTGTACAGGAAAAGTGGGGTACCTCCATATATCTGGTATTGTTGTACTCGGGAGTTTCAGAGCTTTTAGAAACAGTAAGATATTTGTGCGTAACCTTAAGATAACTAAAATAAAAATGGGAAAAATCCATAAAAATTTGCAAATTTTTCATTTTTTTTTACATTTTTTACCCATAATTCCAGTAAAATTTCCAGAAAAGTTACAAAATTCTGTTACCGTGTTAAAGTACACTTTGTGCTGAAAAAAACAATGTCTAATATTCCTGATTTACTGCAAGGTTTCCTACTGTAAACTTTTATTTTTTTTATTTTTGCTGAAATGTTAGTATTTCGTTCCTTACATCCATGCTATCTACGAAATACACAAGATTACTTTTCTTTTTGTATAAAAAGTAAAGGATTATATCATTGTTAGGACAGGAGCATTGAATGTTTTTGAAAACAAAAATCTGAAATCCCTGTTCTGTGGCAGGAAGAGGGAGGATCTCTGTGCTGTTATGCTGCCTACTTCTAGGGAGCAAGGCTGTAACTTCCTTGTTTTGATCTGTTGAGCACTACCGAGCATGTGTCTGTACGCAGACACTTAGCTGGGGATTTACCCAGCTAAGGAGTATTGTGGAAACTGACCCCTAGTACTCACAAGTTATTTTCATAAATCACCCAATGGCCACAGCAAAGGGAGAGGTGAGACACAACTTGTTGTATGTTTGTGAATGTTCTCTGTCTATTGGGGCAATGTTGCACCAAGAAAGAAATTAGTGGACATAAAATGGGCACACCACCTAAAGTCTAAATTCAAAGTTAAAAACTATATATATATAATAATGCACAAAACGGGAGTGAGAGTATACAAAGGGAACACACACTTAAAATCATATCCAGCTCAAATGGATGCTTAACATAATTAACTGGTATACATGCAAAAATAGATATATATATATCGGTATATCGTAGATTCTAAACACAGCAAGAATCACATAGTGAAGTAAGGCATATATATATATATATATACCTTGTTATGGCATAGGTACTAAATACACGATGAACATCCTTATATCTGTCCTGTCTGTGTATCAAAATAAGGTAAGTACAGATCACCACCTAATTATCATGGTACCTATTTTCCCCTAAACGCAGGAGTATAGTATATATGGCAGATCAAATCCCCAAATGAGTAACACAGGAAGGCAATACGATACCAATATCAGCACTCAGTGTGAGCATCCATAGAGCTGGAGCAGTTCAAAATTGCAGGCTAGACGCGTTTTGTCTGTCTAAGCAGACTTCGTCGGTAGCAAGAAATAAATGATAAACACCACCCTTTATAAACCCTCATAGACAACCCTTAATGATAAACATATGTGTGAATTAACCATCATTGGTGGAATAGGACGTATCTCATCTTCCGGAATACTTGCACGCCTAGTAGCTAAAACACGTGGCCTGCCCGGGGCGCAATAGAGATAAGTCACACATAAGGCGACGTCAAAATGTCTTGCGAGATATCTCGCGAGATGCTGCTCCGGACACAGCTTCCTCCACCGGGCACTCCCACACACTGTCTCCATGGTAACCAAGGCCAAACATGTGTGCGGAATACCCGGCGAACTATCTCCAAACTAACTCCTCCCTCCAAACACTATCTCCATAGCAACTGTTGAAAACAAGTGTAGAAAGGAAGGGGTTAAACATGTAGGGGTCCCCAGAAGGTAACTACTCGTACAGTAGGAAGCTATAAATACTAGATGAACCCCATAAAATAGTGGGGCAAATACAGTACTAAGCAGATCAAAGTATCTATAAAGTATTAAGTATAACAAGTCAATAAAGAGTAATAGCCCCCAAAATACAGAGAGTCCATATAGAAACAGGTATATATATATATATATGTAAGTGCACTGATACATCTACTCCCATCATATATATGGGGGTAGGGATAGAAAGGTACTAGTACTAGGAGTAAATAACTCCAATAGCAACAAAATATCCTTATTTACACATAGACATATAGGTCCCCTAATTCATAACATAATAGTATTCTGAAATCATAGGAGTACAAACATATCCAATGTCCAATCATCGGTATAATTCGGTACGGAAGATATAATGTGGTTAGAACATAAGAACCACTTAAGGCTCCTTCAGAAAGGGGAGGAGAGAAATTCCAACATAGTACATCTCCAAAGGTTCCATAAACAGGTAAGTGCTTCAAAAATAACATAGTCCATAGCCCAAAATGACTCCTTCAAAAATTGGGGCAATGTTGTCTGAAGACTTTAGTTCTCCTTTAATATAACCTTGGAAAGATAGGTTATCCCTCTCTGCAGTATCAACTATGCCTGCTACAACTAAGATCTTGGTGCCAGACATAGTGGAAACTCTTTTTATTGCACAGAAGAAGAACAATTGTTTATTTTCTGTGTTGCCTGGCCCCACCATGATAATTCAGTATGATGTAATTACAGGACCTGGGGCAAAGGTAAAGTTGAAACCTTATCGTGTACCAGAAGGTAAGTGTACGGCTATTTCAGCAGAAGTGAAGAAAATGCTTGTACTAGATGTTATTGAAGAGTCTTATAGTGACCCATCGAGTCCCATTGTTCTAATTCTGAAACCAGATGGGACTGTGCGGTTCTATAATGATTAAAGAAAACTAAACATTGTTTCAAAAAAGTCCAGCCTGTACTGGAAATCCCAAGAAATGTACTGTAGGGCTTGAAGAATCAAAATATTTGGGGTACCCCATTGAAAGGGGGCTAATAAAACCACAAATCAATAATATAGAGGCAATACAAAGTTGGACACACCCACTTACAAAGAAACAGGTCCACATCTTTTTAAGTAGAGTGAAGTGGAGCCAGGAAGCAGAGAAAGTTTTCCAGAGTCCGAAGTCTGCCTTGTGTAGTCAAGCAGTGTTGGTAACTCCAGATTTTAGACAAGGCTGATATATCAGACATTGGGTTGGGTGCAGTGTTGAGGAATAATGAGGAACACCCAGTGGTTTACTTAAGCAAAAAGTTCAATGAACATGGCAGAGAGTTCCATAGTTTACCGTTCTCACAGTGAAAAACTCTTTCCGAACCTAAAGTCTAAATTTCTTCAAGTCTTAAGGGATGTCCATGTGTCCTCTGACATGTTCTTTTGGTGAACAATGCCCCAGATAGTTTAATGTATGGCCTGTTAATGTATTTATACACAGTAATCATATCCCCATGCAAGAGCCTTTTCTCTAGTGTACATAATTGTAACTTATGCAATATGTCTTCATACTCAAACTCCCCCATTCCCTTTATTATTTTAGTTGCCCTCTTCTGAACCCTTTCCATTTCCAAGATATCTTTTGTATACAGGATTCCAAAATTGCACTGCATATTCCAAATGAGGCCTTAGGGCTAGGCCACACTAGCGCGTTTTTCGCGCGTTTCGCGCTCGCGTTTGCGCCCGCGATTTTCGCTAAAATGGAAATCGCGGGAACGAAAAAATTCCCGCGATTTCCGATGCGCATGCGATTGCGCGTCCGTTCGCGTTATGGTAACGCATGCGTTCACCATTTTTGGTGCGTTAACGCATGCGTGTCCATAACGTGAAAAGGCGAAAACGCATGCGCAAAACGTGAGCGCTAAACGCGCAAGAATCACGCACACAATCGCGTGCGATAACGCTCGCGATTTTGTGCGCGATTCCTGTGCGTTGCAGTGTGGCCCACCCTTACCAATCCTTTGTAAAGAGGAAAAATAATTTACAGTCCTCAAGCAGGTACACCCCAGCGCACCTCCTTTTGCACGGCCTCCAATTGATAGGTGCAATCCTCCCAGCCCTCCACCTCAAGGGCCACAGCAATACGGCAAAAGCAACAAAGTTGGAGGAGCACACTATTTCATTTCCAGTGTTTTATTTAGGCAAAAAACATACAACGTTTCGGGGGATGTGACTTCCCCTTCCTCAGGTATAACCGTGTGCACACCCTTTCCACCTTATATACCCTTAGTCCCACCCACTTGTGATGTGGCATCAGTGATAATAATCATCAATTACATAGTGATATTAAGTTTAAAATCATTAATATGTGAGTACATAACACACCATCATTCTCTGTAAAACATACACATTAAAACATTAATCAATACATAAAACATTATTGTGAGCGTTATACTATAAAGAGGAAAAATAACATTTATCTACCATTCATCTATACCTCTCTTTATACAAGACAATATCTTGCTGGTTCTAGCTGTTATAGCCTGCAGTTACCTTTATATCTATAATACTCTCCACAATGTTAGATATTACCAAATCCAACAGAGCTCCTTTTCTAGTAGAAACTTCAAACACCTGTGAGAGAAAATTATCATGCAGCAAATTCAGGAACCCATCACCCTTTTTGGATGTTGGCAGTGCCACTGCGCCAATCAGTGACAGGGTAATTGAAATCCCCCATAATGAGAACACTCCCTAAACTTGCAGCCCTTTTCATCTTCATGTGAAGCTGACTCACTGCTAGCATTTGGCGGCTTGTAGCAGACACCAACAAACAGTGAGTGCAAAGTAAAATCAAAATGTTTGGTGTTTTGCAACTTTAAGCAGAAACCAATTTAGTAATACTGTGCACACTAATGCAACCAGTATTTCTATGATTTCTGTATATGTATAGATGAAAATTTAACAATAAAGGTGGAACAAAGTCTGATAGGATTTGCAATTCTTTTTTTTTATATTATTATTAAACAAAACCATGTCATTTTGTAGGGTGTGTAGAGTTTTTATATTCACTGTACAGACATACAGGCCTAGCAATTTTGATTTCCAGCACAAATTCCTGCAGAAATACCCTCCAAATCCTAAAATCATCTTTTACTCCCTTTGAAATTCTGACATGCCAGTTGGTATTATCAGAAAACTGCAGACAATTTATCAGATTACTATTAAAAACTCGTTCACCTTTGTGACAAAATTAAAGGACATATAAACTGTGCCAAATCATTTTCCAACTAATCACACAATAATAAGGATTATTCTGATCTGATTTTTTTTTTCACTGACCATTTCTGTCCCTTGTATTTTAGATCTGGGAGTTTTAGACTTGCTTTTTAAAGGGATTGGGGCACAGATAGTAAAAAACTGTTAATCACCCAGCCCCTTCCCCTGGCACACTACATGTAAAAACTATAGATTCTATTCAAGCAAAGTTTATTTCCCTGTCAATGCATGGCTAAGCTAATTGATTCAGCATTAAGATCTGAAAAAGGAATAAGCTTTAAATGTTGCTCTGTGCTCATCCTTGCCTACAGCTAACACCTATTCCTGCTGTCTGTGTTACTAAAGTCCCAATGTACCA